>JABSTQ010010224.1:0-652500 GCA_013358835.2 Ixodes persulcatus
AAAAAAAAATAAAAAAAAAATCTTCCATTTTGCTGGGGTCTCCTCTTCCCCCCATACAGCATCTTGTCATGGGCGGGCTTTCCCTGCATCAAAATCCTGGCTACGTGCCTGCATCACAAAAATTATTTAATAAGCTGTCTAAACTAGATGATGACAACCTCAAGTGGGATTTTGATTAGGCGTGCTGCAGATTCACGTTTCAATGGCATTTCAGTCATTGACTGATGTCAATGGTAGGACGAAGTAAGCTGACCTGTGAAGGTGGCCACTCAGAAACACTGAGCCCCATCATTGTGACAGCATCCCTTCACCACTGCCTATAAGATCCATTTTACTTATAGTCATTCTCTGTCACCTGTAAATTATTCATCACAACATTAGAGACAATCGAAAACGTATGGCGCTACTTACCACCTCGTCCAAGACAGGAGATACCACGAGACAAAAGAAAAAGGGCACATGAGGACTTCTGGTCCCCACTGAAATGCACAATATGTGGCTGTGAAAATCAGGAACATGCAACTATGCCTCGTGAAATTTGTTACCTTAAAATGTATTCAAGAGACTCGGCACCACTGATAAACAATTAAAGCAAATACAAACTCATTGCAAATTCTGACAATTAGAAGAAAAAAAAATTATATATAGTATATATATACTATAAAGAATGTCACAAAACAATTACAGGGTTTTTTAACCGCCAAAATAAGCTAGGCATCGTCGAACGCTCATTCTCAGCCCGAAGGTAGCGCTAGAGGTCACAACCAGATGCCAAAGTTTCAGCCCGATCCGCTATCTTAATCAAAAGTTATAAGTGATTTTCTGAAAAGTTCAGTGGGAAAATGGAGCCCATTTTTGCCCGTTTTCGGTTTCTGCTGCATTAGAGCCCCATGTATTCGAAAACTCCGTCGGCTGCCATTTTCCCATAGGAAATTTCAGAAAATCACTTATAGCTTTTGATTAAGATAGCGGTTCGGGCTGAAACTTTTTTTTCATCTGGTTGTGACCTCTAGCGCTACCTCTGGGTGGAGAATGAGCGTTCGGCTTGGGCCAGCTCCTGGCCCAATTTTTCGCCAGCTTTCAATCCCTTTCCTGACTTTTACGCAATAGCCACTCTCTCCCCTCTTCGTTCGATTGGTTAGTTAGGGCATGAAGAAGCTTGATACTTAGTAGGAAGATACAAAAGCAAGCTGCCGTTGCCGCATCCACGCTGAGGTTTGATGCGCCCATATATTGTATGCCTTCTGCCCGCATCGGGCCCGTAATACTGGACGTCTGCTTTCCCGAGCGGCCCGACAGCAGACATGCTACGTACTACATACGCAAATGCTACGAAAAAAACAAACAGTTCTGTGAGTTTGCAACCTGCTAATGTGCACTTTAAACTCTCAAAACCGCTTGAAAAACATTCACCCTCTTGCCCATACCTGTACCTTCTTTAGCTGTGCTACAGCTGTGCGTTCAGAAAAGCGAGGAGTGCATGAATGAAAAAATGCGGATGAACCTCTATAATTGGGTGGCGAATTGCATCGGCTAGCGACAAGCACTTGTTCACCAATGCTACCCCTCAAGTCGCCTTCGAAGATGATCGGTTGTGTCCGGTCGTGTAACCCAGAGCGTAAAATGTAGTGTAAAAAAAAAAAAAGTAGCAATGTGATGCAGTTGTTGTTAATAGTTAGCGGCATCATGATGTGTTCAAAACCAAGCAGAGGACGGAGATCATTTGTATATATGAGCTTCATTTTTTACTGAACGTCACACCAACGTTACTGAACGAGAAAACAAAACGAGCGGCCGGTCGTCGTGTCGAGCGCAATCAACAAACGCCATGCACCCACTGTTTTGGGGGCGACCCCTCCATTTTGGCTTCAATCACGTTTTATGGCTTGCCTTTACGGGGGGAAATGCCAAAGTACGGCCGTGCCAGTATGACTGACATTTTAGAAGCGGGAACAGCTGCCAATACGCACGACTACGATGATCACGCTCGTCTCAATTCCAATTTAGTCGTTACGCACATCATTAAACTTGCGACTTTTTTCGGTTCTCCGCGCAGGCGGGTCCGGCGTTTGCCGGACTCGAGGCCTATCGCGTCTTCGGAGAGCCGTCCTTGCGCTGCCTTGCACATGTAGACTCACTTGATCAATGGCACAGACATCACATACGCACACGCCACAAAACACGAAAACACCACACGCCACAACGGGTGGTTCAGATCGCAGAAATGCACAACACACACACACATGCTTCGACTGGTCGACTGGGCCGCTGGGCGACGGAGCTCACGCTGGGACGAGATTTCCTTCCGTAAGCAAAGGTTTACCGCACGATTAATTAAAATTGCATATTGACAGGTAGAAAATAAACGAATCAATTTGGCGGAACTGGTTTAGAGGTGGATGGCAAGCCACTCGGCGATGTACAAGTTATGATACTGCTCGGGTGCTGCCGTTCGATTGCTTTCTCGTTGCACTCCAAAACCCGTTAAAATATTAGACAAAAACTTAATTCTCACTGTAACTAATGCCACGCCAAATATTGTTCTGACAGACCATTATTGCGGCACGATAGGTATATAAATTATTACCTAATTTAGCGGCATTATTTATTTTGAAAGATCAGAATGGAGGTATTATAATCATTAGAATCTAATCCAGATGGCTGGTCGATCGCGGTCGCAATGGTGTATCGGTACACCCGCCGTGCACTCGCCGATTGCTTTGGGAGAGGAGGATTGGCGTGGTGGGAGCACAAGCACACCGTTTGAGCCGCCGCCAGGTGTCTCTGACCGAACCGGGGTGGAAGGGTGCGCGATACACCCACGTACACCCTTTTTTTTAGTGTGTCCTAGATTCGAAGGACTGATCTCATAACTGCGATAATCTCTGTACCGACGGGAAAGGTCTCTGGAAAGATTACCTTTTGTAACATAAATTCGATGAAACAGAATACGCTGAAATTACTTTCACTGTATTATGACTCGAAGGCGTACTTGTTTAAAGGTACGTAAACGGCTTTTAAGTTAATGGCTTCTTTTTTTTTTTTTTTCAAGCTTGATGTTATGATGTAAGATGAATGCGAAAATTATGGGTCGTAGGCGATTTCGAATATTACGGATGGAGTTCGAATGCGGACACAAAGTATGTGGATACAATAATTTATGAACATTGCAGATGCGGTTTTGATCCGGATAAAAAAGTCTGCGGATGCGGATTGAATGCGTATGATCAAACTGCTATCCACTAAGGGCTCTAGCGATGAAAGACGCGTTAGTTTTTGTTTTGTTTTTTCCTTTTTTCTTTCATCAAAATGGCAGTCCCAGAAAGAATTCGGAAAAAAGAATCTGCGTTCACATCCTCCGCTCGCCTCCAGAACAAGCGACCGCGTTATCTGTATCTATTTATATGCCACCAATGTTTATCATCTCTACGCGCTAGTGTTGGCAAAGCAAACGGAACGCGCCGTGTTTCACACATTAGAGAGTCTTAGAATAGCGGGCCCCAACGCTTTTGGCCCCCTAAGCAGCTCGGGGATTCACACTGCGCAGGTGCAGACTTTCTGCGGACGCGCAGTGCGAAGCCCCAAGCTGCTTGGGTGACCCAAAGCATAGAAGACCCCTATTCTAGAAAGGTGTGGTTGTTCCCACCATCGCAGAAAAGCATGAATACATGTCGGAGCATTGATTGTCACTAGCCCAAATTGAATGCCCACGCAGGGCTCGTATCCACGAGGTATGGTCCGCATTTATTTATAGTCCCCGCGGAGATCGCGAAGCTTAATGAAGAAATCTTGGGAAACGCATTGCTGACAACGCCCACAATACGATCCTCACAACACCTTTATTAGGTTTTGCGAAGGAACTGAAAGAAAACGCCCGTCTTTATTCTCCTGACTACGCGCTGAAGAAAAAAAAAAGCTTCTTGGTCATTGGCCAGTGGCGTTGCGTGCCAGTATGCTTTGGTCCTCCTATTTTAGTAAGCTTCTGTAAAGGAAGAAACATTCCTACCCAATATCGTTGCACCGCCCCTTTAAAAGCTGGGTACGTCGCTCGTGAGTTTGTGGAATTTGATAATATTTTGTTTTTGTTTTGTAACCTAAAGCTCTGAATCCATAAACTATAAAAAGGATGCATTTTGTCATATAATAGCCCCAGAGTCTCTCAACGCGAAAGTCGCACGCCGAAACTCTCATAGAAAATGCTAAGATTCGTACATATTTGCCTATGATATCGGTTTGCGGACATTTTGTCGTGCATGTGCCAGGTGTATTAGGTTTACTCAGTCTTCATATCTAAAGTAGAAAACTGTGATTTTTGTGATTTTTTCGATCTTTCTTACAGTGGTTTTTACCACTGTAAACTTGCTCAAGATGAAAAAGATGTAGCCTTTTTTTTTTCCAATGCGCTAGTTTTCGGCTAAAGATGAACAGGTAATGAGAGCGACGTAGAAGCTTTCACAATGTTAGTTTTTGATGGAATAATACATATATCAAGATTTTGAGCGACCTCTTAGTTTAGACGACGATGTAGTCATTTAAGTATCGAGATTACAAGAAACTATGAATTTTTGAAGTAAATCATATTGTTCTAGATAGGAACAAAATTGCTTAATAAGTTGTTCTGTTGCGTTGAAAATTTGGGTGGTTCCCCGATGGTATTATTTTTCAAATAAAATTTGCGATATTTTTTGCGTGAATGCGGTTTTCAACATAAAACTTGAAAAACATTCAAAATGCGTCACTTCTGCTATTTGTTTCCATGTTTCCATGGCTCTCATTTAGATAACCCAAAACCCTCTAAAACGACGTTACACAAGGTTAAGTAAAGACGAATCAGAAAGTCTTTGCCCCTATTTAGGTTTAGCCAAAATTACGACTTTAAATGAATAATCAACATATTCATTCCCAGCGGTGGACCTTTCTTCGCTTCCGCTTTCCGCTTTCCGCTTTCGCTTTCTATGGTGCAAGAGACGAACACCTAACGAAATCCGCAGGGAAATGCACCTCACGTATGGGGAAAGGTGCCTCGCTTTCAGACGTGTGAGGTGGTGTTGTTGTGAGTTCGCAAAAGGCCGTGAAGACTTGAATGACAATGCGCGATCGGATTGGCCGCATTCGTCGCTGACTGACGACATCATTTCCCTCGTGGATGCAATAGTGAAAGCGGATCGGCGTCTGCACCTCAAGGACATTTCCCGGTAGCATGGCATTTCGTATGGGAGTGTTTACGACATCGTTCACGGGTCCTTAGGGTACCGGAAGGCTTCATGTCGGTGGGTGCCTAAGCAGTTGGATGACATGATAAAAGGCAAGCGAATGATTGTTTCACTGAATCATCTGCAATGGTTTGCCGAGGACGGTGAAGTTTTCCTGGACCGCATTGTTACTGGCGATGAAACGTTGATACTGCATTTCACGCCGGAATAGAAGCAGCAGAGCATGGTGTGGAAACATCCGGGTTCGCCTGTAACAAAAAAAAATCTGTTCAGTGCCATCTGTTGGGAAAGTGATGTTAACGGTCTTCTGGGATCGTCGTGGACGAGTCCTGGATTTCGTGCCACAAAGTGCAACCCGCAATGCCGACAGTTATTGTTCCACACTGTCACGTCTGTTGGCTACCATTTCGTCTGCTGGCTGGCCATCAGGCGAAAGCGCCGAGGAATTCTCGATGTGGACAACGTGGTTATTCCTCCACAACAATGCGAGGCGACATGTGGCAATCAGAACCTCCGACAAGCTCCGGTCATTTTACTGGGAAAGTCTGGACCACCCACCATGCAGTCCGGGCCTCGACCCTAGTGATTTCCACGTTTTCTAACCGCCGAAGAGGTTCCTGGCACGAGAGCGATTCGCGTGCAACGATAAAGCCAAGACAGCAGTCCGGCGGTGGTTCCACAGTCAGCCGGACGAATTCTACCACAGGGGCATCTCACATTTAGTGATGCGATGGGATAAATATCTGAACTGGTGTGGGGACACTGTAAAAAAAAATAGTGTAAGGTACCTAGAATAGTACGTATATTTGTAATTACCTGTATGCACCTTATTCTGGCTAATAAGATATAGGGGCAAAGACGTTCTGATTCGCCTGTACAATATGGGAAGTAAACATTAGAATTTTGTAAACACTACTATTAGGAACACGCCAAAACAAGATATAAATCTACAAATAATCGTGATACTGAATGCCTGCTTCAGAAATATAGTACCAAAAATAAAACGAAAATAAACTACAATCGCCCAGCCCTCAGTCTCTGCACAAATGGAAAACTGGCTGTTCGGACCTGATACCAAAGTTCCAGGGCTTATCTTCACCTAATTTAGAAGAGACGCGCGATTTTTTTTTTAATTTTCAATCATCAAATGGCAACCGACGAAGCTCACTTACACATGAAAAGGAGCGACGTCGCTACTGTGGAAGTAGCACCGATTTCTCATTAGAGAATGATGAGAATAGCTCATGACTCTTGAATCAGATAAGGGTCAGTTCTAAAACGTTTGCCCCTGCCCAGATTGTCAACCATACATTTGAGCGATGTTTGGAGGTCCGGCCATGGTTGTTTGTTTATTTTTTACACTAAAAAAATTGAGTATTTTATGGGCACCCTGTATGTCTACCTAAACAACCACTAACAGTTGCGCGATACCTTAGAAGATCAGTTTAGACACATATTTCGAAAACAAATATGAAATAATATGACAGTTCTGTCAGATGGAATTGCCAACAGTGTACGCGTAACTAAAGTGAGGCTAGACCAAAAGGTACTCGGTGCTGAAAATATTCAATAACTCTAACCGTTTTGCAGGGCGACACGATGACATACAGGAGCTGTAGCCTCTTGCTTAAAAAGCTTCAATTGCTAGAATATTTACACCAACACCTTCCAAACGTTCTTTAAAAAAATAAGACCACATATATATTTCGGCTTTGGCTCCCGAGGCTCAATCAAGAAAGAATTGAGCGTAATTGAAATTACAATACGAAAACTTTCTTGACCTTTGGCTCACAACGGTCGCTTCCCTATCTTTGATCGGTCGAAAAGGTACAGTACAACGCTTTTTTATATTGCTTTATGTCGCTGTTTTCACAAGCCCTGAGCAAAAATTAATACTATCGTACAAAACGTTGATCGCCTTTCTCTCCGAACGCTCACTTTTCAAATGTTGAGCATTAATATAGATACAGTACAATACTCCCTTGGTTTTCGGCTCCCCAGGCTGAATTAATGGGCTCTGGGTGGAAATATAAAAGCAGTACAAAGCTGCTGTTTTTTAAGTCGTAAACTAAGCGGTGAAACATTCTACTAACTTTCAATAGATAGTTTTTTTTTTAGATTGGGGTTTGGTTGTTAATAACAAAAGGTTAGCACCAACTGCCACAAAACGTTATTCTTTACAGTTCACGTGAAGCAAAAAAAAAAACGGCATTTTTGTAAGAAAAAGAGTTGCGCTACACATTCCAAATATCACATGTAGTTTAGTCTGAGAACGGAAGGATTTGCGTCAACCCCCTCGAGCACGAACAATCTGACGCAGCAGCTCCTATATTCGAAGACACGTCGCGGAGGCCAGCGTACGTGGGCCACAGACACGAGTGCTCCGTCAGCACTCGGCTTGGAATCGTGTCCTATCGATTCAGCACGAGTCCAAACCCAGGGCAGCATTCGTGACCAATCTGTCCCCGGCGATGGCTTCTAAACCATGAGCGCCGCATTTCGCGCTGCTCCAGAAGAACGCGGGATATCGACTTATGTGGGCAGCGACTCGTTAGAAAGCGTCCTATTCGGCAAAAGTCAAGAAATTACGCACGCGAAGTGTGATTCCTAGATTTACCTCTGAACGAGTATTTTTCAGAAATAACAGTTCTAGGCTCTTTGCCCGGAACCCGGAACTTTCACGCCGGTGCAAGTCCCGGCTCTGTTACCCTTCAACTACAGAAGTCTTTTTTTTTTTTCCTTTATTGCATGGGATTATATACGCAAGCGCACTTATTTCAGCTTACTACAATGTATCACGATGAAACCGTCGATAATAACACATGCTTATTCACTTAATCTGGATCTACAGACACTCGAGAGTCAGGGAGTGATGAACGTCTTTCAACACGCCAATATTATTCGGGCTTCCCAAGTTCATCGAAAACGCTTTTGACGGTATAGACTTTATGGGTAAAAGAGCGCCATCTGTCGTACGGAAAGGCAACTGGCCCCCAGCACCGTCTGGAAGGATACCACGTCGCTCATGTCATGGTCTGCGCACGTTTCTGTGTTCCGATACTAATAACAATAATTTCGCGTATTATTGTGTAAATCCAGATGGTGAGTGGTTTGGTTGCCCGAATTAGAGAACAAAGTGTAATTGTCTTGTTCTGCCGTGATGTCCAGACTAAAGGACAGCCATGTTTAGAGGTGAGGACTGTCCATTCGACGTTGTGAGGCTTCATTCGTTTGGGAAGTTGTATTCGCAGAGTGGAAACTGGGTAAAACTACGGCCTCGCGTACTCATCTGGCAAGTTTAAAAGTCAGGTTACTTGATAATGTGGATGCCTGGGCTAGTTGGTAATTCATGCTTGGATGGAACAGCGCGGATGAACAGTCACACTCACAGGCACACAAGAAGTCTGTCCTTCTTGTGTGCTTGTGAGTGTGACCGTTCATCCGCGCTGTTCCATCCAATCAGGTTGCTTATAGCCTTCATAGTGCTAAGTACAATTCAAAATGACGTCATCACAATGTTTTCCAAGTTAATACTTCTACCAATTGTTTTACAAAAATTGGTAGTTTTAGTAACTACCTTTGACAAGGCACGGGAACATTATTCGGCCGCAGATTCGACTTACTACAAAATAAATAAAGATATATTTCGTGTAACCGTTTTTAAGGTAGATACATTATTTTTGTCTTAGCGAATGTTAAAATATGTGGCAGAACTGAAAAGCAGCATAGCAAAATAATAAAATTTGGCTTTTACGTAGACATATATTCTACACAATTGATGTGCTGGTGCCATCCAAGCCAACTGAAATAGACACTGCTTTCGCAAAAAATGCTTCTAGACAAGCAGCCAACCTGCCTCACGTGCTGTCTGCAACCTCCTAACAACTTTGGCAGTCAGAGGACTTGTGAGCGCAACTGGCAATCGATGAACTTGCGTTCACCAGATCGCCGACAGCTGTGGACTTCGTGTCACATAAGCTCGTGACTGATCGGCAATAGACTCAAGAATAACAGGATGATCAAACAGCAAGCCTTTCAACTCGCGTAGCCACGAAGACCCACTTGTGGTTCTCAACAATGTGGCTGCACGCGCATCACTGAAACACAGACAGGGCATTCTAGGAACTAATCCACCCTCACCTTTAATGTATTAATGGTACCACTCAGTACCCTGTTCTTACTCCGAGCAGAAAAGAGGAAACAAAAATTCAGAGCGTGATTAAGAAACGACAGTTATATTTCACCCACGACCTCCTCACCACATCACGAAACTCATACTGCAGCGTTGTAAACAAACCGGGAGCATCCTTCAAGATGGCGTTCTCTGCCCAGAGTACCCAGCCAGACGTAGATTTTTATTTTTTTACTCTTGTCAGACTTTTTGAAAGGGGTTTGTTGCATTGCTGAAGTTTCGTCGCTGGCGCAGATATATAAATACAACGCAACTGCTTTTGTCTCGCGTGATTTCTTTTTTATTTCGGTTTATATTGACCTTCCGATCCTAAAGGGTAAGGCTGCGCTTAATTGGATTCGAATGGAAGACCTCTGCGGTCAGTTTCTGCAAGCGAAATCGAACTTTTGTGGTAGAAGCGACACAGAGTTCCCTGCCATTAGGCAGAGACGCTAGGTACTTCCATGTCCTTATGGAGCTACTCACATGACATAAAATACCCTCTTGGCCGCAACCGCGGCGGCAGCCGAGAGATGAGCAAACCGGCCCTGGTGGTCATCAGAGGAAGCTTGCGTGCGCAAGGCCGCACGTAAATTAACAAAGACCGGAAATATGCTGAGCTTGAGGGACGCTTCGAAGGTGCCCTCATTTCGGTTTTTTTATTTTTTTCAAAACATGTCCAAGTTTTTTTTCTGGACTGTGCGCTTTATTCAGATTTGTTCCTATTGCTCGTGGATTAAAAAAAAAGATACAGCATTTATTTCAATGCTAGCCAGCTTTCTAAAACAAACTGCGTCTGTAAGCTCTCTGTGTTTGCGGAACACGGAGACCACAAATCATGGCGAACAATAAAGGATCCTCGTGAATCATGAAACTCAAACCAAACATTACGATGCACGCATGGTTGTTAGGGAACATGAGGTTTCACTTGATGATTGTCTCTGCGCACATGATATATTTTAAGCATAATCGTATTCTGAAGTTATTTATTTGCTGGGACCCTTCTGTTCGGGTTCACTACGGTTGATCGAATGCTATTTCATCGAACACGTCTTATCGATGCTCGGGTGAGAGAGCGGGGCTTCAGTTTAGAGATGCGCCGTTTATCGAAAAGGGGACCTGTGATTCGCTGAGGCGTGTTGGCCTTGGGCTCCTCTCCCCTTCCTCCCTCCTTCATCTCCCCCCCCCCCCCCCCCCACCTCGCAAACCAGGCGAGACGAAAAAGGTTTTGCGTCGCCTAATCAAAGGTTGTGCTTCTATAAAAACGAATTCTCTAAAAGGAGGCTCCTTACCATTTTATCTAAACTGGGTTTCTCTATAAAGGGATTCTACAAACGAGGGTTTCTAAACCAGCGTTCGCTCAAAACGAGGTTCGGTAAAATGGATGGCCCCGCTTTTGTTCATCTCGATAGTTCGTCGCCGTCTTCTGGAGAAAAGGGAACTCACAAACGTTTATGGAGCGCTTTTCTGCTTTTATTTTTCTTAAGAAAGACAACGCCAAAATAACACGAGCACCCAAGGCAAAAGAACAAGACGAAGTGTTATTTTTCGTAGCCATAAATCAACTGGATTCAATCACCACCTTTCAGCAGTTTATTTATGTGTCAGGAAACTATCAGCTTATTCGTTTCACTAAAGTTTTCTTAGACGAAAAAAACAACAAAACATATAGGTTTACTTTAAAACGGATGGTATCTTTGTCCTGCAAAGCGCCAACGATACCTACTCCGAGGTCCTATATTATTCGCGAGGTAAACACTATGGTCACTGTGACAGCCTAATACAGGTCGCGTCTCGTCACGTGTTTTGCTTTGTGATTCGCTCTTGGGTGTTCGTATCAGATAATTCCGCAATCGCGGTGGCTCTCTATAAATAATACGGACATTTTGAATGGTCTCATTCAATCGTAGTACTACCGCACAAAATAAGAATTATCCTAACAGTAAAAAAAAAAAAAAAAAATAGGCCAGGATTATTCGGGAAGGTTCAAATCAGAAGGTCCATATAAAAATGTGTCAACTGAGAAAGGACCACATGAGAATGAGATGTCTTGAGATGCATCCGGTAAGAAAATTTCTTTATTTGTTTTTTTCTGCTCCATCCGCACCAGCGACCGTCACTAACGTTCGGTGACGCGCTGGGCTGTTGCTTGCACCGATGGGCTTTATTCATTGCCGGTTCCGCTCTCGTTGGTATTGACATCGTGATGGACGTCGCCGGGTGCGAGAGAGCGGGAACACTCCGAGGGTTGTCTTGGGTCTCAGTTTCCTCTTCGAATCACCACCAGCCGCCATGACCACCGCCACCACCGAATCCGCTACCGCCGAATCCACCCCCTCCAAAGCCACCTCCTCCGAAGCCACCTCCGCCGTGGGACACCGTGGTGTAAGTGAGCACCGGCTTGAGCGCGTGCGAGACGGTGGCCACGGGCTTGGCGACGTAGCTCACCACGGGCTTGGCGACGTAATTCACGCTCACCACCGGGGTCTTGACGTACGAGACCGAGGCGAGTCCCACGCTTCCACCGTCGTCGCCTCCGCCGAAGCCGCCTCCACCGCCGAATCCGCCACCACCGACATGTCCGCCGCCCAATCCACCACCGAAGTGACCGGCACACGTAACGGCCAGGAGGCTAGAAAAGATCACGACCTGCCGAAAGAACGGCACAGGCAACGATTCTACATGTCGATTAAGATGTCTGGGAGGGAAGAGGAAACTGTGAAGTTTGTATTTGCTTTGAAAAGTTCGACATCTCTTAAGCGCTTATCACCCGGGCAAGAAATACTCTGTCAGGGCTGGTTCCCACACCTCTTATGACTGGAAAGAAAAAAGACCGGTTTCTAAGCCTCTTGCGACCGCTTACAACCTCATAAGGAGTCACAAGCGATTTAAAACCGCATTTTAGCCTTTTTGTGTAATGCATAACCAACTAGCCCGTCATAGGATCTTAGCGCATTTTAGCATCTCCCGTCGTAAGCAATCAAAAGTGTTCCATCTATCGCTTGGCTGTGGACGCTTGCGCGGCACCTGATATTTCACAAGAGGAAGCTACTGCGCATGTTCTGAACCCGTTCCACAGTTCAGTACACAAAGATAGCAGCGTGCAGAAAGTGATTGGAGTGGTCTATACAACGCCGTGATTTACAAAGTATCGACATTGAACCTATGAACCTACATCCAAAGAACGTTGAACTTAAATATGGAATTGGCTAGAACTTCGTCTAATATGTTGAGGGCCGTTGCCTTTTTTTTTTTTTTTCGAGATAGTTTTGGTTTGGTTTGTATTCGGCAATTGGGTTTTTTCTTACAAACTGTCCCGACATTCTTGCACGTGCCACCGAAGTGCCCTCCAATCCCTGCTGCATGACTTGGCTTCCTTATGGTCACTGCCACATTCGGGCTCTATATTGCCGCGTGGGTGAGGAGAAGTTGGCAACGTACTCGATTGCCACGCGGAGGAACGGGGTTCAAACCTCGCTTGAACCCCGCTCAAAAGGAATCCTTCTTCTCTAACTCTGCGCTCTTCTGGAGAGTTCCAGCCAATTCTATAGATTGAGTTGGAAGCCAGAGCATTCGATGTCGACATATGCGGAGAGCAAGTCGTCTGCTTCTTGCTTAAGGGGTTGCGGTGACGTCAGAACGACACCGAGTTCTGATTGGCTTTGATTGGAAGGATAGTGGGTAGACTTCAATGCTAGAAGCCTTGAGGCCTCTAGCATTGAGGTCTACTCACTCTTTGTTATATTCAGCCATTGAGAGCTGGGCGTTCTGTCACCATTAAAACGGCGGTGCAAGAAGCAGACGAACTTGCGCTCTGCATAGGTTGACATCGAGTGCTCTTGTTCGAAACATTCTTGACCGTACCGCATCTTTAAAATCTGCTTCGGGCCAGTCGCTCTTCCGACCCCGACGAAAGATGATGGCAACTGTTTTTTTTAGTTTGTAGGCAAACGTTTCCATCAATATACTTTTTTTTTATTTTATATTATTATAATTTGTTTATTCGCGAATATGCCTTAAATCAAATACGTATTTTTATCTAGATTTTTTTGTAGTGTCGCAAACATGCAGTGTTTATGGGATTGTGCGAGGTTGGTTCGAATCTAAAGCGTGAGACAACAATCCGCTTTCGAATGCTATACTTTATTACGTTTTTTTTTTGTTTTTTTTAATATACCTTTCTTGAAGTTTTTTTAGGTTGCATTTTATTCCATACCACGTTTTGTTTACTACCAACTATCCATTTTTGTCTGATATGGTTGTGCTTTTTAATTTTTTTAAATGGCTGTACATATGAATATCAATATTCTATTAACTATGCTTCACCTTCTTTTATGTCGTCATTTCAATCTACACGGGCGCGCGTCTGGCTACCTTTGGAAAGCAGGAGAATGTTGTGGAAGGTTTATAAGGTCGGCCTCGGACCTAGGTGAGCGTATTCTGAAGTGCTACAGTATATTCAATGAAAGAAGATTAGGCATAATGAGTGTGCACCTTCAAAACCTCCAACAATATTTCACGCGCCAAATTAGTGGACTGAGATTAATTGTCGGTGCGTTTATACAAAAATATCTAGACCTGAAGTAGTTATAGTCCACTATACGCATATTGATCTCTCTTAAAATCGACACTTCGAAACCTTATCATTAACCAGTAGCTGTTGATAATTTGCACTACATTCAATAACATATACATAGGGTTGTTTTTTTTTTTCTCAATAATCCGGAATCCTTTCGACAGCAATGTTATGGGGCGTGGCATGAGTGGCATACAATTCGCTATGCCTGATATAACACATCGCTACTACTGATAAATGTGTGCATTCCTATCAGTTGTTTTACCGAAAACAACAGAAATGTTCGCTCTAAGGTGCATTGGTTCCTTAACCTGTGCCAGAAGAAGGATCTTGCTGACAGTGACCCCCCACCCCTTCGTTATCCTCACTCCGTCTAGAAAGTACACACTACAGACTTTTCCGTCGTTTATCACCCGGACAAAAATGCTGAGTCACAGAGCTGTGGACGCATGCGGAGCGTCTGATGTGCTGCACAACAAAGCAACAGCGCATGCTCAGAAGGTGTTCAGTTGCCCAGCAGACAAAGAAAAAAGCGGGCAGAAGGGGATTTTTTGCAAAGGTCTATACACCGTTTCGCACTAATTGCGAAAGCAGCCGACTCTACGAGCTGGTGGGGCCAATCAAACAACGTCAAAAGCGCACCATCACGACGCTCCTCCTGTTTGTGCTTTTGCTATAACTGGCTAAGCCAGTAACACACAGACAAAAAAACGCAGGATCATGGCCCCTTTACTTTCATACTTGATCAACACCACCTAGACAGAAGGCCTCCGCATAGTCTCCTCTCCCTCTATGAAACGTCATCAAAGTCGGATCGCGCTAACTGGGCCTATTGGGCCCGAGCCCGTCCTTCGACTCGCTGATTCGACACGAGACCCAGCCGAACACTTGCACAGCAGTGGTGCCCAGTCTTACGCCTCGATTCGGTCTGACTGTGACTGACGCGTGCGGAGGCCTTCTGTCTAGGTGGTGTTGGCTTGATTCAGCCGGAGGGCGCATCGACGATGCACTTTCGATGCCACTTGTTTGGCTTCATCGAACCTGTAGCGTCGTCCTGCGCTCGGACTGAAGTGTGAAACGGAGAATGGTGCGTCGGGGGCGTACTAGTTTGGTGGCACCATGCCGATAGCTGCGTAGTTTTGTGGTGATCGTCCTCCTGACACATCACAGCATAACGTCATCAAACAAAGCGTAATGATGCCAGCGGTATATTACGGTATCATCCTCGCTCTGTGTCACAATCTTATCACGCAAAGTGTGTGCACTGGCACCGTGTCGGAGTCGAACATTCGACCAGAGTATTCCTATACTCTGTTTCTCTCCAAGTCCAACAGCAGCCGACGTAGCAATCTAATAGAGACTGTCAAGCGGCTCCAAATAAGTTCATCGTCGTGGCTTTCGTTATCTTTGTGGATTTGCTATCACCGGATAAGCCAATCGCGCTCAGAGGAAAGGCGCAGGATCACGGCGTGTTCTCTGTGCGTGATTGGTCTAGTCATAGTTGATAACAGATGATAAGTTAATAACAAGCGCGGAAAGTTGATAAGTTGATAAGAGATGATTAGTTGATGATAATCGCACAAACTCGATAAGTTGATAACAAGATGTTAAATTGATAACAAGAGTATGAAGCTGACGAGCGCCATGAAGATGCATCTTAGGTGCTGTTTGATTTCCTCTGAGGGATCATCGGACCTAACCTTCTGATGCCCAAAGCTATACTGGAAATACTGGAGACCGAGAAATGCTGACGTGGTTTTACAACACGCATAATAACACAAATGTGTTGTAAAGATTTCCTTTTTTCGTAATAATGTTTTCGAAATATTGATTGTGAGCAACATTGGGCATTTACAGCATTATTTTACGTCCAATGCCTTAAAGGAGTTACGACCTGGAAGTAGGCTCGTTCACATTTCATACAGTAGAGACACTTGCAACTTGATTTTCAATATTTGCGCCTGTTTTTCTTCCCAAAGTTTCGAGGTCACTGAACCACCCCATCATATTTCACTTCCCCTGTCAGCTTTGGCTTTAAAGGACAAATAATCTGTTTTGAAGATGCACTTTGATTCTTCTCTGCTAAGCGAAAGTATCCTCGCCCTTGCGATAAATGTATTGAGGCGCACATGACGTGGGAGGAGTCAAATCAATAATGGGCATCAAAGGGTTAAAGAGAAACATAGTATATACATATGTAAGACCAAAACGAAAAAGCAGGAAAGTGAAAGTTGGAGGCCCGTAGGCATGTTGCAATCTTGGGCTTTTCTCAGAGTCGACGCAAACTGAAAGGCTCCGTTCGTACGAAGTCTTCCAGCTTGCGTGGAAATCATCGCGTAAAGCGGAGGCACCATGGACGCTCGGAAGCGCCATGGCAGAAGTCTACCGCATCGTGGTGCACCGAGCGAAGGCTACTCACGGAGGCTCCCATGACTCGCACCTCAGCAGGCCAGTGGTGACGTTTGATCGGAGTCGTCTCGGCTTTTATACCGCCAGTTCGTGGCGAGAAGGCTGCAACGCCAAAAAATGAAAGCGGACGGAAGGAAGCTCAGGGAGCGGAAGTATAGTGTCATTAGACGTTTCGCGCGTCAGAGAAGCATCCTCGAATCGCTTTCTGCTGACCGCGTTGCCTTCGCAATGTCAATCATGAGAGGGAAAGGCGACGAGCTACGTTCGTCTTGACCGCCTTTATGCTCCAGAAGCTGGTTCGGTGTCCGTTCCCCCGGGTGTAGCCAGGAAATGGAAGAGGGCGCGTGGCATACGACACATTGTTTCACATTAAGTCAGACCTTAGCCAACTCTACGATACACCTTTAGGGCCAGTCCGACGGTTCCAAAAGTGTATTGTCACGCACAGTACACCCTACGCACAAATAATACGCCGCAAATCCTGCGTTTCTGTTTTTTTTTTTTGTTTTTTTTTGGGGGGGGGGGGGGGGGGGTGTGATTGGTTTCTGTCAGATCTAAGGAAGTGGAGCAATATTGCGATTGTTGCACAATATGCCAAACATATAGTTGTCATAGATGCTTCTAGCAATGCACTCTCAATATTCAGTAAACATCCTTTGTCCAAAACGCAACATAATTTTGATATCATTTTCGTATCAAGTGGTACACAAACGAGAGGACAACTAAAATAAAAAAAGAATGTCCTATAGAAGGGCGCATTGAAAGACAAGAGCACAAGATGATGTTTCCTGTCCGCGGTCTTCGATTTCTGTATTTTTAGTTGTAAGTACTATCTTCACGGGCCCCCACTATCCACTGTTGGGGGTTGAGGTGTCTTGAGATAAAGATGTTGATTAGTTTAACGCAACTAACAGCATTTTATATAGTAATAGGGTGAAACGTTTTTTTGAAACAGGTTTTGCAGCCGAGACAAGGGTTTCGAAAAGTTTTGGAAGAATGGCCAAACCTCAGATGTGTTTTGGATAGGTTCGGGTATATTCGGAGCGATGCCAGAGTGACCAGAGTAGAGACTAACGATACTAATTCATTGCTTACCAAAAGGGCCGTGACCCGAAGGCTTTTATTGCTCGTTAGGCTCCTTTCACATAGCCTGCTTCATTGAAGACCACTCGCAGCGCGTTTCCTGAGTGGAAATGAATTCACTGATCAGTGCAACCGTGATACCTGGCCGAAATGGTCGGGAGGCCGATAGACTGATCCCAGAGCTCTGACACTTACACACGCACAAGCTACCACTCTTTTAAGCTCCAACCGTCAGTTTGGCGGTCACTTCGAGCACGGATCAGGAACGCGCTCGTAGGGTCGACGTGCCCGCAAGCCTCAGCATGCGATCGAGGGATCTACGAAGATCTTCCTAAACACACCGCGGGAAACTTGGTATGTATTGCTATAACGCAGAAAACAACCAAAACCTGATCGAACTTAGGTCTGCATCAATGCTTAGAAGTCTTTAAAGACTCATAACACCAACAAAACCAAAAGGAACAACACCATGTTGGTTAGATAGCGACGAAACTGCCGAACCTTCGAAACAACCGAAATTTCGTCCAAAAAGCTTCGGAATCTTCCGAAACATTTCTAAACCGAACCTCTAGAGTTTTGCCCCGTCACTAATTTTATTTATGAATAACGAATATCTTTCAGCCACAATAGGAGCATATCTTTACGCGATCGGTTTCTTCACCGCCTGTGTTCGTCATTTAACTCCCTCAGCTCGATGGCCTTTCATCCTTCTTTTCTCGAGAGGACCCTTGCTAGAGTAACTGATTACTCCACGTTCAGAGCACCAACCATTCATTACCCAATTGGCTCGTGGTCGCCACCATGTTGGTGCGTTATGCAGAGGGGGTGCCATTGATGATAATTTCGATTCAAAACTCCCACTTGAGCTCTTGTTGCGGTGTCTAAAGGTCAGGCGACGTTGGTTTCTGCCGCAGATTGTCTTTCGAGACGGAAATGAGTTTTCGGAGATTTCAGATAAGCATTTACATAAATAGAAACAATTAAAAAAAACAGCTGAAGTGTTGTTACTGTGACGCGTAGCTTATTGAGTTTTTCAACCCCCGCTCGGTTGCCGTCTGAAACCTGAATCCAAATCCTCGCCAACCATCCGTGGCTGCGTGGCTGTTCCTTTGAAAACAGAATGTTTTCTCTCTTCGATGAGTAGATTCTGCTTATGTTGTACGCAACAGCGTCTCTCAGATCCGAATTAATTCCAACATGCACCATCCAACCAATCTACTCTCTACAGCATGGAAATTTATGAACGAGCCGCAGAATTTCCATTGAATTTAATCATCTATTTTGGCAGTTAACACTGATTTGTTTAGGTTCGGAAGTTTAGTGCTGAGCAATACAGACGCAAGACGGAGTCCCGCGGACGCCATGAAGATATCAGTGGAGGCTGTGACTGCCTGAAGCTGAGCTGGTTGGTTTGACATGCTTCTGAAGGTTTCCTGCTGAACGTAGAGGGAAAAACGGAAGAGGGAGAAAAATAGACACACACTTCTGGACTATCAACCATTTACTCAAAAATCCTCTTTTTTTATATGCACTCATGAGTTAAAATGTTACGTTTCCAGGGGTAACTTCTTCTTGTGTGTGATCCCTGATGGATAGCGTTCACATGCCGTCCTGCTTGGTTGCTCACTACTGAATGCTCCCGGGAGATGCAGCTTTTCTTTGGGAAATAGCGTAATGGAGCCCGCGCTTACACAGTCGTCCCCGTCCGTCTAAATAGCCAGGGACTCCAGGATCGCCCTTGCAAGCTGTTCTTGAGTCTTGCAACGATGGTGACGTTTGAGAAATCAGGAGCACATTGGTATACTGGACAATGCGCCGAAAGGTGGTCAGCTAACTTTAGTGCGCCCACGGAGGCTGCAGGCTCCCTGGTGGTGCGGTCATTATTACAACGCCAGCTTTGCCCTATGTAGCATTCGCCACATGACAATGGAATATTGTAAACAACTTCTTTTTTGCGTAGGGCGTAAGGTGTTCTGTTCGCGGTGCCGCAGGTGGTTTTTTTGATTTTGGTCAGTCCTACAATTAACCCTAAGGTACATGGCAAATGCCAGTGGCGTATCAACTTGTTTTTGAGTGGGGGGGGGGGGGGGGGGGCAAACCAACCCTTCCCCCCCCCCCCCCCCGGGTCGCATATTTTTACTAGTGATGGGCCGAACGTTTGCTGAATCTCGGGATTCGGCCGAGCCGAACTTTTCTAAAGATTAGACGAAAAGTCGGCAAAAATACACTGTTCATCATCACCATCATCATTTATTTTCCTTGAGGGCCCGTAGGGCATTATACAAGGGGGGTGGCAATAGAACAAAAACAAATAGAACAGTAAACACAATTACAACACTGTATGCTAGCTAGGTAGGTTAGATAAAGAGAGGGTAATGACTTCAACAAATTTAGTAGTATCACTAATAGAAACGATGTTATGAGGTAGTGAATTCCAATCCTCGATGGCCAATGGTAGTGTGGAAGTCTGGTGAGAAACAGTTGATGATCGAATTGAACGTAATTTACACAGATTATCTAGACGCGGGAAAATACGATGGGAAGGTGATAGCGGTGATTCTTTGAGGTAGCTATTGTGATAAAACATTCGATGGAGGAGAGAAAGGCGTGATACTCGGCGGCGAAGGGAAAGTAAATGCAGGTTAGCTGATTGGCATAATCCTGATTTGCTGGTATATGGTGAGTAGTCATAAATAAAACGAAGGGCTCTGTTTTGGTCGGATTCTAGATTATTTGCAGGGTAAAACTGCCATGGGGGGACCATATAGATGAGGCGTATTCTAACTTCGATCTTATAAGAGTAGTATTCGCTAGTCGTTTTACGGAGCGTGTCTCAAGTTTGAGGTTACGGCGCAAATGTCCAAGAGAACGGTTTGTATCAGAAATAACAGAAGTTATGTGAGTAGTCCATGATAGGTCAGAGGTGAGACGAACACCCAAGTATTTATATGATGAGCATGCTATTACTTGAGTGTTAGCGAGGTAATACGAAAATGGTGTGGCACGCGAACTGCGGAAAAAGGATAGGGATCTACATTTATTGAAGTTTAACGTCATCTGCCATTTTTCACACCAATGGATTACAGACTCAAGGTCTTCCTGGAGAGCCTGATGATCATGTAATGAAAGAATTGGTTGGTAAATGACATAATCGTCGGCGAACAGGCGCACAGAAGAACCTATATTAAGGTGGAGATAATTACTATAGATTAGGAACAGAAGGGGGCCAAGTACGATTCCCTGGGGACACCTGACGTTACGGTAGAGGTGGGAGATTTTACGTTGTTAACGGAGGAATATTGCTTACGGCTAATTAGGAATTCAGAAATCCAGTTGACAACAGAGGGATGGATATTAATATCGTTAAGCTTTGTTAAAAGACTTTGGTGTGGTACTTTGTTGAATGCTTTGGAGAAGTCAATGAAAATGGCGTCGGTCTGAATATTCCAATCGAAGCTTGAATGAATATCAGTAAGGAAGGCGGTTAGCTGGGTTTCACAAGAGTAAGATTTACGAAATCGGTGCTGACGTTCAAAAAGAAGATTATGAGAGTCAAGAAAGATTATTATATTTGAGTGAAGTATATGCTCCATAAGCTTAGATGGAACACTGGTGAGAGAGATGGGACGGTAATTACTTATTAGTTGGCGATCACCAGTTTTGTGAACAGGTATTAAACTAAATATCAACGTTAAGTATGGAAAATAGCTAACGTACGTTAGCTATTTTCCAGACTTAACGTTGATATTTAGTTTTTCTCACGAAAAAAGGTTTCTGTGTTTTTTCTTAACTTAAATACAATATGTAGTTTCTATTGACACAGTTGTTACTAAATAAGGTGATATTCTGTATGATAATTGTATCGGTGTCGCTTTTGTGTGTTTACTTGAAATTTTAGTGTCTGCTTCCAGAAAGTGGCGTAACAACGAGGTTGGGTAGTAGCCGGCGCAGTCACGAATCACGCTACCAGAGTTTTGATTTTGAGACCTCATCAGCGCACGCCCGCAAGTGTGTTTACATTGTTAAAATAAAGGCAATCACTGCGCTCTTACTTTTTCTGGGAGTTGCCGTTTCGTGCGCGAAAACGAATGCAACGGTTGCTGAGCCTTCACCGGAAGAGATAACAATACTGTTAATATGCATGTTTTTCGATTATAGTCACTTGACGTCAACTTTGCATGAAAGTGTGCGTTCCATATTCGCAACGTGCCGTTTTTAACCTTTAAAATTCCGGTTTCTGTTGTTAGGACACACACGGACGTTTAGGAAGATGGGGAGAGTTAGGAATGTCGGATGTGCAACGTCGAGCATGATAGATAGTTCTGTGTTTAGTTTTATGCAGGTACATAAAAATCGCAAAATAACGCGAACTAAAAAGTAATATTATTCTGTTTTGGCACGAACTACTAGTGAGCCGAAAATAGGATTGTTTTAATATTGATAATATTAATAATAATAATTATATTTGCACAAACTGGAAGGGGCCCATGTGGTGGTGTGCGGCCCGGGCTAGGCAGATAGGTGAAAACCCTTACACAGAGCGCCTGCCAGCCCGCCACCACATGTGAAAAAAAAAAAAAAAACGATATATAAATGCACAGAGTATACACACTACAGAAAGTACGTAAAAAGGAAAGAAAAGAAGGGGGAAAACATGTATCACATTATGACGAGGATGCCACCTGCATCCCATACATTCTGGCAAGCTCTCGTAACTCTGCCCCATTTGACGGCAGTGGGCTGCGAACACTGAGCGTAATTGTCAGTGGTCAGTCAATGTTTCAACTACCTCGTTTCATCAATGGAAAGGTCAAATAAAAATCACGTTATCCAGAATGCACCGCATCATTTGTCACTTACGTAGTGGACTGCGTAAATTACTGGTCGATCTTCTGTTCTTGAGGCAGAAAATATTGAAGAAAACCACACTCGCGAAAGCTCACAAACGCACAGTTACCGTGTCGCCTACTCCACACCTCGCCGTAACCGCTGGTTGTACTAAACAGTACGATGGTAACCGCGCGACTGCGCAGCGTCCATTTGCGATCCATGGCCCCGTCGCGTTCGTGCGCGCTCGAAAACATTTGCCGGATTTTTTCCGAATTTTCGCCGAGCTTTCGTTCTAACTTTCGGTATGTGCGGAACTTTCCCGAATCTGAAGTTCGGCAGATTCGGTTCATCACTAACCTATACGGCGCAGGTGATAGACCCCCTACCAACGACGCTCACGCCGGATTGGCTGCTTGGCAACGCGCGGGAACTTAAATTTCGGATTCGGACAGCGTGTATACGTATATAACCCGCCCACCCCCCGCCCCCTCCCCCCGCCTGCGTTCACGCCGCTTCGCGGCGACAGTGTGCGGCTGCTAATTACAAAAATACTAACCCACTTAGCCCCCCCCCCCCTTTCTACCCCCGTACACGCCGCTTTGCAGCCGGCAACCCAAGCCCCGCTGTCCCTGCATGCACATCCGTAAATAGAGTCCCATACGATTTAGTTCAACGATGTTTTGTTGACAACACTTGTTGTTTTTTTTCAGTGTTAACCGTAAAAAATAAATGTCGTAAATATCGCCAAATGCCTCGACAAAACAAAATATTCGAGAGAAAGAAAAAAAGAAGCCCACACCGTGGATAGAACCCGGGTCTGCTACGTATGAGGCAGACATCTTAGAGCTAAGTTACGCTGCCGCTTCGGAAACTCACATTGTAACCACTGCCTATATTGACGGCGGCAGCGCCTATTTCCAAGAACCAGCCAATGCGGCGTGAGCGCCGTTGCTAGGGTTTGTATCGCCTGCGCGTTAAAAATATGCCCCCGCGGGTCGGGGGGCGGTGCCCTTTGTATTCTTGGGGCGCCACCGGCCTGTGTTTGCCCTGCCCAGTGGCGGCTGTTTCAGGGAGGGGGGGGGGGGGGGGCAAGCGTCCCTTGCCCCCCCGGTTGGTACGCCCATGGCAAATACCTTGTTGGGGGCTGAGCAGACGACATGTACGCCTTGTAGGCCTGCGATCTTTTTTATGCGGTGCGTTATCCCGTCGATGTATGGCCTCGCCACGAGAGGTTTCAGGGGATTTTTTTGTGTTGGTTGTGCATTTTTGGGGGGGTTTTTTTGCCGCACTTACTTTCAGAAGTTTTCGCATACCGATATTAGAAATGTGCTTGTGTGCCCAGAGTCCTGAAGTCTACAGCGCTGTTTTGGAAAGCTGCGCCCGACCATATGGGGCAAACTTTTTGTAATGCCGAGATTTCGTGGCCAACCCTCGTTTTACAATTTTTGAGTGTTCTGAGTTACTCGGAGGGAATCCTTTACCAGATCGGGATTTATACATCCAGCACACGTGGATAGTTTTGAACCCTAAGGAGAGATAAAGAAATGGTATGAATTGGTTTACAGGAAGTTTCTTGGTGAAAAATAGTCCTGGGCTGCTATTTTTAAAGTTCAGAATGACAACATCTAAACACCTGTCAATCAGCTCGTCTGCATCGGAGTTACACAGTATGAGAAAGTCATCTAAATACCGGCATATGGCCTCGATGTGTTGATCATTTAGATTTTCTTGGATTGCCTTCCCGCATGCTGCAAGGTAGCAACTGCACAAGTGTGGGTCTACTCGATATCCTATGCAGACTCCACTTTTTTGTACATGGTGTTGCTCCTGGTGTGATACCACAGTCGTAGAAGGTAGACACCTTTCCAAGAAGCTATCGAGGCTCATACCAGCAGCATTTTGGATGCGTTGAGGCCCCTGCTCTTCGGTGGTTGCTGGGAGGATCAGCAGGAGGGCGGCTTGAAAAATCGCCCAGTACATGTCCAGATATTCAAGGAGAAATCCGGAACGATGTCACATCTTCTTCCCTGAAGAAATCAAAGCACTCTTCCGAGTTTGGTATTCTGAAGTGGTCGGGGACTTAAACTTGTGGCAGAATGTTCGCCAAAACCACACATGGTTTTTCTATGTGTGCCTCTTTGATGCGGTGGTTCGAAAAGGAACCCAGTCTTTGTGTATTTTCTCCAAGAAAAAGACACATAATTCACCTTGTTGCGACTTTCTTATTTTTGTGATGAGGCCTCTGTATTCTTCCCTTTCAAGTAATATGAGAATCGATTTTTTTTTTTCGCTGATTGAGTTTCTTTTGGATCCACTGGTTTTAAATTATTTGCTCTGTCTTGTGCTTTTTCTTCATACAACCGGAATCTAGAACTACAAACCCTCCCTCCTAGAGTGAGAGGCATAGCCTCAGGTCTTTGCGACGTAGTTCCTGAGTTCCTGCACCATTGAGGAAAAGGTAATTTTTGGAGTGCCCGGGCTTCTTCGGCCGGCCAAGCATTCGAGTACCTCATTGACGATCTGTGACAATGTTTCCTGAGGCGCTTTGAATGCGATTTCCCATACCATTAGGACCTTATCAATGGTGTCATGCATTGGTGGAGGGCGAACTGAGGTCCTTGTTCGAGCACGCGTCGGGTTGGTGCCGAAAGAGAAATGTCCCCAAGCAACTGGAGTGGCGAGCTTTTGAGTCCCGTCGTGACTCTTCGCACTAGATGTTGTTTCCATGTTGAGAGAAAACACATTTCTCAAAAGTATTTCATGGTATATCTTTTCATGGTCATGTGGTTTCAAAGAGCGTTTTGGCTGAGACATTCGACCCTCATAAAATCAGTGAGAATGTGAACTTGGTGCCATGCCCCGGGCTTTGAAATCTTTGAAACTTGTTGGGCATGGCCCTTTGATGGTTCAAGGAAGTCGAATAAAGGCCGTACCTCGTCGAAACTTTTTTGAGGCGAACGGGCACGACTGTGTAAGTGCCGCCTTCATTACGATTGTTACCAAAGAAAAGTTGTATCTGCAGGGAGCGCCCCATCTGAGCAACCAAGTCGCGAGCATGTGAACGCTATTCATCAGGAATCACGTCAAAGAAAAGGAAGTTACTCCTGGGAACGCTACGTTTTAGTTCATGAGCGTCGATAAAAAGATTTTCAGTAAATGACTAATAGTCCAGCAGTGCGTGTCTCTTTTTTGTTCCTGTTTCGTTGTTTCCTCTACGTTCAGTTGGAAACCTTCAGAGGCATGTTAAACCAACTAGCTCAGCTCCTGGTAATCACTACTTATCTTTCTAGTTCTCTGAGCGCATCTTGTTTTTGCTTTCAACTCCTAGACCTGCAGGGTCTTAGCAGAGCCGGATTAAGGCATTTCGGGGCCCTGGGCTAAGGACGCTTCAGGGGCCCTAATGATGATGATGATGGCGACGATGATGATGATAATGATGTATGGTTAAGGCAATGAACCTGGGAACTACTGCAGTTTCCTTTATTTTTTAATCAATAGAAAGTAGCCTCAAAATACAAAAAAATTCACCATCCCCGTCTGGTTTCAACTAGGGAGCACTCCGGCAGGACCACTGCGGAGGCGACATGCGGCTTTGTTCCCTTCCCCAGCAGCGTCGAAGGTCGCACTTTCAAAGTGTAAGCGCTGCTCAAAAACACGTGTGTGCGTGCACGAGACACGAGCCCGAGTAGGGTGAAGGGGGAGGTGCTTATGACCTTTGCCTTCCTGACAAAAAAAAAAAAAAAAGAGGAGCGAAAAATTCCACATCGTGGGGCCCCTCGCGGGTTTTCTTCGTTTGCTCAAAGCCGCTTTCAAAAGAAAGCGGACAAGCACCCTAAGGGGCCGGTCACCCACCCAAAGGGCCGGCTTTGTACAGGGATAGGAGTGTGCTACGCAAAGTGTGCGTTTGGCCTCGCTGACATCGCCATTATCTTTGTATATCCCTCTTCTCAATTGCTGCGGCAAAGCAACATTGCTTTCCGAAATATTTTTAGGTTTCGTTTTTTTTATTTTTCTACGAGCTCCGTGAATCAACCTTCCGTCATGGGGGCCCCAGAGAGTCGGGAGCTCTGGTCTGCAGCCCCCTTAGCCCGTACCTTAATCCGGCCCTGGGTCTTAGTCATCTCATTGCAACGAACTTCTACCAGGCAAGGCCGTTCGCCCGCAGCATCAAAAAGAAACTTTTTCTCGACGAGATACGTCATGTCATTTCTTTGGGTTTATTGAACCATCACAGGGCCATGCCCCACAAGTTTCGAAGATTTTGAAGTCCAAGGCATAGCGCAAAGTTTGCATTCTAACTGATTTTCTGAGGGTCAAATGTCTCAGCCAAAACGTTCTTTCAAACCACATGACCCTACAAGATATACCACGGAGTACCTTTGGAAATATGTTTTCTCCCAACATGAAAGCAACACCTAGCGCGAAGAGCCACGACGAGACTCAAAAAAGTGCCACTCCAGTTCAGCGGGGACGTTTCTTTTTCGGCACCATGCCCGAAGTTGCTCAAACAATGGTTTAAGTTCCCCTCCCACCAAGGCAAGACGCCATTGATATGGTCCTAATGGTAGAGAAAATCGCATTCAAAGCCCATCAGGAAACATTCTCACAGATCATCAATCAGGGACTAAATAGCCTGGCCGGCCTACGAAGCCCGGGCGCTCCAAATATAACCTTTGCCTGACGGTGCAGGAACTATGTCGCAAAGACCTAAGGCTATGCCTCTCAGGAAAAAAGGGAAGGTTCGTAGTTTTGAATACGGAGTCCTGTAGAGAAAGAGCCCAACAAGCCATAGCGCAAAAGTTTAAACCAGTTGATCCAAAGCGAACTGAATCAGCAAAAAAAGGCATCCTCAAATTACTCCAAAACGCACTATCACGGCTGGTGTCTCGTCAAGCTTGGCGGGAAGTTTGTGTAATTCTTTTAGTTCTTGCTCAGAAAGTTCTGGTAGATTAAGTGCTTCTGCAGGAACATAATGGGGCCTTACGACCCGTTGCATTTGCGAGCCACACACTGTCGGCAGCGGAGCGTAACTATACCGTCACCGAAAAGGAGTGCCTAGCAATAATATTTGCCCTAAAGAAGTTCGATATGTACCTTGACGGAGCCACCTTTACAATTCAGACGGACCACCAAGCGTTGACCTGGCTCAAAAATCTTAAAACCCAGCAGGACGTCTAGCTCGATGGGCTCTCACCTTACAGGGATACAATTTCTCCATTGAGTACCGGCCTGGCAAATCCAACATTGCGGCGGACGCCTTGTCTCGCGCCCCCCTTCCACCCCAGGAAAAGGAAGAAGCGACAGAGTTGGTCGCTGTTACTAACGAAGAACTTTCCTGGGGTGTAGTCGTGACCCGGGAACAGTTGCTCAGAGCCCAGCGAGCAGACGATCTGTGCCAGCAGATATCTACGCGGTTAAATCAACCCAGTTCCAGGGGACAGGACATGACTGATGCACCCACAGACACCTACGTTTAGAGTAGCGATGGCCTTTTACTTCGATACATACCTCAAGCAGATGAGGGTGACCCTACCACGTCGCCATTCCGCGTATTCGTGCCGAAAATTTTACGACGTACTTTTATAAGTTACTTTCATGACAGTGTCCTGGCAGGCCACAGTGATGGAAAAAAAACCTACCAAAAACTCTGCCGCATTGCAACCTGGCCTCGAATGAACCGCGATGTCTTGCGTTATGCCCGCAGCTGTCCTCAATGCCAGACTGCAAAACCCCGAGGCGGGAAGCCCCTGGGTTTCATCCAGTCGGTTCAGAGTCATCGTCCTTGGGAAATTGTCGCGTGTGATATCATGGGCCCATTTCCACGCAGCCCACAAGGCAACAGGTACCTCCTTGTGGTCACCGACCACTTCTCCAAGTGGGTCGACCTTCATCCCCTGCGTCAACTTACGTCCAAGAAGATATGGGACAAACTTCGAGAAACATTTTCCCGGTTTGGGTATCCTGTTGTCCTTTTAACAGACCAGGCCACCTACTACACCAGCACTGTATTTGAAAATTGTTGTGAGATTCTCGGTATCCAACATAATTGTACTTCCCCTTATCACCCCCAGGCCAATATCACTGAAAGAGTAAATCGCAACCTCCGGGCAATGCTAATTTTGTACACTAACGAACACCGCGACTGGGACTCTTATATCCCAGAGATGGCCTTTGCTACCCATACCACAGAAAACCGAACCACGGGATTCACACCGGCACGATTGATTTTTGGTCGGGAGCTAAGAGTACCGATGGAAAACAGCATAGAGCTAGCGCCAGATGCTCGCCCGCGCCAATCACACTCACGGTTTGCGCAAAGACTCTGCGATAATATCCGAAATACAGTGACAATGGCCCGGGGCAATATCGAACTAGCCCAATCACAACAACGAACCCAATATAATAAAGGCCGGAGAAACGTCGAATTTTCTGTCGGAGATCTAGTTCTCCGGCGTACTCACCCACTCAGTAACGCCAGCCAAGGATTTTCCGCGTCACTCGCCAAACGATGGGAAGGGCCATTCGTGGTGGAGACGCGAATTACACGCCTTGCTTATCGATTATGGTGCCCCATAACCGGCGCACGCGTCGGACCTGTTAACATCAATGACTTGAAACCTTTTATTGAACGTGGCGAAGAGTGTTGAGAGTTCAGTAACGTCGTCTCCATCTTGTCTAATTGTGCCTTTTCTTGACCTCGAGTACCTGCAGCCATGCCGCCAGACCGACCGTGGTCACGGCCACGCCACCCACCCCCGCGGCGGTCGTCTTACCATCGGTCGCGCTCCCCCGGCAGCCGCAGCCTCGGCCATCGGCCGCCTCCTCAGCACCCACGGCGACGCCCCCGAACCCATGAGGCTGCGACGTGGTGCATCATGGAGCATCACAGCCTCGTGGGGTTCGCTTCCCGCCTGCGCTGGGACCGACAGCCACAGGTCCCACAAGGACTGGCGCCGGCCGACGTCCCAGCACCATTCCAGGGACGCACCCTGAATGAGCGGTGCGCAGAGGACACACCGTCGACCTACACCGACGAAGAGCGTGCCGGGTTATGCGCCTTGTGCCAAGTGCCCATGATAGCGGGGGAGAGTCATCTACACGGGGCCCTCCACACCGAGCGTCGCCAACGACAAGAGAACAACGCATCGGCAGCAACTCGGCCGCTAACATCCGCCGACGTCGAGGCGGCGCTCATCGTCGTGTCGAGATCGTGCCCCGAGAGGCTTAGGGCGCCTGACCAGGCAGCACACGCACACGAAGATGTCATCATTGACGAGTTTTAATCCGCCTCTCTGCCCCCCCCCATTCAGCAAGCCAACGGCCTTCTCGAGCAGCCAAGCACATCTCTGCGAACGCCGTAGCCATGAGTGGATCGCGCATCCGAGTGGACGTTAGCACCAGGACCACAGTGAACGTCTCCCGTTCCAGCACAAGCGTCGAGAGTCAACAATTTTCAGTCGAAGCTCAGAGTGCCAAAAGCCAGAGTCTGCTTCCACCGTCCTTCCCGCCAGCCGTCGCGCCGCCCCAAGCTCTCCGATTCGCGCCCTCTCAAAGGTCCTTTGGACTGAACGTCAGATACCGTTCGGAGTCCCAATACCACCGTGCGGTCCTCTGTGCATCTTCGAAAAACTCTAGACTCGCGAAACCGCCATGGGAGCCACCTTGGTCGACATCATACAGTCCGGCGTGGAGAACCTCGACAGCGACGTCGGCCTGTGCGCCCCGGATGCCGAGCCGTACACGCTATTCGCCGGCCTGTTCAACCCGGTGATCGAGGACTACCACGGCGGCTTCAAGGCGACCAACAAGCACTCGCTCACGGACTTCGGAGACCTCAGCACCTTGGTCAACGTGGACCCCCGACGACCAGTTCGTCATTTCCACCGGCGTGCGCTGCGGACGCTCGTTGCAGGGGTACACTTTCAACCCATGCCTGACGGAGGCCCAACACCGCGAGATGGAGGAGAAAGTGAGCTCGACTCTGCGCATGCTGAAGGGCGAGCTGAAGGCCACCTACTACCCACTGACCGGCATGAGCAAGAAAACGCGGCAGCAGCTCATCGACGACCACTTCCTCTTCAAGGAGGGCGACCGCTTCCTGCAGGCGGCCATCGCTGCCATCAAAACCAAACGATGTAACCAAACGCTCCCTTCCCCCGATGGGGGGGAATGTGTGGGGAACGAAAAAAGACGAAAATAAAGAGCACCGACGATCGGGGGGCGAGCTGGCACGCGGGGGCAGTCGGAGCCTGGACACCGCGAGAACTAGTGTTCGTTTCTTCGTCTCCACAGTACCAATGACAGTTGGTTTAATTTCTCTAGCAGGTCTCCATTTCCTTACCATGGAAAACCATAACATTCAAGGTTTTGCTGTCTGCTGTATTGTTCGAGTTCGATGATTTTCCGCTTGAGCTGTTTGGTTTCTTTATTACCGGTTTACACATTTTAATGCGTTTTTTTTTTCAGGTATATTATTTCCTTATTTGACTACGCATATTGTTTAGTAGCCCGTCGTACCAATCTGACTTGTTCTGCACTTCGTTTTTCGGTGTTTTCTACGGTTCTTCATTTGTATAAGTACAGCAAGGTGTTTGTTGATTTCCGTGAGCATGTTTCCCCTTTCATCACCTTTACTCTGTTTTCTTTTTTTTTTAAGTTCCTAGTTCTTATTTACCTCTCGCTTTCCCAGGTTTGCAAGTTGGGCACTAACAGAATTTATTTTGCAGCTTTTGATTGGCATTGCTTTCCGAACGTGCTCCGAAATAACAGCTGAATTTTCACTCACCACAAGACCGAAACAATGTCCTCATGTAGTGTTTCATGGCAGAATAGACACTTGTGACTTGCCCTAGGCGATTCCATTACCGTGCCTAATAACAACAGAGCAAGTGACTCTGAGGCAGTAGAACCAGCAGCAGCAGTGGAAGTTATAGGGGTGGCAGACCCCTATAGCTATAGGTTAAAGAGAACAAGGATAAGGAAAAATCACCAACATGTAACATCGATGAAAACGGCTTCAGCAGAAAACTAGCCGCTGCTGCCATTGCCAACTGTTAATAAGGTGATGTCGGACAGTTCGTTCATCGCTAAACATACAGCGCCGAAAAACACAAAGACCAACGCAACCACTGCTGTCCGTGACATCAAGATTTCCGCGCGTTTTAAAGATAAAAATTGTGGAGGAAATGTATGAGGTGTTTGCCATTAGAGCTAAGGAAAAACATGCATAAGTAACAGGTTCTTAGCCTTATCTACATTATCAGAGAAACATCAAGCTACGGAAAAAAAGACGAGTAGACCATTCTTTGTCTCTCGCATCTAATATACTGTTTTTTGTTTTTTTTTTCACAAACAAGACCTGTACCATTAATATACGCAGCAAGGCAGAACAGAACATGTCCCGCCTTTCGGAATTACATTCAATGTACTGTTTTTGTTCACGAACAAGAATTTAGATAATGAGCGTCAGTTTCCCCACATGACTGAAGAGGACCTTACAAAGAAAACCTTTATGTTCTTGCTAGAACTTCCCCCCACATTGAGCGTGCACCAAAAATTGTTTATTTGTATTGAACTTTATCACTCCGCGAAAGATTATCACAACGCGAACCGCAGCATGCAGCGAGACAAGCGCGGAGGACGACAGCCCCAACATCACTCCACTCAAGTGAATCGAATCAGTTCCTGCATCGCCCGTAGAAAAACGCATTGAGAACGGCATGCTCCCGCTTGAAGTCTTGAACCGCTGTTTTCCAACCTACGTAAACATTCAATCTACCATTTTCCTGAGACCGCAATGTGTATGTGCACCCCTTCTACAAGTGCACCTCCCTTCTGCAGCGGGAGCGCGCGCAGTTGACATCGGATTCCGAAAAATCACCCGCCTGGACATTTTATGGCGACTAACACCCGCATCTCAAATATCGCCCGAAACAAGAAGTTATCACCCAATAAATTTTTCATGGCGCCTCCCCCCCCCCCCCTTTTTTTTTTGTTTGCCCCGTTTGCGGCTTTGACGCTTCACCACGCCGAACGCCGAGCTAAGCCTAACAGTCTCGGCGAGCACTGGCATGGGCAAGCATCGTGCCAACAACAACGCTCACGATTACAACCACAAGCCGGAGGGGCCCAGGGGCAGTCGCGTAGCCGGAAATATTTAGCGTGTGGAGGGGGAGTGGGGGGCTTACGCCCCCATAAGCCTTTCCCTTGGATACGCCACTGCCCGGGGGCATCGGCATGTCCCATGGCCATCTCGAAAACGCCCAAACCCCTCTTTGGCCTATCTATACCCGATTTCACCTCAAGAAAAAAAAAAAAAAAAGTTTTGCGCATAGTTCATACGCAGCGCGAAGTAGTTCTTACGGGATTTGGTTGTCAGAGGAAAAAGCGATGCTTTTAGCGATTGGAACGGGTACGTCTTGATAAGATAACATATATATAATCTAAAATACACTTACATATATCTTAATTATCAACATAAATGGGAAAATTAGTAATATCTGGCGCGAGGAGCCGGACTTGTTTTACTACGGTTCTTGAGGTGAAAACAGGTATAGGAACTTCACTCCAAGAGGTATCCCACTGAATACCGACACCAAGCCACCTTCATTCTGTAGCACGGCTTAGTGCAGGCACCGAATATACTGACCCCCGCTTTGCGCGAACCCAAAGGCACAACAACTTCGGTAGCAATCGGCTCGTCGAACGAAGTTTAATCGAAAGATCGTTTAGCCGACATGTGACGACTTCTACCGCGACACAGCGCAAGCATTCTGCCAAGTGTTTTATTAGACGGTTTAAAGGAATAGTCAACGTCTGTTGATGAAAACAGAACGCGGCGCAAACATACCGCAAAGGCATGGCTTTGGAAAATAAAACACTGCTCGGGAAATGCGCATATGCATTACAACTTAATTCGTGACTTGCAAGCGCCTTATGGCTTTAAAACAGTTCTGACAGATGAGCAGCAGTCATTGTTAATTTAAAGATATAAACGGATTAGGTTCAGTGGCTCTTGGATTAATATGAATGGCGTTGGGATTAAATGGGTGATAAATAGGATTTAATTAATTTGCGATTGGATTACATTGATGACAACTTGGATTCGATTGAAGTATAACTAGGTTAAATTCATGGACGCTCGGATCAAAAATTGGCACTTGGATTTTTATGAGTGGGAAAACCTAGAAATGAACTAGCGTGCAATTGTCAATACCAAAATCTCGTCCCGGGAGACGCTTTTTCATGCGCTCCAGAGAAAGAAGAAACGTCGCGAGTAACGAGGTGCTTGTCACAACGTTCTTGTTGCTGTATTTAATGCTTTGAAGTTGACAAATCCACCACTTTCCGGGTTCCCGGTTCGAGAGTTTGGATTTGGATTTGGATACGACTGAAGTGTCAATTAGCCGGATCTAAATCCAAGTGTATGACTTGGTAGGAAAGCTTTGGAAAGCTTCACGCTTCACCGCCATTTTGCGTAAGTGAAGGCGGACATAACCTTCTTTCTTGAAGGCCCATCCTCGGTTGCCATGCCGAACCGAGTCCGACTTGCTGCGCAAGTATCGCCGCACTTCGTCTTGCGACAAGTTGGCGCACTGCGGAGGGTTTTCAACCCAGCCGTTGGCTTGAAACGAGAACGGAATGTTCTCGTCCTCGGCCATCGTCACCGGTTAAGGAAAAGTAGCGAAGCCGCAAACTCTAGACTGAAACGCCGATGACAAGGAGAACCCAGCAACGTGGAGAAGTCAAGTCTAATGGCGTTCCTATCATACCAAGTATCCTCGATACCAGATTTTTTACTAGTTTACATTTCTGCCGCCAGGTGACGCCACATCCGCAGAAACTGGTGGATTGGGGCACTTAAACTGCCTGCCATGCAATGAAAGCTAAGGGGTGGTTTAAGAGGAGTGAAAAATCAAGAAGGACATTGTCTTTTAAATCAATAGAGCAATAGCTAATTGTGTGATGCAAATTCTTGGGCGAGTTCACTCTTGAAAAAAAGGTTGTATTCTTACACCCTTTGTCCCATATAAGACACCGCGAAAAATTCAGTTCGACGTACAGCGCACTGACGTCGATCTGACGGTCAAACTTTCCCGAGAGGCTTGATAGCCGTGTGGTACAACTTATTAAGATAGCTAATGTACGTGGTACTGACTACAAAAAAAAAAATAATCGGGGTTTTCTCTGGCCCTACTGAAAAACCTCAGTGTTTTCTTTTCGTGGTCTTTGATACGTACTTTAGCTATTTCAAAAGTTATATCGCACCGTTATCAAGCCTCTCCTAAACTTTGGGGCCGTCTGTTCGACTATAGTGGGTTGTACGTCGAACTGAAGTTTTGGGAGTGCATTATATGGGACAAGACGGTGTAAGGTGATACCCTTTTTTTTAGAGTTTTCCTTATCCAGAAAGGCACTGTTTTCCTTATCCAGAAACAACTTTAGATGCCGCACCTAAAGTACACAAATGCACTCCATATTACCTATGTTTCAAGCCTGTTCTTTTTTTTTTGGCGCGCGAAAGTGGATTTAAATAATAGAGAGTTTTTGAATAGGGGGCCCCAAAGCTTGGGGCCCCCTTTTCTACAAATAAATAAGGGCTCACCACTGCGCATGCGCCGAACCCAAACTCCGTTTTGGGTTTTGTGTTGGCGCTCGCCCCCAACGCCGGCAAACATGGCGGCGCCCTTTCCGCTCGCTTCGGAGCGAATTCGCCATGGTCGCTGCGGTATTAGCCAATTTCATTGCCAATGACTGGTGCAGCCGGCTTTCGCTTTGCTTTATCTCGCTCAAGCCACAAAAAATGAGCGGTGAGCTCACCCCATTTTAAAGAACGTCCCTTATTCTGGCCGTTCCTAAGCCTAAAGAGACGCGGTAACCGTTGACATAGCAACGTATTGCTACTAGGTGGCTCCGAATGAATTTCGTTAGTGGCACGATACCTGCAGCTTGAAAATAAGTATTTCAAAGCTTCAAAGCCGCTCCAGCTCAGATCTAAATAGAGCAGCTGCTCGCAGAGTATGCTCGCTCACATTCGTCTCGGTGTCGGCATAGTTGAAGGCCTAAATCTTCGGCGACAGACGGTCAAAGCGCACACGAACGCCAACAAATCCGAGAACGAGCGCCAAATTAGAGCCCTACAGATTGTATAGGGTGGTCCAAGTCACCAGGCTCGATCTAAAATGGACAGTAAAAATCGACACCTGCACGTAGCGATCTAAACTTTTCGTCAAAGGTGTAATTCACAGGTCGTTTTTTTCTTGTAAAAATACAAAGCGTAGCTCTCTTTCTGTAAAAAATAAGGCCAAGAAACTTGCCAGGGCCCACGGCGGGCAGCAACGCAGACGACAGGGGTCCAGTAGCGGGGTGTGTTTGGCGTTTGTATTGATAGATGGCGCTACCTCCTTATCGCAACGGCTCGCGACCACCGCGGTTTATTAAAATGAATATAATCTTTTTGAGGTGTAGTTTCGGTTAAAAAATAAATGCGAACAAAAAAAGCAAAACTTAAAGTAAAAAAACGCGTCTGCATAATGGCGGCGCTTTTGCTGCCAACGGATTTCGTCTGCGTGTCGTCTGCTTTCTTTCGCTGGTCGGCTGCACCTTCAGGCGCTGCTCCCGACGCCATCTATCAATACGAACGCCAAACACACCCCGCTACTGGACTTGGTCGTCTGGGTCGCCGCCCGCCGTAGACCCTGGCAAGTTTCTTGGCCCTATTTTTTACTGAAAGAGAACTACGCTTTGTAATTTTACAAGAAAAAAACCGACCTGCGAAATACACCTTTGACGAAAAGTTTAGATGGCTACGTGCAGGCGTCGATTTTTACGGTTCATTTTAGATCGAGCCTGGTGACTTGAACCACCCTATATTGGTTTGGTTGATTACAGCCAGCAACATTTATACTGATCTTAGATTGTCTCTTGTTTTAGCAGGCTTGTTTGAGATTTACCTTAACTAATATTTTTAAACAAAAAGCAGTTTCTAAGCGCACCTGTTTTACGTTTTTTTATTTGTTTTTTTTATTGTTACGTTCGTTAGCCGCATTGGCGCCGCAAGCGGGAAACGTAAGCGCGCTGCGCTGCGTTACGAAACCCCTATTCTAGAAGCCGTCGACGCCAATTTTGTTGCGTTTGGGTCCCCCAATTTCTTAGGGGAACCCAAACGTTACCGATTTACGGCAACCATTTGCCTGTCTTGGTGTCAACTATTTTATGCTGCATAGTCAAGGCTTAGTCAAGGCTGGCTCAGTTTCCACAGTGCTCTACGCTCTGAAAGCAACTTGCGCGAGCGCGTCGCTTCGTTTGGTTAACCGTGGTTTGACGCACGAGAGCGCTTTCAAATGAAACTCAAGACGAAGTCATATGCTCTCGCAGCTGTGCGAACGTTACTTCACTCGGTTCACACATAAGGCTGGTTCACACAGATCAGTTTTTTTTTTTTACGTTACGTTACGAAACGTCACGGGGAAATCTGTGCTTCGTATTAAGGGTGGCTACCAATTCAAGGAGATAGCCTGGCAGGCGACATTCGAGACACGAATGTTTCGGTGACGACGAGCTAGGACGGTGAGTTCCCGTGGCAACTAAGGACACAAGGCTCGTCGTAACGTAACGCAAGGAGTTGAGCTCGGTTCAACTCTTCACACAGCACCGTTCTCTTACGTTACGTCTAAAGCGCGAAACACATGCGCGTCAAAACTGTCCGGTGCGGCGTGCGAACTGTCGGGAAGATGGCTGCTCCGAATCGCCGCACAGGACGGTTCGCGACACATGGTTTCCGACGCGTCGTTGCGTCGCTCCGTTCAGCTCCGCCCAGTTTCGGGTATCCCTCTACCGAATGGATGGATGAATGCTAATGGCTATATATATAACGGGCGGTAGCTCGCGCCACCTAGCCTAGAAAACTAAAATACTTCCCTCGCCCTTCTTGGTTTTTCTGACTTTAAAACAAACATAATATTTTTATTACATTCTATTAAAGTGTGCGTGTGTTTTCCGTGAGGTTACTTTTCTGCTCAACATCACTTAATCGCGATGGGCCGCAGCGGACCTTAGGAGCCATCCCAGCGAAGCGAGCACTGCGTACAAATCACGTGACTACGCACACCGCGCATTGCTGCGTCTCTCCCGAAGTTCACGTAACACTCACACGGCATTGGAATGGCTCGTAGCGTCCGCTGCTCTCCATCGTAAGGTGAAACGGAGTACATTCGGGTTTCGACGGCCTCGATCGGTCCCAGAAGGACGGCTTGCTATGGCGCGCGAGATCAGCAGCTTGTTTTGTGCGCGCGAGAAAACTCGATGGCGTCCATCTCTTTCACCGCGCACCGCCACATGTGTGTGTGTAGGCGTTGTAAAAGAGGGGGAGATCCGCTTCCCCGAACTGCCCGAACCACGAAGCGCCTCCTCGCCCGATCGGGCCGAAAGTCACGTGACAACATGACCTTCGCGCCATCCGTGCTGCCATTGGCTGCGGCCCTCCGAAATTCGGACAGCCGTGCGGCGATATCTAGCAAGTTGGACGCACGCCGGCGCCGGACGGAGGCCCCGTCCGTCGCTCCGGTGCGACGAAAACCCTCGCCCTCGAACGTCGTTACGGTGGTTCGCATTGGTTCGCACGTCGGATCGGACACTTTTGACGCGCATGTGTCTCGCGCTTGAGTCACCGAAACATTCGTGTCTCCAATGTTGCATGCCAGGCTATCTCCTTGAATTAGTAGCCACGCTTAATACGAAGCACAGATTGCCTGGTGACTTTTCATAATGTAACGTAAGAAAACGGGTCTGTGTGAACGAGCCTTTATGCTGAGACTGCAGCCAAAGCTTCAAGCGCGAGCTAGCCCGAGCTCCTGGCTTTGAGACGTGCATTTATAACGCGAGTGCTCGTTCTGCGGAACGCTTCAAAGCAGCGACCTCGAGATATATCGTGCTCGTCGTGTTGGCTGCAGTCTCAGCTTAATGGGGAACGGAATATAGAACAACTCAGTTGGAAAACTTCCATAGAGCCTGCTTTGTAAAAGTGGCTCCGATCCGTACTCGAGAACCGAACTAGAGGCGATTCCCGCAGCGGCCACTCCTGGAAGTGCACGGTCGAGTCGCGCAAGGGCCGGTAGCACCAGGGGGGCTATGTTGCGCTTTTTGGACTCCCAGGAGACTAGGGAGAGGGAAGTGACGTCAACAACGCAGCAAATGCTGATTGGATGTTGATTTTGTTTTCTTCTGTCAACATCCAATCTGCGTTTCTCTAGTCGTTGACGTCACTTCCCTCTTCCAAGTCTCCTGGGAGTCCAAAAAGCGCAACATAGCACCCCAGAGCCGTATATTCAGTGGAACCATCCCGTGGCATAATCTCTGTGTGGCACCATCTCGCAGTGCCTTTTCGCTGTAGCTATATAAATCAACTTTTATGTTTTGACTCGTCGCTAAAGGGCGGCGCTGTTATTGCATCCAGTTTAATCCAGTTTGGTCTCGGTGGATGCGAGCGGTTTAGGTTACAAGGATGAGTTTCCCAAATGAGTTTTAGTAAAGTTGGCAGTGCTGAACTCAACGAGCTTGAGTAAAGTTATAGCGGTAAACCAGCGGCCAACCCCCCCCCCCTTTCCCGGTTGCCACCATCTTGCCCATTTGCCACATTCGTGATCACGTAACGTTAAGATGGCTGCGCCCAGAGGCGGGCCAGATCATGGTCAGCAGGGCCGCGGTCCAACATTTACTCGATCTCACTCTAGGTGAAATGTTGGTGTTTGAAAACCTACCCGCATGCAGTTGCTCTATCTGTCTTGTCTCGTGACATGATCCGCCGGAGTAACTCGGATCCATTCAAGTAAGATTGGAACACAGCCCCAGAGGGCCCCTCAGCTGACTGTGATCTGGCCAGTCTGAGCTAGCCCACCTCTAAGCGCTGCCATCTTGGCGTCACGTGATCACTAATGTGGCAAATGGGCAAGATGGCGGCAAACGTGGGAAGGGGGGGGGGGTACCTTTTCCGCTGGAGGGATTTTGTCGCGGTTTACCGCTCTAACCGCTCGTTCACACTGAAAGCGGATCCGCGTTCGCCACCGCTTTGCGAACGCGGATCCGCTTCCAGTGTGAATGAGCGGTAAGGTGATACTCAAGCTCGTTGGCTGAACTGCAGCACTGCGGAAGTGACGCTAGCCTTGACAACGTAGCAGAAATTAGTTTATGTGGGTCTTTTTATAGTATACCTTGTCCATATGACGCCGTTCATGTGACCATAAAATCATTTTTGCGATGATTTTAGCCGCCGAAAGAGATATACGCATTCACTATCACACCGCCCTTGATGTGCTTGCGTGCTTTTGCTTGTCTTGTAAGCGTGTAGACTCAAATGCACGCCAATGCAAAATAACCATTCCTCGTGCGGCACCTCGAAGTAAATAGCGGTGCAGCACTCGGTCTCGCACGATTACATGACAATTGTCGGTACTTGTAAGAAACTTATTCGGGAGCTTTACGCCTACGCAACGCCGACGGTCAACGGTGTGAGGGCAGTTGTAAAAAAAGAAGACTAGGAATTGGTGGCTGTAGTTTCACCTAAGGGACCTAAGAAAAAAAAAAAAAACAAAGAAAACTCACAGACTATGTCCCAAGCACTGCGGGACCCCTCGATTCAAATAAGGTAACTCCCAATAATGATCCTTATCATTATCATCAGTTGCCAGGAGAGAAGACGAAGTAGCCGCATAAGTTACACGAGCTGCACGCTCTACACAAAGGGTCCAATAGCCACGAGAATCTGTTCGTATACCCAACGCGAGTTTTACCCGTTCTGTTTCACCGCCTGGATTCTTGCAGGTTAGTATGACGCTGCTTTTTCAAAGGTGCTCGTTCTTGAATTTTTAGTGGATGGTGCCAGCTAAAGAAATAGACGGTATTCATTGGCGGCCATAGTTGAGCCCGCTGTCGCAGAGCCCGAGCTTACGATGAGCTTCCGAATGGCTTCCGTAATGTTCAGTTCATACCACCAAGATTCTACGTCCTCTTAGAAGATAAGTGGGGTATCGTTCTCAGCATGCGCTGTAAACGCTGCGCTCAAGTGTGGCGCCCAGTGAATGCTACCTTAGACGCTTTGCAGTAGGTGTGCATGGGCGCTGCCATAACTGAACTTCTGTTTTGTTTCCTTTTATTCCGTTTACTTCACTTCATCATTACCGTTCAAGTCAAGGTCATTGCCATTTTAGATTTTGTTGCGTCCCTGTCCTCAGTATTGGCCTTTATGGAGGCTCGGTATCTCGTAAGATAAGAGAAGGTCGGCAATGACGGCTGTAATCTGACGCGTGTGTAAAGCGTCTATACCACCTAAAAGACCAAGCCTGCGCCTCTCTCCCCCCCCCCCCCCCTAAAACCCCGCCCCTCCACACGTCGTCACTAGTAGATTCACGCAGCTCCGCATATACCTCGCGCAAGAATCGCCGCCAGCGCGTCCTCAGGGCGACCCTAGCGTAAGAGGTGCCCTGCTGTCGCTTTGCGGCTGCTTCTCGTCAAGATTTGGCGTACTTGTTTCCACTAACGATCATGCGGAGGACTTGTCTTCTTTGTGATATTGGCTAAACTCTTATATTTATTCGCATGACATCTGTGGCGACGTTTGGTGAAAACGATGGATTTCTTAATAATACGGTTGTCGCAACTTCCAATCATTGGCACTTCAACTCCTTTTGGCGTATCGGTCACCGCCGACTGAGAATCGGTGTCTTCACGTGAGTGGTAGCCGCGAGCTACACTCACATATAGAGTCAAGAACCCATGGTTCGGACATTTTAGCCACTATAGTATCGAGATGTTAGGGTGGCGCGGCTCTCGTACTTTCTTCTTGTGACGCCACAACAAGGAATTACCTCGCCGTGACGTCACGAGTTGTGATCCAGGCTACTCATCATCTGCGAACTATACATCGCGTCCATGTGACGTCATTCGCGGACGTGCCAGTATTTTATGAGCCGCGAACACTCAATTCGCCGTGTTTCTTTTACACCGCAGAAGTTGTACTTTGAAGAAACCAGTAAGTAGGAATAATCGTCCGTACCCAACAATGGCAACACTTGCAAGCTATCTACACGAGTTGGGTGGTATGTGCAAGAAACAATGCACGCATAGAGTCAGCGCATTCTTCAACCAACACCATCACTATTGACAGCCTGACAGTTCTTATTTCGGTCAATTAAAGCAAAATATTACAAATAAAATTATGAGAGTGAATATTTGACCAATTGCAAATGATGACCAGAGCGACGTTTCGTACAGGGCGTCTCATTAGGATGTCTAGCCTCCAACACGCCCTATATTCACTGACAGTTTGAGAACGACCTTAAATTCCTCGGCTCCAGTGGGAGCTTTTTACTTTCAAGAACACTTCTGCGTCTTGTGAGCCTTGAGGGTGCACGCGCAGCCGTAGTATGGTAACTCAAACGCGTCTTCAACTAATGTGTTTTCCAGTTTAAAAAAAAAAAAAAAGTGGTCCCTCGATTTCCGCCGAATGACGTAATATAAGTGTCACGCTGTCGCCGACCGCGATCCTGGCGGTATCACAGCAGCAATGGTGGATGTGGCCGACCCCTGTTTGCTGCAGGTCGTACTCCAGCTTGGCAGTCTGCGGAAACTTCGGCTGTAAGGAGTTGGGACGGCGCGACAAAAGCGACACTCGCGTTGGCTCATGCTCTTCGCCCGCATTTCTCCGACCAACCGTCAGGATCGCGACATCCGACAGCATAACACTCTGGCTTTTGTGACGTCATTTATCGCCACTTCGTGTTCGCTCTCAATGCATCGACGGCATTAGACGCTAAATACACGAGTCACAGACGTGTTCCATGCACCGTAGCCATAACACATCGGAAGGCAACCACCGCGTGCTGGAGGCCGAGTAGTAGAAAGAGACGCCATGCAGTTTTCGTCTTGTTGACTATAAACCAACGTTACTAGATTAGCTCAGTTAGTGAACTGCCCATCGACCCTGCTTTACCCCCCTTTCCCCCCAAGGCTCGCCTGCAATCGTTCGACGCGCCACCGTTTTGGGAAGACGGCTATAATAGTAACTGAGGTGTATTCTATAGAATACGTATGTTTCGAAGCACAGCATCTAGATGGCGTTTGGCCGTTCTCAATAAAACACAATTTTGAAACGAAAACGTAGATAGCGCTTCACTCGACAGGAGGCGTACTGAAGGCAGTGAGGGGGCCCTATTGAAAATATTTCTAAAAGGCCTATCAGCCTTCAAGGATTATGGAACCTCACAGGCCTTCAAAACCCTTCAAAAATACCCTACAGAAAAGCCCTTCAGGGATACCCCATAGAAAAACCATTTAGCCCCACAGCCCTTCAACCCGTCAGACCCTTTAGCCCATCCACCCTTTAGACGCCCAAATGACTGTGAACCATAGGCAAAAATGCAGTTCAAAATATTATTGACAATTTATTGCAGACATTTAGTTTTACAGGCATATTATAACTCAAAAAGGCGATAAAAAGCAACGTTTGTTCAAACCCGGCGCAAGGAGCTGTAGTCGAAAGAGATCATATCAAAAGGGACAACTGACTTCTTTATCACAAAGAAAAATATATTTCAAAGTACTCACAATGCCGCTGGGTATATTCCTGATGTACGGTAGTTCAGCTAATGAAACCAAGCAGGTGCACCTCACGGACACATACACAGTGTCAGTAAGCACGTTTAGCGAAAACCACGAACTAGCAAGCAGCACCCGCCGCCATTGAGAAATCCCGAACACAGTCATGGTTTCGTCCATGATGACGTCGCGCCGGAGTCTTCGGCGTATTTTTCGCTCGCTGGATGCTTCTGAAGTCGAACGGACGAAGAGCCGCAAGGAACAAGTCCGGACAGCGGCCGTCATCCACCTTCTCAGGACCCACAGTGCCATAATCCCGGTGTGCAGGAACAACATGCGGTGGGACGCTGACCCCGACTGCCAGGCTTTGCAGCGAGTAAGCCGACACCGGCCACCATCTCCTTGAATACGCTGAACGCGATGGCGCTCGAGCGGTGCTGAAGGCGGCCAACGCCGAACTGGGGTTCACCTGCGTAACCAAGGAAGAAACTGCACGGCTCGAAACAGATCAAGGGGCGAGCTCTCTAAGCCATGCTCACCTTTCTGTAGGAAACAGGTCCGTTTCAGACATCCACAGCGGTAAGAAACAAACCGCCCACGAGTGGAAAGAAAATGGCTGGCTATAGCGGCATCCTGGCTTCCTCACACCACCCTCTCCCGCCGACCGCTGGCCTGGCCCTGGGAGCCCTGCACCCTCTCCCCATCGCCGGGCGGAGAGAGGAGCAATACGGGTTGCTTTTGGGGACCGTCCCCCGGAGGAACCGGTTCCCGAAACGAGTCGCTCCCCGCGTGCGTCCCTGTTCCTGGAAAACGCGCAGTGTTCTCGGCTTGTTTTTTTTTTTTTTATTATGATTTATTTTTGCACGGATTTCGCCTCGAGCGGACAGGATTTGTTCGCCTCAAAACGCCGCTCGGCCACCACCACTCGGCCCACGGCTCGTCGATTCTCCACATGGGGCGGTCGCCCTCAGTGGTCTCCTTGGCGACCGAACACCCGGGCAGTGACAGACGGGTCCAGGAGCCCACTCGTATTTGATAGAAGAGCAGTAATAAAAATCTGACCGTACACCACTCTTGTAGACGTTACTAAAAAAAAAGTAATCTATTACAATTACTATTACTCTTAGCTAAAAAGTATTCGATTAGATTACTTTATTACTCGACAGCAAAAGTAATTGGACATTACTTTAAGAAGTAACCGTTACTTTTTCGATTACTTTATGTGTGAAGACTTACATCTTTAGCGCTCGTAACAATGAACTACCTCCAACCTCGAAACCCTGCTTGTCACAAAGACCACGTAGGGGAAATATTGGATCTTGACGTGTATTTGAACTGGCTTTGTTATATTTTGCATCCGCTTTAGACATTCTTCGGTTCTGATTCTCCTATGGGCTGCGAGTAAGCACCGTAAGCAGGATTTCTTTTTTTTATTATTTCTGTGTGTGTACGCGAGTAGGCTAGTTTGAACGAAGGACTTACAAAGCTACATTCTGCTCCCTCAAACTTCGCCCTGAATGGCCTTTGTCACGCACTGGGGCTTTCCTGGGGCTTCCCTGTCCCAGTCCCAACTCGAAAGAAAAAACGGACATTCCACAGAAACTATACATACAAAGGGGTTGACCTCGTTTTCTTCAGATCCGCAAAAATCTTCTTTTTTTTTTCTGTTCGAAAAAAGAAGCACATTTTGTTTTTGTCATTTCACAAAAAAAAGTGTGTGCGGGGGGGTGTCCCATGGAAACATAGTAATGGTTAGAAGTAATTTTTATTACTTCAAAAAGTAATCAGATTACTCTTGTGATTACTGCCTAATAAAAGTAATCAACTGATTACAAAATTACTCCAAAAAGTAATTGATTACAAGTAATTTGATTACTTGTAATGCGTACGGTACAAGTCTGCCGTACACACATACGATCGGCATTCTCGAAATACTTTTTTTTCCCGTCGCGTACAATAAGCAGCTATGTTCTAATTCTGCGAAATGTGTTTTCTCCACCTAAGCCGTTGCCCACAGACATCTCAAGAAGCCTGAAGGTTTTCCCGACCCCATTAGAACATTTCTTGACAGGCTTTCAGACATTTCAAGGCATTGTAAAGGGCACTTCAGACATTTCAGGAGAGCCTCTGACGGGGCCAGCGAACCCACCAGGAAATATCGGTGCTCCCTTCAAAAATCTCAGAAATTTCTGAAGTCCCCTTCACACCATTTAAAAAAATCCTGAAGTCCCATCAGAGCGATTTTCAATAGGGGGGTACCCCCCTACGCGGGAGTTCGACAACTAATCTATTCTTGTAACGTTGCTATAAACCAACGCACTCTTTGAAAAAAACCAAGGTTCGCCCACATCAAGTGTCGGTACCGCGCATGCGAAGAAATAAGATTCGCGTGAAGTAAAGCGTTTGCGCATGTGCTATGCCGGCAGCAGCGTCACCACAGTGGTGTGACGTCAAAGCTACGCGTTGGTCAAAGTTACAGATTTTCTCAGTTGTGGAACTTTCGCAGAGGGAGGGTGCCACCCGTCACTCCATTCAGTCCGCCGACCGTCGTTTAAGCGCCATTTATATTTTTGTTTCAAACTATGCGTTTCAAAGTGTACGGTGAAACACCATCCAGACGCTGTGCCTCGATCGTTACACTGGCAGCAGTCCCCTCGAAACTGTGGCGCGTCGAGCGACGGGAGGCGTACCGTGGGGAGAGAGGGGGGTACTGCTCGGGTGCAAGCAGCGTTCAGTAGCCGAGCTAATCTAGTAACGTTTCTGTTTAGGGTGCCTACATGTATGTCTCAGGGTGAAGACATGCTTTGTTGCACTGAGTGGGCCAGCGCGCGACGCGCTGGCGCATTTAGGGCTCATTCACACTGGAAGCGGATCCGCGTTCGCAAAGCGGTTGCGAACGCGGTTGTATAAGGATTCAGTACAATTGCACGCGCATTTGATGACATCAAATGCGCGTGCAATTGCACTAGATCTTTATACAACCGCGTTTGCAACCGCTTCGCGAACGCGGATCCGCTTCCAGTGTGAAGGGGGGGTTAGGGCGTGACTTTTGCGGTAAAATGGCGTCTAAGGTTTAGCCAAGGCTACGCGCTCGAGCTCAGTCTCTCTGGATTGCGCGCACGTCAAAATACACTAAAAAAGGATTGGGCGGAAAAATGGCTAAGGTGTCACCACTCAAGCAAAACCGAGTGTGTGTATGAAGGAACGCTATTGTAAAGTCCCTCGATAAAATTCACGCTTACAAGTACCGCCAACCATTGTTGTAGAAACGCGCAAGACACGTGCCACGAGCCGGGTGCTCCGCCGCCATTCATTTCCAAGGGCCGGTCATTTCAGTGCTGCGCCGCCATTCGCTTCTTCTTCTTCTTCTTCTTTATTAATACTGTTAACCTCTTTCGAGGTTGTTACAGGAGTGGATGAAACATAATATCACACAGGTTGCGCTTGCTGCAATAACTTGGAACAAAAATCTAAAAAGTTAGTAGTATTTACAACATCAGGTGGCAAACTATTCCAATCAATAATTGTTCGAGGAAAGAGGGCCTCGTGCGCTGGCGCATTTGACGCTACTTGCAAGACAAACGCAAACACATCGAGGGGCTTTACGTTATTGGTGCTGGTGTTGCCCTGTGCCGTGTTTGAGCTGCGCGTGCGCGCTCACGAGACGCCGGAGAGAAGGTAGAAGGCTCCCGCTGTAGGGGGTACAGCTGAAAGATCTTCCTGCCATTCTAAACGACTGCGACGACGAGTGTAATATCGGTCAGCCGCGTTGCACAATATCCCCCAATCACAAATTGGAGGAACACCAACAAACGCCGACCCTTTATCGCTTCCTGTGGCTATTTGACTGCCATGTGCACGGTGGAGGTTTGTTCCGGTAATAGCGCCGTCATTTCTGTTGCTGTCAACGCGACCAATGCAAATGTTTAAAGCAACATTTGTTGACCAAAAAGTAAACAGCTTCTGCTGGCCACCATTAAATTTCTTGGCTTTTCTGACACGTGCTATTTGAAGTGTTGGAAGTTAAACGTATTTAGTTTTATGCACGTTCTCCAAAGCAGAAACTCGCTCCTGGCGGGCTGTGACTTTTATGCATAGATTGATTGGATTTTTGCGGCGCAAAAACGTCTAAGGCTATAATGCGCCAGGTACATAAACTGATGCTGAAAAGGGTTAGGGAGAAGAAAAAGCTTTAGTAGCAGATGATAGATTGAACAATGAACATGAGGGGTTCATAACTGTAAAAGGTATGAACATGAGTTAAGGGAGCTAAAATAAAATCACAGTTGATGTACGCTTTGAGAAAAATTAAAAACATAAGTGTGGAATAAAAAGTTCGTAGCCAAGTAAAATTATAAGATGTAGTGGGGTATACTCCTTGTATAGCTGCGAAAAATGGTTACGGCGTCCTTGGCCATACGCATTACATTCAAGTTAAATATGATGTATGGTTGGATGGCTATGGCAATGCGCACCTCCCGGGGTGTCATCGCCACGCAAAAGATGTCCATGCGTTAGTCGCGTATGGCCAATCCTTAGACGGCGAAGAACCACCTCGTAGAAACGTTCGCGATGCCGAGCACTCTCGCGTTCCTCCAGTAAGTGCTTAACCGTATGTAACTTTTTCTTTACTTCCCGATTCCACTCATGTTGCCATTTCGGCATTATAGAACGTTTCACCGGCTGGCGATAATATTTTGGGGGAATTTCTTTTGGGTCCACAAAGTGTGTGACAGCAGAGCGAGCAGCCTGATCTGCCACCTCGTTACCAGGGATGCCAACCTGACTTGGCACAGAGCATGAAAGAATTTCGCACCCCTTTTTGATGACAAAGATTATCTTCTCTTGCAGCTGAGATACCAAAGGGTTTGTGGCCATGTTAAGCAAAAAAAATGACTTTTTAATGCGCTTAAAAATGTGTGTGCGCTGCGGAGCGACGAAGATCCTTTTAACTGTATATTCCGCAGCAAAAGTAAACCATGTAACTCTGCCGTTAAAATCGTGGCAGAAGGGTTAATCTTCATTTCATGGCAAACGGATGGTCCAACCATTGCACAACCAACAAAATAATGTTTTAGTACCATCTGCGTAAATGGAGAAGTGGTGCTGATACTGGCTTAGTATTTCAAAAGAATTCTTGCCTCAGCACTTTATCCGGAGTATCTTTCTTTGTGTGCTTTGTTAAAGTGAAGTTATAATGAAGAAGAGAGTAATCCCAAGGAGCTGCAAAGCTTATGTGTTTTGTCTCAGGGGGCTTGGGGTCAAGATAAAAGCACTCTGCTGCCTTAGTATGCCTCAAAGCAAAGGGAGAGACAATACTTGGCTTATTTTGAAGAGTCCTCTCAAACTTGATTTTTCTAAACTGATTCAAGAGCTTGATTCACAGGAACTGATCTTACTCGGAGTGAATACATAAAGCCGAAAGCGAAACGTTTCTTTTCTAGAGAATATTCATTAGCTTCTGTATAGAGCCTCGGAATCGGGGAGGTGCGGAAAGTACCGGCAGTCAGCCGCAGCCCCTGATAATGAATGGGATCCAATATCTTCAATGCTGAAGCTTTGGCTGAGCCACGCACAAAACTAGCATAATCGAGTCGAGACCGAACTACTGAACAAAAAATGTTCAGGAGACACAGTCGATCAGAACCCCAAGATTGATGGGACAACACTTTGAGAATGTTTGTGATTTGACAAATTTTGATTTTAGTTGGTTAATATGCGAAACAAACGTTAACCTTGAATCTAATAGAAAATATAGAAACTTGTGTTCACTTTTACCGCAATAGGAAGTTCATACATAGTTAAAGAGGAATCTTGAAAAACTTCTCGCCGACGATAAAAGCATACACAGCTTGTTTTTTTTTTTTTTTCCGAAAACATAATCTAATTTGTATTGGCCCAGCTTGTCAAATGATTGAATGCCACTTGAAACCTCCTTTCACAAAAGTTAATATGATGAGACTGAAACCTCGACATCATCAACATAAATAGAATATTGAACTGAAGAAGGTATTACACGAGCAAGAAAGTTATTTGTTATAAAAAAATAGTGACACTAAGTACACCACCCTGGGGAACTTCATTTGCCTGCAAAAAATCTCGAGAAAAGGTAGTGGCCAGCTTAACACGAATTGAACGGCACTCTAGATAACCTTTAACGGCGCCGAGCATGTACCGACGGATACCAGATTAGGTCCTGCAGTATTCCAAATAGCCAGGCAGAATCATACGCCTTCTCCAGATTAAAAACACAGAAAGATAGTGCTGTTTGTTCAAAAACGCGTCTCTCACGGCTCTCTCGAAACGAACCACGTGATCTACTGCGGATCGGGAAGATCGAAACCCGCACTGGTATTTGTCTGGAATGCTGTTATTTTCAAGATAATGTATAAGCCTTCTGTTAATCATTCTTTCCAGTCTTTGATAGACAACTCGTCAAAGCTACGTGCCTGTAGCTAGACGGACATGAAGGATCCTTTCCTGGCTTCAGCAAGGGAACCACGAAGGCAAGCTTCCAAGCGAACAGAAAATTGTTTTCAAACCAGGTTTTATTGAAGAGGCATAAAATAGGTTCAGGAGTAGAAGGATGAAGATGTTGGAGCATAATGTAATAAACTCGATCTGGACCGGGTGCAGTTTGATTAGGATATGGAAGAACCATTTCAAGTTCACGCTATGTGAATGAGGCATTGTATGGATTTTGAAAACCAGTCGAAATGTTCACAGCCTTTTTTTTTTTTAATCTATGCTTTGTGTCTAAGAAATGAAGGTGTGTAGTTTTTTGAGCTGGAAATAAACTCCGAATTCTCCCCAAGAATATCTGTCTGTTCCTCAAGGCTTTCAGGGCATGTTTTTTTCTCAAAAGAGGAACAGTTGACGTTACCTGACTATTTACTGAAGATGCATACTTCTCCCAGCAATGTCTCTTTGACTGCTCGAGAACAAAGCGTGCCGACGCTATCATTTTTTTAACGAAATAAGGTTAGTTGCTGCAGGATATCGCCTATATATGGCCCATGCTTTATTTTGTTTCCTATCTGCCTCTTTGCAGTCCTCGTTCCACCATGGCTTAGGCCGTTTGGGGAGGTGAGTGGACGTCATCAGTGTTGCAAGCATAACAGCTTCTAGTATGTGTTTCCTGGTACGACCTGCTGCCTGCTCCACAAAGAGCTGATGGAGGGATGCAATAGCTAAAAGAGATGATTGCTTAAAAAGTGCCCAGTTGGCATTGTCAAAACTTCCACCGAGGTAACCGTGTTGGAAGTTTGACAGGATCATTGTGGATATCTAAAATAATGGGAAAATAATCACTGCCGTAGGGGTTAGGGATGGCTCTCCATGACAAAAGTGTAAGTAATGTCGGATGCACAAGTGAAAGAACAATTAATGTGAATGTAGTACGCGTTGCTGAGGAAAAGTGTGTAGCCTCTTTAGAGCTGAGCGAACACAATACTGTTTAAAGTTGAAAAAAATTTTCCATTAGTGCTCCTCGTGTCCACTTTCCCAGAGAGGATGATGAGCCTTGAAATCACCTACGAACTCAAAAAGAGGAGGTAACTGATCACAAAGAGCTTCAAGTTCTTCATGCTTCATGATAATTCAGAGGTATATATACAAAAAAGGGTTATTAGTTGGTGAATCAGTACACGGACAGCAACAGCATCTCGGGATGTGTATAAAGGCCCGTTCACACTCTTGCAACCGAGTACGACCGAGAGAGACGATATCTGTTAAAACTTCTTAAAATTTCTTAGGACGAGGGAACACACTGGCATTCTGGCGCCATCTTTGCGGTGACCCTGAAACTGCATTTCACAACAGCGAAGGTGTTGCTTGATTTCTGAGGTCAAACGTGCGTAATACCTATAAGAAAGGCTCGTTTATAACGTCGACAAACGTTTTTCGAGCCAAGAAAGTAAGGATAATGCGCGAGAGAAATAGAAAATATGCCGGACCGCCAAGTTTACACTGCTACCCAATGGATGGCGCCAATCTGTCCTCTGGTTGTAAGAGGTTTTAAGGAACCCAGTTTTAAGAAGTCGCAAGAGTGTGAACGGGCCTGGGTACGGAAACGAAATGAATTGAGCGCGAGCTCTCTACCCCTCGCTCCAAAGTCGGTCAGTCAGAAAAACAACGCGTATCGCGCTCAGTTCAGGCGTGGCCAAGGGTACTGTAGTTGCGATCCGTGCAGCTTGGTGGCGTCAATACGTGACAACCTTCCCTACAAGTAATATTCGAGGACTGCACTACCTATGGCCTATACATACCTTGCCCGCAACGTGATTCGCGGCCATGTTGATATTTTATGCGCCACGAGCGTTCAATTCACATTGTTAATTTCACACCGCAGAAGTAGTAGCTCGCGGGACCCAGCAAGCGAAAATAATCATCAGTGCCCAGCAATGGCGACAGCTGCAAGCTATGTGTATTTGGCATTCACTGGTTGCCAAATTTGAGCGCGCTATTTCCAACCACCCCTGGACTCGGCTCAACCACAGGGATGTCATTTTCCCCAGACGTGGGAAAGCCACGCACAGCCAGGCGTGGGCGGGCGAACCCGTATGGCTCGGGGACCGTGGTGACGCCACTCACCAAACACCTATCGAAGGTGCCCCCTGCGGGGGGCTGTGACTTTAGCGAAAGCGCAAGTACGTGTGGCGTGGTCGCGAAGGGGCCTTTGCTAGCTTGTAACCGTACGTCCGTACCTTTGCGCTGCAGAAACCTGACAACTACTAGAAGGACCCTGGGTTTTGTAAATTAACTCATATCCTTTAGCCACCTCCTCTCGCGAAGAGCGAGTGCTCGCAGATTTTGGACTCTGAGCATCCGGTCTCGGTGGTGCAGTGGCCGAACGACGGATCTCAGGGGCACACAATCCAGCAGATGAAGCTGCTCTGCTCGCTGGCATTTCATCTGTGCGGCCGCCACGGCCGCTGTTCCGCCTTTTCTCTCCACCACCACCACCCTCTGATGCCTAACCAACCCCGAGTACATCTCAAAATCCGTCGTGTTGGGCGAGCGAGGCTTGTATTTACTGCCTTAGCTTATAAAAGAGCCGATCGACGTGCCCTTCTCGCGAAATAATAAACATACCCCAAAGTAGGGTAAGGGTGACTTTCTGCATATATTGATCGCAACTCCGTCTGTTTGGAGGGAACGTCAACACTTCGGCCTCGCGTCGTATCTCTTCGCCGACCATCGAACATTCCGAAGTGACGCTTGTAACAGCACCGCACTCTTCTGATATTCTCATATAAATGTTTATTGTCATGTGCTACTGGTGAAATCATTTTCCTGGCTGACTCAACATCGCTAACGCAAATATCAAAAGTGAAACGTAGCGAGTGACTGCGGATCAAGCACCTGCGAAAAACGCAGCGAAGATAACTTAAGCGCAAAGTGAACGCATTCTGATCCTGCTCTCTTTTCTGTGTGTGATTCGTTTACCCGACTAAAGCCAACATAAAAAAATGGCGAGCGCCGTCTCGTTGCACTTTGGTGCTGCATGCTTGGCACCATGGGATCCTAACTTCGGCTGTGGTCAATGTTCCCAAAGTAGCTCAGTTGTGGAACTCCCACAGAGGGGAGCTCCACAGCTCCCCTCTGCGGGAGTTGTGGAACTCCCCCTACCCTCACCTTCCTATTCACCTCCTGTCATTTGAAGCGCCATCAAGAGCGGTATGTAAAAACTGTGTGTTTCATATAGTACGGTGAAGCGCCATCTGGACGATGTGCTTCAAAACACATGTATTTCATAAAACACGACGCGGTTACCGTAGCAGCCGTCATCGACACAGTGGTATGTCGAAGAACTAGAGGCGGTCCATGGAAGGAAAGGGGAGGCAAAGTGGAAGTAGAGTAGAGTAGAGTACCTGGTAACGTTGGCTGCGATCGAACTTAAAATAAAACTGAGTATAGAAATGACCATTTGTACAATGCAATGACGTCACACGCAAGCCATGAGTAGACGCATTTCAGCGCCTGCGCCGCCATGACTGGTCTTCACTTTTTGTTTCATTTAATTCCGTTCGTTTCACTTCATTTGTGTTATCACGCCACAGGTCCCCAACCTTTTAGGCACTACAATGCTCTTGCACCCAAAGCAACCGGCCTTGCGTAATTCCTTGCCACCAATTTCAGTGGCTGGGCGTCTCAGTGCGGTAACAGACACTCAGTTATGGCGCCCAAAATCAGTCGTCCGCGGGAAGAGGCTCATATATCAAATGCAGCAATTTCGGAGGTGCGCAGTGAACCAACATTATGTAGAGCGATCAAGACCTGCAAACAGCCTCCTCTTCCCCCGAGTCGATGGAACGTGATCACCGTATGACGACACGCATGGGGACGCGTGTCCACCCAGTCCGAATGCCGAGCGTTCTTCAACACATTGATTGGGTACGAGGCCCAGCCGAAGGATCCCGCAGCATCCGTGACCAATCCGTGTTTGTGCTCGATCTTTATGAAGTCAAAATCTTAGTGCACAGGCTTTGGTTATTCTAAATAACGCTGGGTGAACGTGGCTGGTGGATACACGCCGCGCCGCCTAGCCTCTATCAGTATCGCCGCCAGCGCGCTTTGCAGCGTCTAACCACGATCGCGACGCCCTCATGTGGTGACGCCAGCAGGCGGCGAAGCCAAGACGCGCGCGTCTGCCGCTTTGGGGCGATTCTGGTCAAGCTTCAGTGTTTGCCACGTGGAACGAGACGGGCATCACCTAACGATGAAGTCATTCGCAGGCCTTGCGTCTAGGTGATATTGCTTAAACGAAGTTATTAAGCAAGCGTAAAATTGTGAGTCCATGAGTACCACCTAACGGCTAATTACGTGACTTCACTGGTTCGTCCGTGCAAGTGAGCAAAATAGACCTGATGTCGAATTACCTGAGCGTCAAAGAGAACGCCGGGAACGTAGGTGCACGCGCTCACGTCTGCAGCGGGAACTGTTCGAAACCCAAAAATATAAAACAAACGGCCCTTTGCACGTTCGTTCCTCAACGCCTTAATTAGATTATTTATTTCGAATCTTTATACAGGGAAGGCGAGCGCGTGCAGTGCGTATACCTGCGTTCCCGGCATTATCTTTGGTGCTTGTGTAATTTAGCAAAAGGGTCTAGTGGTAGATTGAACGCTTATTTATTTATTAATGCGAAAGCATTAACTGTGCCATGGAGCGAACCTACAGTCATAAGCTTTTAAAGCCACGCCAAACGGCACCTAAACTCCCCTGTCCCAATGGAGCGAGGCCTGTCGTCTGTAGCAGCGATCTGATGGATAGGCTCCCATTGGCTGACACGCGTCATAGTTTTAAGGAACGAGGCTCCCACTGGTTCTCACGCGGCGTAGTTCCAAGGAACGCCACCAGAGAAGCCCTCTCCATGGCGGCGCAGCGCGCGCAGCGGCCGGGCCACCGGTAAGAGGGAGCGCCTGGCCCCAGAGCCGGCATGGGCAAACTCCGGAGAGGCTGCAGGGCCGAACTCAGTGCGGCGCGGCCACTTCACGAGAGCGCGCGCTCGGCCGTCGGCCGCTACCTCGGCAGTAGCGAAACGTGGCCGTCCACGCCACTACGACGCAGACTAACTAAGGGAGCGGAAGAACGACGTTCATGCTTTCGCATTCGCAACTCATAAGAAGTGGTTAGGACTCGTGTAAATTTTAATACGAAAGCATTAACTGTCCCATGGAGCGAGCCGACGTCATCAGTTTGAAGCGCGCCATACGGCACCTTAAATCCTTTCTCCAAGTGAAGCCAGCTCCCAGCTATGAAACCACGCGAAAAGCCTAGACAACGGCACCTAGTTTCCCCGATCCCAAAGGAGCGGAGTAAAGCTGATGGATTTTCGACTTCAGTCCCATTGGCTGGCGGGCGTCGACGAGGCTCCCATTGGCTGCTGCGCGTCAGTTTCAACAACTGCTCACCCCATGGCGCTGCGTGTCCGTCAGCGCGCCGTTAACACGGAGCGTCCAAGGTCAGCGCGCCCTAAGGAGCGCGAGCGCTGACCAGCGACGAAAAGTACGCAGCAGACGAAATAAGGGAGCGGACGAGCGGCTTGCATGCTTTCGCATTCAGAACTCATAAGAATGCTAAGGTGTACTTCGAGCCTTTTTTTTTTCTCTTTTACGGACCTGCAGTTCGTTCATTGCTCGGCCACAGGCCTCGACTGACCCGTGGGTCCTACGCAGACCCGCCGCAATGGAGCCGGCCAACCCCACCCCGATGCACGCTGACGGTCGCCACGCCCAGATGGTTGCCCTGGCGGCCGCGTGGAACGCGCTCTGCGGTGCCCTGCTCCGCCGCTCGGTGCCGGTACTCTTCGCGCCCGTGTCCGACTACTTCACGGGCTCCAAGAGGCAGCCCGCGGCGTGGCTGGCTACCCTTATCTACAGCTTCGCATATGCTTTCGGTAACGCTTTCTCCTTCACGACAGCTTTTACCCCTGCGGACAATATGAACTGAAGCATCCCATCTGACATATTTCTGCGTGTGCCTCTTATGTCATCGCTTTTATGTACAGGGTGTCACAAAAGAAAATTTACACGGTCTTTTTCACCGCAAAAATAAACTAGGCATCGCCGAACGCTCATTCTCCGCCCAAAGGTAGCGCTAGAGGTCACAACCAGATGCCAAAGTTTCAGCCCGATCCGATAACTTAATCAAAAGTTATAAGTGATTTTCTGAAAATTTCAAAGGGAAAGTGGCGGCTGACGGAGTTTTCAAACACATGGGGCTCTATGGCGCCAGAAACCGAAAACGTGCAAAAATGGGCTCCATTTTCCCATTGAAATTTTTAGAAAATCACTTATAACTTTTGATTAAGTTATCGGATCTGGCTGAAACATTGGCGTCTGGTTGTGACCTCTAGCTCTACCTTTGGGCGGAGAATGAGCGTTCGGCGATGCCTAGTTTATTTTTGCGGTAAAAAAAGACCGTGTAAATTTTCTTTTGTGACACCCTGTACATAAGCATCGCAGGTCCGTGCCTTCCAGCTATTCTCCATTCACCCTTACGCTGAGACTGTAGCCAATGCCAAAAGCACGAGAGCACGAGGTCGCTGGTTTAAAAAGCTCTTTCTCAAAGCGAGCACTCGCGCCAGATATGCACGTCTCAAAGCTAGGAGCACGTGTCAACTCGCGCTTGTAGCTTTGGCTGTAGTCTCAGCTTGAGGATAAACGGAGTATAGACCTTTCCAAAAAAGGACACTTGGCAGGTTCCATTTTCAGTGTTCGTGCGTATGGCGCGTGATTTGCTCGCTTTCCGAAGCGACGAACGTGCGCGTTCTGGACTGTGATTTAACACGTGTGGACTGTGATTTTTGTAAACAGTGGAAACGTCTATAGACCTTTCCAAGAAAGAGTGTGTGGCCGGTGCTATCTTGAGTGTTCGTGCGTATGGCGCGTGCTTTCCTCGCTTTCCGAAGCGACGAACACGCACGTGCTAGCTGTGAAGATCGCACGCTTTACTGTGATTTTGTAAACATTGGAAAGCCCTATACAATAATTGGGGTTGTGTGGATATTTACACAGCGTGTAGTTGGTCAGCCATTTCAGAGTTCTGACGAGTCACTCGCTGTAGATGAGAAATTTAGCCAGTGCAGTACAACCGCTAGCCTGGAGTCTTTAACGTGCACCACGCAGTAGTAAAACACAACCGCACGCCGGTACGATGCTCATCCTAATCGAAACGGGCAGGGGTGGGGTTCTGCAGCGCGAGCTTGCGCTCCACGTGCTCAGAGCTGGTGTGCGCTAGTCCACTCGGCCACCGATCCCCCAACCTCTATAGACCTTTCCAAAAACGAGCTTGTGGCCGGTGCCATTTTGAGCGTTCGTGCGTATGGCGCGTGCTTTGCTCGCTTTCCGAAGCGACGAACACGCACGTGCTGGACTGTGAAGATCGCACGCTGGACTGTGATTTTGTAAACATTGGAAAGGTCTATACACCCTGCCCCGAGCCAACATGAGCAGTTCCGGTCTCGCGCACTTAGCTTGTTCTGGGCACCAGGCGTGGTCAGTGGACACATAGACATCCCCCTTTCCTTGGGAATAGTTGATCGTTCGAATAGCGATCCAAACGTCTAATGCAGCGTCCACGTTCTTGTTTGGGTATGCGATTTGTCCCCAATTCTCTCTCGCAGCAGTTTTGGACCATCTTCATGGGTAAGAGCCGCTGAATCTGCGGAGTTCATTTTATTGGCATACGGCAGTGGTTCTCAGATGGGGGTCCGCGAGACCCTCAACAAATTTTTTTTTTATTTGGCGCGTTTTTTGTAGTTCTGTCCGGCCGTGACTAATTTGCAACCTGCTTCCGGAACTACGACAGCAATAAAAGGCACCTGTTTCATGCTCCAGACGTGTTAACTTACTTACGTACCCCCTGCTGGAAGGGGTCCCCCATCACTGCCAGCGGTCCGCAAGGGGTCCCCGACACATCCATGACTGAGGACCACTGGCATACGATATCCGACGGGTGCGCTTTCTTCGCACTATGTTTTGGCCGGTGTCTACGAGGTACCAGCGTGGCTCCAATGTTGGGCCCTGCACTGTTCCATTGCTGTGGATACCGACCACCCATACGTCTGTTCGGTGAATTCCGTCGACTATGTACGACAGATAGCGGATACTATGATGTTGGTAGTAGCCTAGTAGGCAGCCCTTTGCTTGAGTCGGTAGCCTGCTTCAAACGCTTTTTAGCTGCTGGAGTTTTGGAGCCGCTGGTCTCAGCACACAGTTTGTTGAGGACCGGAACTGTTCACCGTATAAACTACGACCCGTATAAACTACGTTCACTTTGGGCTTTATTCATTTTCAGTGGTTTAGTTCAATAAGGGTCATTCCTTGTAAAATGCCCCAGACATTGCGCTCGACCACCTTCGATTTCTAAAAAACAAAAAAAAAAAAAAACGCATGACCTTTTGCCGCATTGTTCGTAGCCATGCCCTAAAATATTTTTTACGAAAAAAATGTTTTGATGGCGTGAGCGCGGTTTTAGTTTTTTTAAAAATTGCGTGAAACTAGGTATCACTCCATAATTTATGAAAAATCTGCTTTTTTTTATGAAACACCCAACAATATTTTTTTCTTAAATCTTCCCGGTTTTCGACTTGCAATGTGGTTGGGCTTGTGCAGTTTTGTTTAATTTAGATATATTTTAAAAAACAATTTTTTTTTATTTTAACATTTTTGTTTTTTTATTAAAAATATATAATTGCTCCAGGGACTTAATATAACTTTTTACCGGTTGCCCTGCAGGTATCCGAGGGCAGGAGCCGCCCTCGGATACAAAGGGCACAACGGTCCTGCTATAGCTACGCACTGGCGGCACCTAAGATTATCAACACGATGTTTCTTCCCTTGTAGCTGGAAAGACGAACAAGGGGAAGCGGCAGTGAACTCCGTTCTTTCTTTGGACCTAATCGTGTCAGCTATCGTCGCCGGTGGCGTGTTGTACTTCCAGGCGGAATAATTTGTTCGAGGTTGTTCAATCGAAAAGAAATACACTCATTTACTGATGGGATATTTACATATGTACAGAAACTGTGCAGGGTAAGCTTTTCCGAGGTCCTCGCGCATCAGTCCACTCTTTCGCGGCTTCTTCCTTCTTCTCTTTTTGCCCGCAGTCCCACGAGCTATTTCGGCAATTCTCAACACGCTCCCCCCGAAATGAGCGCACCAATAAACGCTCATTCATTCTACAAGTTCTAAGGGGTATACCAGTTACACAGGTCGCTTGGGCATTGCCCAGTCGGTAAATTCACAGAGCGTGATCTTACGGTTTTATCCCTGCCGTAAAAGAGTTCTTCAACAGTTCGCCACATGAGTAGCGGAGTCATGCATTCTTCAACAAGCACTAAATCATCTCCTCGTAGTGTGCTCAGCTGGCGGCTTGGATACTCGTGCGCAGATCGCAACTTGAGGAGGCATTCGTGACGCCACCTTCTTTAAAAGTGATCAAGATGCAATTGATGATGTTTCCACAGGCACGTGACATCCTCTTTGGTACGGACCTGTGAACTCGATTCATGTGACATATGAAGAGAGGTGAGGCGGTTACTTGTCAGCAAGTGTGTATGAGCGGCCTTCCAGACGAGCGGATGTAGGACGGAGTCTGTGAAGGGCCAGGCGCGGAGTCCGGGGTCAGTCTGAAGCTCTGCCAGCGTGTCCCCGCCCTGTTCCGCGATCGCATATTTCTGAAGACTTTCCTTGTGCAATTTCCGCGCCTTAATCAGCTCCGGGTATCTTTCTTCTGATTTGATGACAGCAACCAACCCTTCTATCAAGTCGTCTTGCAATGCAGTCGCCGGGCAGACCGGTAACTTGAGATGCTTGCCGACAAACCTGTAGAAATTGCGGCACGCGCGACGGAAGTAGTTCCGTCCGAGAATTTTTAGAAACATTCGCCCTCTGATCAAGCAACGTGCTTCCCTGCATCTCGTGGGTGTTGCATGCCGAAAGCTGGGATCTTCTTACATAGCCTTCAGGTTGGAATGGTTGAAGACGGGATGGTATTCCATTCCTGACCCATGTATCTCTCGACTGCTCAGGGCGACGACCAGCATAAGTGAGACGACGGCAACTACCACCACCACGGAGTAAGCGAAGATCTCTTTGTCGGTCATTCTTTGGTTTGTTCCCTTTCCTTTGAGCGACTTCTTTGTCGACGCCTGATTGTAATACATCATGCCGGACTGCAAAGTGCGCTCGTCGTTGTTTTCTTCTTCGCCGACACTCGCCTTCTCGAAATCATTGTGAGCGTACGACACAATCATGTTCGGAGCCTGCCACGCGTCGGATACTCTCGGCTTTAGTTTCGAGCGGCTTTTGGACGTCTCATCCAGTCGGGTTTCAACCTCGGGCCCGACACTGTCAGATTCGCCTGCAACATCCATCCTCTGGCCCCCATTGATGACTTCAGAGCGTTTTGACGAAGGCAGCTGATACTGCCGGTAGTTCCTCTAATCGGTTAATTTCGAGGAGTGCTGCGAACGCGGCGAGTGACTAAACTCGGGGCTGCCGCCTATATGCTTGTAAGTGTACTTTTCGGCGGAAGTGATGTCTCCTTGAATTTGTTCTTCGTGATCGTGGTCTTCTCTTGCCACTGCAGGTTTACAGAAATCGGGGTTCCGACAGAACGTATATGCTTCGTCTTGGTGATGGTTTCCTCGGTGTCGTCGCCTTTTATATTAGAGCCCCCCTTGGTTGTACTGCAGGTTAAGGAACTCTGGAGTGATGTAGGACCTTGAAAAGTCCACCCAAAAGTTGTGCTGAGTGCTATCATTCTTTCGTGGTTGGGGCATCGATGTACCTGGTCTTTTGTAATCTTCCAAATTTGGTCAGACCCGACAAGCATACCTATGCCAGGTTCTGACGGTACACCTGGGAACCATAACTCGTCTGCTACATCCCCTCCTGTTTCTTTGACGCTAATTGGAAATTCGCTGTCGGTTGGTATTTGCGGAATGTCCTTGCAGATAAAGGGAATTTCTACTGCTTCAAGTGAGCACTCTGTGCTGTCAAACTGACTGCGAAGGCGCACTTGGACCAGTCGTAGTTGCTGAGGTTGGGCGTTTGCGTTCCCGAACGTGTTCAAACGGAGGCTGATCTGTCCCAGAACTTCGAGGTTGAGTAGGCGGGACATATCCGTGCGAAAAAATGTCCGCTGGCTCCCTCCGTCGATGATGGCTCGGAAGTAGCAGCTTTGGTCCTCTGGGACAGCCCAGGCCCGGAACGTTTGGAGGAGGACCTCGTTGTCAAGGCTACATCTTTCCAGACTTCCGGAGCTGGCGTTCTGTACACTGGTAATCACGGTTTCTTGACCAGGACTCTTTGAACGCGGCTTCCAGTTCGGGTCACACATTGACGTGACGTGTCTTCCTGAGCACGTGGAGCATGAAACCTTTCCTCGACACTCTTTTGCTCGATGTCCTTTTTTAGTGCATCGAAAACACCGCATGTCACCCGACAGTCGCTTTCTTTTTTCCTCATGTGGTAAGTCATTAGAGCAGGTGTCAGTTGAGTGCCTACTCGATTTGCAGAAGAAGCAACTGGGCTCTGTGTTTGTCTGTAACACTGCAGCTGCAGAGTTTGCCGATCGTTGTGTGTGATCTTTCTGATTCTGTCTTGACGCTAGGCTTGTCGTCTCAGTTAATCCGGCTCTTTCTCTATTTTCCACCTCGGCCCGAAGGAAGCTCAGGATCCGTGAAAGTTCCCCATCAACAAACGGAGCTGTTGGGAGTGTGCTGGCCGAGATAGCAGAGCTGTGGCTTGAAGCGTGTGCTGCTTCATGTCTCTGCTGGACGGCTTCAGTCGACGTTGTTGGGTATGTGGAGCTAGTTCGTCGGTAGTAATCGACGACTAGGTCTTTCGGTAGTGCTCTCAGTATAATGTCAGCCATCATCGTGGAATACGTGTCTGACCCAACCCCGAGAGCCTTCAGTCCGCGGATGTTTATCTGTAGGTGGTCGTACATCCGTCGTAGACCTCTGGTGTCGTTTGATGAACTGACGGAGGGCTACGTCCGCAGTTTTGCCAGATGGTCTTGTTCGATTTGTCGTCTGTCTCCGAATCGACCGGAAAGAATCTCTATGGCGTCATCGTAGCAGGCGTCAGTGGCTTGTAGCCCTGCGATCGCTGCAGCTGCTGGTCCCGTGACAAGAGTCCGCAGATAGTGAAACTTCTGGCAGCGCGGGACGCTCTCGTTATCATGGATTGCACTAGAGAACTGCTCCCAGAAGCTCTGCCATTCACCAATGTCGCCGTTGAAGGTCTGGAGACGTAGCTTGGGAAGCTTGACTCCCGTGGCCCTATTAGCTTGTGCTGTTTCTCCGGTCGCTGTTGCTGACTGCGTCGACACCGATGGCGGAGGCGGCGGTTGTCTTTCCTTCTCCCGGAGGGTAGATGCCCTGCTACCCAGCACGGCGATCATTCTCGTAGCCTCGTCATCGTACTCGACTACTGCAGTGTATTCTGTTACGAGGTCTCCATCGCTGATGTGGTCTTCGGTCTCGTTATTAATTTGACGGAGCTCGTTGTTGCTCGTAGTCAGTCGTTCGAGCAGCGATGTCAGAGTAGCCAGGTCTGCAGTTTCAAGAACTGCAGTAGCTTCGTTGATGAGCCGGGTGTTTTGCGAACGTCGGACGGTGCGCTTCGATTTCAGGCGTTCCATATGTATCTGTCCAAGATCCCACAGCAGTTGAGTGTAGTCGGTCGGCAACGTTCGGAGTTCCGCTTACGCTGTTCGATCCTCAGTCCCGGGTTTCGGCACCATGTTGTACTTCCAGGCGGAATAATTCGTTCGAGGTTGTTCAATCGAAAAGAAATACACTCATTTACTGATGGGATATTTACATATGTACAGAAACTGTGCAGGGGAAGCTTGTCCGAGGTCCTCGCGCATCAGTCCATTCTTTCGCGGCTTCTCCCTTCTTCTCTTTTTGCCCGCAGTCCCACGAGCTATTTCGGCAATTCTCAACGTGGCGTGCTGTGCGGTGAAGAGGCGTTAAGGAGCGACACCGGGTTGTGGTGCGAGGGTTCAACTTTAAAAATTGTTTGCTCGCTCTCCCGACTCGTGCTAATTCATTCACCCTCTTATAGATCCTATCTTAATTGACCGCACTGGAGTACTTAAAGGGGCCATGAAACGAATTTTTGGTTGGGATGAATGATTTTAAATTGGGACTTTACTAATCGTATATCGTTTAGTTTGCCAAAAGCTAGAGGCTAGAAAGTCAAAAGCCAGCTTTTCGGTACGAACATTTGAAAATATAGCGGACTATTTTGTACCTTCTTGCCTTCGAACGCTCTCCGCCTTTTCACTATGATACATCCGCGGTTCCAAAAGCGCGTCACCGGCGCCAAACTGACGTCTGCAGAGCCCAGCTCACGCATTGGACACGAGAACTGCGTCACTCGGACGTATGCGCTCGTCAACAATCAATCCGTCGACGAATATTTGCATTCGCGTTCGTGGCCAATGAGTGCCCTGACGGAACTTATTGCCACTGGGGAATGACAAGTTCTATGGTGTGCATAAAAAGCACGGTGGAAGCTAGGAGTCATCGCACCGGTGCCGAAGGAATGTCACGACCACGTGATTTCACAATTCGCATTTGAGTTGAGGATTAAAGCTAAGGAAGAAGAAGAAGGAAAATCGTTTCATGACCCCTTTAAGGCGATTCATCAACTGGAGGTGTCGTCCAGCTCCGGAGATTACCAAATTAACTCTAAGGTATTACTCATGCGAAACTCAGCTAATAGGATTTCTAACTGACGTTTACTCAAATTTCGATTCCAATGTTCAAACTGAAACCATCTTCATTGACTTCTCCAAAGCATTCGACAAGGTACCTTATCAACGTCTTTTAATGAAACTAAGAGATATTAATCTTCACCCCTCTGTAGTCAATTGGGTTTCTGAATTCCTCACTAATCGCACTCAGGACACTTCCATTAACAATGTAAAATCTACAACAAGCACAAGTCTGTCGTCCCTCAGAGAACCGTTCTTGGCCCCCTTTTTTCAGTCTACATTAATGAACTCCACCATGGCATATCTTCGGCAGTACCTTTGTTTGCCGATGACTGTGCCATTCATAGACCGATTCATTCACGCCACGATCAACTAATCTTGCAGAACGATCTCCAACTTATAATTCAGTGGTGTCATAAATGGCAAATGGCTTTGAACTATATTAATTGTAGATCACTATCTTTCTCCCGCAGTTCACATGTTCTATCCTCCTCTTACCAACTTTCTAGCATCCCAGTAACTGCTTGTTCATCGTATAAATGCCTAGGAATTCATGTGACATCTGACCTGTCATGGACCGCTCCCATAACATCTGTCATCGCCGATGCTAACCGCACTCTCATGTTTCTTTGCCGTAACCTCAGAAAAGCTACATCCCCAGTAAAACAACTAGCTTATACTACATTGGTCAGAACTAAACTAGAATTTGCTTCTTCCATAGGGTCACCGTGGCAGGCATACCTAACTAGCAACCTGGAATCCGTTAAAAACTGAGCCCTATGTTTTATATATTCCGACTATTCCCCTTATGCAAGCATATCAGGATTTCGCCAATTAGCGAACCTTGAGACACTTTCTCACCACCGCAAGGTGTTTCGTCCTTCTCTTCTTTATTGAATCTTTTATTGCAACAATTATCTCAGACAAAGTTTGCTGTCGCCTCCTTACCGTATTTTCCCGCGTCTCGACCATTCTTGTAAACTCCGTCCGATTTCACCGATAACAGTCACTCACCAAATGTCCACTTTACCATTGGCCATTGACTACTGGAACGCACTGCGTGATGTAATGGACCTGGATGGGTGGATGGATGAATCCGGCTGAGCCCTTTGGATCGGGCGGTAGCTTACGCCACCTAGCCATTTTGTCTTACCATTTAAGCTTAGAATATTTAAATGTGAAAACTATATTCACTCCGCACTGAAAAGAAAGTAAGGCTATAAAACCCCCTTGCCATCAGTTAATAAGAAGATACCTAGTTTTTCTCTCGCTTTCTGCCACCATTCACTTAATCTTTGCTTGGTAATCTCTACTGTCTTGAGATCCACTTTTCCTTCACTGTCTCTAAAACCCAATGGCTTTATTAAATCTATGTTGTCTTCGGTAGGCATAGGGTGACGCCCTTTACAGTAGAGTATCAAGCGCTCAGCCGTCTCGTCCTCCTCTCCACATGCAGGACACACTATATCCATTTCCTGGTACTTCGCTCTCTATGTTCTGGTTCGCAAAACACCTGTCCTTGCCTCAAACAACAATGAGCCTCTCCTAGAATTGTCATAAATGCTTTCTTTGGCAATAACTCTTTTGTTTAATCTATAGCTTTCCAGAACCGTCTTTGTCTGCATTCCCTCTAGCCATCAATATCTTTCTGTGGCCTTAATTTTCTTCTTAACTGATACCTGTTTTTTCGTAACCCCACTATAGCCTAAAAACTTTCCTCCTAATTTCCTAGTGCGTTGTCTCCACTTTGTGTCTGTACTCCTCATGTATAAATAGCTGAAAACCTTTCGTGCCCATTGCTCCCCATCCATTTGCCTCAACCGATCCTCAAACTCTATCTTGCTTACAACTTCCCTGCCCTCAAATGACGCCCATCCCATGTCTCCTCGTACTCCCTGGCTTGGCGTTTTGCAATGTGCCCCAAAGCCAGCCTACCTACTCCGCGCTATTTTATTTCTATTCTTGCATGCACTTCGGATTTAGCACTGCGTTTCCAAGAGTCAAGCCAGGCACCATGACCCCTTTCCGAATCTCTCTCACCACCTCATACCTGTTGTAATTCCAAAGCGCTGTATTTTTCATTGCAGCTGCATTTCTGTTGCCCGTACCTATTATATACTTTCATGCTCACTGTGATATTCTGCACCATCACATATCCATACTCCTAGATACTTGTATTTACCAGCTCTCTCAACTGTAATATTCTGTATCTTCCGCCTCTACTTCATCTTTGTTAAAAATCATGACTGCGGATTTTTCCCTACTGAATTCTAAACCTAATTCCTATCCTTCCCTACCACAGATGCTCATTAATTCCTGCAAATCTATCCTGTTGTTAGCCATTAGTACGATATATCATCCGCATACATCAATCCCGGTAAGGATCGCTGAAGTTTTTGGCCTAGCTTACTGTACGAAAGGTCGAATCCAAGCCCACTCTTCTCTACCCTTACGAAAAAGGCATATCTGGACTTATATAAAAAAAAAATAGATATGGTTATATAAAAAATTGGGCAGATCTGACCAAATCAAGTAAATCAGTTTATATAAGCCTTATCAAGCCAGATCTGCCCAATTTTTTATATATCCATATCAGGGCAGATATGTCCCAATCAGGTAAGGCAACCCTGATATTCAGGGTGTTTTTTTTTTATTCTTGTAGATTTGTTTACAAAAAAAAGCCATGAAAGCTACACTCATGCGGTTTGTGCGAGTGAGTGCCCAGCGGAACATTATGTGGGTGGCTAATCTTTTCAATAAGTCGGCTAATGATTTCAAACTCACTACTTAATTTTGAAATGAGTGAAAATAGACATATGATTCCAATTAGAAACTTGCTGAACGTCGTCCAAAATCCCTAAATCAGTCATTTTCAAAAAGACTTTCAGCGCGTGAGAAAGTTACCACTCGTGGAGCAGGTAAGGCTAGCGGTTTCGGTCAGGCGCCCGCGCAATTTTTCCGTCTCTTATCTAACCACAGCGGTCCACGAGTGGTAACTTCAGCGCACAACTGCGCTTCGCATGCGCTCAAAGTCTTTCTAAAAATTACTGATTTATGGGTTTTGGACGACGTTCAGCAAGTTTCTAATTGAAACCATATGTCTATTTCCACTAATTCAAAGTAAATTAGTGAATTTTAATTAATAAGTCGACTTATCGCAAAGATTAGCAAACTACAATGTCCCCTTGGGCGTATAACTCACTCGCACAAACCGCATAAGTGTAGTTGTCACGGCTTCTTTTAAAACAAATCTGCAATAAAAAAAATAAAAAAAGCACTCGGTATTCAGGCATTGCACGTACGTCACATCATGACGTTGAACACCGGTAACCACCATGCTGGTGGTTGACTCTTCGACCCTGCACAGCGAGAGCAATGGTAAATTGTGCCGCGCTCGGCTGTAGCAATGACCCGGTATCCCGACGATCGTCCGAACGTTTCGTCGGCATGAACGCGCGAGACAGAATGTCCGTCAAGTTAGAAAAAGTACGAGCGGCAGGAGAGGGATACGTCCGCGGATTACCAAGTTTGCGGCACGCATCTCATAGCGGCGAGCAACTGCACTTTTCTACCGTTGTTTACGTTCGCGCACGCCTTTGCATCGGCTTTTGCCCATTAGTGGTGTAGATGCCCTTTGCCTTTCGTTACATAACGCCGTTTCCCCGCTTCGAGCGATTGTCGCGCCGCGAACCCGGCGATCGAGCGGCGGCGGCCCCGTGTGCAAGCTAGCCGAGACGCCGCCGTCAGGGGATTGGTTTGTGCCGCCTGCGAGACGGTAACCTTTGCAAGGAGCGAAAGTATGTAGGCAAGCCGGTTAGGGAACATCATAATATAAACCCTGAGTCAATGAGAGTTGTACGTTATTTGATTTATCCTTATCTCAGGGTTTAGATTATGACGGTAACCTAGCGTTGTTTACCAGTATTTCGCAAAATCGTAACAATCTTTCTACAAGCGACTCGTAAAGCCGCTCCTCAAATTTTAGAACGCGCAATTAAGATTTTTTGTTGTTGTTCTTTTTGGCGACACGTCAAAACTTTGTCGGCGGGATATCGTAACTTTCTGCTCGTAGCGCAATCGCACCAATGCCGAAACATTCTGCACAATTATTCTCCCGGCTGCCAGGAGATAGACACGGCCTAATTCTAGAGGTAATCTGGAAGAGTACCTTTAGGAAAACGATCTATTGTCGCGAAGTAGGTTGCAGCGCACTTACGTTGACGAGACGAGACTTGAAAGGTAATCCGAGATAGATGTCGACACGGCCACGGCGGAATCACCACTCAAACACAAAAACGAGAAGGAAGGTGTCCGTGACGATTCAACACGATGTAGCACAAGCTGTCATTTCTAGAACCGACACAAAAATTCTTGGGCTTCTTTGAAGAAATCGCTTGCAGAAGCAGAAATCCGCAGCAGCCACGAGGGGAAAAACACCAAACTAGAATTTTAGATCCGGGCCAACGCATTCTTTTTTTTTCCGAGATTGCCAACGGCTAATGTGTCATCCTCGTCACCACGCTTTCAGCTTAGGGAGAGAGAGAGAAAAGGAGAGAAAGAAAGGCCAAAACGGAAGTCCACAAACAAAAGCGTTATCTTATGGGGCATCAACGCGCGGGTTGTCACTTGTACCCAAGGTTGATAGTGCAGTGAATGCTATGTGTGGCCTTGGGCTCGAGGCAGGTGCCGTGTTCTGCCTCATCACCAGTTTCTAGACTGTAGTCACGTGACCCTAACCGGAGACACGATTGGCCTGAAACATGCATAGCGTCTACCCTTCTGTCAATACCGAGTGAACATGCAGCTCTATGAAGACCAACTTTTGAACTTCCAAAGAAGCTGTCTATCTCGAAAGTGACCCAAAACGATGCGAGTTTGAAGATACAATGTTTTACGCCGTATAACCCACATCATAATATAAAATGAAGAAATAAGCCCGACCATTTTTTTGCGCACGATGTCCACAAATAAATAAATATGTATATATATTTTTTACCAATAAATTTAACATTATGTGTACACTGTTAGATTCGCGTTTTTAAATTTCAAATTTTTTTACGAAAGAGTTGCACATAACATACACCATAGACAGCTCATCTTCCGACTTTCGACACACGATGAATCGCAGACGCTCGCAAGCGGATGGTTACGTTGCTGCGCGAACGGTTTTTGAAAGATGCTGCGTAGGGCGCGCGCAACGGCTTCGCAGGCGTTCGAAGGAAAAAGGATTCGGGGCGACGAAGTAGCGTCTTGCATCTTCAGTAAGCTAACGGTTCATGTTTCCCCACTCAATTTAGCGGGGAAACACGAACAAAATTAGTGTCACTGCTAGATTTAGCGGGAAAATGTTCGTCAAGTGACATAGTACCAATTCAATTTATCGCTAAATTTAGCGGGGCGGTTACTCGATGGCGACGCCGAAACAGCTTGACTCGGATACGGGCGCCTAAGAGCTGCGATCTGAAATCCATTATTTGATTAACTCGCTTTCCGATCTTATAAACACTTCGTCATAATGTCACACGTCAAACATACAACCAAATTTCATTTGTCTTTCAATCTTCAAAATGCGCAATTGGTTAATTGGTCTAAATACCTGGAATAACATCACTTTAACCATTTCAACAATAATTTACCAACTATATGAGACTCATGCAATATAGATCAATAAACTAGTGTCTTGGAGAGTACATATGACTTATTGCTTGCACGACCGAAACGGGCCCATATATCATTATCAGGGGCAATATTTGCACGCGTATCTGGCGAGGTATATCCGTATTTACGCACTTATACGGCCGCATCTAGCAGTATTTGCCCACTTATATGGCGATATCTGGGCGTATCTGCTCTCATATATAGCGGTATATTTCCCGATCTGACTACTTATATTATCATATCTGGGCGTATTTAAAATATATCAGGGACATATCTGCCATTTTCGTAAGGGTAGTCTATCCTCCAATCCTCTCAGATACAACATTATCAGCAAAGGCGATAACGGGCACCCCTTCCTAAGGCCTCGTCCTATCTCTATTTTCCCCGTTGCCTTTCCTTCCCATGTTATAATCACCTTATTATCTTTGTAAATGTTCCTTAATATTGCTGTTAGTCCTTCATCTAGGTTTAAAGGAGCTGTGCAACGATATTCAATTGGAATGTTTTTCACTTTACACGAGCTTACTGGCACTAGTGGGACTCAAGGATACTCGCATGCAATGCCACTGGCCAAGAAACTCCTTTGTTGCGGTGTAATTTCAAGGACAAAAGCGATCATTTTCATTCAATCTCTCCCTTGCAAAATTCGATGACGTAACGCGGGGATCGCAGTACACCCGTATGACGATATTTGAATGCGGTTCATAGATTGGACCCGAGCATTGCGTGGGCACTCGATTTAGGCTCGTGATAATTGATAGCTCGAGAAGCATTCGAGTAGTGGCCCGTGTCCAATCGCTGCAACGACGACAATAGCCGAGCCATAACAATGTCTGGAACTCAGCGCGTGTCCTGTGCTTTGCCAACCCCAGCGCGTGGCTATGATCAACATTGGCGGCATATAATCGGCTCCAGATCACGTGGCCGCTTGTTCTGGCTGCGAGTTGAGGGCGTGAACGCTGCTCGTTGTTTTTTAATTTTTTTCTGGGACTTCTAATGCGTCGGGTGAAAAACGAAGGCGTGTTTCATAGGTCATTAACGTCAGGGATCCGTTCTAAGCGGTATTTGCGCAAAGTAAAAAAAATTGTTGCATAGCCCCTTTAAGCTCTCCACTATGTCCCACAGATTCCTTTGGTTTACATTGTCATAGGCACCCTTGATATCCAGAAATGCCAGCCAGAGCTGTCTGTTTTCTTTGTGCGCTATTTCTATACACTGTGTTAGAGAAAATATATTGTCCTCCAGGCACGTATCCAGGGGGGAAGCCCATGGGGCCCGGCCCCCCCCCCCCTCCCCCCGAAATCTTCCATTTTCCTGGGACTTCCTCTCCCCCCTCCCCCCCATAAAGCATTTTGTCATGGGCGCCCCCCCCCCCCCCCCCGAAACAAAATCCTGGCTACGTGCCTGTTGTCCTCCAACCTTCTTTGTTTCCGAAACCCGTTCTGTAACTCTCCCAGTCTGCCCTCGCAATCTACCCATTCCTCCAGTCTGTTCTTTATAATCTGCACTACCAACCTGCAAATAACTGGTGCCACGGTTATGGGACGATAATTCCTAATATCAGACTTATCTCCCTTACCCTTATATATCATTCTCATCCTACTAAGCCTCCATTCATCTAGAATATTTCCTTTTGCTATCATAGTGCTCACTACCTTTCTTAGTTTTTCCTTAGATTTAGGACCCAAATTCTTCGCCAGCTTGATTGGAATACCATTCGTGCCTGTCGACGTGTCACTAGGGACTCTTCATTCCACCTTTTCCCATTTTCTTTGTCCAAACTTCGTGATGTCACAAGCTTGACTGCTACTTCCTTCGGTTCTCCTATCTTCCACATGCACCCGTTCCCGAAATTTCTCCTTCATCACTGCTCCTATATATCGTATTACATCATATCCCTCTAATTGATCTCCCTGATGCGAAAGTATGAACCTCTATCTAGCTTGCGTCGTTTCACCGAGTGAGTTCAAGTGCTCCCAAAACTTCTTGGCTGCGTTTCTATCTTTCTTGCTTACATTACTCATCCATTCTTCACCCTTTCGCTGAATTTTCGCATTGATCAAACTGGATTCCTTTTACCTTTTCCACAGACCGACGGCACCAGGCGGTGGCTGCACGAACTAAAAATCGAGGAAGTGACCTACCTGCGCTACCAATCGATAATGGGAGCTACGCTTACTAGTTTCTTCGCTCTCCAAGCTGCGGCGCGTGCCCAGCGCAACTTTAAAGAGGGACATCCTTGGCGTCAACCCAAGCGTCGTGTTTCTCTTTGCGTCCATTTTTTTTTTGTGTAACACAATTATATATATGCTGTAATTATTTGTTCTACTCGCTGATCCACAGCCTCCTTCCGAATTTCTTCGATTTTTCGTGCCGACTTCCGCCGCTTGGCATCGGGCGCTCGCACGTGCGCAGAACGCTTCTCGAAAAAGGTCCATTGTCTCCATATCTGACACTAAGAAATACGCTGCTGCCATTACCTTATTTTTTCGTACCTATAAGTAGATGGCAGCTTGTTTTTGTTGTTAAATATTTGTGTTTGTTTGTTTGTCATTAGAAGGGCTCACTCCCTTGCATAGTGCCCCCTGGGCCTTCAAGGAATAATAAAGGATGATGATGAATTATAAGTTTTAAATTTGTTTCCAAGTGAGTGTGAACAACAATGCTGATAATAATATAATTACATGTAAACTTAAATATAGTATATGAGAGAAAGTCGCACAGCTTCAAGCCTTCACATGAAAAGCTGGAGTAATAAATGGGGCATTCCTCACCTTCGAAAGACATTTCAAGTATACATAGTGTGTCTTTCACAAGAATTGAACAAGGAAATATATTACAAACAACCGCATAGACACAACCAAACAATTCTGCAACCGCGTCCTGCACAGCAGCGACATCCATTCGCGTCCTCTTTGAGTTCGAGTCTTCCCTCCTGGTATGCATAGTTGAGAAGTAGATCGGACACCCTGGAAACTTCAATGAAACCGCTCCAGAATGGAGACGTAGGGAAGTCAGTGGCAGAGCCAAACACGCACCCGGTAGCGTCGTCGGCATGAAACTTCTCCCGACTCACTTCAGCGTCCGTGAAGTGAAGCTCGCACACCTAGAAAATAAAAGCGACTTCGTGTAAGCAACGAGAAGCCTGACCCAAGAGGCTACAAGAATGAACAAACGACAAAATGTAGTGTGCTTCAGTCGTTGAAAAACTCAAAAACCGTTGAAAATTCGAGAAACGCCATAACCGTTTACCGCAGGAGACGAGTCATACCCTCAAAGCGAATGAAGTTACGTGCGTTGGTTTCAGTAAGGACGAATCACGACAAGCTTCTCGAATCTCGAAACGTTAGAACCTTCGCGAAGCCGCTCGAAATTTTACTTCCACTCTTGTGTGACTACATTTCTAGTTTCTTTGCGTTCTACCAGAAAAAACAATGACTTGAAAAATGGGGATGTTTTCACACTGGGTGGCTCGAGACGGCGAGGTTGTCCCGCGGGATCGCTCGTATCCAAGCATCACAAAGATCATTCTCGTTTGGGAATCTGAACACTGTCACCCTCGGGCATCCGGTATAATTACCACGGCCTCGAGGGACGCAATATCTCAGCGGCATCGGTATGGAGTTGAAGACGACGAAGGCAAACACGCGCGCACGTTTGAAACAATGACGCCGTCAAGACAATGACCTAGACCAGAGTCCTCTAAACCCGGCCCGCGGGCGAGATATGGCCCGTGGGAGTCTTTCAATTGGACTGCGGAAGGCCGCAGTCTTTCCATTGAAGCCTGGCTCGCGGCCCGTCTCCAACAGAGCTGCTGCTAGCGCAGACGTCCGCTTAAATAAATGGCGCCGCGACGCGATTCACTTGTGCAAATGAAGATACAAGAAAGAACTAGAAAAAGGGCATTATAACGCGGGTCCTTTCGCCATGTTATTCATTGAACATGGTCATCACCCGCATCATTATTCTTGGTCCCCAGCTTCATGCCTGTTTAACCATGTAAAAACCCATTGTATTATCATGTACGTTGAGCTGGGTGTAGTTTGTCACAAATGTTACATATTGTCAGGATCAGTTTTATCACTCTCCTTCGTCTTTCGCACTGCTCGAATGCACTAAATTCCCATGCGCTTTGATTTATGGCTGGGGAGCTTTCTTCGCCACAACTGTCGTGTAATGTCATAAATAGCTAAATACTAAATTTCCTGTATATATATTTATCCACCTTACTTTTTCATCTTTACTCTAACATTTATTTCTGTGTTTAAATGCTTATCTAGTTTTATTTATTTCGTTTTTTCCTCGTTTATACTTACTTTTTTTTTCGGCTTTCGAGACTGTGACAAATACCTAAACCGGCCCCTTGTTCATTAAATTTGGAGACATAGACGACAAAAAAAAAATTCAAAAGAAGGAGGAAACAAAACCGCCGCTGCTTCTTTTTGGGTGTTCAACGCCGACGCATGCGCAGTCGGCATCCCGACTTTGCCCAGGCGCCGACAAGTCGTGGCGTGGCGTGGCGTGACCGCGTGACTCATTGAGGGGGGGGGGGGGGGGAGGATGATGCGTTGAAGCGGACGTATCAGGAAATTTGAGCCTTCCGCCGTCCGCTCTAGCGTAGTTCGACTTTATTTCTCCGAGCGCTCCATCTTTGTAGTCTAGGCGCTTTTGCCAAGAGTATACGGGTTGAAACTGAGGGAGATGAGGAGATGAGAGAGCGAGGGTACGTTAGAGCAACAAACCCTAGTTGAAATGATTAGTGGGTAGGCTCCATGGGACAGTTTTCATGCAAAAGAGTTAGCTGTCCCATGGAGCGAGCCGGCGTTATCAGCTTTTGAAGCCGCGTCAAACAGCACCTAAATTCCCCTTCCCATGGAGCCGCACGCCAGCCACCCCATTGGCTGGCGCGCGGCGTAGTTCCAAGGAACGCCACCCGACAGAGAAGCCCTCTCCCTGGCGCAGCGGCCCGGCCGCTGGTAAGAGGGAGCCGCCGGCCGCAGAGCCAGCAGAACCCGCCCGGGCAGACTCCGGGGAAGCCGCACGGCCGAGCTCAGCGCGGTGCGCAGCTTGTAGGAATACGCTACGTACACGGATGCTTTCGCATTCCGACACGTAAGCAGTCTTCAGTGTCTTCGTAGTTTTCGACACATTTAGAAGTGTTCACGATAAAAAAATGCTCTCTACTCAGGGTTCGAACGCGTTCGAAGGCGAACACGAAGCGCTGGACGCCGATGTTCGGCAATCGGACGTGTTCGAACAGTGAGTAGAGGTGAAGGCAGCTAGCTTTCCATCTACCCGCTCATTTTTACGACCAGAGCTCCGCGCACTGGCGTACCCACTCGTTCTGATCTCCTCCTCTTCTTCTATTTCTATCCGCATAGTTTCATCCGGGAATAGGGTTCACCCCGTTGATGCCTCGCTCTCACTCAACCCTGCAGGGCCCTTGACAGGGGGAATGCTCCGACGCCTTCCGCTGTCCCATTGCCTCCTTTCCGTGCTTGGTACCCTTTGCATCGGACTGGGGCAGGCCGCCAGCTTTGCTTTGACTGGCCTCTACTCCTTCGTTGCCGTGCTGGGAATACTCGTCGGTACTGTTGGTTTTTCGTTTGCGCGGGTTGACCGGATTACTAGCCGAGGATTTGGCGAGATTGACGTGCTACGAAACGTGACCAACCTGTCAAGTTGTCATCTTGGTTTATAAGACAATAAGGCAAAGTGCTAAAAAAAAAAAAAAAACATAAACTGCGCCCCAATGAGGAAGTGGCGCCATTTGTGGGTAGTCTCAACATGGCGTGCCACCATATCATTGTTTCTGACGCCCATATGCTCACAATGCCTGAGACTTCCTTCCGTTCAAAGCCTTTGTGAATAGGTCTGCACAGTTTCTCAACGATTCAACATAATTAAGTTGTAGTAGCTTCCTCAGTTTTTTAGGGAGCGGTTTGGTATTGCATACACTTTGTTTTACGAAAGAGGTGCACACATAAAGGACAGAACACGGACAGCACATCTTCTGACTTTCAACACACGTATTTTTATTTTCCATGGACAGCAGACCTCCAAATTTGCGGCCGGGATGGGGAAGGGAGAAAAAAGGGGGGAGAGGGGAGGCAGAAAGTAAAAACCAGCTTTTTGGTTAAAAAAGGGGAGAGGGACGGATTTAAAGGCGACACCTCGCAGCGGCGGAACGGAGCGCGGGAAGTGCGGAAAATAGGGAAAAAGGGAGGAAAGGCGGGTGGTTACCCTCTCATAAACGAGCATTCCTTCCCCTTCCTGTTGCCAGGGCCATACACTCCGGTCTCAGGAAGGCTGCCTCTTTCTCCGATAAGGAGAGAGATGGCGACCAGGACGGTACGGGCGCCTCCGTACAGTCATCGGATGCTGCGAATCTGCGACTCCCTTTGCGACCTGCCTCGTTCGCGCAAACGCTCGTTGACATAGCGCCCTGTTTGGCCAATACACACTGACCCACACGAGAGGGACACATAATAAACCTGTCTGGTCGCGCAAAAGACAAAAGGCTCCATGTGCTTCTCGCTAGTCTTCGTTTGTGTAGGTGGGTTCACTTGACGGCACATCGCGCCCAACTTGAACGGGCACGAAAACACCATGTCTCTGTCGAACCGGTGAGCTACCGCCTTTAGAAGGTGGGAGGCGTTATGGTAGTATGGGACTGTGGAGAAATGATTTGACCGAGCGGGCTTAGGAACACACGAACCCTCCGACGATGAGTCTTTTAAACGTGGAGGCTATGAGATCGCGCGGGTAACCGCCCCTTTTTAGTCTAGTGAGCTCGCCCTCCAGGCTGGAGACCGAGAGATGAAGGCCTATGCCCTTTTTACGAGACGAAACAGACAGGCTTTTGACGATGCCGGCATTGACTGTTTTGGAGTAGTGGCTGGCGAAATGGAGCACTGGCGTCTGAGATCACTGCTGAAAGCTTCAGCAGATGACTTCTGGGGTGGTGACCAAGCGGACGTCGAGTAACTTTAACCCCTCCTCAAAAGGATTCTCTCTTGTGAAAGTTAAATCTCGCGCATCGTCTATGAAGGCCTGCTGGATGATGGCCGAGTGAACGTCGGCGTCACAAAGCACAACGTAGTCGTCGTGTACAGGTACACATCGCGACACTGTTAGCGCGAACACGACATCGGCGTATTTTCGCATTTTACTTCTAAATAGTATTAGCGAGCTCGAAATTTTATCGCTTACATTATAGAACTAAATGAGCTCTTTCCGTAGCAATCATAACTTGGATGACATCCTTTGGTTTCAAAGAGAAAAACTGGAAAAACCGGCGATCGCTTGTTCGCGCTAACAGTGTCGCGCTCTGTACGTCGACGACATTCGGGAATAAAAAATTGGCAGCTGTATTTCTGTGTTGATCAAATTGTCATATACAGAATTGCATTGTATGAGAAATTGTAGGTTTTCGTAGCGCTTTTGTAATGGCACTATGACTAACTATGTGTCACGGGGTCACGGGACGTCATGGTGTCAAAATATGCTGTCAAGTAATGTCACATCACCTGACCCCGTGATGTCACGTGGCTCACTGCGTCAAGTTTATTTAAATTGAGAACGCCACTCGGTTTATAAACGTTGTTGAGACCGCGACGCAGCATCACATCACTACTTCGCACCGTGAGTCACGTGACACCGTGGCGTGCGGAATTTTCATGACCCCGAGTGGAGTGCTCGCGTTACAACATTCAGCACCGCCAAACATTCGGGTAACGGCTCGTGTTCCATTAAAGATAATAATAGCCAAACTAACAATGTTCAAAGCTCAACTCATGCTCTATGTGTAAAGTCCCCGGGTGTGGGGACGTGAATCAAGACCGACCAGTCCAGTCGGAGCTCTCAGGAAGACTGATTTTTGTCACGAGACATTCCAATTATATTCAAGAAGACGAGGAAGAGAAAGTATGATAGCATCAAAAGGTAGAACTACACAGAGAGCAAAAGGAAGTAAAAACGAAACATGATGAACACAATATTTCTCGCCCCTCCCCCCTCCTTTGACTGACGATGAAATAAAACGAAAAGTGAATATAATACAGCTGAATAGAAGGATAAGAAACAGAAAATAGCGTGAAAACACAATGACAACATACAACCAATGGCATATGTAAACACAATTTCAATACCCACGCGAAAAATAATATTCCTACATCAAAATGCATTCACATCATTCAGACTTAGGTGTTCCAAGCCAGGAACTGTAAAAACTAATCACACTTACACGCATCAATTTCTATTGACTCGTATTTACAATTTTATGAGCCAAATTAACACTTCGTTGATTAAACAAAATTGCCGTAGTGCCAAGGTAGTCGGCGGTCTCGCTGAGGCCTTCGCAGTCCTGGCAGCCGGGGCGTTGCCACTGGGCCGTCTGGCAAATGCGCTGCTCTTCCGGAAAGCAATGGCTCACCGACCGGCGATTTTCCCCTTTGTGCCAAGCGTTGCACAGGACTCCACCCTGAGTTCACGTGATCGTCTTGGGGTCCCGAAGGGTGGCAGTGTATACGGTCGGCACTGTTGCCTTTGCCACCGCATCAGAGTAGCGGTGGAATGCAGTACGTGTTGTCGGTGCTGCTGCCGCTGCATCGGAGTCGCTGCGGCTGGCTGTGTATGTCGTTGGTGCTGTTGCCGCTACCACTGCGTGAGAGTAGCAGCTGTTGGCTGCCAGTCACAGTGGCAACATCTTGCGCCTCCTGAAGGGGTTTCGCCTTGGGGAATTCTTTTGGCTTCACTTGAAGTGGGCTGTTCAAGTGTATTGTTCCTCGTTGCTGGCCCGTTCTGTTTGTACGTGATCATCTCAGGCTCTTGAGCGATGGACAACTTTGAGGCGTTCCCCGTCTTGTCATACTCAAGTTGGTACGTTCATCTCCCGACCTGCTTGATGATTCGCATAGGGGGAGTGAACGCTGGACTTCCCTTGCGTATATGGCCAGGCATCTTTAGTCTAACTAGATCACCCATTCTAAAATGCGTTGTCTTGGCCGCCCGTCTTTCGTCAGTGTGGCACCTGCTCTTCTCCTATTGTTGCCATACGCGGTCGCGCAGCTGCTGTGCTTTCCTCAAGAGTGTTCTTAAAGAACTCCGTGTGCGAGAGTCCCAGGACGTGTAGCCCATTGCGCGCTTTGTGACCGTGGAGCAGAAGAGAGAAAGCCCCATAGTGGCGTGCGGTGTACACTAGAAAATGAAAAGATAGTCCAGGACAGCGTCTTGCAGGTATCAGCTTTCGAGTGCAGCGCCCTGTGCGTAGGACTTGAATGTGCGATTAAATCTTTCCACTTCCCCATTGGCTTACGGGCGGTAGTTTGAGAACAGCTGGTACTTCATACCGCGATAAGCCAGGACATTCTTGAGCTCTTCTGAAATAAACTGGGGCCCGCTGTCACAGACGACACCGTCTGGATACCCCTCGCGTGTAAAGACCTTATGAAGAGAATTTGTCGCAGTCTTTGTGGTGACGTTAGGGCAGAAGTGTACTTGCGGCCACTTGGAGAAGTAATCAACCATTGTGATCAAGTAGCGGAAAGCCGGTGGTCCTATCTCGAAAGGACCGATAATGTCGATGCCGACCTTTGACCATGGCCACTCAGGCAGTGGGACGGGTCGCAAGGGTGTCGGTGATGTCTTCGCAATTTTGTCTGAAGTTCTGCAAACGGCACATGTTTGGACTGCCGCTTTTACGTCTGCATTCATGCGTGGCCGCCAGTAGAGATCCCGAAAGCGTGTCTGCGTCCTGACGATGCCAGGGTGACCCTCCTGCGCTCGCGCGAATATTGTTGTTCTCGTGCTTGCAGGAATGACGAACTCATCGCACCGCAGCAGTAGACCATCGTACACAGAGTGTGTCTCTGATGCTGTAGAAAATGGCTTCATCAGAACACGGCTCCCTTCACGGTGGCCATTCCGATGTGATAAAGGACATCACGGCTGTCAGCTTTTGTCGTCAGCTGTCTCCTGTTGAAGCTGAGCCTTTGTGATGCATTTGTCTTCCAGCGCGGTAAAATACACGATTTCTTTGTCAAAAACTGTGCCTCCTTCGTCATCTGGGATAGAGAGCCTGGAAAGTGCGTCCGCTATCTTTCGCTGCCCCGTTGGTATTCCACTTGGAATACCAAGTCCGTCGTTATGAATAGCCTTCTCTTGCCGGTGAGCTTGCTTCAAAGACCTAATTTCTGGTGGTGACCTGGCAAGTCACTTGAGGGTTCGGGGACGGCGCTGTTAGTGACACCCATTCTCGCACGTTACCTCGTGAGCGTTCAAGCTTCAGAACTGCTTGAATGACCACGTCAAGTGCTAGAGCGGCTTCCAGAACCATGCGCTCTTGAATTTCAGTCGACGCGACGGCAATCATAAACTGCTTCCGAACCTGCTCTTGGGCTTTGGTTCCCGAAGTTGGCAGGGATTGCGAGTGCTCGAAGCGCCCTTGGGCGACCCCCCCCCCCCCCCCCCCCCCCCAGCCTTGTTTTCTCCGAAGGTGAAACTAAAGCTGTTGCGGAGTTACGTTCGTGAGTTGCGTGAACTCTTCCAGAAGCTTTACAATCTCTGAGTACACGTCTGTCGCAGGTCGACGAACAGCGTCTTCGCCGCTTGCTGCTGCCGACGTTGCTGGCGTCTGTTCAGTAGCTAGCTGTTGCGCCGGTAGGGAGTCGAATATTTGTTGACCAGCCTCGCCGAAACAGTAGAGTAGCAGAGCTTGCCGACGTTCTGCATCGTAGCCTCGAGCGCCGGTGGACATTAGATATCGCTCAAATATCTGAATTGACCGTTCCCATGAAATTGCCGGAGGACCCGGGTTTGTCAAGAACTCCGGAAAAAGTCGTCCACCTGACGTCATTGTCGATGTGGCTTTGGGTGAAGGCCGTTCTATTCAGCCGCCATCTCGATTGTCGCTGGAGCAAAAGAAAGCTGGTCTAGCAGGATTGCGCCCGGGGGCCTGACCGAGGAAACCAGATACCGAGCCGTTGCTTGCCTAGGAGAACGGTCAGGTCCAGGGACCTCCTCGTCGCCAGAAATGAATATGGAGTCCCCATGTGGGGACGTGTATCAAAAACGACCAGTCTAGTCGGAGCCCTCAGGAAGATTCGATTTTTGTCACGAGACATTCCAATTATATACAAGAAGAGGAAAAAGAGAAAGTATGGTGATAGCATTAAAAGATAGGGAAACACAAAGAAGAAAAGGAGGTGAAGAGGAAACATGATGAACACAACACTATGCTTTGCCAACCCCAGCGCATGAGCGTCGGCAACAATATGGTCCTATTGGAACCACCGATGTCGGCATCTATGCTCTCCAGTTTAGAAGCAACCGAAATTCGTGGGACATTTTCCTCTTGATTATTAAATTAATACTATGCTTGGGGAGGTGATGACGATGATGATGATGATGATGCGGCTATTTCCCTTTGCACCGGGAGGACTCAAACAAGGTTTGTGCCCAAGCCTAGCTGGGAGCGTAGGTATCTTAATGCTCCCTGGGGTGGATCTTCTACCACCGGTCCTCCAGTCTTCTTTTCGTGTCTGCAACAAGCTTGTTTGTGTCGTTGGAGGCTATCTTCAGCCCCGTAGCTGGGCAGACTGCTGTGAATTGTCCGATCACTGTCAGTGGAGCCCAACGCTTCAGCGAGTGCTAAGGGTTACGGAAGTCGTGGGCCATTGTTGTGACCTGGACGGCTTGAGTCTCGCGCGGTCTAGCACAATGTGTTCCACCGTTTCGTCGTTTACCCCACACACCCTGCGCGTTGTTGACGTAACAATGGTGTCGAAACGACGCCCATAAAACAGCGTCCGGAGGGCCCCGGCACGTGCCTCGAACAAGAAGTGGCTACCCAGGCTGTTGCCATACAGCCGTACTTCCGAGGCGATGGTCGTTTTGTTGGCAAGTTACACCCCCAGCGTCAACTTCGTTTGGGCGTCTTAGAGCCATTGTTGGGTCTCGTAGTCTCGGACCCTCTTCCCAACTTCCGACGTCCACTCCGTCTCCGTCAACGCATCAACAGGCTCCGAAAAGAAGCCGTACTTGTCTTGAAGTTGATAGAGGCGCTTCTGCCAGCAGGTCCGCAGACCAGTCAGGCGCCGACCCAACCGTCGTGCCCCTAGCGGCTATGTTGAGGACTAGACCCACGGGGACAACAACATAAAATATCTGTTTTCGTCGCAGCGCTCGGCTGTCCCAGCCGACCGCTGCGTCACCGTTCGGCTGGGTCTGTTTAGTCAGTAAAGCACTTATTGAACAGGAGTGCCAGCCGAAGGCGGACGCAGCATTCAAGCCCAATATGGGCTCCCCACTCGATCGAAGCAGATGATATAAAGATTCCAGGCCCTGTGTTAAGAAGGCACCGGGTTATGTGGAACACAAGCTGGACTAATTATTTTATAGTTCGAACCTCTCGCTACATTGATTTGCATTTGCCATCGTCTACGGTTGGTATTCACTAGACGCCATCTTTAAACCGCCAGTTGAACCTCTGGCGTGCACTATATTAGCTCTATAAGGTCCAAGCCCGTCGGCTATGAGCAATACTGCTTGTTGGTCGATTTCGTGCTGAACCTTTGAGAACATGTAGCGCTTTTTGACACGGACGTAAGGGGAAAACAGGACAACACAATGCGCTAACTTCAACTGTTTATTAAGCAAAAAAACACGGGTATAAATACTCTGCGCCATCGCGTCACTCAACCAATGCCCTGACCTGCCGCTGTTCGCAAGAACTAAGTCTCTTTGTCCGCCAGATCAATCGAAGCCACACTAGACGCAAGGATAAAAAATTGAAAGCCGTTTACAACTCCCTGTAACGTCGAATTAGAGCGCAGCTCTTGAGGAGGAGGAGGGAAGGGTACTGAGGGAAAGGGGGGTCATGTGACCTCGGGGAAGGGGGGAGTCACGTGACCACAAGGGGGTCACGTGGTCACGTGACCTCGGGGGAGGGGTCACGTGACCCCCCTCCCCGAGGTCACCGAAGGTACCCGAGGTCCTCCCGAAGAAACCCGAGGTCCTCCCAAGGTCCACCCGAAGGAACCCGACGTCCTCCCGAGGTCCTCCCGGGGTCCTCCCGAAGAAACCCGAGGTCCTTCGGAAGGACCTCGGGTTCCTTCGGGAAAAATTTACCCATAATGCCCCGCGCGGTTACGCCGACAACGCTCAAGCCGGAACGGGCGCCTAAGAGCTGCGCTCTAAAAAGGTACGGGACATCATAGAGGAAAACCTGATAAAAAGTTACGGGAATCGGTGCGTCAGCGTGGCTTCGATTGATCTGGCGGAGAAGGAGACCCAGTTTTTGTGAACAGCGGTATGGGCAGGGCATTGGTTGAGTGACGCGATGGAGCAGAGTATTTATTCCCATGTTTTTCTGCATGATCAACAGTTGAAGTTAGCGCATTGTGTTGTTTTGTTCTCCCCTCTCGTTTGTGTCAAAAAGCGCTCCCATGTTTTCAAGGGTATGAGTAAAACGTCAAAGCCATCGAGTGAAAGCTTCAGAAATTACAACAACCGTAGCACTTATGTTTTGTCGTTCCGGTCGGGCTCTTTTAATTTTCTACATATTTTCACTGTTCACCGAAGTAAGATGCACAACCTGCATTTTAAATAACTCCCAATTTTCATGAATTGAGCGTTCCGAAAAGAGCGGCAAGTAATCATCAAGAAAAAGAGAAAGTTCATTGTTAATGGCCTCGAAGTTACCTTTAGCATAGTCGCGTATTTTTTTCTGATTCTTTGGAGCATTTCTAACAGGAACATCGATGACAAAATGTATTAATGAATGATCACTTATGCCCTGCATGGTGCTAATTGAAGATATTAAAGAAGGTGACGTTGTTAAGATTAGATCCAATATGTTGGCTGTTGTATGGGTAATTCTAGTAGGAAGAGTCATCAATTGACTGAAGCTGAAATCGTTACACAAGTTTATAAAGTCAGTCGCGTCTGATGAAAATGGGTGACTGTAAGCATGCAAGCCAGTCCAGACTATATTTGGGTAGTTAAAGTCACCCAAAAGAATGATTGGAACGGAAGGAAAGCGCATTAATAATGAGTTTATTGCGTCATGAAGACTGGTAACGAAGGAATGATTGTTAGATGGCGGACGATAGCATACACCCAAAATAAGTTTCTGGTAATTCAAATGCAAACAAACCCATGTTATTTCCAATTCGCTACTCAGGCGCACACAAAACGATTCAATATGACTTGCAATTGCGATTAACACACCGCCACCAGTCCTTTCACCTCTATCGCAACGATAAACCTTGAAACTTTTTTCACAACAAAATATTTCGAAATTTTTAACACAAGAGGAAAGCCACCTTTCGGTTAAAACCACAATATCAGCACTGGATGAGTCTACAGCAGAGCACAAGTCATCCCTATGACGTAACACACTCCTTATATTACAAAAAAGTACTGACAAATGTTTGTTTTTATCAGTACGACCCTCACCCCTCGCAACGCGTTATGATGATGCAGGTGTTAGGTTAGTTGGAACTATCTCTGCGTTATCTCTCGCGCGCACATAGGGGGCAGAACCGAACTCGAAAACCGTATCAGTAGTCGCGTTGTACATGTAGCACTTTTTGTTGACATGCAGCTTGTTATTAGCCCCGAGAGCGAACACAAGCGTCGCTGTGGTCGGCCTTCCACGATTGGCCGAACGCTGACTATGACGTCGGAAAGGGGATTTATCATTGACGAAATAAGAGGAATGAAAGAACTTTAATTTTGACGGTGTTGACAGTGTTCCTTTGAGAGTGCAATGATTTCAAGCTTCCACCATGCTATTTACAAACACCATCGAACTTGATGTTTGCAAGGTAATGACGTCACAAGGGGGAACCACAGGAGGGCGCCACCAAAACTTCTCGCCGCTAATACCGCAGCTGATATAGGCAATTCGTGGCTTTACCAAATTCGATTAATTTTTTTCTGGCAATTCGAGTAGCTGGAGAAAAATCTTCGGTAATATACGTCGTGCTTCCTTTTAATTTTAGTCGCGAGTAGAGTACCTTGTCCTTGACCTTAAAGGAAGAAAACTTTATAACTAGCGGGCGACATTTGGTAGGATTAAAGGAGCCGATTCGATGTGCGCGCTCAATGCAATCTGGAGTAACCTGGAGCTGAAGGGAACGGGAAATAAGCTCGTGAACTTTTGTTTCACTTTCCGCCCATGTTTCTGACGCAACATCGGGAAGACCATGAACAATGAGGTTATCACGTCTTGAACGATCTTCCAGGTCATTAAGACGCTCGAGTAAGTTAACGTTATCGTTCTGAAGGGCCTCAGTGACGCCCTGCATCTCTTGAAGGTCGTGGTCGACTATTTCAAGCGCAGAAACCTTACTTTCAACAAGAAGCAGTCGACTTCCAAATTCGTTAATTTTTGCTTCAATAGATTGCTGTTTTTTTTTTTATTTCTTCCACGGTTTTTATTAAACTGCTCTGCCCCTCCTGTGACTTTATGGCACGAGTATTAAGCTCTTGCAGCAGTTTGCACGCATCATCTAGTTGCGTCGCTTGGGCTACAGTCATGGGCCCGGGGTTAAGCTCTACGTCGCCAGAGAGTAATAACAATGACGTCAAGACACTCTACAAGTAATGCGCAAAACACACTTGGGCACGGAAACAGCAAGAGGCAATGGTTGTTAGTTTTCTTAGCGTGTAATGATGGAACGGAACCAACCTGCACAAGGATGCACACAGCGTTAGAACGATGCATTGCTAAGCTGTTTCCATGCCCACTAAGTATCCAAGGGCGCTCCGCGGTTTTAAAGCCAGGCCATCGGTGAGTGACGATGTCGATGTCGATGCGGAAACCCTCTCGAACGGAGTGAAGACATGCTGCGGTTGTGGCCAATCCGCGGGAGCACCGAAGGGCCCGCCGACGATGTTGTCCGGAAAGCCAAGCAACACTTGACTATTTGCTGACGGGGTGGCGATGACTGGTTGAAGTGACGGTGACCAAAGCCGCAGGAAGAACAGCGATGCCAGTATCTGCACAAGGATGCACACAGCGTTAGAACGATGCATTCCTAAGCTGTTTCCATGCCCACTCTTGATGATGGTTGGTGATGCAAACGCACAAAAAATCAATTAGCACCATGACGGTGCACATTTTACGCTACTTTTTGGCCTCCACCGTATTCCATCGTAGGCTGCGGTGGTACTTAATGTGAAACGAAGAAAAGCATTTACTTAGCACCACCAAACTTCTTGTGACCTGTCGAGAACCAGCTGTACTCCCCCGTATTACAATGTTTACGTCCCGTTTACAGTGTTGCCAGTAGGGCCTCCCAGCCTCTCGGATCAAATTTGGAAATTCGATAACCTCTTGGAGAAAAGATTATTGCGACTTGCAATTTCGGTTACTAGACTCTGTTTCAGCTTGTGTTGTACCGCAGGAAAGGCTGCAAGCGCGAGCTCCTTGCTCTAAAGCACATCTCGGCGGCACACGCTCTCGTGCACCAAGGGCAGCTGCCAACGCTATGAGCTCGCGCTTCTAGCCTTCGATGCGGTACAAGATAAGGTGAAACGAAGTATAGTTCAGATGTGTCTAATATTAGCTAGCTATCAGTGGAGATTTTCCAATTTCTGTCCGACTTGTGCGCCGTCACTTTCTTGATTTTGCCAAGCCTAAAGGCACGACTTACAAGCTGCGTCACGATAAGCTGTTTATAGATAATAAGTGTTACGTATTTGACGCCGCGCTTGGTGCCGTGAAGGAATAAAGTGCAAAGCAATGCCAGCGTTCATTTCGTTTTTCTTCACCCAATCAACCTGCAAAACGCCGTGATATCTGTAACAAACCTGCTTGTCATTCTATTTTATTTACTAACATTAGAAGCTTGATAACAAAAAGAGATGATGTGATTTCCTTGGTTGAAGCATGCAACGTAGATTTCCTTGTTCTTATCGAGACGTGGCTAAGCTCTGATATATCTGATATTGAACGTTTCCCTTTGTATCCACACTTTCGTGTGTATAGCTGTGATAGATCTGCTAGGAGGGGGGGGGGGGGGGGGGAGTGGGCTTTTAGCTATAAAAATCAAATTCCGTTTGGGTTTTACCGATTCTTACCGACTTGTAAGTTGTTTGGGTGTACGTCGCTACGACGCCCCCCGTGATAGTGGCTGTGTGCTATAGACCGCCAGATAGTGATAAAGAATTTGTTACCAAGCTATATAAGTGTCTTTCTGAAATCACAATTAAATACCCTGCCGCTTTTGTTACTCTCTTTGGTGATTTCTATTACCCAAACATTGACTGGTCTGCCCTCTCTTCTAGTTGCGCATTGTCTCAAGAATTTATAGACTTTTGTTTAGATTTCAACTTTTCAAATGTTATCACTCAGCCTACAAGAATTACTAATCACTGTAGCAATATACTTGACTTATGCTTAAGCCAATACCCCTCACTCTTCAGTAACATCACGTACTTACCCGGCATTAGTGACCATCTCGTCATCGATTTAACTCTCTCTCTCTCTCTCTCTCTCTCTGCTCCTCGTAGATCACATTACTGAAAATTCATTCGCAATTACGCAAGAGCCGATTAGGCATCTATCAACTCGAACCTCGAAGATTTTTATCATACTTTCTCAGTTAACTTCTGGGAAAGAACGGTTAATGAAAACTGGACTCTCTTCAAAGATAAAATGATCTACCTAATCGAACGTTTTATTCCACTGGCCCGTATTATATCTGATAACACTAACCCTTGGTACAATAAAACAATTCATAGTCAATCCAATAGGAAAAAAAGACTCTATAAGCGGACTAAGGCTGTCAACACTACGGCTTCTTGGAACACCTACCACGAATGCGCTAGGGCTTATAAATCCAACATTAATCATGCCAAAACCAAATTCTATAGTATCGACCTCCCCAACATACTAACCGCCAAACCAAAGAAGTTTTGGAAAATAATCAATCCGGCACTATCACTTCCTTTGCAATTTGTAGATGACGACGGACTTCCGCTTTCTGATAAACACGGCGCTCTTGCTATTAACAATTTCTTCTGCTCTATCTTTACTAACGAGGACTTGCTAAATATTCCCGACTCGTGCCAATCCACTCTTCCTTTTATGGATCCTATCTTAATTGACCGCACTGGAGTACTTAAGGCTATAGATCAACTGAGGGTGTTCTCCAGCTCCGGAGATGACCAAATTAACTCTAAGGTATTAATAAACACTAAACACATTTCTTCCACTTTCCTCTGCAACATATTATCTCAATCTCTTAAACTCTCTGAAGTTCCATCCGATTGGGAAGTTGCTAACGTCATACCCGTTCATAAAACAGGCGATCGCCAACTAATCAGCAACTATCGTCCCATCTCGCTCACCAGCGTTTCATGCAAACTCTTGGAGAATATTCTCTATTCTAACATAAGAAACTTTCTAGACTCTCATAACCTCCTTTTCAAGCACCAGCACAACTTTCGCAAGTCCTACTCATGCGAAACTCAGCTAACAGCATTTCTAACTGACGTTTACTCAAATTTCGATTCCAATGTTCAAACTGACGCCATCTTCATTGACTTCTCCAAAGCATTTTACAAGGTCCCTCATCAACATCTTTTAGTGAAACTAAGAGATATTAATCTTTACCCCTCTGTAGTCAATTGGATTTCTGAATTCCTCACTAATCGCACTCAGTACACTTCTATTAACAATGTAAAATCTACCACAAGCGCAGTAACGTCTGGCGTCCCTCAGGGAACCGTTCTTGGCCCCCTTCTTTTTTTTAATCTACATTAATGATCTCCACCATGGCATCACTTCTGAAGTACGTTTGTTCACCGATGACTGTGTCATCTATAGACCGATTCATTCACACCACGATCAACTAATCTTGCAGAACGATCTCCAACTTATAATTCAGTGGTGTCATAAATGGCAAATGGCTTTGAACTATATTAAAGGTAGATCGCTATCTTTCTCCCGCAGTCCACATGTTCTATCCTCCTCTTACCAACTTTCTAGCATCCCAGTAACTGCTTGTTCATCGTATAAATGCCTAGGAATTCATGTGACATCTGACCTGTCATGGACCGCTCACATACCATCTGTCATCGCCGATGCTAACCGCACTCTCATGTTTCTTCGCCGTAACCTCAGAAAAGCTAAAACAACTAGCTTACACTACCTTGGTCAGAACTAAACTTGAATTTGCTTCTTCCATATGGTCACCGTGGCAGGCATACCTAACTAACAACCTGGAATCCGTTCAAAGCTGAGCCCTCCGTTTTATTTATTCCGACTATTCCCCTTATGTAAGCATATCAGGATTTCGCCAATCAGCGAACCTTGACACACTTTCTCACCGCCGCAGGGTGTTTCGTCCTTCTCTTCTTCATCGAATCTTCTATTACAACAGTCATCTCAGATAAAGTTTGTTATAACCTCCTTACCGCATTTTACCTCGTCTCGACCATTCTTGCAAACTCCGTCCGATTTCATCGTCAACCGTCACTCACCAAATGTCTACTTTACCATTGGCCATTGACGACTGGAACTCACTGGCTGAAGTAATTGTTTCCTTATCTGACACTAAGAAATTTTCTGCAGCCATTAGCTTCTTTTTTCTAACCCACAACTAGATTACAGCGTGTTTTTGTAGATAAATATTTGTGTTATTTGTTTTTTTAAGTGTTCACTTCCTTGCATAATGCCCCCTGGGCCTTCAAGGAATAATATATGATGATGATGATTGTCTTGAATCAGCCTTGAGGCAGAGCAATGCGGAGAGCAAGTCGTCTGCTTTTTGCGAAGGAGTTGTGGTGACGTCAGAACGACGCCGAGCTCTGATTGTCTTTCATTGAAAAGATTGTGGGTAGACCTAAATGCTAAATGCCTTGAGGTCTACCCACTATTTATTTTTTTCGATCAGCCAATAGGAGCTCGGCATTCTGACATCTTCGCAACCCCTTTGCAAGAAGCAGACGAATTTGTGCTCCGCATACTTGGCCGAAGCTCTCCTTTAATATGTATTCTGCATTAAAAAAGAAGCGGTCCTCATCGAATCGATATGGGTGCTTTTCGCGCAGGCATCGGCACCGGGGTGACGCAGGTGGTGAACGAGGCGCTGCTGTCGATGCACTTCGAGAACCGCCGCAACCGGGCCAGCCTGCTGGCGTACGCCGGGTCCACGCTGGCCGCCCTGGTCTATCCCGGAGTCCTGATGTCCCTCGTGGACGCGTACGGACTGCACGGGGCGCTGCTCCTCACGGCGGGGCTTTCCTTCAACGGGCTCGCTGGATCCGTGATGCTACGCAAGTACGAGGTTGCCCTGCTACGCCTCGTTGCGATCGGAATTCCGAGCGTGATCAAAAAAGTTATTCGCACTGTGCTTATTGAATACCCGTAGTACGGGTTCTTTCGTTGCTCGGTCACCTTGCGCCGTCCGGGTTGCCAAGTCCGGATGGGGTGACGGACTTCGTTGTGGGAAGCTGGGCGGGTCTTGCCGGAGACGAAGTTGCTTCCCTTGGCCGTCGACGACTAATTCGGTTAAACTTTGGAAGTACTTTTCAATAAACAATTTAATACGTTGGTAGCGGATGAAAATACAAAGATAAACAACACTGCGAAATGATAACTTCCCCTGTACGGGGTTGGGAAGGAGGTGGTCGGGTATTAGCTTATCCAATCTCGGGAGTTGGCTGGCTCGTGGGATTACGTCCCGATTACGGGGACAGAAGTCCCTCGGAATCCCACGACCTGACTCGATTACGGAGCGACAGCTCTCGAGCCCCAGCACGAACTAAACTCACTTGCTAAGTTTCCCCTTCAAAGTCACTTGTTGGTCCGTCCCCTTTTAGTGGACCGGCGAATCCTCGACGCGTCGTCAGACAGGCGTTTCCCACTGGCCGAAAGGCCACAACCAATCGGCTGACTTTCTCGCCATATGGCAATTTCCTATATTCCCGCGTGGGAACCCAGGGTCTGCGTACATCTCACGGCCAAAGGTCGGGCTGGCTCGGATGTAAGCAAAACTATTTCTCGCAATGCAAAGCAGACAGCCGACCCTGTGTGGATAGCGCCGACTAAGTGAGCCATCCCGTCATTCATTCTGCTAGACGTGTTCTGACGTTGCCGTTCTGCCGTGACTCCCCCCCCCCCCCCCCCCCCCCCCCCCCCCCACACACGCGGGCGAGAAAGACCACACCGATGTAAACGCGTTGTGTAAACGGTGTCGACCAGAGTCACCGCGTTCTCCCGGCCCGAAACGCACGCTCCGATTCTCGGCAGAAAACGCGCGTTCCGAACCTCTCGTCGTAAAGTTTGCCTGTCTCTCGAGGTCGCCGACCACGGGGATTGTTTACGCCAACGCTTTCCCCCCAGCCAAATCTCCCTGGTGCTAACGGCCCACCCGCGGAGCCCTCGTCGATCCTTACACCTCCCCCCTTAAGACTCTTGCTGGACTGAAAGAACATCTAAGAGTCAAACATAAAAAAAGGATCGAAGACATCAATCGCATTTCAACATACGGTGAATAATAAAAAAAAAGAAAACGCAAGTGGCGTTGAAAAAAAATTATCATCTTCGTAAACATAAGCGCATAACACTGAAGATGAATACGTATACACATAACCGGGCACTTCAACCTTACAAAAACCAAAATACAAAAAAAAACAAAAAAAAAAACATGAGACACTCGTTTTGCAATGTCCGCATCTTGAATGAGAGTACGTCACTGTAAGGGTAATACGCGCACATGTCACAATGCACGCATCAACGTATACGCTAAAAAGCGACCAAAAACAAAAAAGGAGAAACACTGAGCAGAACACGCCTGCTGGAATATCCGCGCATTGAAACAAACAACAACAAAAAAAAGCTTCGCAAAACAATTGTCTCTAGGCTCGTGCACTGGAGCAGTCCCGAGTTTTGACGAAGTCTCTTCACGCACGGACACAGCAGCAAGACCACCCTTTCTGAGATGTATGAGTCAGGCCGCGCGGCAAGTGGAACCACCCATGCTCTCGGGTGGGCGCAGCGCTGAGTCAGTGGTACCCCAATATCTGTTTGGCAAGCGAGACAAAGCGTCTGCGTTACCGTTAGTGGACCCCTTTCTGTGGGTCACGATCACATCGTAGCGCTGTAGCGCTAGAGCCCACCTTGACAGCTTTGCCCCTTGCGGACTGCAGGGCGTCAGGTAGGACAAAGGGTTGTGGTCCGACACGACGTGCACTTTTGCGCCCAGGAGCCCGCCATAAATTTAGACAAGCGCCCAAACGATGGCGAACGCAAGCGCCCAAACGATAGTGTACGTGGAACAGCGTGTTTGAGTCGGAGTGAACGTATGGCTGGCGAACGCGATCGGCATCTCGGCTCCGTCACTCCCGATCTTGTCCAGGCATGCCCCTGCTGCCACTGCTGACGCGTCTGTCAAAAGCCAGCAAGGTTCCTGCTAGCTTGGGGTCGAAAGGATCGCCGCCTCACAGAGTGCTGTCTTTAGCTGCGGGAATGCGCCCTCCGCCCCCCTAGGAATTTCGTTCAGTTCGCCCTTTTTGGTAACGGCCGTGCAGATCTCGGCGATAGCAGCGTAGTCGTTTGCGTACTCTCGGAAGTAGTCACACGGTCCCAGGACACTCTGTAGTTCCCTCTTATTGCGCGGGTAATCTGAACCCTTGGTCGCAGCGTCATTTGTTGGGTCGTGTTTATTTGTTCTAGGCCCCACGACATGCCCGGGGAAGGTGATTGACCTCCCGGCAGCCTGACACTTTTCGTGAATAATCTCACCTGTTTGTCCAGTCGCGCCGTTTTCGGGGAGTGCGCGGTTCACCTTGTGGGAGCCACTGGTTCCCCTCCCCCGAGAAGGCATACGCCGCGGACGTTCCGGCCGGAGTTGTCTGGCTTCGAGCCTGGTCGCTCCGTATCGTGTTGGAGAGATACGTCACCATGCTGGCCTACTCTCTCGCACTCCTCCGCACGTCTCCCGTTTTCGGAGACGACCGCGATTCCGCGCGGGGGGGGAGAGTCGGGCCTGCCCTCCGAGTGGACGGCCGTGTGGTCGGGGAGTCTTGGATTGGACTCCGGGAAACGGGTCGAGACGCGGCGCGAGCTCGTCCGACCGGCGATGACTCCACGCTAGCGATTCCCCTGGCTCTGACAGTCGGCGTCCGCACTACCTGTGGACGTCCGTCTGCCGAGAGCCCTGGCCCCGAACTCCTGCGACGACGGGTAGCGGCGTGAGCTCGTCCGACCGGCGATGACTCCGCTCGCAATTACCACCTTTGGCTCTCAGGTCGGCGGGCGCTGCAGGAACACTGTGTCCACGGCTCGCTTGACCGTAGTGTCTTGTTGGGGACCCCTGGTACTCAATAAACGCTGTTGGATACCGGGATCATCAGTGTTGGCATAGCGTTTGGCCGAACCCGGCGCGGCGACCGCCCTCGCTGGTAGCCGTCGGCCGCGCGGTGGGACGGGCAGCGGATTTCCCCTTTGAGCACCGGTCCCCAGACGTACAGGTGCGTAATTCTCCCTCCTTTATTCCCACAACCTCTACAAAGTTTACATCTTCATGAAGCATGACTCCCACATGTCCCACTCGAGCACTGCTGTTTCTCAGCCGGCTCGCACGAACCACTTTAGTTCCGCCGTCCTGAGTGACAGGACCTAATGCCGCTACGAAGGCGTTCGGTGATGCTATCCTGTGTTCACCCCGATCAAAATCCTGGTCTCTCTGCCGGTTCAGCAACTTCAAGTCATCAGATGAAAGTAAGCAATCCGCCGCGATAGCCAGTCTATCGGTAACCGCGCACAGTACCGTGACCGGATCACTCTGACCAACCCCTCCCCGGAGCCTGGCCTGCAGCGGCAAACGCACGAGTTTTGCTGTCACCTGTTGCCCAAAGGCCGAAACAAGGCGAACTGTGCCGCTGGGCTCGGCCAGTTCCGGCGGAACGGCGCTCTCTCTGACGACAGTTATTTCACTTCCGGTGTCTAGCACGGCTGTTAGCTCTTGGTCACCGGAGACAAGTTCGACTAGGATCAGTCCTGAACCTCTGGGTCCCCACTTGTCATTCTTATCTACCGCAACCGTTGGCTATTGAGGGAAACTCAAGACAGCAGGTCTGTCCCCTACCATCACTCCCTGTACGAGTGTCCTTTTAGCCGTTTGGTCTTGCTCTTTGCGGTTAGGGCAGTTTCGCGCAATGTGCCCGCTCTGGTTACAGACAAATCAACGAGCCGAAGTGCGAGGAGGGCTCTGCTTAGAAGCGTCCGTCTCTGGCTTCGAGCCGTCGCCTCTGACTTATATGCCCCTGGACACTCGCCCGTCCCTCTCGGCCTCCTCATACATCTGTACGACCTTAGCCAGCTCGTGCGCCTGCAGCCACTTCGTCTCTTCGCGCAGCGTGACGTGTCGGAGACACTCCTCACTGAGGCTCGACTTCACCTGGTCTGCGACCATTAGATGAATCAGGTCCTCTTTACTCTTTATGTTGCGTGCCTCCAGGTAGTAGCTGAAATAGCTGGCCGTCCTCGAGGCGAACTGCGCCCACCCCTCGTCTTTTTGCTTGCGCGCGCCGGCAAACCGCTTCCGGTACTCGCCAGGGGTGAGTCGGAGTTCGTCCAAGACGGCGGCCTTGACCGTGTCGTAGCTAGCCATCTCCTCCGCAGATAACCTCGTAAAAAGATATTTAACTCTTTCTGACAAGGCCGGCATAATCAAATGCACTCGGCTTTCGTTAGGCACTTCGTAGGCACGAAAATCTTTTCGACGCCGTCGAACCAAACCGGAACTTCCGCGTCAGGTGGCAATTTCTGATTTTTGAGAAGTTTCGCGCATTGCGAAACAGGGTCCAGCCTGCCCATTCCGGTCGCCACGGTAGCCACCCCACCGACACTCGGTCCACGCATTGCCGCAATTCTTTCCTCGCTCTCAAGTTTGAGCCTCAACATGGCAATTTCGTGCTCATGCTCCATGCGCCGCATGGTTTCCGCGTGCGCATGGGCAGCGCGCTCGTCGGCGGACCGACTTTCTGACCCTTCCGCCCCTCCGTCGGTCCCTTTGTCCTTTTCCGCAGTTTTCGCTTTATCCCCAGATTTCTTCATCTTTCCCTGCCAACTGACTCCTACGTCTGCGCACACACCAAAGAAACGTGAAGGCTCCACTCACCGGTGCCGCGGAGTCTCCCTTGGACTGGATGGCACGGGGTGACAGTGGGCTCCCTTGACGCTAGTCGGTCTCTGATGCGTGGGCTCTCTGCGGTAGTCGTTCTGTTGCCGCTCGATGATGTTTCTTGAATTTTGATGTCGTCGAAGCCAATCCTATCGACTGCGCCAGTACGGGTTCTTTCGTTGCTCGGTTACCTTGCGCCGTCCGGGTTGCCAAGTCCGGATGGGGTGACGGACTTCGTTGTGTTAAGCTGGGCGGGTCTTGCCGGAGACGAAGTTGCTTCCCTTGGCCGTCGACGACTAATTCGGTTAAACTTTGGAAGTACTTTTCAATAAACAATTTAATCCGTTGGTAGCGGATGAAAATACAAAGATAAACAACACTGCGAAATGATAACTTCCCCTGTACGGGGTTGGGAAGGAGGTGGTCTGGTGTTAGCTTATCCAAGCTCGGGAGTTGGCTGGCTCGTGGGATTACGTCCCGATTACGAAGACAGAAGTCCCTCGGAATCCCACGACCTGACTCGATTACGGAGCGACAGCTCTCGAGCCCCAGCACGAACTAAACTCACTTGCTAAGTTTCCCCTTCAAAGTCACTTGTTGGTCTGTCCCCTTTTAGTGCACCGGCGAATCCTCGACGCGTCGTCAGACAGGCGTTTCCCACTGGCCGAAAGGCCACAACCAATCGGCTGACTTTCTCGCCATATGGCAATTGCCTATATTCCCGCGTGGGAACCCACGGTCTGCGTACATCTCACGGCCAAAGGTCGGGCTGGCTCGGATGTAAGCAAAACTATTTCTCGCAATGCGAAGCAGACAGCCGACCCTGTGTGGATAGCGCCGACTAAGTGAGCCATCCCGTCATTCATTCTGCTAGACGTGTTCTGACGTTGTCGTTCTGCCGTGACCCTCCCCCCCCCCCCCCCCACACACACACACACGCGGGCGAGAAAGACCACGGGTTCCGGAAGAAATGTCCCCGGAAAAAACGTCCCCGGAAAAAATGTCCCCGGAAAAAAAGTCCCCGGAAAATATGTCCCCGGAAAAAAAGGCCCCAGGTGGAAAGTACGAAAAAATGGCCCCAAAGGCACATTTGTTCTACTGCCGCACAATCCGCTTTTGACTTTTGTGTATGAATCTAGAGTGTGTCATTTAATTCCTGATTTTGTAACATTGCATATCAACTGTTTTTGTTTGTTTTTTTCTTTGTGAAATAAACATTTATAACACTTCTAGCCAAAACCAAAATATTGTGTTTGGGAAATTTGAGAAGTACTTGTGTACCATTTCCAAATAGGTAAAAGCGCGACGTTTTTGTTTGTTTTTCATTGTGAAATAAACATTTATAACACTTCTAGCCGAACCCAAATGATTGTGTTTGGGAAATGTGAGAGGTACTTGTGTACCATATCCCAATAGGTAAAAAGTGCGACACTTAACACGAACAAGCCATCGCTAGCTTTTTTTTATGTTTTTCTTATAGAAATGAAAGGTTAATTGTCATTAAAGTTATTATTGGTACTGAGAGTGCTTATTTGTGGATATTACGCTGACGGTAAAATTTCGTTGCCACTAATACTCTTTCTAAGTAAAATGTGAAAATGCGCCTATGTCGTGTTCGCGCTAAGAGTGTCGCGATGTGTAAATACTTTACGGAATTGTATATTTCCCTATTTGTTGGGGCCGTTTCTTCCTACTTGCCACACAATGTTTTTTCCCCAAGGACATATGACAGGACCGCCCGAAGGATATGAGAATCAGGAAAACCCAGAGATAGAAAATCCTTTGGGGACATTTTTTCCTACTTTCCACCTGGGGCCTTTTTTTCCGGGGACATTTTGTCCGGGGACTTTTTTTCCTACACCCAAAGACCACACCGATGTAAACGCGTTGTGTAAACGGTGTCGACCAGAGTCACCGCGTTCTCCCGGCCCGAAACGCACGCTCCGATTCTCGGCAGAAAACGCGCGTTCCGAACCTCTCGTCGTAAAGTTTGCCTGTCTCTCGAGGTCGCCGACCACGGGGATTGTTTACGCCAACGCTTTCCCCCCAGCCAAATCTCCCTGGTGCTAACGGCCCACCCGCGGAGCCCTCGTCGATCCTTACACCCGTCTCGCACAATAATTGTCCACTCTCAAGTCCGTGGTGAATTACTGCATAGACAAAACCACGATTAATTTGCAAACCATATGCCAAATCGCCCACTATCACTCATCTATCTTACGTATTCAGCTGACGTGCAAGCTCAATGCTATCTATCATCAGCAGTCGTGGATGGGCGCCAGGTGCCTTCTTCGTGGCTGAGGTTTGTGCGTCCTTCTTTGAACTTCTGTATTCATTCCTTCACGAGAAACACTTTCTTTTTACTGTGCAGAATGACTCGAACAAAACTCGGCGCCGTAGTACATATCCTTAGATCTCAAAGCGGCACTGACAGCATAAAATCTGTATTTCTTATTGCCTTAAACGCTTCAAAATGCCGTCATATTACTGAAGAAAAATTGCAACGCCAAAAACAAATTCTTTACCGCACCAAATGCTCATTTTAAATACCGACGTGCACTTCGAGCTTTCCACTTTTGCCCACCTCTTCCTTTCCTGTATCCTCCCCCCTTTTTATCTTGCCCTCACTTGGCTCTCCTCGCAGCTTAGAAGAGGGGAGCGCTAAGGGGATTATCTTCCCTGCAGAAAACCGAGGTTGTACATCAGCCTTTAAACAAGCGCGCCCTCCTTTCTTACCTGACACCTTCATGCGATTGTTGTTTCTGATCACATGTCGCGAGGTCATCAATGGCTGAATATGCAGAAATATTGAGGTTACTAAACTGGCATTTTTATAGCATTGATTAATGAAATGCGTGAAACATATTTTGTACGAGCGTGGCTTGCGCACGGCGACGCTGGTTTTGAAATCTAAAAATCAAATTCTGAAAGTGGCTTCATCGTCACGTCGGCGCGTCGACGTCATCTCCTGTCGTCTCTTTGTCATCTTTGCTTTTATCTTTCAAAATGGCGACACCATTTTGAAAGATCAAAATCCTCGACGCAGTATTTCCCAGCGACGATATTTGAATTTTGCTCATAGATTGGACCCGAGCGTTTCGTGAGCACTTGATTAGGACTCGTGATAATCAAGAGCTCGACAAGCATCCGGGTAGTGGCCCGTGTCCAAACGGTAAAATGACGGCAATAGCCGAACGATAAAAATGTCTGTAACTCAGCGTGTGTCTTGTATTTTGCCAACCCCAGCGCGTGGATATATGATCAACATTGCAGGCATATAATCGGCTCCAGGTCACATAAACGCTTGTTCTTGCTGCGAGTTCAGAAGGGTAAACGCTGCTCGTCTTTCTGTAGTTTTTTTTCTCTGCGACGTCTGTTGCCTGTTGTGAAAAACAAACGCATGTTTCATAGGTCATGAGCGTCAGGGATTCACTCCAAGCGGTATGCGCGAAGTACAAAAATTGGCTTCAGGAACCACTATTGTTGGTTTTCTATAAAGTGCGATAGGGTTCTTCATGAGACTCACGACGCAGTTCTCCGTGAATACGACGACGCAAACTTTGGGTAAGGATATCTCAGTAGAATTTCATCTCCGATAGGAACTTTTCCGGAATCCAGATGGCGCTGGGGGGGAAGCCTTTCCACACACCTGCTTACGCGATATAGTGCTATTTCCAAACAAAAATAAAGAAAAAGCTTGTCTTTTTGTTCCGGTTATCAGCGGACGGCTTGACCCTGAAAGCGCCCCACTTAACCCACCCATCCCGTCACCCCGCCCTGCAAGCTGCGAGAATGGCTTTTTTTTTTTTCATTTTTTATGCAGTTTAGAAAGAGGATAGCAGTGAGGGTTGTGGGCCTCCAAGCCCATCGCGAAGGAGGCTCTTTGTCCCATTCTTACCGGATCAGGAAGGAAAAAAAAAAAAAACGCGGTTACAGAACGCCTCATTTCGCTGATGAAAATAATCCCTGGAGAAGGGGAACAAGAGGGACAAAGGACAAACACAAATCTCCAAGCACAGCTAGGTGACTCGTGCGCGACCGAAAAAATCCGCCTGGTCCGGGTATCGAACCCGGGACCTCTCCATTACAGGCGGATTTTTTCGGTCGCGCACCAGTCACCTAGCTGTGCTTGGAGATTTGTGTTTGTACTTTGTCCCTCTTGTTCCCCTTCTCCAGGGATTATTTTCATCATTCTTGTCCAGCTCGCTTGCACCTTTGCATTTAATTGCATTATAATCATTTCGCTGCCCGGTTTTACTTCGGAAAAAGATGTGGATCGGTTTTTCGGTTATTCCGTGTTCCGAGATTTTTCGCACGATACGATTTCCAAGTTGCATGTAGATTGTTGATATCGTCAGTACAAGAGCGAAATATGCCATACATTTCTTTCGTGGTGTTGTGTCATAAATTAAAATGTTGCGAAAGCGTTGCGTCCTAATAGTGGCCCCTCAGAGCCTACTTTTCATTCCTGCGAAGCAGTGCTTTGAAAAATAAAGCTACTCACTCTAAAAAGTGTCTGATCTCCTTGTGAGAAAAAAGATACGAAATTAACCATTTCGCGATGCAATCAACAGCCATTAGAGTCCCAGCTTTTTTTCCTTTTTTTTCCAGAGCACCGGATTTCGTTTTATTTCAACGGTCACCCTGATTTCTAAATAGGTGTACGATTTCTAAATTGCACGGAAGCAGAACTATAAGTTGTACTGTCAAAATGCCAAAAAATCAATTACCACAAGTTTAGATAGTGTTGCGTCTTATATAGGTACTGATCAAAGCGTAGTTCCTTTGTCAGAAAGCTATGAAAAAAAAAATGTTTTAACTAACTTTTATACTTACATGTTCCGTTTAATCACTTCACAAAGCTGAATTGCCACTAAGGCCCCGGCATCTTTTACCGAGAACCTCATTTGTTGTTGTTTTGTTTTGTTCGCCCGGACCAGACACCGCCTCCGCAACACACTCAAATAGGTAAACGCTGAGGCACCAAGTAACAGCGTCAAGGGGCTCTGGGCGCTTTTTGGGTCATGTGATTGTCTTTCTTACGAGCTCAGAAGTAAATAACTTCTTTTTTTTTTTTCTTCGAAGCGAGCCAATTTTATGTCAAGCGAAACTGAGATAAAGTGGAATGTTTGAGTATCAGTAAAGCTATGAGCCATGTACCGCGGTCACCTCCGGAGTGTTTTTTTTTTTTTCACGCATAATATGACCAATTCCAGTTTAAAAACATGAGATCGATGCACCGACAGATATAGTCCGATTTTCAGCAAAAATTAGCTGAGTTTCTGTTTCTGGCTTGTTTCGGGCCGGCTCCCTCTTTGCGCTAGGGATAACACTAATTAAACTTGAGGAAAGAAAACGAGGAAGGACGGTTGTCCGCCCTTTCTCGTTTTCTTCTATCCTATAGACCTTTCCAATGTTTACAAAATCACAGTCCAGCGTGCGATCTTCACAGTCCAGCACGTGCGTGTTCGTCGCTTCGGAAAGCGAGCAAAGCACGCGCCATACGCACGAACGCTCAAAATGGCACCGGCCACAAGCTCGTTTTTGGAAAGGTCTATACCAACCCGCCCGTTCTGTCCTTACAGATAACCTAGCAAGCTAGCTAGCAAGGTTATTTTCCCAGCCGGCGGCGGGAAACAGCCGCGTTACTTCACTTGCCATGCCACTTTTTCACCCAGAGCCAGCAGGCCGAAGAAAAAACATTCCTTCACCATGGAGAGCGCGCACACTGTTGCCCGAGGCGCACACAGTTGTCACACTTTTGAAAGGGGTCTATTGGAGGGGGTCCACTCGCTTGTGGCTGGGGTAGGCGTCGTTGTATTGCGTTCCGAGGAGTCTGGACCTTCTCTGTGTTTTGCCGGTTTGTCTTTAGGGAGAAAAACAAAAAAAAAGGGGGGGGGGGGGGGGGGGGGGCCTCCAAATCTGCGTCTGAGTTGACGCGAGCAAAGCAATAATTAAAAAAAAAAAACTCGAGAAAAGCGTATGGATTCAGGACATTTAATCGAACGCCGTTTCATCAAAAAAGTGGTCGCCCCGTACCGAAACTTTCAATTGCAACAAATGGCAGGTATTTTTAAACAAAAAGTCCTAATAGCGAAAAAAACAAACAAAAACGTTGCTAACCAAAAAAAAAAATATTTAATCGGGGTTGGTGGAGGGGGGAGGTGGTGGAAATTCTGAATCTATCCGCTTGGTTACAACTCCAGGCGGGTCCTCCGTCGGGCCATCTGAGCGTCTGTCGTACGAGAGGACAATGAGAAATTACTTCTTGGTTTGCAAGATTGAATGGTTTCAAAGAAAGAATAAATTTTCAAATATTATTGGCAGAAACTTATGATGCATTCAATGAAACGGCGTTCGGTGAAATGTCCGGTCTCAGGTGCGGTTGATCTTCTAGTGCGCAACAAAACCTCAGATGCCTCGCTTTGTAAAAATATGATGACTGAAAACCGGCATCGCCTTTCAGGCAAGTGCGATCTTTTTGCGGTTCCGATATAAAAAGAAAAAAGGTGCAGGTCGATACCAAAGTCGCGAATCTCGGAAAAAAAGCTAATAGAAGACAATCTCACCACAAAACCGACCGACGCAAAGAAAACCTCACCGGCCTCTTGATGAATGCGGTTTAAACTCACCTACGATTTTCGTTTTCGGAAATGGCATTCTTTTGGTATATGAATAATAGCAACAATCTTTTCCGTATTTTTTTTTTTTTTTTTTTTGTAGCAACTTATGATTTCTGGTGCGGATGGGTCTTGACACAATTTGGGGGCTCTCTGTGGTCGTCGGGTGCAATGACGAGGTCTCTTCGTTTTAGAACTCAACGTTGAGGCAATGTCTTAATAGAAAAAAAAAAAACGTGTCTATCACTTTGTTAATTGTTCCTATCTTGCATAACTGTGGACCTCTGCTTCTTCGTTACTATTGGTGTCTGTAATATACAAATTTTGTATATATCGCCTTTTGTGTTCCCCACGGGGCCCCCAGAGTAGAGCCGCACATACTAAATTTAAAAGCTTGATCGTATAATACTTGCGTGGATTTATCTCAGCATCTGTCAGTTTTGCGGTGAGCTTTTCTCCCGTGATCTTCTCGGTGTTGCGCTGTTCTCCGGCGGAGAAAAGCTCACAGAAATCCGGCGGATGCGGAGAAGAGCTCACCACACTTTTGATGCATGCGAAGAAAAGCTCACCTTTACAAACCGATCTATCATTATTTCTTCGCAGCTCTCGATATTTTATCGAACTCTGTCCCATCAAAGATATTTATTTCAACGCCATTCATTTGAACCCAATTTCATCGAAGCCGTTTAGTATAGAACGCTGTCTTATGGAACATCATGGTTTCTGGCCATATCGTTTCTCGTTTTTGTAAATAGTGTTTTTTCTTTGCATCCAAAGGATAAATATATTGTCACAAATGAAAACTGATGAGGCGGTGAATAACTTTAGAAACTAAACGTTTAATCGGGTGAACAAAATAGAAGGTTAGCGTCGCAGGCGTAGATGTCGGTGAAACAGCAGGATCGAGACTGACTGCGGCTCGCCACGCGGAGCCCCTTATGTACACGCATGGGCTTCTGGAACAATCTGCATAGAAGGTTCGGCAGTAGAATCAGCTAACCTCGAATAAGCAACAGGGTTCTAGAACTCACCAGAACGCGACATCATAGAAACAATAAAAAAGGTACCCGTTACCAGGGATCGAACCTCGGCAATTTGCGTCGAAGGTAAGCACGGCAACCGTTAGACCGCGGGCGCGCTGCCTACCTGGCCAGCTGCGCACGCGGCAATATAATGTTCCGTTTTGCTTTTGCTTCGTAATAAACAATGACCTCTTTCGGTGATGTGGCCTAAGACGGACTTGATACTTTTTGGGAGGTCAAGGGTCGTCGGCGGGTGCCGAGACGGAGGTCCACAATTGTTGCTGTTCGTAGTACTCAACTTTGAGGCACTGTCCTGTTTCTATGTAAATGATAACTAAAAAAAAATATGAGTTTTCCACTTTTTTAATTGTTCGCATTCTGCAAAACTGTGGATTCGTCTGCCTCTTCCCCATTTTTCTTAGAAAGTAAGCTATTTTGCTGGTACAGAGCAAGAACCCCTGGTTTTACAACTATACGGACACGCAAAAAGCGCAGAATGAGCGGTGAGCAAAGTGTGGACGTGAGTTTTAAATATAAACACCGCAGTGCGAACAATGCCGAGAATATTAAATTTTAAATGTTGAATAAATTATTTCGTAAATGAGCTTCCCTCCGCATTTGCTGGTTTTGCGGTGAGCATTTCACCGGCGAGCTTCTCTCCGGTGAGCTTTTCAACGCCGCCTTTTCTCCAGTGAGATTTTCTTGGCCGCCCAACAGTGACTGCCCAGTGCCGACCAAGGGCTCATCGCAGCCAAGACGTGCAATAGACGAACACCATAATAAAAGGTGTGCGGGTTCTTGTCTAATACATTCGCCTCTTTTTCATAGAATACTGAATCAAGAAGGTTTTGGTTCGGGTCAAAAGAAGAATCTTCAGCGCGAGACTTTAATAACTTCATATAGAAACGTGTGACGCGCTACTACCAAAACGCTTGCTCTGTTTTTAGCTTCACTGAAGAAATTTTCGCAATGTTTGTTTTATTACGGTTTAATTACTTACAATATCAGCCCCCACAAGCTGATATGCAAAGCGAATGTCCAAATTAAAACAAAATCGACGAACACACATTTGTTTCTTCCGGATTTAAAATATGTAAACTTTTTAAATGCATCTCTGCAGAATATTTGAAATCGCCAAATCAAATCACTTCTCCTACTTTGAACAGAAAGAAGTGGTAAGACAGTATCGACCCTTTGACGCTTCGGTAGCTTTTGTCTGCCTGCATTTGGTAACTTCAGGACTCACGCAAGGATCCGCTTGAAGCGTGAAATCTTTCACCCCCATTTTCGTGACACAAAACGCCAACAAAGAACGAAACATCCTCCCAATGACGCGCTCTGGCGATTGAAAACTAATGATTCACACCCACCCGCAAAATATCTTCGCCGCCGAACAAAAAAGGAAAAAAACAAAAAACTTTTCACTCGCATTTGTGCGACCCCAAAACATCAACAAAGACGGAACATCCTCCCAAGGACGCGCTCGGGCGATGGACAACCTACTATCGCGATAACGCGCAAAACATCTTCGCCCGCCAAAAAAAAAGAAAAAAAAAAAAAAACTTTGAGAGGATCTCTTCCTCGAAATCCCGACCGTCAACCCGACGACCTTGAAGATGCAAGTAGTCCGGGGCGCAATAACACATTGTGCAATTTCAAGAGGTAGTATTAGCGACACGCTCATAGATGGCGCCAGCTGACAGCTCGATTTCTGGCATTTTGATGGGCCACAAACTTAGTTAAATTTTATCACAATGAGAATATCTGGCAAGAAGATCTTGTAAGAGATATATTCAAAAAGTCTTGGTCTTCAATATTGTGGCGCCTGAATTGGTATTTAGGCCCTGGTTTATTTTTAAATGCTCACGAAGAACAGAACGAAAAAAGGGCCTTTACAAGCAAGTTTAAGTTCCCGTAAAACAATTTTAACATTTAGATCGGAAAATATAGCGCCACAACCTTACTCAGTTTTTTACTATCTTTCTAATAAAACCATTCCCAGTTCAATCCGTCCGGTGGTTGCTGAGAAAAAATATCAAAAAGTTGTCATTGGAATAGACCCTTTCCGGAATTCAGTGCCATCTGGTGACTCAAATGGCAGTTTAACTTTTACTGTACTAATGGCGGCAATGAACCTGTGGTATGCAGTATTTTATGGGGCACCGTCACTTTCGCAAGTCAACGGTAAACGAGAACGCGCGCTTCACTGTACAGTTCTTTTTCAATCTCTTTCAGTTTCTACGGTGAAAAAGATGCAACCAGTCAGAACGAAGCACCAACCCACATAGACGCCTTGATAAAATTCTATACATCAAGGGGGTTTGAAGCCGAGTGTGTGCTACTGACAGATGAACTGGGCCCGAGTTAGAAATAAACGCTTACGCAGCTCTTGCATCCAATTTCTGCTTCACGCCGCGCTAACGTCTAAAATGTATAGGCATCAAATCAGCTGCTAGGAGTATCTTCAACTTCTTCCTTCATCACTAAACAGAAGGCCGCCATTAGTATAGCACATGTGCCATTTTTCAGATGATGATAGTGATCAATGTTGCCAAACTGAATTCCGGAAAGGGTCTATCGCATAGGGCTTGGGAACTGCGATATCCTCTTAAGGAGCATGTGTCGCAGTAAATCCGGCGTCGGTGGGGTGCCGCAAAAATTCTGATTGGTCGATAGGGTCATGACGTCACAACCACATGACCTCGCGCGGGTATCTAAAACAACCCACAACGCTCACGTGAAACGTGACTTCACTCGTGGAATGAAAGTGAATAAAAAACATGACATGTGGTACGAATTAAAGGTCGCCGCATGTCTCAAATGATTTTACTCAATAAAGCAAATAATGTGTTTTAAAGAAACATTTGAAAAATATTAGGCGCGATCCTAACCCACGACCCTTCGTTTGCGAGCCGGACACGCTACTAACTAGGCCACGCAAGGCACGCTTTCGCGGCTTGGGAACAAGCGGGAGTTTATATGCTTATATGTTCCGCTATCGCGTTCCACTCTTAATAGGGAGTTTTCGTAGATCGTTTTTGCCGTCCCGCAATGCTCTCCGCAACCCGCTGCGATACCCGGAACTCTGCAGTCAAGGCCACGGGCGCGCAGGCGCAGTAGCGGCTTTTTCGTTGCGGAGGGCTTAGCGGAGGAAGAGACACGGTCTACGAAAACTCCCTATTATGAATGGTTTACGACGCAATCATTGATGTCAGCACGACCAGCATGCAGCTCGATCAAGCATGCAGCTTCAAATGTTTTACCAAACTATTCCAACAATCTCTTCACTCGGGCTCAGTCCCACTTGACTGGCGCTATACTCCAAAGCCATGCCGATGTTTAAATCAGGAGACCATTCCGATCCTACGAACTATCGCCCCATTTCCCTTACCAGCGTGCCATGCAAACTCATGGAACATGTTTTGTACACCCATATCATACCTCACCTAGACAAGGGTAACTTCTTTTTCTTTTTTTTTCTAATCAACATGGTTTTCGAAAAGGTCATTCGTGCACTAGTCAACTTTTCGAATTTGTTACGGACTTTCACTTCAATACTCATCTTACTGCTCAGACCGATATCATCTTTATTGACTTCGCTAAAGCATTCGATACTGTTCCTCATCATCGCCTTCTTCTTAAACTTTCACGTCTACAAATCGATCCTTTCGTCATTAACTGGATATCTTTCTTCCTTGAAAACAGAAAGCAAGTAGTCAAAATCAACCAATCATCATCGCGTCCATCCACTGTTGTATCCGGGGTGCCCCAGGGTAGTGCTCTCGGTCCTCTGTTGTTTTTTATATACATAAATGACCTTCCTTCCTTCCGTAAACTCCACCATTAGGCTTTTCGCTGACGATTGCGTTATTTACAAAAACATTATTACAAATAACGATTCAACTCTACTTCAAGACGATTTAAATACTGTATATTCGTGGTGCTCTATGTGGCAGATGAACATAAACACTCGCAAATGTAAACAAATGTCCATCACTAAGTCTTCTACAATAACACAAACTCAATATTAATTGTTATCACAACACCTGGAACATGTAGCATCGTATAAGTACTTGGGAATACATTTTACAGACACTCTATCATGGAACGACCACATTGAATACATTACAAGCAGTGCCTTGAAAACACTTGGCTTCTTACGACAAACATTATATCTTGCCCCCCCCCCCCCCCCCTAAAACAAAGCTACTCGCATACAAGTCAATAGTCCTTCCCAAATTAGAGTATGCATGCACCATGTGGAACCCCTACCAAACTTACCTTCTTTAAAGACTAGAATCTGTCCACAACAAAGCACTAAGATTTAAATGCAACAGCTACTCACCGGAAACTAGTGTCTCGGCCTTAAAAACTACCAGTAATCTCTCTCCTCTAAAACTAAGACGTAAAAAACTTCGGCTGTGTTTTTTTTTTTTTTTTTTCATAGCATCTATTACAGCGATTCGCCTTTTAAATCAGTTTATTGCCGCCCTGCCAGTTTTAGATCGCCAAGACTAGATCATTCTCGGAAACTAGAACCACTCTTGAGTCGCACTAACACCTTCCTTTTCTCCCCCTTATTACTTTGTATCAGAGAGTGGAATCCATTACCTGATCATATTGTTACTGACAGCGGTCCCACTTCATTTAGAGACCAGTGTTCACTATTGTATAATTACTCGCCTTGATTACGTTTTTGTAAAATAGCTTTTGTGCCTTGTTTGTGCTTTATTATTTCTTTATTTCGCTTTGTTCGACGACATCGGGTGCATCCGCGATTACATTTCACTTTTCCGTGTTTTGCTATTCTGTTGTTGTTGTTGTTATTGTTGTTTAACCTTTGTCATTTGTTTCGAATCTCCCCTCTTGTAATGCGCCCCTCGGGCGCCCTTGAGGTCCATAAAAAGAAATGAAGTTGAACAACATTGCAGCTTTGTGTGTGGGTCTATTTATCCTGTCTTTGTGTAATCGTTTAATGTTCAAGCTGTTTCACTACCCTCATTGACCATGCACCAACTAGCTCAACCCAAGCCGATAATTGCTTCGTAGCTTGGGCGCAATTATGTGAATGTGTGCGTACTGCCGCTCCGTGTATGCGCGGCACGGGTTTACCTGCTTGCTAGGACGACGTCAAAGGCGACTTCTACGACCTCTAGAACGACCCCTAGGGTGATGTTAAGGACGACCTCTAGGACGACGTCAAGAACGCCGTCTAGGACGACCTCTACGGCGGCCTCAAAGACGACGTCTAAGACGACCTTTCGGGCGACCTCAAAGACGACCTCTAGAACGACCTCAAGGACGACGTCTAGGACGACGTCGAAGACGACGTCCTAGAGAATGACGTCAAATACGACTTCTAGAATGACCTCTAGGACGACCTCTAGGTGATCTTCAGGACGACCTTTAGGACGACCTCAAGAACGACATCTAGAACAACGTCTAAAACGACTTTAAGGACGACGTCCGCATTCGCACGGCGCCTGCGTATGGGAACGTCGTGCGTCTGCTGTCGCCTTGCGCATGCGGAGGCCCGCGACGCTGCGCGGCCCCTCCGCATACGCGCACCGCGCATACGCACGGCGCATTCGAGGCCAGAGAGCGTATCGCGAAAGCCGGATGAAGTTGCTAAGGAGAAAACAGACTGGCACGGTGGTGCCATCCATGAGGTGGCCCTTGAACTGCATTTCATTAGGACAGGAGGTTAACAGCGAAGTGGAATCTCCTCCCACCTCTTTCCACATTAGCAACGTGAACGCTAGAGAGGAGGTCGCCTCCACTTTAACATTCGCTCTGCTTAAGTGGAAACAGGGGGAGGAGATTCCACTTCACTCTTGACCTGTCACCGAGTATAGCCCTTTCCTGTGCTTATCATCCGGGCGAAAAAATCTGAGTCACTGTGGGGATATTTCGCGAAAGAGAGCTACTGCGCACGCTTAGAACGCCTTCCACAGTCCAGTTCAAAAAAGATGGCAGCGCGCAAAATGCTATTATTGGACAGGTCTATGAGCGAAACTTAAGACTACCGAGGCGCACGTCACGAAGACGTCACATAACTTCTTGCAAGCTAGTATCAGAAAAACCACGTAACAAAGCAAGCTCAAAGACAAACCAAGAAAGTCGGAAGCATGACAAGAAGGGTGGCAATTTTAATTGAACTTAATAACGACTGCTTCCCTGGAGTGTTCTGCGGCGAGTGCTGACCAGGGGCCCTGAACTCGTCAAACACAAAGTTGGAGGCGAAAGTTCGCGGAGCCCCTGAACTGTTCTTACTAGATATGTTTTTAGTCTTCTAATTGGCATTTAAAAAACGTATTATTATTTTAGTTGGTACGCTTTCATATTTATATATTTTAGATTGGCTTTAGTCTGATATGCTAACACAGGTGAGGACAGGGGTAACTTTATGTCTACTTTTCTTCGAAACTACATTGACAACCTAAAGATCTGCCATTCCTGGTTGGCCCGTTAAGTGATTTGATGCCGTGGATGGCACTATCGCGGACAATGTGAGCTGAAACAGCGCTCCGGCCTGTGCGCAGTACCACCTGCGCCGCCTGTCGCATTGCTTCACAAACACAGCGCACGCTGAGGCCGAGATAAATTCTCATTGCGCTCACTGCGCCGCTGCGCTCTTCCGGCCGTCTGCTAGCGAAAATATTGGCCGACGGAACCACCATCACGATGCATGTGCCGTGCAGCCCAATGTTCACGTTTTCAGCTAACATGCATTTCAGTGCGTTTCAAGAAAGCACCGAAGTGGAAAATGCGTTGTCACGCTCGTATCTCCTCGAGGAGTGCTGCCTGACAAAGCTGCCTTGGCCCCCAAAAGGTGCCGATCTGAATATCATCGAACACGTTTGGAGGCACATAAAGGTGGCCATGTCACTGCATCCCCTCTACCGCCCCACTGCCGACAAATTGTGGGAAGTGGTGAGACGTGAATGGGAGAGGCTTCGGGCCGAGCCAGACTTCGTGGCCGCGCTCTATGATTCCTTACCAGAGAGGATATGAGCCGTGGTCGCGGGTTAGGGGAGAATGACGCGGTATTAACTTCTTTCGTAAGTTTTACTGCGCCTCAGGACCCCCTGAACCGGACTTCTGCCGATTGTAACAAACCTCTCTGCTACGGTTGCCACACACTGTTTGACGCCCTTAATCAGCTCATACTTTTGTGTGTATCTATGATCCTAATATTCTTGCATAGTGCAGTGGAACTTCCAAACCGACTATTAATGTTTTGTGTCTGACATTGTTCTCTGCGAATATTCTTTCAGCGATTTTTTAAGCCCCTTTTACTGGTGTCTTGTCAGGAACTTGTTGTGTTGAAACAAACACGTGGGCCCAGTAATAAAGAAATTATATTTTGAACCTTTTTAACCCATCAAGGTTACAAAACCTTCGCAGTAACATGTATGGTTACCGTTTTTTAAACAACTGTGCTCAATGAAAAAGAAAAAAAAAGTTACTACCTTGGAGCCTGCCTAAATCCGGTATACAGATTTTGACCTATATTTTACGATGTCCTACTTTGTGCATGCACTTAATCAAACAAAAACAACCTGCAACGTCTTTTTGATGTGACTTTCAGAAAGATAATCGCAGCTGCAGTTTCAGATACCTCAACAATTTTTCTTCAGCAGTAAGCGCTTTTTATCTACGTGATTCTACGCGATAGAATAAAGTAAAACAATTGCAAAACAGTGACAACTATAATATTCTGTCCCCCTCCCTCCCTCCCTCCCCCCTCCCATCCCGGCCGCCTACCACATACACTAAAAAAACCGTCCGTCTACTTTCCCGCGCATCACTCGGAGAGCCAATCACCGCAACTTACGGAGGCAGCTCAACGAATGACGATGCCGATGCATATGTTTAGACCAAAAAACGCAGTCTGGGTTGTGACATTAAGCAACGCAAGCGTGGCGTTTTGCATTGCTTAATGTCACAACTCAGACTGCGTTTATTTTTTTTTTTGTCTAAACATATGTTTCGTCATCGTCATTCGCTGAGCTGCCTCCGTAAGTTGCGGAGATTGGCTCTCCGAATGTTGTGCAGGAAAGTAGACGCACGGGCTTTTTTTAGAGTGCACACGCCCGCTGTCGCACTCGCTGTCTCGCTAGCAGACGGCCGGAAGAGCGCAGTGGCGCAGCGAGCTCAAGTGTTAATTTATCTCGGCCTCAGGGTGCGGCTGCGGAGCAAAGCGACAGGCGGCGCAGGTAGTACCGTGCGCCGGCCGGAGCGCTGTTTCAGCTCATATTGTCCGCGAGAGTACACCGCGCTACACTAGACAGGCTTAAAGGACCGTACTCAAAAGCCTAGCGTACGCGAGAAAATTGCGGATCGGAAGTGCACATCTGTAGAACGCAATAGAAGGGCTAGCGCATTCTGCAGACGCGCCACGCTGTGGGATTTGCGTTGTGGGCTTGCGTGTTTGCGGGCCACTTGCGTGATGCGCTAGACAGGCCTTGGACCCATGCGAGAGCACCAGTCACCAAAACAAATTCGAGAAATATGAGCATCGTTCATCCCCTCAACTCGGAGCCTGAACAAGCGGCCACGTGGCCTGGTGACTATCCTATGCCGCCAACGTCAATCGTTGCAACGGACTAAAATGGGCAAAGTAGAAACCGCGTTGCTGAGCTCCAGGCATTGTTAGAGTTCGGCTATTGTCATCACCGCAGTGGTCGGACATGAGCTACTACCCGAGTGCCCACCGATCCATTGATTGTTACGAGCCGAAGTCTAGTGCTCACGCAGTTCTCGTGTCCAATCCATGAGCCGCGCTCGGCTGTCGCCAGGCGGGTGGTTTCGTTCCCAGAATTGCGTCATCAAGCTTTGCGAAGGCAAGACTGAAAGAAATAGTCCCTCTTTACCCTCGCGATTTGCAATTTCACCGCGATAAAGAAGCTTCTGAATCAGTGGCGGCCTGTGCGAGTAAAGACCCCTTTTGAAATTTGCGTGTCGATTATTAGAAGGTCGGAACCACTGGAGAGTGGCGGAACAACTGACATCGTGGAACGTGCAAGTCATTCCATAAGATAGAGAACGTTAAAGCGCTGCCAAGGCTAGGAGCCGACGAGCCAATTCAACAGCGTCGAAAGTGCAACGTAACTGAGCTAGTAACCTTTTTCTGTGAGTGCATTATTTCTTCTACTCCAACCAAAGACATTAAGTGTGCTGGGACGTTGCAATATAGTCGCCATTGTGCAGGGAGTTCACAGCTGCCAACGGAGGAAAGTATTTCGAAAGGGGTCTATACAAGGGGCAGTCTAGGCCCAGTGCGCCTCTGCATAATTATGCTCGTTTCAACCCAATATCGTTTCGGGACCCCTTTAATCTAAAATGCACCTCCATAATATTAATTTACAACATGAAGGGGGAAGTTAGTGACATTCCCCGAGGAGTCAGACTTTCTACCGTTCTTGAGGTGAATTCGAGCACAGCTTGATGGTTTTGGCGAGAACCGCATGGCACAAAACGTGTTGTGAAGGAGTCGGGCAAATGCTTTGTGTGTGTTATCCCCTGACGTCATGATATAACATGACTGACGTCACGCGATGTCATAAGGTCCCGTGACATCAGAGTATCACACGATCTGACGTGTCAGGTGAAGGTGTCATGTGACACTTCTTCATGGAAATCTTTCATGACGGTTCCTCGTGACGGCTCTTTGTGACGGTTTTCTCGTATAATTCGGTTGATCAAACACGTTCTGCATTAAAGGAGCGTCAACACGAAGCGGCACCGTGGAACCGGTCGAAGTTAGGGTGCCTTTATGCGTACGCGTCTGGTCAAGGCTACGAGGTCGCGCCGAGAGAAGCTGTTTTGTGTGCTTATGAGCGAAAAAAAAAAAAAAAAAGGATAGTGCCACTAAATGACCTGACGTCATCACCAGCTCTACTCTATAAAAATCTAGTTCACATTCTGTTTCGAGCGCGAGCTTTCTGCCTTTGATAACACTTGGTCGCTCGCGTAGCCAAAGCAGGGCAAAGGGCAACGATCGAACAACTGCTGGAGGCGAAGCTTCTACTGGTTTCATAACCTGTCACCGACTATGAGTAACAGGTACAGATCCAACTGGCGTCGAACTGAGCTCGAGCAGGAGGAGAAGAAAAGACTTTGATCCTCCTCTCCCTCCTTTTTTCCTCCTCCTCCTCAATCGTAGTGCGACGCCAGTTGGATCTGCATAAACAAGTGGTGTCCAGACCCCCCGGTGCGAAATAGACTGGTGTAGCCAGTATATTTTGTTTTCTCGGAGAAGGGGGGATTTTATTGAGAGGGTATGGGGTGACTATTATGCTGGACGATAAGAGTGTGTGTGTGTGTGTGTGGGGGGGGGGGGGGGGGCTAGATCTTTTCGGGGGAAGGGGGGGGGGGGTTTGAATGCTGAACGCTCCCCCCCTCCACTTTCTACTCTACTGCGGCACAAAGCTCCAATGTACCAATGTCGCCTAGAAGACAAGTCCTGCGTATGACGTCATCGTTAGTGAGTCTCCGACCCATCCCAAGCGGAAAACGCACTGAAGCTTTACAAGAGTAGTCCGCAAAGTTGCAGACGCCTGCATCCTGGCGTTGTCGCGTGCTAGCGTCGTGTTGGTCGTGAGACGATGCAAGAGGCGTTGGCGGCGATGCTGACGCCAGCTAGATGGCATTGCGTGGATCCAGTATTGATGACGTGGAGGGGCGGGGGGGGGGGGGGGGGAGAGTAGCAGGCGTTGTGTTCTATAGTTGATAACAGGTTAAGAGTTCAGGGCGAGGGAAGGGAAGGCTGGAGAGGAAGAAGCAGGCGGAATGCTAAAGCGAGGGGAGGTTTCCCCCTCTCCTCTCCAGCAATCCATCTGCTTCCTCCTCCCCAGCCTTCCTTTTCCTCGCCCTGAACCCTTAACCTGCCACCGACAATGCGGAGCGCAAGTTCGTCTGCTTCTTGCACATGGGTTGCGATGATGTCAGAACGCCGAGTTCTTATTGGCTGATTGAAAAAAAAAAACAGTGGGTAGACCTCAAGGCATCTAGCATTGTGGTCTACCCTCTATCATTTCAATCAAAGCCAATCAGAGCTTGGCGTCGTTCTGACGTCACCGCAACACCTGCGCAAGAAGCTGACGACTTGCTATCCGTGTCGGGTGAATTGAGTGTACCCCGTTCCCCGATCCCGGACAGACCCACGTGGATCACGGCTGACGACCCTGACAAACCAATCCTTATGGTGGCGGCGCCCGAGGAGGACCTGCCATTGCCGGCCAGGACCACCGAGATCGTCAACTTGCCTGCCGTCAGCCTAGAAGGAGGCGACCAAAACGCCGACGGCATGAATAATGTAAGCGATGTGGAGCTGGTGTATTCGTGCTTCTTCTGCAGCCCCGTACATCTTGAGGCGGGCTATGATGCCTTTGCGTAAAGGCACGGTGTAGTGGTAAAGGTCTGTCCAAACAAGCTACAACAAATGCCACAGCAAAAAGAAAAAAAATGCCAACTTTTCCCGAAAGGCTTGATAGTTGATCAAGCAGCCAGACTTGCTGATTAGTACGCGAGTGAAGGACACACGTGCACGCTCAGAAGAAATATTGACTCAATTTCAGGAGCCTCTGTCGCTGATTAAGAGCCAAGAGGGACTATTTTGTCGCCCTAACCAAAAGCGAGAACAAGAACCTTCAAACTTAAAAGAAAAAAATAGGAAGGTCAAGAGGGAAGTACAGGAGTGTCCACAGAACCACTTCTAAGCCGCCTTGCCCTGACCCCTTTTGCACTCGTTCAAGCCATTTTGACGCACTGAGGTCAAGATGGTCAAGATTCCAGAATCAGAATCCAAAACAATGCGCGCATTGGGAAAGAGATGAAAGAAGCACTCTTGAACGAGCTTCAGAGCAAACGTCAAGCCACAATAGGCACATAGGAAGCTTTGGGGAGGCCGAATATAGGTCACTCCAGCTTAGTAAAGTCAGGAACGTTTGACCGAGGGAGTTCCTGTGCTCGCATGAAAACCTGCGTATTTTCATACCGGAACCCCCTGAATCAGCGATTTTTGAAAATGATTCATTGAGATCGTACCGAGCGTTGGTGTGACAATCCTCCACTGAAGAAACCACTCTGGTTCCAGACAAAAGGCGGGGTCTTAGTGTAAAATCCGGATGACGTCACCAGCACTTTGCTAGCTCCAAGCGTGACGTGTCATTTAAAAATATCTTGAAAAAAAGAAAAGTAGACAAGAGGATACATAGAGACGGGCGTACTTGGGGTTATCCATTTGGTCTTTTGCTGGCACTTTGACACTGCACTTTGCACGCGCCTTGTTTCCTGCTTTGTGTTCGGTCACTTGGCTCCAATTTTGCAGTCGGTTCAGCTTTTCCCTGGAGCCTGACGATCCCTAGTTTCGTATATTGTTCTGGCGAAAATTGCTTTCCAAGGTAGCAAAATGTATTTGACATACTGAGTACAAGATACTGAGAAATTTAATTAAGATAGAGTAGTGAATACTCTAGACTCAATGTATTTTCAAGTTACCAAAATACTACCAAAAGTATTTGAAATACAGTATCTTCAGTAGAGTAACAAGTCTGGTTTTCTCGTTGCAAGAGATCACAACAACTCGGACGTCAGCAAACACGAGTGTTTGAACCAGCCCTATATATTCTTTGTAGTCGCTGACAAGGTGAAAAGCTAGGTCATTTTTTTTCAACACCCGGACTCCAGCACGCGCTCGCTGCCTCTCGCCGTGCGTTGAATGCTCGTGCATGATCGTGGCTCACGAGTCGCTGAAGCGCTATCGAGTGTAGGAAGCTCGGTCTGGAGTCGTGACAACTAAAGCTCTTCCCCGCCGTTCTTATTCTGTCAGTGACTGTGCGGAGCGCAAGCTCGCTTGCTTCTTGCGGAGGGGTTACGACGATGTCACAACGCCGAGCTCTTAGTGCCTGATTGAAAAAATAGATAGTGGGTAGACCTCAAGGCATCCAGCTTTGAGGTTTACCCACTGTCCTTTCAAGCAAAGCCAATCAGAGCTCGGCGTCGTTTTGACTCGCAACCGCGCAAATAGCAGACGACTTGCTCTCCGCATTGACCTTCCTACCGTTTACAAACACAAGCAGCATCTTGCCCCCCGAGAAACCTCGCAGCTCTGTTTCGGTAGGCTTTTTGAGCCCGTTGATGTCAACATTTCTGGTACAATAAAGTTCTACAGAAATCACGAAGTTGTGGGTTCGAGCGAGGTCCTTCTGCTGTTCTATAAAACAAATAAGAGGGGGCCGGTCGTCTTACGGGAGTGTTAAAAGTTACTTACAAATCTCCCATTATTCGGTCCTTGAGATAGTCACTGGAGAACTGTTCATGAAATATTTCACGGACGTTGCAAGAAATGGTGCTATGGTGGGGGATGTTTGTCCTGTCATTTGACCGGAAGTTTTCGAGGATGGAAATTGCCAATAACGCCCTTCCGGTGTTTTCAATAAAAAAGTTTATGCCAAGGATGGCCAAACCATGGCTCGCGAGCCTCATGCGACTCATTTGGGTCCCAAGTGCGGCTTTTAGCCCCACCCGGAGGGCAAGATCTAAGGGAGAGACGCGAAAAGAAAAAGGCAGCTTGCGTTTTGCGACGAACAAGGTCCGTGATTGTTTTACGAATTCGGTCTCACAAAAAAAAAAAGTGTTGTCAGCAATTGTGTGTAAGTGGAATTTGCCCACCAACTGAGAAAAATTTAACAAAAGTGTCACGCCTCCCCCATGCCTTTTTTGCGGCTTGTTGTTTAAAATTCTTTTTTATGGCTCTGAATAAGTTTGGTCCTGCTAACCGGTACGCGTCGTCTGTTCAGCCGGATGCCGCAGCCACTGCAGCCAGCGAGCGTCCTTCGTCGGGCCCCCTGGTGGTTGTGTGCGCCATTCTGACGGCGCTGACGCTCTCGTCGGCCATGGTCCTCTACGACTACGTGGCCGTCGAATTGCGCCAAGGCCACGCCACGGGCATGGGCATCCTGGTGACCACGGCCCTCGGCGACCTCCTCGCACGGTTGGGAACGGACGCCTTCCTCCGGACCGTGTCCGACAGGAGACTGGTCAGTTTTCTCGGGTGCCCAATGCCCATACTATAGGCTCGTAGCTCTCAAGTTCGAGAAGCACCTCTGCCGAGCAAATCAAATATTTCTCGGTCGCGTTTTACATGCGCGTCAATGCACTTTCTCACGTTGCTCGCGGACGCTAAACTGGCAGTATTTTATTTGTAGATAAATATTTGAGGAACAAAAACAACAAGAACACGAAGGCAAAAAAAAAAAAAACTAAAAGAAGATTTTTAATGTTTTGGTAGGACAGCACCAGCTGCTTTTTTATTTATTTATTTAAGCTTGTTCTCTCTTTTCAGAGGCTCTGTTACTGCGCGTGAACAGATTTTGACGCACGCTTGTAAACGACTGTGGCTCGTCCATGATCGAACGCTGCAGTGGCACTTTATGCTCGATGCAAGCATTTCATGGGCGCGTCTTACCTGGCCCAGAGAAACGGGCCTACACGGGGGATTAAGAACAATTTACGCTATCGGGAATTCTATGGACGCTATATTTTAGGGGATCTGTTTAGAGCGCATCCTCGGAACCAGCTCACATTAACAGGCTGCTAAGACCGGCAATCTCGATGGTGCAGAATGCACGTGGCGAGAGAACTGTGGAAGCTCGCCGTCAGCACGCGCTCAGCAGTCGCGCGCACAGCCATGGCCGCCAGTGAATACTCCCTATAGACCTTTCCAAGAAAGAGCGTATGGCCGGTGCCATTTCCAGTGTTCGTGCGTATGGCGCGTGCTTTGCTCGTTTTCATGGAGCGACGCACACGCGCGTGCTGAGCTGTGGAGATCGCACGCTGGGCTGTGGATTTGTAAACATTGGAAAGGTCTATAGACCTTTCCAATGTTTACAAAATCACAGCCCAGCGTGCGATCTTCACAGCCCAGCACGTGCATGTTCGTCGCTTCGTAAAGCGAGGAAAGCACGCGCCATACGCACGAACGCTCAAAATGGCACCGGCCACACGCTCTTTTTTGGAAAGGTCTATACTTTCGCACAACTTTCTGTGGCTATGGAGGCAAATCTACGTGCTCATGGGCGCTGGAGGGCATTCAACGCCGCTCAAAGCTGTGCACGAGCACTCTACGATACTCGTGAAATGCTACAAAAAGTTGTCGACAGGTGTAGCTTTATCCTGCTGCCGAGCTGACGAGGACCGGGGAACGCAGAATGGTTGGAGCGCAAACTACCATGCACCTCGCAGGGCCAGCTCGCAGCAATTCAAGCCACGTAAATTGAGGTCGCATGACGTGGTCACGTCACGTTAGTTTTTCCTCTAAATTTAGCAGCAAAATTGACATCACGTGACTTGCGGTCATGTGAAAATAATCTATCCGCTAAATTTAACAGAAAATTTACGTGACGTTTCTTTGTGACGAGCGGTTTTCTTCAAGGGGATTATAGTGGGCAGGAGGTGGCGTTTGTATTATTAATACATGGAGCGAAGTGTAAATGAAGTCGGCGTGGCCGCGAAATTGCCCCCCAGTCTCTTGGCTAGCGCCCACTATACTCCTTTGCACCGGTGCAGGAGGTGCAGGTAAATTGAACGAAGCTGCTATTGAGACGATTCTTTTCTTGTGTATCTTTTTATTTTACTAAGTTCCCACATTTTATCACAGTTTCGGGTAATTTTTATCATGGTTAGGAAACTCGGTTAACGGACGCCCCCATGAAAATAAGGGGCAAATATCCGCGTTGCCGTGGCATTGCCACTGTAACGCGGTTGTTTGCCCCATATTTTCATGGCGGCGTCTACCGAATTGGTGTCGAATATGTGAGATTTGGAACCGCAACACTAGCCTGGCCAGTACGAAGTCGGCGTGTAGAGGACGCTCTCGACACCTCGCTGGGAGCGTCGTCTAGAGTGAGTCGTCATAGCGCGGTTTTGGAAAGCGAGCGGGTCAGTCGTCGTACGCACGAACGCTAAGATTGGCACCGCGGGTTCAAAAATTCGTACAAGCCCTGTTTCCAGTAGGTGTTCATTTCCTTCCACCGTGATGAGAATGCGGGCTCGCATCGAAACTTCTTTTGGTGCGCCGATGGCATTAAAAGCCAACCGCGGCAGCGAGCAGACGAAGCACACCGCAGGCACAGAGCAGACGTAGCGCCTAAGCCTAACGAAGTCTACCGAGCGGCAAGCAGACGATGGGAGCTTTCGGAGGGTTTGGATCAGAGCGCGTTGGTGCGCAAGGTGGTCTGGGATTGATTTCATTTTCTGGCGTTCCTGGGCATGACGTCATGCCGGGTCTTGTCCTATGTAAACGTCCTTAGTATAATATCATTTGGCTGATAAAAACAATCTGTGTTATAACAAATAGAGCCGATGACCGCGCCATCTTCTTTTTTTCGCCAACGCGTTCGTCAGTCACGTGATGTGACGTTACTCTTGGAACATAGACACGAAAGCCATGTCCTCTATACTTCGCTTCAGCTTAAGTCCAGGCGCCGCCGACACTGCGAGGTAATGGGATCATTGAAGCAGCGTCAAAAACGCAGGTAACCAAGGTCTTTTCTGCTTATGATCGGTTCAGCCATGGACGATAGGACAAGTACAGAAACATGACGAACACAGTGATGGTGAGCTGCTGACGCTTTCTGATTGGTCTCATTAGCTCGTAGCGTCGGCTGCTTCTGGGCTTAAGGTGACACTAAGTATAGTACACTCACGATCCGAGTGTAGCCACAATCCGATTGAGAGGATCAAGCAGCACCAAACGTGCATCGTAACGACGCTCATTGCTTTTGTGCGTTTACTGTCACCGAGTAAACCATTCGCGCGCAGTAAAGGCGCCGTAATCCTGCGTTTTCTTTTTTTCTGTGGGTCATTGGTTTACCCGGAAACAGCAAATACACAAAAAAGCGCCGTCACGATGCACTTTTGGCGCTGCTGAATTGGCTGAATCCGATGCGCTCCGATCGGACTGGAGTAAAGCGAAGTACAAATCGCATTCGCCAAAACGGTGGTGATGTTTTTTTGTTTTTTTTTTTAGAGCTATGTATTTTTTGCACAGGGAGTGTCACCGTCATGACGTGACATTAAGAAGACGAGTTGAAGCAGCATACTAAAGTCAAATTTGGGGGTTTTACGTGCCAAACCAACGACGGGCATCTGGCACGCCCCAGCGGAAGACTGAGGATTAATTTGGACCACCTGGGGATCTTTTGACGTGCAACCGAAAGCTCGGTTACACGGCGCCTCCTCCGCAATAAGCCTCCGTCAGATTGCGGGCACCTCGGCCGGGATTCGAACCCGCCACATGGGGATCCGTAGGCCAGCACTCTCGCCTCGGAGCCACCGAGGCGGCTTTGAAGCAGCATACTCTATCGTATATAGGGTATGATGCTTAAACTCCTCTTCGTGTAAGTTCGTCAGCTCCTTGCGCACCTGATACGTTTGTTTAGCCTTAAACGCTCTCACCTGATTTTGTTTTCGCCTAGCCTCATCCAATGCGTAGCGCAAGTTCGTCTGCTTCTTTTGCATCGGTTGTGGTGACGTCAGAACGCCGAGCTCTGATCGACCCTGATGGAAGGAGAGTGGGCAGACCTCAAGGCAACTTGCTTCGAGGTCTACCCACTATCTTTCAATCAGAGCCAATCAGAGCTCGGCGTTCTGACGTCACCACAATCCCTGCAGAAGAAGCAGACACACTTGCGCTTCACATTACAACAGTACGGGTTTGGCTGCCTCGCCATCGCCCGTTTCTTGCGCCTTCTCCGTGTTTCCTCTTTGATTGGCGTGATCCTTCTTGCGTTGTCCGATGCGCCAAAGACGCATATATTGAAACGCTTGCTCGCTGTATCGACCAACACACTGTTTACAAACAAGCCCGCGTTTGCCCACACCGGGTGTGGGCAATGCGCGTGCGCAGACACCAGATTCGCGTGAGCTAGAGCATCTGCGCATGCGCAGTACAGGCAGCAGCGCCACCGCACTGGCGTGACGTCAGAGGGTTGAGTTGGTCTATAGTTATTCCTATACGCTTAGACGTTTCCATATATCACGAATAATTTTTGTCGTCGTTTTGTAGTCTGCAAATATAAAATGGTCAAAACATGCGGACAAATAAACCGTGCGATCGAGTGAGAACAAAGCACGAAACGTTGACCCGAAGTGGCAGCAAATCGCGTGGCATGAGCCGGTGATCCACACTGTCGGATATCGCGATCCTGGCGGCGGGTTGTAGTAAAGTCTTTAGTTACTTTTTTTAGAAAATGAACGAGTAACGTACTTTGTTACTTTTAAGGCAGAGTAAGGAGTAACGGTGTTTCGTTACTTTTGGGGGGTAAAGCGCGAGACAAATGGACGGCAGAATCGTCCGATCCGACGTCCCATCCGACAGTCCGAACTCCGCTCTGAATTGCCGCACACGACAGTTCGAGACACACGCTTCCGACTTTGCAGGCAACACGACGATCCGTTCGGCTCCATTCAGGAGATCCAAGCACTACAGCGGAAGTCCGCGTTCATAGATCTTTGGTTCCAGATTGACGGTTCAGCTCGCACGAGCGATATTAGGAGCTCGCTCTCGCTAGCGCGTGCATTCTTTTGCTGGGGCCATCTTTCTCGAATGAGTCAGCGGGATTCACACGTCCGGCTTCTCGTCGCCCAGGTCAATCCCATTTTCTTGTTCGTCCCGCCATACCCAGTACGTCATCATGACGTTCGCGCTAGCTGTGCTGTCATTGGCTGGACGCTTCCGAGAGTCCGTCCGCCGTGCGAAACTATCTGGCACGTCGGACGCACGCCGGATCGCCAATCCGACGTCTGAAGCGCGAAACACATGTACGACGAAACCGTCCGATCCGACGTGCGGACTGCCGGAATGACCTTGGGGGGCGAGGGTTTTAGTAGCACCGGAGAGCGTTGAAAACCCTTGCCTCCGACCGTCGTATCGCCTGATCGGACGTCGGATCGGACGGTTTCGTCGTACGTGTGTTTCGCGCTTGAAGCGACCAAACTTTTCGGATCAGGCAGTCGTATTGCCGGATCGGACGTCGGATCGGATGGATTTTTCGCACATGTGTCTCGCGCTTAAGGTGCACAACAACGTTCAAACAGCGTTGTTTTAGTTCTAACCTGAGTATGCGTCTATTGCGACAAAGGCAGATGGGCAACCCGAAAAAACAACTAAACGGTATGCCAGTATAGCAACGTTTATCGCTGAACTCTACAACTGGCAGTGTCTTTCACCCAGCGAACACAATAAAGTTCGTTGGTTGAACCTTTCGTGTACAGACCGAATGTAAACCCAGTTTGCCAACACGGGAAGGCACAGAACCCATTGTCAACTTCAAACTTTAGAAGCAGAAAGAACAAAAGAGGGAGAGGAATCCACAGTGCCGTTCATTTGAGCGCGTCAGTAGAACGTCGCCACAGCGTCGCCGGAGGCGTATTTTCAATGAAACGGAGAAGCATAACTGAAGAAAACTTCGAGAAGCAACTAAAATATTTTTTTTTTCACGCTATACGTTGCAATGGCATATCAGGACATTACAAAAAAATTGTTTCACTATAGAGTTGCGTAGTTTTTTTATAAAAAATAGAAACACGAGGCCCAATTCAAAGTTCCCGCCGTGCACTGTGACGTAACAGTGTACCGCAAGGTGTCGGGGCGGTCAGAAAGGAGGCATCGAGCTACGTCACTAAAAGTGGGTTAACCGGAAGTCGCGTGAGTTTCACTCCTCGTGCTCTCCGCGACCGTGCCTAAGACTTTTTTTCTTTTTATTATTCTGCTCTTCGTACGAGCGATCGTAGAAAACGAAGTTTCAGTTCCACTAGCTCTTTATCCCTGCACCGTTGGTTAGTTTGCGTGCTGTAAAATCTGAGGACGAAGAGTCAGTGGATCGACGTGATGGAGGTCAATGATGAAAGCGTTGCGAGTACAAGCCAATGTACGAGTGCATGCCGTCAGTCCGATAATACAGGGCTATACTGGACGCAAAACAAGCTGTCAAGTTTTGAAAAAAAAAATTTAGAACGCTCGCAGAAATTAGGATTGCTAGCATACGACACGCCCGATCGCATTGCTGAAGGGTGAGACACCGAGGTCGTTGAATCATCGGATACTCTCCAGGCTGTAGATGCCTGCCGTCTAAAGAATACGAACTGGTGAGTGTACCAAGTACAAGTAAACGTCGAGCACAAAGTACGTATTTTGTCTAGAGCATGAGTAGAACTTGTTTACTGGGTGCTCATGCGGCCGATGTATGTCTCTCAGAAATGCATGCAGTGTGATCTCTTCTTCAGTTGCTGAAATACCGGGACAGTCCCTCACACAGCACCTTCTAGGCATTGTAGTTGATCACGTCAATTCACTGACTCGAAAAGCAAATAAAAGAAACCTTGTCTGCTTGGATCGCTCGTGGAGGTGCGGAGAATAACAAAAATATTTTAAAAAATATTACACGCGCTCGCGGTAAGCACGAGGAGGGATACAACTCACGTGACTTCCGGCGATGCCTCCCTTCTGACCGCCCCGACACCTTGCGGTACACTGCTGCGTCACAGTGCACGGCGGGAACTTTGAATTGGGCCTAGTGTTTCTATCTTTTATAAAAAATCTACGCAACTCTATAGTGAAACAATTTTTTTGTAATGTCCTGATATGCCATTGCAACGTTTAGCATGAAAAAAAAATATTTTTTTTTGGCGTGTCAGAGGCCCTTTAAGGTGCAACGAACTGCTTTTGTATCAAGGTTTAATGTTTTCTTTTCAGTGGGAAAATAAAACAAGAAACCATCAAGCAAATGCAGTTCTGTATTTGGTCTAGAAAGTAAGGAGAATAGTAACTCGCTATTTTTGAGGTGAAGTAACGCGTTCCTTTTGAGAATGGGTAACGAGTGACGTATTAAGTTACTTTTTTAAATGATAAAAGTAACGGTAGCTAGCTAATTTTTTTTTTTTTTTTTTTTTTGGGGGGGGGGGGGGGGGGGGGGTAACGTGTGCATGTCAGCTCCGTGCACCCCTAAGCAGAAACGGCAGTGGAAGCTACGTACCCGCCGGACCAATCTGCCGCCTCTCTCTTATCACCTGACCCGGCTCTCTGCGCGTGGGTATTGGCGGGATCGTGATGATGTGGCGAAAGAGAGGCGTATGACCGGTCTAACGAGGACGTAGCTTCCACCGCAGTCTCAGCTTAGGAGTGAATGGAATACAGCGCGCGGTTCGCCGTGTTCTTCCTAGCCCTGCTCCGAAATAAGCCTCCGCAATCTGACGGAGGCTTATTTCGGAGGAGGCGCCGTGTAACCGAGCTTTCGGTTGCACGTCAAAAGATCCCCAGGCGGTCCACATTAATCCTCAGTCCTCCGCTGGGGCGTGCCAGATGCCCGTCGTTGGTTTGGCACGTAAAACCCCCCAAATTTGACTTGTTCTTCCTAGCCCTCGCACCATGACTGTGTTCGAAATCTTCCGCGTTACTTCGGCGGGTCATGTCACGTGACAATTCAGACAGAACCAGAGTGGACGCGGGTTAGTTTTCGAGCACGAAGGTACACAACCGTTAGTCGAGAGCGAGGTCCAGACAAATCCGCCATGTTCTTCCTAACCGGAAACGGAAGCTCATCAATCGCTGTCGCTACACAGCAAAGAGTTAATCGAGAGACTTTGGGTTCAAGAAATACTGGCGGTAAAGGTAAGCGGACGCAAGGGTCGCGGTCGTCGCGACGTACCAAGCCGATTCGGCGTCTGGTTTCCGTCGGGCTGCAGCGAGACGTGGGGCGGAACAGGCGTCTGCCGCATTCACCTGCGCTGCAGTGCCACCGCTAGGATCGCAGCAGGCAAGTTTCTGCCTAGCTGTTCTAGTGCTCTACAAAATTAAACACCGCTTTACGTTCCTTAAACACAAATTCCTAACCAGAAACGCAGCATGCAACCTTCGTATCGTATCCCTGGTGAGGTCCAGGCCCCGAACAAAGTAGGGTAACTAAAACCATCGATAATCAAATTACAGTCTTATGCAATAAACACCCTTCCATAATTGAATGTGCCCACGAGAGCAGAACCGTCTACCGATTTATAAAAGCTGTGAAGTTTCTCTTTTTGTCTATTATTATTTCTACCTGTTAGAAATAAAATGTTAATATCTCAAAGTAGCACGAAATATTTATGTAGTTTATTGCCGTAAAATCTACCACAGGCTTTTCCCTGACTCCATAATAGTATTTTTTTTAATCAGTGATATGTTTTATTACATGAGCTGATGGCTTCCGGTGCATTATACTTCCGTTCGGTAAATGTGTAAATGCATTGCGTGCATATTTGTTTACAATTTTTTCATGCTTTCCTGCTTGATGTGTAAACCCCGGGTTAGGGCCTCGTCAGGATAGATATCGATCTCATTTTTCCGCACCTCGCGGATATATTGTACCTTTGTATTTATGTCCAAATAAACTTTGACTTTGAACAGCGTGGCACTTTTATGGCGTCATCAGACGGAAATCGAGGGTGTAATTTTGAGGACGCGGAAAAATATACCAGTCGGAGAGGTAGGCACTATAGCGCCGCTAAATATCTCGTCTTTCGGCTGCTTCCCACCCAGTGTTGCAACCACGACCTACTGTTAATCCTGACCTGCCGACGTAAGTGTGTGCCAGCGTGCACATTGTAGTACAGGCCGCAACGGAGGCATGCGGTTTAGAGAAGCTCATTTTAGCGAACGCTGTTTTACCGACCCCGGTTTATCGAATGCTTTTATGGATAACCCAGTTTAGAGAAAATGGCGATGAGCCTCCTTTTAGCGAATTCGGCCGCCGCGAAGCGGCGTGTACGGGTAAATGAGGTGAGTTAACATTTTTGTAATGAGCCGCCGCAGACTGCCGCCGCGAAGCGGCGGGAGCGCAGCGGGGGGCCTGGGTTAACACGCGCACCAGTGATACAAGCGAGTAGGAAAGCCTTCCCAAGCAGCACACCATCGTTGGACCAACATGGGCCCGCCACTGGCAGAACTTGGCTCCAATATTGGCCTAACGTTGGTTTTTGTCGAAAGCGCTACCCGATCCAATGGTGGACCATTCACTAATGCCAATGTTGGACCAAGATTCGACCAATATTTGAACCAATATTGGACCGTCATTTATGCCATCGTAGGACCGCCTCTTTAACAACATTTAAGCCTTTTCGATAAACGGCGTTTCTCTAAATGAGGCTCTGCTTTCTCTACACCGTGCTTCGATAAAACGTGCCCATTCTCTAAAACCTGCTGCGATGAAATGGCATTCGATCAACCGTAGTAAACCCAGGCCGCGAACGCAGCGGTTTGGCACATCATGATTGCGCGGCGCTCCGCAAAAGTGTACTGAAGGCGCGCAAGGCGCGGCGGCGTTACTTGGTCCCGGCCTTATACGCTGAATCTGCTCTCCTCGCGGGACCTTCTCAGTGGGCGCGGGACAGAACCGTCACTATAGACTCAGGCTGGCAACAGAGTGGCTATCTATGGCAAGTATTGGCGGTAACGGGTTACTAGTAACGGCGTTACCTGTAACGCGCTGCTTTTTTCGGTAACGCAGTAACATATTCGTTCCTTTTTTTTTTTTCAATACAGTGACGCATAACGTACTTGAGTTACTTATTTCGAGTGGCGTGTAACCTAGTTGCGTTGCTCGTTACATATTCTTAAAACTTTAAAAAATTACGCTTCAATTTTCTTTTCTTTTTTTCTTAAAGGGGTTATGACACGCCAAAAATAAAATATGAAATAACAATACTGCTACGACCCATTGTATGTTCCTATAATCCTGCTCAATTTGTTTTGAAAATGGCGCGATACTTTTGTGCAGAAATCGATTTATATGCGGCTCCTTCGGAGGGGCGGATCCGGTCAGAGCTGACACCTTGCTACGTAGCCAGCCTCCCGCGCGGTGACCCTTTGCACGCACTCAGGCTTGGCTCTCTCTGCGTCTCAAGCTTCAGCTTCCTGTTTACCTTCCGCGTTTCACACATGCGGTCCGTGACGATTACGTCTACGGTATCGCTCGCCTTGTCAAAGTGTTCGACATTGATCGCAGCAGCGATGGGAGTGATTGCTATCAAAAGATGTTGGAAGCTGTTCATTTTGACTGCGACCCGCCGGCGACCAGCTCCAGTGACGGCGAGTTACGGACGAACTTGCCGGGGTCACCGTCGTCCTGGAATATATCGCAGGCGTATGCAGGGTGAATGTCAACGGGCCGGGGGCGAGAGCGAGAATAGCGTTTGGCTTACCGAGTTGCGTGAGCGGTTTTGATCGTACCGCGGCGAGGAGAGCTTAGGCGATCACTGCGCCTAGAATGAGAGAGCGTTCATGATTACATGGTTTATGAACACCATGGTGTGACTAACTTGGGCAGTGTTGCCTGGTCGCAGAGGAAAATGACAAAAATTGGTAAATTAATTATTCCAATTACAAGAGCTCTAAAAATTGCGTAACTTGGTGTATATGCTAAGTAGCCTATGATCATTTCATTTCAAGAGTAATTTATCCTTTTAATGTTCGTGTCATAACCCCTTTAAGGCACAAAGTCATGAGTATACCCCTTTTGAAATACTGCTCTTTGTTGGCAGCTGTGGAACCCCCGCACACAATTGCGAGCTAAAACCGCAACGTCACGGCACACTGGAAGAAACACACCCACAGAAAGAGGTGGTGAGTTCAGTGACGTTGCACTTTTGACGCTGTTTCATTGGCTCGTCAGCTTGTAGTGTTGGCCGCACTCCGACGTTCGCTATCTTACGGAATGACTTGCAAGTTCCTCGATGCAGTTGTTCCGCCATTGTGCAGTGGTTCCGACCTTTTAATAATCGGCACGTGACTTTCGAAAGGGTTCTATTCTTATGTTTTTGCGTTTGTCCTTGTGAGTATTTACTTGGAAAAGTAAAGAAGATTAGGTAAATATGTTGAGTTTCGACATTAGAATAAACTCTCTCTTTTTTTTTTTTTTTTAATATGGTATTTATGCACACGTTAACGTCAAAACAGTAAAACGTTTAATTTATAAATAAAAAGTAACGTGCGTTACTTTTTATCAGTAACTATAGCGCGGTGGGTAATGCGTTCCTTTTATTTGCAAGTAACGAGTAAGGTATTTCGTTACTTTTGGGAACGCCGACAACACAGCACCTTGCTTCGATGTCGGATCGTTTGCCAAAGTTGACCCTCTTTGTGCAAACCATTTCGGTGAATGTCGGAGCTGGTTGCGCGGTAGGTGCCAACCAGACGTCTCACACTTACGACGTAGATTCGCGGACTGTGCAATCATTGTAACCTGAAGTCTTCCAATGAAGAGTCACGCACCCTTTCAGTGCTCTAATCGCTTGTTTCTTCTTTTTTTTTTTTTGCGGTCATTTGTAAACATTCACTGAAACCCCTGAGATAACTCTTGTTCTCTTGTCACCAGCTAAAAACGTCCCGTGTGCTTCCTTTCTTGTGAAACGTAGTTTTGACTCAAGCGGCATTGGAAACGACTACGTCATTTTCCTCGCACCGCGTTACGGCACAATATACGTCCTAAGTTGGGGGGGCGCTGTGCTTGCCTATGAAGAAAGTCACGTCTACGACGAGCACCGTGTTTTTGGATAGAAAACTCTGGTATACTCACCATTACGGCACTGACGCGAAAAGGAGCTGTAAAGACCATCTGCAGTCATGTAAGCTCAAGTTCTACTTCGGCGGATCGTCCTTACCGAAGGTCCAGGTTTCGAACCCGGTCTCGAGACTAAGCTTAGCTCGGCCGATGTAAGCTTCGCGGCGTCAGGACCCGGCGCTACCGGGAACTTCACCGCTAACAAAATGTTTTCTCCTGCTATGGACGTGTCACAAGCCTATCCGGACGCGTCAGTTGCGGCTGGCTCAGCGTTCACGCCAAATAATCCTGCAACCGCGTCGCCAAGCACCGGGCCTCCGGCACAGCGACCGCCGCCGCCGCCGCCGCCGCCGCCGCCGCCGCAAGTATGCCATCCACTGCCGCCGACCCTATCATGTCAAGTCCACATCGGACCACAAGAGCCATTCGATGCGACAAAGGTATACCGGGCCAGGTGCTGCGAGCGGTCACTAATCAGGGATTACGAACGGCGGGATATAGGTACTGTAAAGCACAATGACAGTCGAATTCCATCACGCTGCATGTTGCGACGCTAGAGGACGCTGTCGCGGAGTATGGCAGGGGTGCCAGCTCTCGCCCCTGCCATACTCCGATAAGTAATGGCTCCCGGTACAAGCATACTTGACTTCAGACCCTGATGTTACAACATGTGTGGTTTACCGCTTACACCCGGACATTCTCCCAAATCTGTATTGCTCGTCCCATAAAGGCATTGCTTCGCACCAGTTGGGCAAGCGAGACACGCGCCTGCCGATGCATAGAGCCCCCAGACAATTCCGTACATTGTATACTACTTTTTAATGGTATTTTTCGCCCCTGGCCATATCGCCCAAAAGCGCTTATATGTTATAGGTGCGGCCAATTAGGACATATACAGACCTATTTCCCTAAGGCTGAGCCTAACGCAGACATCGTCACGCAGGACGGTCAACCCCGGTACCAATGTAGCCTATGTAAAACAGGTGATCACCATATCACGTTTTCCAATTGCCCCCGCAAGCGTCAGGTGACACTTCACCCCTGACAACAGAGCCGGCTGCCGGAGCTGCCATTCCAAACAAATGATAGGTTCTTACCCTCCTGGCTACTAACTCAGGGTAGACCGACAAAGGGGAGGCTTCCCAACATTGTCCTACGCAAATGCGGTCGAAAAACCGATACGGCAGTCACAACGCCGAACGCAGAATGCCTCCACGCAGGAACCTTCGGCTATCGAGGTTGACCAACAACATGAGCGCCTAACACGTGGCCTCGCCAGAAGTCAGTTATTGCTACAACTGCAGGTCAAACTACAACTGCGGACAGCTCCAGCCCGACTTCGAAAGAGTCACCAACACGAGGCTAGCGGCGACGAGGAGACAGTGGACGTCCAAATGACAACCCATCAGCTTCTTCTGGTCATATACCAAAATCTGAAAAGCTCTTCACGATGTAACGAAGCGATATCGCAATAGTCATCGTACTGCAGTGGAATTGCAGATACCTCTCCGCCAGACACAACGAGCTCCTTCTCCGTCTACAGTATAGGCATCATGAAACCTTGGGCCCACCTCAACGCATGGGTTGCCCAACCTCTTTTAATACACCAGGCACCGCTCTCACTCTATCATTGACATGACTTTTGGAACGGACAGCACTGCTTCGGGCCAGGTGGCGATCTACGTCCGCTCTGACATTCCGCAAAAAAAAAATATTGATATTTCGCAGTGGTGCACACAGTTACAGGAGGTGGTAGCCGTCCTTATTCGACGCAAGGAAACTATCGTGATTCTGGTATCGGTGTACGGCAAATCCGGAAGTGCCCGGCTTAACTTTGACAAGCTCCAGCACCTTAGACGGCGCCATCTCTATGTGTCTGTACTGGTGGGTGGTGATTTTAATGCCCCATTCACTAGTTGGGGTTACGAACGCGAATCAGCTCGGGGGCCGACAGGTTTACAGCCTCTTTAAAGACTCCTCTCACGACCCGCTCAACGGCGCCCAAGGCTTCATTTGTCCCCTCTCAGCCCTAATAGACCCTTTTCATGGCAAACGCCACCAGGAGGTGTTCTAGTCTTTGACGTCCCAGAGAACTTCCGGTTCATAAAACGTATAAACAAAGTCCACCCTAACACCGCTGTTTGAAATGCCGATGAAACGGTCAACCACCAATTCTCCAGGTGAACGCCAAAAGAACGAAGAAGCCCGAGATATGTTAAATATTTTCGAATACCCTTGTAAACCAACTTGCCTCCTTCAAGACGTTAAATTGACCAGCCGAGGGCCCTCGTTAAATCTCCAACTTTGACGTGCGTGTTGCGTTTATGCTTCCTAGCACTGGCGACATAGGCAAGCTCGACAGACTTGCAAAGACGGAGCGACCGGAAGTTGCTTGGGACGCAAAAGGCAGTTCATGTTTGTAAACAGCAAAAGTGTCTATAGACCGGACTTCGAATGGTGCCATGGACAAGGCCATCCGAGGTGGATTCGGACTGCTGGGGCCGTGACACTCTGGTACACGTTACCCAAAAAGTAACTTACTACCGTTACTCGTTACTCGTTCAAAAAGTAACGGAACTTGTTACCGATTCTTCAAAACAATTGCCAGTTGCTTTTCTCGTTATTTTAACGACCAAATGCACAACAACTTTTATTCCACGGTTTATTGTTTTCTTTTCAGTATTCGTTGCACTTAAGCAGGAACTGCCTTTCGATATTTTCATAGGTTATGTTTCCCCGCTTCCTTGATAATAGATCCCCGGCGACGCTGAAGAGTTGTTCTACAAACACATTTAAAGGAACGACAATGTGGTGCTTCAGGAAGAGCCAGTGAATCTGGGATTCCCCACTCTCTTCGGTTCTCTCTGTTTCTAACGTTCTAAGTTGACAATTGGTTCTGTGCCTTCTCGTATTGGCAAACTTCTTGTTTACATTCAGTCTGTGCACAAATCTAGAAAGCTCACTCAACGAACCTTATTGGGTTCGCTGGGTGAAAGACGTTCCCAGTTGTAAAGTTCAGCTGACCTGTTCAGCGATAAACGTTGCTATACTGTCATACTGTTTAGTTGTTTTTGCGTTGCTCCTGTGCCTTCGTCGCAATGGACGCATACTTGGGTTAGAATTAAAACGAGGCTCTTTAAACGGTGTTGTACACGTTACTCCTAGGAAATAACAAAATACCGTTACGCGTTACTTAGCCTTAAAAGTAACTAAGTACGTTACTCTTTTCTTTTATAAAAAGTAACTGAAAAGGTTAGTCGTTACCGAAAAAGTAACTGGGCAGAAGTAAATCGTTACTAGTAACACGCTAAGTATATGTCTGGGCAGTGAATATACGGCAATTCACATTTACCTGTCCCATCACCTCGTCAAGAAATAGCGCCGTATGGCTAAAGTGACCAACTGCACGGAGATTCGAACCCATACCATCCCAGAGGGAACCACATCGGCTTCCATCATGTTGGGTATCAAACAGGCGGCTCATTAGCATACTATCGAACAAGCAGTGAATTAGGGTCAACCAAACCTTATCTCCACCTCATTTGTCTCTGGGACCAGCGTAAGCAGGCCGAACCTCAAGCCTCCTCCTTTCCACAAAACGAAGAGCTTCAGTGGGAAGTTAATTGCTTAGCCGCTGAAGAAGTAGGAGAGACGCAGCTTAGCCAAAAACGGTGTAAGGATTGGTGTGAATCTTTCATTTCTTTATTTTAACACCCTCAGGGCCCAGAGGGCATTACAGAGGGGAGTGAAGTAGAACAACAACGAAACAAGAACAATAAAAAAAGTAAAAGCCAACAATGCACTTCTACGATAAATAAGAAAAATTCAGCCTAATATGTGTTAACAAAAGTTATTAACTAATGCATTTTTAAATAAATCAGTGGATGGTATGTTTACTAAAGATGGGGGAAAGTATTTCCAATCGGAGGGCGTTCGACGAATGAAGGAGTCAATGTATGCTGAAGTTTCGCAGTGAGATATGCCAACTTTAAATTGAGGATCGACGCGCGGAGAAACAAAAGATGGGCTGAGAAATAGACTGTCCTTCTGTGAAGCGTTAGGATGATACATTTTGTAAAACAGGCATAAGCGTAATATTTTTCGACGTAGTGAAAAAGGTGGCGGAGATAGAGTTGTTTTCATTGATTAGACATTATCCGTGCGATGGCAGTTGCAGAAAACAAAAGGTACTGCGCGTTTTGCATGGCTTCGGCGTTATTCATGAGCGTTGTTTGACCGGGATCCCAGATTGCTGCGGCATACTCGAGCTTTGAGCGAACTAGAGCTTTCTATAAGAGTAGTTTAGCTCCTCTTCTTCCTCCAAGCAACTCTGGCGCACATACCACGCCATGGAAACCAATAAGGCTGCTATTCTCCGGCTGTGCAACATACAACTGGCCACGGGACTGACTAACAGTCCCAAAACTCGTGTCGCAGCAGAGTTTGGCGTTGCTGTCTCACAAGATAGGTTCCCAAGTCCATCTTCATTAAATCATTGCTGAAGAAAGTTGCTGTTTCAGCTCCACTTTCTCAACTTCATCCGCGCTGAGCTCAGAATTCACTGAGCTTCTTCGTAGAGACTTGTAGCTTTTTCAAATGTGTCTGCGCCAGTGATCAAGTCATCAACGTACAAACAGTCGCTCAGTACTGTTGCTGTGCCCGACACGTCCTCCGAGACGTTGGCGAGGTGATGCTTGACAGTCGCTGCCAGCATGAAGGGGCTGCTCGTAGCGCCAAATGGAACGTGTGTCATTTCGCCACACTTCAGTTTCTGCACTTATTGAGTCTTCTGATGGCGGATGCTTGTACCATAAGAAGCGGAGTGCATCCCGAACCTCCTGCTTGACTACAATTTGTAGGAAAGCCTTCTCTACGATGTCCGCAGTGAGTGCAATCTCGTGACTTCGAAAGTTGAGCACGGTCTTGAGAAGGTCAGGATTCAGGTGTGGACCGGGTTGTGGAGCCCTCAGGTCAGAAGACAGCACGATGTGGCATGCAGTAGGCTCTGTCCGAAGTTTCATTGACCTCAGCGTCTGGGACCCTCTCAGCGAAGCCCTCTCTCAGGTTGCTGCGGATGGCTGTGTCGCACTCGTTTAGTCTTTCGCTGCTAACTCTCAGTCACCGCATCAGTTTGTCCAGGCATTGTCGTGCGATGGCTTCGTTGTTCTCCAGAGGGCGATCCGGGGTCTTCTAAGGAAGGTTTGCCGCATAACGACCATTGACGAGGGCAAGGGATGAAGTGAAGTCTTCTCATACTTTTTCTTTCTCTTCTTCCTTTGCACAGTCGTTCGCTGAAATTCCGAGGCTCTCAAGCTCCCAGAAGGCTCAAAGTTCGTCCGACAGGTTTGACGTTTGCTCCACGACATTGGTTCGCAAGACGGCCACAGTGGTGCAGGACACCACGGGGGTAATCTGAGGAATAGGGTCTTGGAGTGTCCAGCCAAAGTCAGTCTTCACTGCGACTAAGAGTACCTCCAGCTTGTGGGCCTCTCCACCCACAATCCTCCAATAGTGGTCTGCTCCAACCAAGATTTCGATGGCTTGTGTGGTTTAGTAGGCAGATGGGAGTGTGATATCTGCTAGCTGTAGCTCTGCCAGGCCAACAGTCTTGATCCCAGTGTCCGGCAGGACTAGTCGGCCAAAACAGATGTTCTCAACCTCCAGGGGCTGCACACAGTGCTCCTTACGACTGTATTGGCTTCTCAGCCACACTCGCACAAGACGCCGTTTCTTCTTCATGATGTTACTTGCTCCACCGAATGGATAGAGTGTCACCTCCTCCTCGCCTATGACCTCTAACTTCAGTTCTCGTTAAAGGTGCTCAGTGACGGATGAGCGTTGACTGCCCCCATCGAAAAGACAGCGAGCTAAGCGCTTCCGGTCTCGTCCGTAGACCCACACCTTAGCAGTCTGCAACAGCACAGTGTTCTTGCTGGTGGAATTTAGTAATGCCATGGAGTGCAGTCCGGTAGCCGTCTCTCCGCTGGTAGATGAAGCAGGGGGGTCACAAAGCGGGGTGATGTGGCGTCGACCACACCTCGTGCAGCGATCGAAGGGTCCGATTTCTGCACTCTCTCGCTGTGTGACCATTCTTCGCGCATCGATAGCACCTTTCCTCGGTTTGCAACTTCTTTTTCTTTTTTTTCTAGTGATATTTTTGCGTTGCACTGCGATGTGTTGTGTGAGAGGGGAGAGCAAAAGACACACCTTCCATTAGAGGGCTTGGCTCCAACTGTGCGGGAAGCAGCTGATCCCTTTCCTCTGTTGCTGTCGCTTAGACGATCTTTGGATTCACGATCCCTCGGAGGTCGTGGTTCGGCTTGTGCGCTGCCATCGTGCACTTTCTCGCGGCTTTCATGTTCGGTACGAAGCGATCTTAAATCGGCGTCGTGGGTTGAATCGCCGGCTTGACCTTCCGCTCACTCTGTGACTTGTGCTTCTGAAACTTTACTGCCCAGTCCGCAGGCAACACACGGAACAGGGCCACACACAACATCGCCCCGTAGCTGTCGGACTTGACGCCGATGGTCTTCAATCTGGCGATGTTCTTGTGAATGTGATCGTGGAGGCGCCACAGGGCGACGACATTCCTCAGAACTTTCACGTGCGGCAGGTTTAACATCTACGTAAGATGCTCTTGAACCAACACGTCTTGCTTGCCGAATCTTTTTTTTAGCAACTCCCCGACGTAGGTGTAGTCTTGCTCCGTAGCTTGGATGCCGCTTATTGATGATGCCACCTTTCCAGTCAATGCCGTCCACATGTACAGGAACTTCCCTACTGTTGACAATGCGTTGTTCTCATGTATCGCTTGGTTGAATTGCTCCCAGAACGGCAGCCCAGAGCCTTCTATACTGAGAGAGTTCGGCGGTCTATTGATCCAGCCGCCAGTCTAGCAGCACTGATCGAACAGTCTGGCAACTGTCCGCATCGCGTTCCGAGTTTCGTCGTCCGCCATGATGTGCCTTGTCGTCTCGAGCCGGCAGCCGTCTGACTAGCGTGGAGCGATAGACGACGCTGAAAATGATCCTTCTGCGCTCTGCGAGACGTCAGAAGAAAACGTAATGGGGTGCTGTAGTGCCGTTGGGCGCTCGAACAGCGCGAAAAAAGGGTTCAGGATGTACCGGTTCCCGCAAGGAAAAGAAAACCGTGCAAGGCACAAGATCCGGGAGGCTAAAACAAAGAGGGCTAAGTGGAAGCCGACTTCGAGTTCTCGATTGTGTGAGGTAATTTTATAATTAATTTATTTTGTGAGTTAAACGCGTTTTATTTTGACTAAAACTGTGCAGCGACTTGACGCGGCAGCGTCAAGTACGGCTCTGCGTCAGGTGAGAGTGTCCATTGATCACGAAGCCATTTCCTGCCGCGCAAGACCTGATACTTGCGAGCGGCCTAGCTTGCGAACTTTGAACTGTGTATACTGTATTTCAGTATAAGTGCGAGCGGAGCCGATCGCTGCAAGCGCGTGCACGTCGCGCTGAACGACGCGTGCACTGTACGAGCGCACGCGCACCGCCGGCACGTTCAAAGCATGCAGCTCGCTCTCGTAGCTTTCTCTACGCTCGAGTTTTTAGAAGCGGCCTCGCAGCTCCGCTTCGCCGTCTCGCAAGCGCTTTTGTTTCACTAGCGATACCTTTATTTTGATATTTTTTTCAATACGCGTAGTAAATACTTGTCATGCGTTTTTTTTTTTAGGTCCACTTCGCAGACAGTGAATTCGAAAGCGGTTGTCGATCCCAAAAAGCTCAGGCACAACGCGATGCCGACGCTGCTTCTTCACAGCAAACCAAACAATGTCAGAAAAAAAAAAATCGGCAGGTGAAGAAGCACGGCGGAAAATCACGATCGGTCCGCCGTATTCCGCACGACGCTGCACAAACCTTGTGATGTGGTAAACAGTCGGGGAGCGATCCAGACAATCGAACTTACCCACTGAAAAATGCGCACTAGGCCGCTGAGCTGTGTCGGACGTCGGGCGTTTTTGAGCAATTCCCCATTAATAAATGAGTGCCGTTCGTAAATGGGCGGTTTGTTTGTTAATTTTTACATGAATAAAACACCGAATCACAAAATGCTTGTTTTTCGACTTTCTCCTCACGGCAACAAAAGCGCGAACGGCAAAACCTACACGCGTATACATCGCACGTCAATGCGGACCCACTTGCCGGGAGGCACATCATGGCGGGAGCGGAACCCGCTGAATCCGCTAAACCTAGCGGGCCGTAAGCCCCTCCCATCCGCCGAACTCTCCCAGTATAAAGGGCTCTGCGGCAGCCAGTCCAACTTGTTCCCGTTGAACCGCTGTAGCTCGAGCTTCGGCAACTTAAGCTGCCCTGCACGGCGATCGGGCTGGCCGGTTGATCGGGCGTCCCTCTCGGAAACGCTGTTCCCTCTGTCTGACGACGGTCCTCGTTGTAGACGTATTATTCGTTTTTGTTTCTGTGTTACGAGTCCTTGCCTTCTCGAACACCTCAATACTCTTCGTCAAGGTTCGCGTTCATCACATGAGGCTTGATGAGCGCGTCTTGCTGGGTAAGCTCTCTTTCCAGGATCTCCAGTTCGTCTGAGATCTCTCTGAGTCTCTCTCCTTGTTCGGGATCCAGGTCTTCTGTTGTCATTGCTTGGAGCTCCTTGCTGAGCCGTTGGATTTCGAATCGCGTCACCACCCTTTCGGTTGAAGGCGCTCCATGCTTGTCGTTCTTCTCGTTAGGCCTAGTTCGTCGCAGCGTTATCAAAGTGTCTTTTCGCCTCTTCGCGTTGGAGCTTCGTCTAGTCTCTAGGCTCCGTCGCGTCGCTTTACTTTTACCTCTCGTCGCGTGGCCATTCCCGGGTTTCGGCACCAAAATTTAAGGAATCTTTATGCCCCTGTCCCACTAGAGCGAAAGACAGAGACAAAAGACAGCGACAAGCCTCAAACCCATGCAGCATGCTCGCGATGGTACCTTTGGCAGGCGTTTAGTCGTTCGGTGCTCGTGAAGTAAGCACGAGCAATTGCAAGCCTTCCAAAGATATCCTCGCGTGCATGATGCTCGTGTTTGAGCATAGCCTCCTTTATTCTACAAAGTCTCTCAAATCGCGAAAGACTCTGGTTTGAGGCTTGTCGTTGTCTTTTGTTTCTGTTTGTCGGTCTAGTGGGACGCGGGCATTAGCGAGACGTATACGGAGACGAAACGGAGACGACATTTTGAACGAACAAACAACAAGGTAATGTTTATTGCGATGGGTATGAGCTAGTTTGAAGGAGTCGCGCGGTAGAGTTCGAATGGGTATTCAACACCGGCCAAATGGACTGATGAAGGTGGTGAGCAGTGTTGACTCTGGGTGCAGTTTCACTCGATAAAAACCAGGGTAAGTATCCAAACGTGAAAAGTACTTAGCTTGCCCCAAAGTAGCCAGAATTGGCTCCGCACTTGGAATTGGATGATTCTCTTTCTGCACGCTGTTGTTCAGCATGGTGTAATTCACACAGACACGTGTGTTACCGTTTTTTTTTTTTTTTTTGCACTACCACGATTAAAGAGTCACCAATCTATTGGCTCACTGACAGTGGTAATCACTTTTTCGTTTATCATGTTTCGGAGTTCACGCTCCGAAGCTTTCAACAGTGGGATGCGTCGCGGTGACGTGACTGCCACAGGCTCCGCCGGCGACTTCAGCTTGATTTTGCAAGCGTAGGGTACTTCTCCGAAACCTTGGAATACTTGTGGTAACTCATTGGGTTCAGTCATGGATCTGCTCCTGCTTTAGTTACTCGGCGAAGGATATTAAAGCGTTCGATGAAGTCCAAGCCCAGGAGAAGCTCGTCCAGGTCCTTGGAGTCGTTGAGGCTCGTCATGGCACTTTTCTCATTGTATGCTACCGTTGCTTGCATGACCCCCCGATGTCCAGCCACTGTTTCACTGGTCTAAGAAATAGCATGTCGGGTTTCTGGAGGATTGTCTTCTTGGCCAGCCTTGCCAGTAAACTTGTTGGAACCATGATAACGTTCGCTCCCGTGTCTAGGTGAAACTCGACGTTTTGACCGTCAACGACGACGTTCACTTTCTATGGTTTTTTCTTGTGCCCAGTGTTGAGCGTTCCTGCAAAGAAGGAGTCTGCCTCCGTCGACGTGCCTTCATTCAGCTTGGCGACTTGCCGGGGTCGCTTGGCTTTACAGACTGATGCAAAATGACCTTGCTTTCCGCACTTGTTGCATTGAACTTTGGCTGCGGAACATTGCTGCCTTGGGTGCTTGACTGCATTCCCACACCGAAAACATGACTGGGTTGCTCGTGGCTGTTCCACTGACGGCTTTTGTGGACCCTTGGGGTGAAATTTCTTAGACTTGTTTTGTGGCGCCTGAAGCCTGTCCACATGTGCTGCCTCAGCAGGCACTGTCTCGGTAGAGTGCATGAGAGTCTCTTGCTGCCGCCCAACAGTTTTCATTTGCTTCGTCAGCAATACCGCTCGCTCCAATGTGAGTTCGCTTTCCGTCTGTAGCATAGTGGAAAGTCTTTTGTCTCTCACACCGACGACGATGTGATCCCTAAGGAGCTCATCCTTGAAGGTACCGTAGTCGCATGTCTCCATCAGCGCGTACAGTGCCGTGATGAAATTCGCCGCTGCTTCCTTCTTACGCTGTGAGCGGCTATTCAACACTGCGGATCGTACACGGCGTTCTTTTTCACGGTGAAAAGTTTCCGAATGCCGCGACAACGCCCGGATAGGATTCCGTCTTTTCGCGCAGAATCGAGGAGGGAAGCGGAAATCACCTCTGCCTTGGGTCCCATGAGGTAAACGAACGAGTTTAACTGCTCGGCTTGGGTCTTCCCTTGTAGGCCCGAGACGGTGCGGAAACGCTCCTATCGTCTCTTCCAGCTCATCCACTGCTCAGGTACGAACGTGAACGACTCCGGAGCTGAAAGCTGGTATGGTGGAAGTGGCTGCGGCGACGGTTGAGAGGCTTGTGAAGACGCGTTTATTGTTCCGAGCAGTACGCCTAACGGCGATCCGTTGAGAGCAACATTAGTTGACAGCGAGTGGTGACGCTGAACATTCGATGTTCGTGTGCCTGCCGAGCATCTTGCTTAACGGCGCGTGAAGCTAAACTTTGCTCGAGAGAAAGTCTCTCACACCATGTTATGAATGCGCGAGTCGGTCAGAACGTTTAACTTGTTAATTTAGGTTACGTGAACTATAGGTTACGTGAACTATACGTCAAACATGACTCTATGACGGCAATCCCTGAAAGCGGTGGACTGTCCCCAGCACAGCACATGCTTGACTTCACTCTTTAAATTCCTGGCACGGCGGCAGGTGGCGCTACCAGTTAATTGCGGGCACACAACACAAGGGACATGGATCTGTGTCTACGGTCACTTCTGCCTGGCCGAACATGTAATCATTGAGTGTTGTGCAGCCATTCAGAATCGCCAGCATTTCCATCTCGATTTGTGCGTAGCGTTCTTGCGAATCGGTGAGCGATCTGGGGCCCTAATCTGGACACTTGGCGAAAACGTCGGCGAGAAATATGTCGGCCGTGATTGGCCAACTTCGCACTTGACCTTGGCGCCTGCCAATCAGAGCCGCTAGATTTCTCGCCTGCTTATTCGCCAAGTGTCCAGATTAGGGCCCCTGGACGAAAAGGCGACAGGGTGGACGTCTTGGATAAGAACGGCGCCGACTCCCGATTCGTTGGCATCGACTGAAAAAGTGACTCGCTTCTTCGGGTTGATGTAGGATAGAACTGGCGCTTTTATCAATGCCTGCTTAAAGGGATACCTTGCACCATTCAGCCCCAGGTATAAGTGGGCTTTGTCGGCTACCATTTTCTCATTCAAAATTTTCACAAATCGCTTGTACCTTTTGAATAAAATAACGGTTCGTTCTCAAACTTTGGCACCTGGTTCGGGCCGCTCTGCGCTACGTTTGGCCCGAAATCGAGCGTTTGACGCTACGCAGTTCATGTTTGCGCTTTATAAGCGCTGTAAACTTTTTATTTGGTACACCTTGCATGTCTCTACAATGAGGACTGATGCATCTTCGTGGATATACGTACGGCGCAGGCGCTAACGGTGCAGTGTCTGCTGAACGGAGGCATCCTCTTCTTGATGGCTGTGTTCGACAAGGGCACCCCGCTGGTGGTCCTGGGCCTGGCCTTCGGCTGGACCTCCGGCTCCCTCATCACCCTGACGGTGCCGGTCCTCAAGAGCAACCTGGACGCTTCCCGGGTGCAGTACTACGCCGAGCTGTCGCGGTTCGCTGCCGCCGCCGCGCTCCTGCTGGGACCCGTTCTCGTCGGTGTGTCATGCTTGGACAATCCTGAGACTGTAGCACAGGTTAATTTACCCAAAGTTGCGAGGTGAACGCTGTACAGCAACATGCTGTTAACGTTGATCACTGGTGTTTTTTTTTTTTTTTAACAGTTCAGCTAGTAGTGGTAATAGTGGTGGTAGTGGTAGTAGTAGTGGTAGTAGTAGTAGTAGTAGTCGTTGTTGTCGTTGTTGTTTCAGTAGTGGTAGTTATAGTCGTAGTAGTATTAATAGTAGCAGTAGTAATAGTAGTAGTAGTTGTTGTTGTTTTAGTAGTAGTAGTTAGTCGTAATAGTAGTAGTAGTAGTAGTAGTAGTAGTAGTAGCAGTAATAATAATAATAATAATAATAATAACAATAGTTCTTTATTTTCCAACGAAAATGACAGATTGTTGGTGGAGACATTGAAAAAAACATGTTAAAATATTTTAACTAGCCCCAAGCCCCAAAAATATAGCAAAAGAAGGCATCATAAAAAACGTGAAAATCAATATATAGCTCAAACATAAATGTACGTAATATAGGATTATACTTTCTACACCAAGAACTCACACAATCTTAAACTAAAGTTTACAAAAAATGCACTATACATGGAATGCTATACAAGAGAGCACAAATGAATATATCAATGAACTAGTAATTAAGGGGTAAATGAAAAAAGCAAACAGACGAACACTAGCCTTTAAAATTGACCCGATTCGGTTACGGATAATTATTAAAATTACGGCGAACGTCTACTTACAACCTAGGGATAGCCGTGAGGTAATCGCACGTACGCCACACTGTCAATGTCTCTGACTGCAGAGAGCGCGGCAATGCGCTTGAAACTTCTGTTGCCGGTGTTCTTTGGATAGTTAGACCAATCACGCCGACTGTATATTTACAACCTTGGATAGCTCCAGACTACCGCACAAACTGTCAAATGTGTATGTTTGCACCTGCACGACAATGCACTTGAAACATCGATCACTGGTATTTTGTTAGTCAGTTAACCAATCATGCTGTATTTGTTTATTTATTTTATTTTATATACCCTCGGGCATAAGGAATCAGAAAGTTGAGTTGGTATTTTAATTCATAAAGTCGGGGCCTAAGTAGTTAGAGGGGGTTGTAATCTCAGTGACCGCTTACCAATATACTTCCTTCTGCCTTGTAAATAACCGTGTAGATATAAGGAAGAAACATTGACCAGAAACTATTCTGAACAAAATATTGAATGGTTCAAACATCTCATCTTAGGTCGGGATTAAAATATTGTCCTTAGTTAAAGCGACGCAGACAGGGCTTGCAATGTTTTCTTATCCTGTTTGGTTTCTGCGTATAACGCATGTTTCCCCCTAAAGGCACGTAAAAACAGGACAAACATGCGGTTTCGAATATGTTTACAAACAAGAAACGAAAGTGACCCTCGTATGTCTAAAAAATACGTAATAAACTAAACAATGATGTTAAAAAAGCAGTGCCAATAATCAATAAGTTCTCGAGAATTATGGTAAATCCCCGCATGATGTGAGAAACAGCCAAGGAAATAACTGCAAAGGATATTTCGGCAAAGAAAAATCCTCATCAAAATTAGGCGTTATGGAATGTACAGGTAGCAAACCGATTTAATGCACACTTTGACGCTGTTGGCGCTCCTTCGAACGACTATGTAGAAATAGCATACAAACAGTTCATAACAAGTTGTTTAAATTCTTCCTTTATCCGACTTACCAGTATGAAATCACTAACTTAATTCTATATTTAAAACATGGCTGTGCTTCTGAAGCGGATGATATTAAGCCTAGACCGCTAAAAGCTGTCTGTGAGACAATCAGTATTCCACTGGCTCATGTTTGTAACCTTGTGCTAACTACAGGCGTCTTTTCGGACGAAATGAAGCATGCAAATGGGGCTGTTATATACAAAGGTGACCCAGTTGACGATTTAATCAACTAAAGACCTATCTCCGTGCTTTCTGTTTTCGCAAAGGTAGCTTAACGTATTATAAATTAAAAATTGTTGGGTTTTTTTTTAATAAGATTTTAGTAAACAATAATTCGGTTTCTAAAAAATAAGTTTCAGAAGTTGCACATCTTGAAATAAAAAAGCAAATTCTTTAGAACATAAAACCTGTACCCATCGCATATTTCCTGACTTTAACAAGTTTTTTATTGCCTTCAGTATATTAGGTTTTTAAGAAAACTTCAGTTCTGCGGAACACGTGGAGTTGTACTGACGTTAATAAAAAAACTATGGAACTTCTAGAACACAGTTAGAGTAAAACACGGTCTAAACTCAGAACTTCATTACATTAAATATGGGGTCCCCCAAGGATCTATTCTTGGTCCTATTTCATGCAGACGATACAAATGTCTTCTTTCTGGTGTAGGCATAGATTAAAGGCCGGTTCAGACACTTGCGCTTGAGTGCGTTTGACTGCGTTGCGGCGAGAACCGAAAGCGAGTCACCGGCACATCTGTGCTTCGTATGAAGCGTGGAATCCAATTCAAGGAATCTTCTTGGCACGCGATATAAGCAGCAGGGATGTCCTGGTGTCTCGCTGCCGCAACGCAGTCAAACGCAGTCAAACGCAACTGTGTGAACCGGGCTTAACTCTTCAAAACAGCAAAGCATTTATTGTCGTGTTTAAAGTCGCGGCTTAAAAAAAAAAAAAAAAAAAGCTTTGTTTAAACGTAGGTAAAACAAATGACTTACTGTTCATACCAAAATAAATAACGCCGCTTTCAAATTTGCAATTAAAATGTTAGCTCTTTTCTTGAACAGTCGTCAACAATTCGACTCTTGGAAGTTTTATTTCATAAAAATATATCATGGAGTACGGCACACATGGATTCTATGAGAAAGAATTTATGTCGAGCTGTTAATGTTTTGAAAAAGTTGAGATATTATCTCCCCAAAAAAGTGAAACATCAAATCTATTTTGCCCTCGTACAATCTCGCTTGAATTACTGTATTTTAGTTTGGTCAACCGCGACGCAACCAAACTTACATTGTCTTCTATCTATACAAAAGCGAGCATAGCGAGCAATAGGTAGCATACAACGTTTTTGAAAGTGTCAACCCTTTCTTCAAAGGGGCGATGCAAAAATTTATGTACTTTGCGCAAATACCGCTTAGAACCAATCCCTGGTGTTAATGACCTATGAACCACGCGCTTGTTTTTCACCACAGGAAAACGAAGTAGCAGAAAAAAATTAAAGAAAAACAAGCAGAGTTCACCCCCTCTATTCGCAGCCAGAACAAGCGGTCACGTGATCTGGAGCTGATTATATGCCGCCAATGTCAATCATAGCCTCGCGCTGGGGTTGGAAAAGCACATGACACGCGCTGAGTTCCATACATTGTTATTGTTCGGCTATTGTCGACATTGCAGCGATTGGACACGGGCCACTAACCGAATGCTTGTCGAGCTATTGATTATCACGAGCCCGAATCGAGTGCTGACGCAATGCTCAACTCCAATCCATGAGCCGCATTCAAATATCGTCACTGAGGGAGATTGCGATCCCCCACCTACGTCATCAAGTTTTGCGAAGGAGAAATTAAAAGACAACGCTCGCTTTTGTCCTTGAGATGTCACCACAACAAAGGAGTTTCTTGACCAGTGGCGTTGCATGCGCGTGTACGTGGGTACCACTAGTGACAGTAAACTCGTGTAATGGTACGTTTACACTTGCGGATCCGCTAGCGAATCCGCCCAGCTTTTGCCGCTGGGGTGAAACGCTGGGCGGAAAACGCGGCGGCGAGCCGTATAGGTCCAGGACCTATTTCTGCCGCCGAACGGGGCGTTTCGCTGACCGGAGGTGACAATCCTGAGCAGCGCGACGCTGCCTATGTCACGAGTACGTGTTCTTCCTGTTTGTTTTTGGCAATGGTGTCAGCGGCATCGAAAACATCCAGCGTCGCTGGATGTCTTTGATGCATTCCAAATTCACTTACTCTCGGTAGTACTCCTCGTCATACGAGCGAAGACGAGGAAGGAGGCAGCTTGTTTGTTCCGTCCTTTCGCGGTCTCATAAGCATGGGCGAAAACGCTACCGCAGACGGCGACGCTGCTTTATCGGCGCTCGCTGCTCCTCGTCCTCCATCGCAAGCAGGGAAGACGAGAAAAGAATCATCGCAATCTCCTCTTCTTCGTCTACGTAACCATCCATCTGCTCCGCGCTGTTTTTTTTTTTCGTTTGAGATGCAGCGCCAACGTGAAGCTCGCGCCTACTTCTGGAGCCAAAAACAGCGATACTGGGGAGCAGCAACGCCCGGGAGAGACAGTGGGAACTCTCGCGCTTTCTCGTCATATTTGATGGGATGTTACGAGAACAGCTGCTACAGCCGGTGCCGCCGACGCCGCTCGAAGGAAATAGATGTAAACACAACCCGCTCGTCGCCGCCACCGCCGGGAGCGAATGCGCATACCATAAAGTGGAAAACATTCCAATTGAATACCGTTGCACCGCCCCCTTAAAGAATACAATATATTAAATGTAAGAAATCTACACGAATACAAACTGTCAATTGAAGTTTGCCGTAAATTTTAAACATACAAATTATTGTTTACCGCATAGTACCACACAAAAATTGAACCGTATAACTTAAGACAAGACTTAATAGGTAAAACTCGTTCACGAACAAATTATGGAGACCAGAGGTTACGTTTTCGGGTACTAGACGATGTAAATCAATACCCAATTATTTTAGATGATCTAAATAATGCCCAATTCCCCAAAAAATATTTATTATTTACACAGCAATAAAGCCTCCACCACATATCTTGTGAAGTCTCGAAGTATAATGATGAATGCTGGTACATGTGCAAAAGTGTGCATTAAAAAATCCGTGTGAAGAAAAATATATAGTATGTTTGCTTAACAAATTTCTGCTTCACCTACTGTTTTTTTTTGTTGTTGTTTCGTTTTGTAATGATATATATTCTATATCGTAACTTTTTTTTTCTGTTTCTATCTGCTACTGCAAAGAGGGTGGCATGGCACCGTCAAGCACTCGAAGTGCATTTAGCCATGTCCCCTGAGACAATCATGTACAAGATTGTCTACAACAAACTCAAACCCAAACTCAAAAACCTAACGAAGTAACAAAGTGCAGTTATTATCAGTACAGCGAAATTGCTCCTAGTTGTTTAATATTACCTATGGCATTCTCGAACTGTTGGAGATTATCGGTGGTTACTGTTGGCGCGGGAAGGCAATTTTACTCTTCCGATGTGAAAGCACTGTGTGCTTATAACACTAGGACAACCCTCACGCGACCGCAATGGTCGAGTGTCCCTGGATTCACACTGCACGGCGATGCATTCGGAATGTCGATGACTATGGTCACTGACATCTTAAAGGAGCTGTGCAACGATATTCAATTGGAATGTTTTTCACTTTACACGAGCTTACTGGCACTAGTGGGACTCAAGGATACTCGCATGCAATGCCACTGGCCAAGAAACTCCTTTGTTGCGGTGTAATTTCAAGGACAAAAGCGATCATTTTCATTCAATCTCTCCCTTGCAAAATTCGATGACGTAACGCGGGGATCGCAGTACACCCGTATGACGATATTTGAATGCGGTTCATAGATTGGACCCGAGCATTGCGTGGGCACTCGATTTAGGCTCGTGATAATTGATAGCTCGAGAAGCATTCGAGTAGTGGCCCGTGTCCAATCGCTGCAACGACGACAATAGCCGAGCCATAACAATGTCTGGAACTCAGCGCGTGTCCTGTGCTTTGCCAACCCCAGCGCGTGGCTATGATCAACATTGGCGGCATATAATCGGCTCCAGATCACGTGGCCGCTTGTTCTGGCTGCGAGTTGAGGGCGTGAACGCTGCTCGTTGTTTTTTTAATTTTTTTCTGGGACTTCTAATGCGTCGGGTGAAAAACGAGGGCGTGTTTCATAGGTCATTAACGTCAGGGATCCGTTCTAAGCGGTATTTGCGCAAAGTAAAAAAATTGTTGCATAGCCCCTTTAAAGGGGTGGTGCAACGATATTCGTTTTGAGCGTTTTTCACTTTGTACGAGCTTACTGGCACTAGTGGGACCCAAGTACACTCGCACGCAACGCCACTGACCAAGAAACCTTTGTTGCGGTGTTATTTCAGGGAGAAAAGCGAGCGTTTTCTTTCAATCTTTCCTTCGCAAATTTTGATGACGTACCCTGGTGGTAGCAGCATCCTCCAGGGACGATATTTGAATGGGGCTCATAGATTGGACCCGAGCATTGCGTGAGCAGTCGATTTGGGCTCGTGATAATTGACAGCTCGAGAAGCATTCGGGTAGTGGCCCGTGTCCAATCACTGCGATGACGACAATAGCCGGGCCATAACAATGTCTGGAACTCGGCGCGTGTCTTCTGCTCTGCCGACCCCAGCGCGTGGCTACGATTAACATTGGCGGCATAAAATCGGCTCCAGATCACGTGGCCACTTGTTCTGGCTGCGAGCTGAGGAGGTGAACGCTGCTCGTTTTTCTTTAATTTTTGACTGGGACTTCTATACGTGGGATGAAAAACGATCGCGTGTTGCATAGTTCATTGGCGTCAGGGATTCGTCCTGAGCGGTATTTGTGCAAAGTACAAAAATCGTTGCATTGCCCTTTAAAGGCTGAACTCCATGGGACGAATTATGTGACGAATAACTGGCGAACGCCGCCCGACGGCACGCTCGCTTTGCGCGCGACGTAGCAGCCACTGTGTTGATTCCACGCGCAGAGCAAAAGCCGCCGGGCGGCGTTCGCCAGTTTTTCGTCACATAATTCGTCCCATGGAGTTCAGCCTTTAGAAATGCAGGGCGAGACTTAACATGTTCGTGCGTCATGCTTCATGATTCGACTTTCATATCGGCACATGCCGGAATCTGATTGGCAGCGGAACGATAAGAAGTACTCGCAACGCCATCCGTTTCCTAAGTTGTCGGTGTCCATAGTGTTCGTTTAGTCAGTTCAACCAATCATGGTGACCATAACACTTCCCCTCAGACGGCTGCACATGCTAAACTCTGGGAGCACACTGCACGGCAGCGCACTTGAAACGCGCCATCACTGAAGTTCCTTTTAAGTACAAAACGAGCGTGTTGGTAACTGTAATTAAACATGAGGAAGATACACAGAAAAGGGGGGGGGGGGGACAATCAAGTCTTCGTTGTCCGTCCCCCCCCCCCCTTTTCTGTGTATCTTCCTCATGTTTAAGTGAAGTGCCTTTATTCGGTTCAACTACGGTTCTTGGAACGCGTGCTCCGACTGATGTGTTTGCCGCGTCCTCAAACGTGGGCCCTCGAAAGGGATCTTAGGTCTCTCGATTTCCGCCTGATGGTCGTGCTGTTGCCGGCCGCGATCCTAATGGTGTCAGAGCAGCGGTGGTGGATGTGGCAGGCGCCTGATCTGATGCAGGCCACTCTCCAGCTTGACAGTCCGCGGTAGCTCAAGCCGCCAGGCGTTGGAGCGTCGCGACGACAGCGACGCTAGCGTTCGCTCGCGCCGTCCCCCAGTATTTGTACGACCAGCCGCCAGGATCGCAACATACGACAGCACAACACTCTGGCTTCTGTGACGTCGTTTATTGCCACTTCGGAGCCACTTATAATTTGTTGGTCGAAAGAAACCGCAATAACTGGAACTGCGATAACTCACCCTACGATGGACTAAAGGCAGAAGCTACGAACCGCCAGATCCAATCACGAGTCACTTGGACATTGTGTGGTATTTCGCTTCGAAGCACGTATCGGTGCCAACATCTCGGATCACTGATAGGAATGGGCCGACGGTGGCTCGGATCGGGCGATGAGTGACTCAACAATTTCACATCGCGAAGAAAGCCACGGCTTACTGGCTCATTGCAGTGTCGAAGCCATAAAAATGGCGCAGCATTTTTGGATTCGGAGCACTATATTCGTCCAAACCTAACCAATGATAAGCGTGTCATAGTTTAGCGTGGAACGTGATTGAACCTGGCGGCCCGTGGCTTTGGCCTTTAGTCCATCGTAGGATGAGACGAAGTATAGTTGCCGGGTCTTCCCTGTTAATGCCGGTTCAGCAATCATAGAGCACGTACTGAAACATGACGAACTTTATGTCGGTGCGCTTTTGACGCTGCATATATACTTGCTCCCATCAACCCATAGCGTAGGCTTCATCCGGATTTAAGATGAAACGAAGTACGGTATAGTGCATGCAACATATTTTTCTAATTTTATGTACGCTGTTCTTTAGCGGCAGTGCGGCGACCGTGCGCCCTTGCAGACTGTATACGACAGCCGTCTACCGACGTCGTTAATTTCACTCCTCGCGAATTATTGTTTTCTTCGAGCACAGGGGTCTTCAAAGATGGCGAAGGATCGTACTCTGGCCTCTTGCTGGTGTCCGGCCTTTTTTCCCTGATCGGAGGCTTCATCTGGTTACCGTTCATTATCAACGACTCGAAGTCCTCCGACCAAGTCGCGGCTGAGGTGATGCCCGGCCGTTGAAATCCTTCCTCTCGTAATAACTGCACATCCTACAAGATCACGAGAAGGATAATCCTAGTCGCACTAAACCCGATTCACACGCTCACTACTGCTTGCTGCGGAGCGCAATACCTTTCGTGATGTTTTAGGACGAAAGAACGCGAGAGTCTGTATAACAGAGAGTTTTCAACTGCTCGATTGATGGCGCCAGTGCGTTCTTTCGTCCTAAAATATCGCAAGAAGTCGTAACACACTTCGTCTTAAGCAGTCGCGAGTGTGTGAACGAGCCTTTGGAGTGGCAGTTAATTCTTCGCTGAGAGGCCAGGCTTCTTCAGAGTCCCATATAGTTGAATACCTCAGAAACTCGTGGAGTGTCGAGTTTCTAGCGTTTTTATTATCAATTTGCAGCATGCAGCTGTCGGCATTAGACGAAAAGATCGCCGAAAAGGAAATCACAACGCGCGTGCAATAATAAGCCCTGCCTTTATTAAAGGGCCCATGAAACGAATTTCGGGCTGGAATAAATCAATTTTTTACTAAAGCACATCGTTCAGTGGGCCAAAAGAAAAAAGGTAGGAAGTCAAAAGCCTGACTTTCGGTACGAACATTTGAAAAAATAGCGGACTATTTTGTACCTTCTTTCCTTCAAAAGCTCTCCGCCTTTTGTCTATGATACATCCGCGGTTCCCAAAGCGCGTCAGCGGTGCCAACCTGACGTCAGCCGAGCCCAGCTCACGCATTGGACACGAGAACTGCGTCACTTGGACGTATGCGCTCGTCAACAATCAATCCCTCGACGAATATTTGGATTCGCGTTCGTGGCCAATGAGTGCCCTGACGGAACTTATCGTCACTGGCGAATGACAAGTTCTATGTTGTGCATAAAAAGCACGGTGGAAGCTAGGAGTCATCGCACCGGTGCCGCGGAATGTCACGACGACGTGATTTCACAATTCGCATTTGAGTGGAGGATTAAAACTGAGGAGAAGTAGGAAAATCGTTTCATGACCCCTTTAAGCTGCCAATTTCGTCAGTGAAGTCTTTGAAATAGCTGAGTCTGAAGAACCCTGAAAAACGACGGCTGTCATAAGAACCTAAAGGTGCCAGGTTCCCAACACTATATCTTCCACCACCTATACGTGGGTTTTGTTTGTACAGCGCGTAGTTCGACAAATCCATGGGGTGTTGCTGCCGTTGCAGAATTACTTACATGCAGTCTTGTACACTTTACTCGAAAAAAAGTAATCTATTACAATTACAATTACTCTTGGTTAATAAGATTTGAATTAGATGTCTCATTAATTTGAGAAAACAAGGAATTGGATGATACAAGTACAAGTAACCGTTACATCAAGTTTTCAAAAGGACACAATTTTCTACCGGTGTGTAAAATGTCCATCATTGAATTGGAATCACCGAATTACGAGCTTCGTACGAGGTGTGATCATAAAGTTCCGAAACTGATTTTGTAGCGTAACAAGTGAGAGCAGCACAGTGATTGCGCGCGCTGCAGTCGAAGGAAGGGACCTTCGCGTCTCGTTTTACCAAAGGGCGTTGCGCTGTGAACGTTTGAAGCTGCGCTACACGAGTTTTTGGGACCACGTGCACAGGCACAGTGGCGACTTCACCATAGGCTGCAAACCAGAGCGAGAGCGAACATTAATTCTGCGTCAAAATCGGCAATTATCAAACAGAGACCTTTGAAATGATTCAGCAGGCTTGTGTCAAAAAGCATTGAATTTGGTGAAGTGTTTTAAGTGGCACTCGAGCTTCAAGAAGAGCAGAACATCCCTGGATGACGAAGAGCGGTAGGGTGACCTTATCTGACCTCTCCTTGACTTCAGTGACGTTCTGATATTCTTAAGGCGCGACTGCCACTCAAAACAACTCGCACACCTCTCGGTTTTCTTATTTTTCACATAAGCTTTTTTTAATATAGTTTAGAAGTTTATGTTTTAGATTTTCCAAGTTTGACGTAACATTGACGTTCACTCTCGCTTTGGTTTGCAGCCTATGGAGAGATCGCCATTATGCTTGTGCGTGTGGTCAAACGAACTCCTGTAGCCCAGTTTCAAATGTTCACAGAGCGACTCTCTTTGGCATAATGACGCAGGAAGGTGCCTGCCCTTCGAATTCTGCGCGCATATCACTCTCCTGCTTTCTCTTTTTACGCTACAAAATCAGTCTCGGGACTTTTTCATCACACCTCAGATAATTTTTTAATTCGCCGATTTTGAGACAAAATCATTTGCATAACTTTTACAGCGGAGCTGTTAAGGGCTAATTTCCCCAGGATCGTGTACCCCGCAAAGAAATGAAGACACCGAACTCTGGACACTGTTGAGAATGGAACCTTCGGCAACCTTCTTCCGAGTTTCAACGCTGCGGAAACGAGTCCCAAAACGAGTCCCGACGTGTTCAGGACTGACGCCCACCTGTCGAAGGCTGCCCAAAACGTGTCTCAACGCGTCCGTGACGTCAACGGGACGTGTGTGTGTGTGCGTGTGGGTTCGTGCGCTCCGGAAGGGGAGAGAGGCCTGGCCTAACTGCGGAGAACCTTGGCTATGACTCATTTCTGACTACGTCGCAACGGACCCAGCTGCAAAGCACGTGGCTGTCGCACCTGCTGCCCTGGCGGAGAGAGAGGGAGAAAACGGACCCCTATATAAGGCGGGGCGTGAGAGCTCCATTTGTTCTCTCGGATTTGACGACTGTATCGCTACCATGTAATTAAACCGTTCGTTACGTTACCAATTCTCCCACCTCCACTGGACCCCTGGGTTCTTCACTTCGGGGAATGGTCGTCGTCACGAGCCAGGAAGCTCCCGGACGTGCGGCCTAAGCCCCGCCTCGAACAACTGGTTGGCAGCGGTTGGGATCGGACCATGCGACATCGTGCTACATCTGTGGGTGAGCGTTTGGACTTTGCTTTGGGATTCGCCAGGCTTCAGATTATGGGTAATTAATTTTGAACTGCTGGGAATCCTTAGTGTTTGACTCGTGCGCTAGGTTTGTGTACAACCTCGCGACAAGTTTTAGAACAAAGCCAAAGCTAAAAAGCAGCGATCATGGATCTGATGAGGTTACTGAGAACAGATTTACTCTGTTTATGTGAAGAATTGGGTGTGGAGGTGGAGCAAAAGATGAAGAAATCTGAGATCAGTAAAGCGATTTTAGAGAGCGCGGAAGCAGAGGAAATTAAAAATACGTGGGAACTGCTTCAGAACGCTAAGAGTGAAGCTGCAGCAAGAGAGGAGCGAGAACAGGCTGCAGCGAAAGAGGAACAGGCTGCAGCGAAAGAGGAACGGGCTGCAGCGAAAGAGGAGCAAGCTGCAGCTAGAGAGGAACGAGCACAGACTGCAGCGAAAGAGGAACGAGACCAGGAGCGAGCGCTGAAAAGGCTAGAGCTCGAAATTGAACAACAGCGATTAAACTCGCAGAACAGTAGAGTTGGGGCTCCAGTACGAGCAAGTGAGACCGAGTCGTATCAAATGAAGAAGCTCATGCAGCCGTTTAAAGTTGGGGAAGACGTGGGCCTATTCTTAGTTAACTTTGAGAGGACATGTGAGAAGTTGAGCTTCGCCCCAGAAACGTGGCCGCAACGGCTTTTGACTCTGTTGCCCTGTGAGGCTGCAGAGGTTGTCGCGCGCCTTAGTGCTGGAGACGCGGACGACTACGACAAGGTGAAGTCCAGCCTTTTGAAGCGGTACCGCCTTTCTGCCGAGGCGTTCCGTCAAAGGTTTAGAAACGCATCCAAAAAGAGCAGCGAGGGCTACTCGGAATTCGCGTACGGGCTTAAAACCAACCTGATAGAATGGTTGAAGAGCGAGGAAGTGTACGAAAGCCGAGACAAGGTAGTCGAGTGTGTGTGCCTCGAACAGTTCTTTCGTAGCATTCCGCAGTCAGTCAAGCTCTGGGTGCAGGACAGGGTGGGAGTCGACTCTGTCGAAAGGGCCGCTGAGCTAGCCGAAGAGTACGCAACGCGTAGAAAGCTGAGCGGAGAGGAAAGCGAATCCGGCCGAAGCGATCAGCGCAAGACCTTCCGACAGGGTAACGGCTCGCGAGAAAACGGGCCCGAGAAGCCCGAAGCAGGACAAAAGGTCCCAGAAAAGAGCGCAGAACACTCGAACGGAGACGAGGCGCGGAAAAGCCCAACAGGGCAGTTCGAGGCAAGGAAGCCGTTCCTGTGCTACAACTGTCAGGAGCCGGGACACACAGCGGCCAGATGTAGGAAACCGCGGGTGGTGTTCTCGTACGTGAACGGTAGTGACGAGGACCTGAAGCTCCTTCGTCCCTATCTTCACGAGCTCCAGGTAAACGGAAAGCCGTGCAGGGTGCTTCGTGACAGTGCAGCGACGATGGACGTTGTTCATCCGTCGTATGTAACGCCATCCGATTTTACTGGAAAGGTAGTTTGGATCAAGCAGCTGCTCGAAAAGCACAGTGTCTGTCTGCCTATGGCGAGAGTAAGGATAACTGGCCCGTTCGGAGAGCTAGTGACAGAGGCGGCTGTCTCGCAGACAGTCCCGTTGGAGTATCCTTATTTGTTTTCTAACCGGTCAGATTTCCTGCTGCGCGAAAGGGGTCAACAACTGGGAGAAGGGCTAGTTCAGTCGTGTACGAGGTCCAAATCGCGTCAGGTCGCCCCTTTGTTGACAAGTGATCCAGAGCCAGAGGCAGCTGACGTGGAGCAAGCACTCCCAGAGTTGGAGGCAGAAAACCGGGATGAGAGGGACCAGGTTGTAGAACAGCCTGACCTCGTAGCACTAGAAAGCGTACGCCGTCCCAACGCGCCGGCGAAAAAGGCGGAGGAAGACGGGATCAGTGAAAGATCTCTCGTAGCTCCGGCGTCGCGTAACGTTGGTCCTCTGCTACGAGTAGACAGAGTCGAGCAGAAGAGCGACCCTAGTGTGTCAGGGTTTCGCTGTACAGCTCAGGAGATTGCTAGGACCAATGTGACGGGGAATGAAAGAGGCGGATTGTTTTATCGGCGCTATAAGGACCGCATTTTCACGTCTAGAAATCACGTGAAAATCGATCACTATGACTTCAGCGTAAGAAAAAGGAAAGGCAAATTTAACGGCAATGCCGATGGGTTGAGCAGATTTTTCTGACATCACGAAAATTAGTAGGGTTGATCTCAGAGGTCTTCGTCATCCACGGGAATGAGGATCTAAGTGGGGGCACTTCGTTGAAACCCCAAAATGACCTCACAAATTGCGAAAAGTTTTTGTCTTTTGTCTTTTGTTCTTAGTGACCTCGTTGGAAAAATGAGTTTTTTTGGCGACAGGGGGTCTCGATACCCGGAATTGTACCAAATTTTGGTAATCCGTAATCCAGTCTGGCGGGTCTTTGGCGAATTCCGAGCGTTTGACTGCGGTGTGGCGTGGTGTTGTGGGGGACGTTTCCGCTAATGCCTCCGTTGTGAGAGGTTTGGGAGTTTGTTTGGTGCTTGCAGCGTCTTCTCAAGGCCTACTCCAAGCCCACCTCTTCAGGCCAGCGATTGTACCACCGGCCATTCGAGGTTTCCCTGGCCCCGGAGGGGCTGTTGAGAATGGAACCTTCGGCAACCTTCTTCCGAGTTTCAACGCTGCGGAAACGAGTCCCAAAACGAGTCCCGACGTGTTCAGGACTGACGCCCACCTGTCGAAGGCTGCCCAAAACGTGTCTCAACGCGTCCGTGACGTCAACGGGACGTGTGTGTGTGTGCGTGTGGGTTCGTGCGCTCCGGAAGGGGAGAGAGGCCTGGCCTAACTGCGGAGAACCTTGGCTATGACTCATTTCTGACTACGTCGCAACGGACCCAGCTGCAAAGCACGTGGCTGTCGCACCTGCTGCCCTGGCGGAGAGAGAGGGAGAAAACGGACCCCTATATAAGGCGGGGCGTGAGAGCTCCATTTGTTCTCTCGGATTTGACGACTGTATCGCTACCATGTAATTAAACCGTTCGTTACGTTACCAATTCTCCCACCTCCACTGGACCCCTGGGTTCTTCACTTCGGGGAATGGTCGTCGTCACGAGCCAGGAAGCTCCCGGACGTGCGGCCTAAGCCCCGCCTCGAACAACACCTACCGCCATCTATGAGCGACGGCGGCAAGCCACGTATCTGGTTGCCGCCGTCACTCATAGATGGCTGCAGCCTTTCCACTCTGGCTTGCCGACTTGCGGCCGGCCATTACTTTCCATTGAACAGCTCTGCTGGTCTTTCTTCTTCACCAGAATGGAAAGGCAGAATGTTTTTCATCTCACCTCGTACACCTCGTATATTTTCTTAAATCGCCGATTTTGAGAAACCATCCTGCAGTCGAAGACTTGGTTCGATGACTTCCTGGCGGAAACAAATTGCACCATTAAAAAGAAGAGGGGAAATTATGAATGGTTACAACGAATTTTAGCACCTCCAAAAAAAATTTCCACGTCTAATCGTGCAATGATGGTCCGGGTTATATTTTTGTTATATTTATGTAAAAATATATGTTAAAACCATGTTTTTGGGAGGAGCATTCAGCTAGGTGCGAACGTCACAGCTAATGTTTTTCTGGAGATGTAAAAATTCGAATCTCGAGGCGTGGAGATTGCCAAGGTTTCGCCATGGTAATTTGCACAGCCGTCAATTTCACACCTGAGCATGCACGTAGTAACATTTTTTTTTACTTACTTTATGAAAGGTTTACGACATGTACACAAAATATAAAAACTACAATAAAAATATCTATGCAAACAAAATTACGAAACAGGTCAAATAAACACGTTTTAGGAACATATTCACAAATTATTTAGCAATGAGCAACTCCACATCAAACGAAGCAAAATATATCAAAATGAGCATCTTTAAATGCATTTTACGAACAGGTCAAAAAACGATGCTCACCCATTATTGTGCTTTTGTTATTAATGCAGAAACGCAGCTCATTTTACGAAATGTAACAATATTGCACTTCAATATTTAAAAAAAAAGTATTTTTGAACTGTTTTAACCGTTTAAAGAGACTTGTGATGCGAAAGCATTAAGTAACATATCTCATTAAAAGAAAAGCGGTAACAAACATTCACTGAAATTGCGCTAGGTTTTCTTCGTTATGGGGGCTTTGCAGCCTGACGTCGGCTCCAAGGAGACAATTTTTTTACAACCGACGAAGGCGGATGCAGCGGTGTTGCTCTATTGTAGGGTATTAGCTGCGAGATGTTTCGGTGGCGCCCTCGTTTGGTTACCTTTCGTGACGTCATTACCTTGTGAACAACAAGTTCGATGGCGTTTGTAATGGGCATGGTGGAAGCCTGAAATCATAGCTCTCTCAAAGCAACACTGCCAACACCGTCGAAATTGAAGTTCTTACATTCCTCTTAAGGTCTGTTCACACGATGCATCTTTTAGGCGCGCCACAGTTTCGCGACACTCATGTTTCGCGAAATGTGCTTGTTCACACGTACCGCTTCACGTGCAACAACGTTGACGTTTAGACTCGCGAAAATAGTTTCGGTGTTGACCATAATGTGGCGCTCTGAATCAGATCGCTATTTATCTGGGGACCTGCTTTGCGCAATTTATGCAGTCAATTCACTTTAATTTTTTTTTTCTCACATACTGCACTTGGAGCGATCTCGCATGTGCGCAAAGCCGATTGAGGCGGCAACCTGTACGTGCAGGACATGTACCGGCGCCGAGCCCGTACGCAGCCAATTCATTGCCAAAGCTCCTATCAATGCACATGGTATTTATAGAAACGCTACGTGCCCAATCTGGTTACTTCTCTGCGCCCATGTCTGCCCCGATTTTACTGTGCCAACTGTTTCAGAGAGCGCAAATGGTTTCACGTTCGCTTGTAAACAAAGCAAACTTGGTTTCAGTTTACTCGATGGTCTCTTATCCAGCGGTATCGTCGCGACAACAACGCTATGAGCACTATTCTAATCTCGCCAACTCCCGCTAATTGTCTTCGTCCATCGCTGGATTTTTTTCCGATATGCTATACTCACTTTTCCTTCAGTGGTGCTTGACGTGCTTGTGGAAGCGCCGGCAGTGTCCATCGTTCGTGGTTTCGGTTTTTTCGGATTTGGCTCGGCTACAACACCAGCAGTGAAGTGGTCTTCTCGAACAGCTCGCTCCCCCCTTAAAGACCACGTGAGAGCGTTTCTGAGCGGCCATTGGCGGCGCCCTCAGAGTGATTGACAGGACTCGGCAAAGTTTCAGCAAAAGCTCGCTCCAGAAGCGAGGTGTGCGCGCAACTTTTTCTAGATGCGCGCGTCCTTTTCGGACTCGTTCAGACGGCGCAACCATTTCGCGAAACTACGTTTCGCGACACTAGATGCGCGAGAAAAATGCATCGTGTGAACAGGCCTTTATTTCCGTCGGTGAGACATCCTTTGTTGACGTCATTGTCAGCATTCGGCCAATTGTGGTGGACCGACCACAGCGACGCTTTCGATCGTTCACGTCGCCAATAGATTGTCATGCTGTCCCTAGGTTAGTTAGTTTTATATTTGTGTCTCCTTGCATTGCCTCCCTATCCCCTTCCACGGGCCATTAGCTCACGAAGGACTGTGGGCGGACGCCGCTGCTGCTGGCAGTTGAGAACTATATGCAGAGTATGCACAGGAGGAGAGGAGGGGAGGAGCTTGAAGGATGAGGGGAGGAGGAGGGGGAAGAGGAGGGAGGAGGGGAGGAGGAGGACGAGGAGGAGGGAGGAGGGGCGGAGGAATAGCAGGGAGGATGAGGAGGTGAGGAAAAGGGAAGGGGGTATACCCTCCCCCCAGTACCCTTCCCTCCTCCTCCTCAAGAGCTGTGCTCTAATTCGGCGTTACAGGGAGTTGTAAACGGCTTTCATTTTTTTAGATAAATAGATAGATCGTGCGCCTGTCGCGGGACGATCAAGCACGCTGAAGGCCCCTACGCACATTAACGTTTGAGAGCGTTTGAGTGCGTTTGACTGCGTTGCGGCTGCGAGAAACCAGGACATCCCTGCTGCTAATACCGCGTGCCAAGATGAGTCCTTGAATTGGATTCCACGCTTCATACGAAGCACAGATGTGCCGGTAACTGGCTTTCGTTTCGCAACGCAACGCAGTCAAACGCACTCAAACGCTGTCAAACACGAATGTGCGTAGGGGCCTTAACCGTTCGGCCACGCACGCGCTCGCTCAGCGACGCGCGTGGCATTGCTCCTCCCTTTTAAAAGCGCATCGTCTCGATGCGACGTGCCAGGAAACAAAACATAAAAAAAACAAAAATAATGGCAAACTACGGGTATTTGTGCAACACAATCCTATCGAGCGCAATTCATAGTCCTATCGATCGTAGTACGGCTTGAGGCGCGCGACGTGGACGACTTCCGGCCGTGGAGGGCGGCGTGATGAAGTCCGTGTTCCGTCGGGCATCACCTCGTAGTTAAAATCCCCGAGTCGAAGAAGCACTTTGTAAGGTCCGAAGTAGCACTTCAGAAGTTTCTCCTTGAGACCACGGCGGCGAATCGGTGTCCACACCCACACCCTGTCTCCGGGCTGGAAGTGGACATCGCGACGACGAAGGTTGTAGCGGCTGCAGTGTCGACACGTTGTTGGGCTTCAATCCGGAGTCTGGCGAGCTGACGGACTTCTCCTGCCCGTTGGGCAACCACCTGGGCGTCGTCGCATCCATCGACAGCCGGTTCGTGGGGTAGCATTGCGTCCAGCATTGTCGTTACTTTGCGACCATGAACCAGCTGAAAGGGTGTCACCCCGGTGGTCTCTTGTACGGCCGTGTTGTAGGCAAATATGACGTACGGCAACCCCTCGTCCCATGTCTTGAGCTGCACGTCGACGTACTTGAAGATCGTGTCGGCGATGGTTTTTTTGAGCCTGTCCGTCAGCCCGTTGATCTGCGGGTGGTACGCCGTGGTGCGCCGATGGCTGGTGTGGCTGAGACGAAGGGTTTCTTGCGTCAGCTGGGCCATGAATGATGATCCACGGTCTGAGATCAGAACTTTAGGAGCGCCGTGCCGGAGGACGATGCACTCGATGAAAAACTTGGCGACTTCCACAGCAGTCCCTGAAGGAAGGGCTTTCGTTTTGGCGTACCGCGTGAGATAATCTGTGGCGACGATTATTCATCTGTTTCCTTGCGTCGATGGTGGGAAAGGACCAAGTAGATTGATCCATTCCGATCTGCTGGAACGGTGCGGTCGGGGAAGCGATCGGATGCAGGAGACCTGCCGGCCTCGTCGGCGGTTTCTTGCGTCGCTGGCACTCGTGGCACGAGCGTGTGTAGAGGGGAACGGCCTTCGGCACCTTTGGCCAGTAATACCTCTCACGAATTCAGGCCAGCTTACGGCTGTAACCAAGGTGTCCGGACGTCGGGTCGTTGTGGCAGGCTTGAAAGATCTCCGCTCTACGGTCGGTAGGGATTACCAGCAGCCATGGCGAGCTGTTGTCTCCGAAGTTCTCCTTGTGAAGTACATCTTGTCAAAGGACGAAGGTCGGCAGGGCTCTCGAGAAGACACCGGGGATAGTAACCCCTCGTCCTTCGAGGTGCTCGATTAGCGGGCGCAACTCAGAATCGTCTCTTTGGCGTCGCGCCATGTCGTCGGTGTTCACTCCGCCTAGAAAGCACTTGTCGTCCTCGTCGTCGCTGCTACCGGGAGATGTCTCAACAGGGGCTCCGGACAGGCAATCGGCGTCGCTATGCTTGCGGCCTGACCTGTAGACCACAGTCATGTTGAACTCCTGCAGTCGGAGACTTCATCGAGCGAGACCTCCTGAAGGGTCCTTTAGGTTCGCAAGCCAGCAGAGCGAGTGGCGGTCCGTGACAACGCGGAAAGGGCTGCCGTATAAGAACGTGCGAAGCTTCGTGATTGCCCAGGCGACCGCGAGACATTCCTTTTCAGTCGTGGAGTAATTTCTCTCTGCTTTGGCCAGCGTCCGACTTGCGTAGGCGATGACTTGCTAGGTGCCTTCTTGCACTTGAACCAGTAACGCGCCACATCCTTCGTTACTTGCGTCCGTATGAATCTCGGTTTTCGCATCTTGATTGCAGCGTCCAAGAACAGGAGGAGTCTGGATTTGTTGCTTCAGCTCCTCGAATGCGTGCTTCTGCTCCTCGGTCCATTCGAACTTCTCGGCATCCTTTGTAAGTTTTTTGAGCGGTGCGGAAATGCTTGCGAAATCCCGCACGAAGCGTCGATAGTTGGCACAAAGTCCAAGGAACCTTCGCACGGCCTTCTTGCCTGTGGGCGCCAGAAATGGCGCGACGGCGCGAGTCCTCTCGGGGTCTGGGCGGACGCCCTCATTGCTAACCACGTGGCCTGGGAACTTCAGTTCGTCATAGGCGAACCGACACTTGGACTGCTTGAGGGTGAGTCCGGCGGTCTGTATGGCTTGGAGAACAGCTCGGAGTCATAGCAAGTGCTCGTCGAAATCACTTGAAAACACTACGACGTCGTCAAGGTAGACGAGGCAGCTCAGCTGCCACTTCAGTCCTGCCAGTATGGTGTTCATGACCCGCTGGAAAGTTGCTGGCGCCGTGCAAAGTCCGAAGGGCATACCTTTATTTATTTATTTATTTATTTATTTATTTACCCTCAGGGCCAGGGGCGTTACAGAGGGGAGTGGGTATTAAAAAGGTACAGCACAACATACAGCGTACAACAGAAAATATAATACAGTAGTTATGGCTCTTTGCAAAAAAAGATGTGAAACGGCAGTTTTAAAACACTCGATATCGGGGATTTCGGCAATGACTCCGGGAAGGTGATTCCACGTTGTTGAGGCACTAGGAATGAAATACTCATAAAAATGTTTAGTACGACAAGACGGAATGGCAACTTTATGACGGTAATCGATGCGTGCTGAAACGTAATGAGGTGTTGTTAGTAGTCTTTCTTTTAGAATCGGATTATTATGATAACTCGTACAGTCCATCCGGTGTGACGAAAGTTGTCTTTTCCCGGGCCCGTTCGTCGACTTCGATCTGCCAGTAGCCGCTCTTCAGATACATCGATGAAAAGTATCGAGAGTGCAGGTGCAACCGGTCTAATGTGTCATCGATGCGGGGGAGTGGATTGACGTCTTTCTATGTTACCGCGTTCAGCTGCCGGTAGTCCACGCAGAACCTAAGCGTTCCGCCCTTCTTCTTAACCAGCACGACTGGAGAGGCCCACGGACTGCTTGAAGGCTGGATTATGTCGTCGTTCAGCATTTCTTGCACTTGCTCTTGGATGACCTCCCTTTCTCTTACGGAGACTCTTAACGGCGATCGGTGCACAGGGAGCGCGTCGTCCTCGGTAACGATGCGATGCTTCGCAACGGCGGTTTGGCCCACCTTCGACGACGTCGAGGAAGCACTCGCTGTATTCGGGGAGGAGGTCACTCAGCTGTCGTCGTTTCGGGCCTGGAAGCTTCGGGTCGGTGTCGAGCTGCGTTGGCGGCGCAATGTCTTATTTATTTATTTATTTATTTACACAGTACCTACATCGCCACAGGGGCATTATTGTAGGGGGTACATGGTACAGGAAAGTAAAACGGTTATACGTCACATTGTATCAAACATGTTCATAAAAAGTAAGACTATTGATTGAAAGAAGTGCAATAAGACTGTTACAAAAACTGTTACACAAAATCAGAAACATAACAGTACAAAACAAAAACACAGCACACTACTATTAAAGGATGTCTAATAATGAGGTGGAAAACATAGCATCCGAAGTCTCAGTGACCACGTGCTGCGGAAGACTGTTCCAATCACTAATTGATTTTGGGAAACATGAGTTCTTAAACATTTCAGTTCTGCACCTAATATTCTTTATTTTTAGCGGGTGGTCCACCCTTGAAGAAAGGTAATCAGGATGAGCTGGGCTGAGGTGGCGATGATTCTTCAGCAATCGCAGCGATTTCAGCGGAGTTCCTAAGTTCCTCGACGTGGCCCACAGCGGCACCTTTCGTGGGGTGTTGCGTTTCTTGTCGGAAGTTCGTCACGAGGACCACGGTGCGCCCATTCTGAAGTTCAGCCACTCCTCTTGAGACGCCAATTCCTCTCCCCAGGAGCAATTGAAGGTTGCCTTCCAGGACAATTTCGCCGCAGGTGGCTGTATCGGTCACGACAGGTACGACAACACTTGATCGCGGCGGCAGGTTCACGTGGTCGGCAGCGATTCAGACGGTGGTTGACGCTGTTTTGGGTTTCTCTGAAGGCGGAACAGGCGTCCGCAGCGTCAATCTGTCCTCACCCAGGTCGATGACGGCGCCGTATTCACACAGAAGGTCCATGCCGAAAATGACACCTCCGGAACAGTCTTGTAGAACGACGAATTTCACAGGGCACGTTTCGCCGTGAATTTCGACGCGAGCAGTGCAACTTCCGAAAGGCGTGATAAGGTGTCCTCCGGCGGTTCGAATCTGTGGTCCTCCCAAGGGAGTCGTAACTTTTCGCAGGTGGCGAGAGAGCCTCTCACACATGACTGAGTAGTCTGCTCCAGTGTCCACGAGTGCAGATGCGTCGTAGCCGTCGATAACAACGTTTAGGTTGTTGGACACCGTTGCAGAGGCGTCGTTGCGATGCGGGGCGTCGGGAGAGTGGGAGCGCTCCGGCGTTTTTGGATGCTCTTTACTTCAGTCGTCTTCGGCAACGCCACCTCCAGGCGTTGCCGCGTCTAGTTTCCCCGGCGAGAAGCGAGGGGCGACAGGCTTTCACGTCGGGGTCGGTGCATCGGCGAAGATGGACGTCGTGGCCACGGCGACCGGAACTCTCGGCGGGACGCAGGCTCGGTGGACTGAGGTCGTCGCAGGTACTCGGGGATCTCCCGAGGGCGTTCATTATAACGGGGGCGCGGAGCGTTCGGGTGGAACTCACGCAGCCCGAGTCGTCGGTATGGGCATCGGCGGTGGGTGTGGTCTGCTTCCCCGCAGTAGAAGCACAGAGGGCGTCGGTCGGGCGTTCGCCACACGTCGGTCTTCCGGGGTGCGCGGGTCTCCTGGCAGGCGTACTGGACCTGGTCGTCGTGGCGTCGGTCGTGCTGCGGTGCAGGAGAATGGCGTCGGGGCGGCGCGACATAGGCGCGAGGGGAAGGCGGTGGCCGTCGGGCCACTGCGGCGTAAGTTAGCGTGGGTTCTTCGGGGACTGCTACGCTGATGGGAGCCTCTGGTTGGATGGCTCTCTGCACTTCTTCCCGCACGGCCTCGGCGATGGAGAGCGAAGCTGGTCGGTCAGCGGCGGGTAGCAGCTTTCGGAGCTCCTCCCAGACGACGTCGCGAATGATCTCGCGAATGCCTGGGATGCTGGAGCCAAAGTCGCAGCTAGACGGCCGGAGGGCAGCGAAGCCGGGTAGTCTCTGGTAGCGACTGGCTCGGGCTTGCAGGGCACGCTCGATCTTTGTTGCCTCGATGACAAATTCTTGGACTGTTCCCAGTCCAGGCCGCCGAAGATGTCGTCTCTCACACCCCGCATGAGGATTCGCAGCTTCCCTTATTCTGTGGCCCGAGGGTCGGCGCGGGCGCACAGGCGCAGAACGTCCTCCACGAAGCCGGTGACGGTCTCGTTGGGGCCCTGGGTTAGGGTTCGCAGTAGATCCTCGGCTCTCTCTCTCGGCGGTGGTGGTTGATAAATGAGCCCTTCAGCTCGCTTTTGAAAATGTCCCAAGATGTCAAAGAGTATTCATGATTTTCGTACCAGTGCTTGGCGGTCCCCTCAAGCGAACAACAGACGTTGTGCAGGCGCTGCTCATCTGTCCAGCCATTGTGGCGGGCAACGTATCCGTACTGGTCGATCCTGTCTTCGACATCTTCGTGCTGCTCGCCGTGGAACGGAGCAGCCGTCCGCGGTGCGACGGGTAGGTAAACGATGGTAGAAGCGGCCGGGGTCTGCGATTGCTGGTTGTCCATCCTCGGCCTCGTTGCCGGCTTGGTCCTGGGTGGCAGAAGTCCGCATTCCGGGTGTAGACCTTGGGTGCGGCGACTTGATCGGGTCTCGATCTGGTCTTCGTTGGGTCCTCGGCACCTTGGGTTCGGACTTGTACTGCGGGAGCTCGGAGGGCTGCGCTGCACGGAGATGCGGTCCCCCACACCTCCACCAAAAATGCCAGGAATGACGAGGTGACGAATAAGGAATAACTCACGAAACTGAAACGTTTATTGGGGCGAACTTGTGCCCAAAATAAAAATGGAAACAAGATAACAGCAGAGCGTCGCGGGCGTCGAAGTTGGCGTGACAGCAGAGTCGAACGCTGAAGCGAGATCGCCACGCGGAGCACGTTTTGTAGCCGCGTGGGTCTGGAATATTCGGCCCTAGAACGTTCGGCGCGTAGAACATTCGGAAATCGAAACTTACGAGAACTCCAAGTTGAGAGAATAAATAAAAGGAAATTCCGCTGGCCGGAATCGAACCCAGACCTTCCGCGTGACGGTCCAGCGCTAACCATTCGGCCACGCACGCGCTCGCTCGGTGACCCGCGTGGCAATATGAAAAACAGACTTTTTTTTTTATCTGGAAAATGACATTATTTTATTGAAAATACTAAGTGCGCAAGCGAGCTGGTGGTTGCTAATTATATCATTTAACAGCTGAAACTCTGTTCCAAAAAAAAAAAAACTTTACTCGAAGGAACAGAAACAGAAAGGAACGTTCCTTTCTGTGTCTGTTTCTTCGACTATGTTTTTCCTTTCTGCATCACAGTCTCAGGTGTTAGACGACATGGCAATATTTTAGATCTATCCTGGTTCATCATCATGAGCCAAGGGTCACACCAAGTTCTTAGTTTTCCTGACCCCCTTGTAAGATTCTACAATCCTCAATAGAAAAAACTTTGTGATAGAGCACAAGGCCTTCAGCGGGCAGTCTTACGGAGGAAGATAAAAAAAAAAAACAATGTCATTTGCATTAACAAAAGAAAATAAGAGGGCCCAGAACTGAACCCTGAGGGACGCAAGATCACGTCCATTGAAAAGGAAGTGCATTATCGATGGTCACAGAATGGGTGCGATTAGACCACCCAGGCGACAATATTTTTAATCACGTTTAAATGGGAAAGTTTGGATGTTGATCTGGTGTGCGGAACACAGTCACGAGGTTTTGAAATGTTTATGAATATTGCATTAGTTCAAAAGTTCATGAATATTGCAGTATCAAGTCCGCCAATATTGCATTGGCGTACTTGCTACTAGCTTGCCAGGGAGCGATGGCAGTACCCGTCAAGCGAGGATGCCGTAAAAGCCAGTGGCAGCCTGAGTGAAACAAGCGATGCAGTTAGCCCCAAATATCAGGCTAGCCGTAGATCTCCGAACCATCATTGCACGATCTGACGTGGAAGCACCCCAGATTACCCTAGCGATTACTTCCAAATAAATGTATTTAAATATACACAAAATTATGTAAGAAAGTAATCGGTTACAAGTAATTTGTAATTAGTGTCGTTCAAGTCTGAGTCCCATGATGATCCCCGTCTTGTTCTTCTCTCACAGCCTGCTGCAGGAGGAGCTCCGGCCGATCTTGGGACAGAAATTCCTCAGGTAAATACTTGATCGCGTTCACAGCCACTGATTTGCCCCAGAATCTGTCAAACACTACAATAGACGTATCTCGAACAGTGACCCAAATTACTAGTCACAATAAGATTTGTTCGCAAAGTTATCGAATTTTCAGATATTGTCCGGGAGGCCGAGCTGCGCTACTGGCCACACTGTAAATGTGAGGTCAAATGTTGTAACATGGAAGCAGCACAGCTTGGTGCTGACGGGCTACAAGAAGATTTATAGCGTAAAATGAATGCTGGAAAAGCTTACCCCACAAAATCGAAAAGGAAATCGCAAAACGCCTTTTGTCTTTTAGAATGCTTGCTCGACTTGCAAGCTACACAACACGTGACGTCCCCACACTGAGCGTGGTAAAATTTGAATACTGGTTTTGGCACAAACTTCCTTTGCCGTTTTCTTAGCTATCTTTAATTTAAAGATAAAAATAGCATACCTATAAAAGTAAAGCCTGGGTATTCCGAAAATCTGTTGAGTAGTATGGGTAGCTCAAAAAACAGCCAGGGTTACTGTTCCACTTTAAAGGCAGGTTTCGCACACACTTGCGACCACTTACGACCTTGTCCTTTTAGACTAGGGCTGGGAAATTGGTCGGGCAACCTACCGATTATTCGATTAATGCTTTAATCGCGATTATTTTTTTAATCGGTTAATCGGTAAAATTTTGACGAACCAAAAGAAAGTAACTTGAAAGTAAGCATCTTCGACAGAAATCTGTCTGGTTTAGGGAAACAATTCGGAAAAAAAAAATCTCAAACCAAAAGCTCAGAAACAAAGAAAGCAAAAATTAAACGCTTTCGCCACGCAGACGTGGAAGAAAACACCTGTATCAAGGGCAAACTTTGGGTTAAATTCTGACCTCAAATAAACTGTAGTGGCAAGGTATTTAACTCCAAACAAGTTCAGAAGGTTACACGTATCCCGACCACTTCAACGCCGTTCAAGTGTTGCCGGCGAATATCAACGAACCTTTTATGCCTCGTGTAGCTGGAGTAATAACCTGTGAGTCTGAGTGTCTTTGAACCTGTCTCAACCACACATCGAGGTGGATTCATAATCAAAATTGTGTATATCTTCGTTCATCACATTATCAGCAAAGGAAGAAAACAAATGTGATTTTCATTTTTATAAGAATTATGCAGGGAAATGAACGAGACCAATTACCCGATTGATTAATCGATTAAAGGGTGTCGATTAATTGGGTTAAACTTTTAAACCCGAGACTGGCACTATCTATCGGGAAGCCGTCAACACTTTGTTTTTGTATACAGTCAAACCTCGATGTAACGAACTTCTATGTAACGAAACCCCCCGAAGTACACAACTTTTTCTAATCGCAAGTGTATGCATGCCATGTATTTTTTACCTCTATGTAACGGAGTCCCGTTTGCCGAAATTTCGATGAAACGAAGTTTCATGGACAATTCAGCACAAACTTTTGGGTTCCAAAGGAGATTTTGGGAAGCACACGTGCTGAAACAGGCCCCCGATAAAGCGCAAAGAGTGAAACGGGCCGCCCAATTGGCCCATCTGGTCCAATGCACCCAATGCTGTGGAGGGTGCCCTCTGGGGAGAAGTCGGTGAATCTGGCGAGAGTAGTGTACAGAACGGCCACTAGAGGACACTAGAGCCGCCGCTTGATGGATGGATAGATGGTAATGGCCATACCCTTTTGTATCGGGCGGCAGCTTGCGCCACCTAGCCTAACATTTCGTCATCCCTTCTTTTAAAAAAAAAAAAAATTGCATGAATTTTGTTATAACAGCCCCCCTCTCTCTCTCTTTTCAATTGAGTTTATTACTGATTTTTATCTGTATTTTTTTCCTTTATCCTTCCCTAGATCTCTTCCACCAATCTTCCAATCTCCTCTTAGTTACCGCAGTTCTTTCCCTATCCATTCGTCCATCTATGTCCGGAAAACCCAGTGCCCCCTCCTAATCCGTAGACATCCCTCCCAAAAGGGTGGGACGAAGCCCCGTGCACCTTAAAATTACATGTTCTATAGTTCCCTTTTCGCGGTTGCATACGTCGCACAGAGTGTCTACTTCCTGAAATTTAGCCCTGTACGTTTTCGTTCTTAGCACCCCCGTTCTAGCTTCAAAACAGCAAAGAGCTCCCCACTGAATTATCATACAGTTGTTCTTTCTTTATTTCTTGTTTTTGTGCCCTGTATATTGTTAAAGCTGATTTCCCCTGCATTCTCTCTTCCCACAATTTCCTCTCTGTTTCCTTTACTCCCTTTTCTACTGATACGCTCTGATCGGCTCCTCGTTGAATGTATTTAAATCTCAGCTTCCGGGTTCGGTTTGTCCACTTAGTGTTTAAACTTTTCATATATAGATACTTGTACACTTTCGCTGCCCACCGTGTATCGTCGATTTCAGCTAGTCATTGTTCAAATTTTACTTTACTGATCGCTTCTCTACTCTCGAAAGATGCCCAACCCATATCCCCCTGTACTCCCTCATTTGGTGTATTCCCATGTGCCCCCAATGCCAACCTGCTCACACTCCTTTGCTGTACCTCTAAACCTGCCTGGATTTCTGACCTCATACACAATACCGCATTCGCAAATGACAATCTTGGCACCATGACTCCCTTCCATACACCCCTAACAACTTCATATCTATTATAGTTTCATAGTGCCCTGTGTTTCATGATAGCCGAATCTCGTTTCCCCTTCTCTATTACAATATCTTCATGGTCTTTTAGATACCGTCTTCCTTCACTTAACCATACTCCCAGATATTTGTACTTTTCTACGTGTTCTATTAATGTGTCCTGTATCTCCAGGGGCTCCCCCTTCTCGTCGTTGAAAACTATTATGCCAGACTTGTCCCTACGAAATTTTAGTCCTAAATTGTCCCCTTCCCTGCTGCAAATTTTAATCAGTTCCTGTATTGTCTCACGACTCTCTGATACGAGTACAATGTCGTCTGCATACATTAACCCTGGCAATACTTGATTTACTTCATGTCCTTCCTCCATGTAAGTCAGGTCAAAACCTAGGTTGCACTGTTCTAAACTTTTTTCCATCTCACTGAGGTATATCATAAAGAGCAGGGGAGACAATGGGCAACCCTGTCTAAGACCTCTTTTTATTGCTGCTGGTATCGTAGTTTCGGCTTCCCATGTTATAACCACCCTATTCTCCGAATAAACCCGTTCTAGAAACTTAACCATGGTTCCCTCTAGTCCATATCCCTTCAGTAGGTTCCAGAGTTTTTCCTGATTCACATTGTCATATGCCCCTTTGATGTCTAAAAATGCTACCCATAATGGCCTTTGACTTGTCATTGCTATCTCGATGCACTGAGTGATTACGAATAAATTATCATCTAGACGTCTATCTTTCCTGAAACCGTGTTGAAGCTCCCCTAGAATCTGCTTTCTCTCTGCCCATTCTTCCATTCTTCGTTTTACAATTTGCATAGCTAGTCTGTATATTACTGAAGTTACTGTGATTGGTCGGTATGATTTGATACTGTCTTTGTCTACCTTGCTCTTATATAATAATCTCATCCTGCTCAATTTCCAGTCACTGAGTACCTCCCCTCCCATAAGCATCTGGTCAATCACTTGCCTTAGTTTCAATTTGCTTGTTTTGCCTAGAACTTTTATCAATCTCATTGGTATGCCGTCTGGACCTGTTGCAGTTCCAGCCGGAACCCTTCCTTCTGCTTTTTCCCACTCCCCAGTGGTCATTCCTCTTCTTCACTATGATCCTCCTCTTGTGTTGTGTAGACGCTACCATTCCCTACGGCCTGATTTGATTCTAACTCCGAAAATGCTGCTTCGATTGTATGCCTAATGTATTCTCTTGCCTCTTCCCCCACTACCTTTGTCCTTTCCTGTGTGGTTAGTGTCTGCTGGTACCCCTCTGTCTTTTTTCCCTGCGCACTGATGTGTTCCCAGAACCTTTTTCTGGTTTCCTCCGCCGGCAGTGTTGCCAATTTAGCGGTTTTCTCGCTAAACTTAGCTGTTTTTGGGTCTGTTTAGCGGGATAAATATTGTTTTGCGGGCGGCGGGATTTTTAGCCGGTTTTATCTTGGCGTTTTTTTTTTTAGAGATATAGAAGTTTTATATCGATTTACTGTCAACTATGCATCTGTCATATTCATAATCAGCCACAGTCGTATTTGCTTGCTCTCAGTAATGTTCTGGTTTGTGAGAGTAATTCACGTGACGTCGAATATCGGAACAAGCCTCCCTGTTTTGTGCGCGCACGTTTGAACAGCATGAATGTTCCAATGTTCCTTTGAGGTTTTTGTCGCTGCTTCGTGAGATGGGCCCGGTGAAGTACGCTCAAAAGTTTAGAAAGGACTGGCTACAAGACCCCAAACTTAAAGACTGGCTCCTGGAGGCTCCTGGTGATAGCAGACGAGCCAGGTGCCGCTATTGCATAACGGAACTATCTCCGAAGCACGTGGATTCGGTCCGCGCACGCTGCAACGAAGAAGCATATTTCGGCCGCTGCCCCTTTCTCCTCTGGCAGGCAGACGACTCTACGAGTTGAACGCAAGTCTGACCAGTCACGCACTGCTGAAGGGTCCCTTGCCATGGTCGTACGCTCACTCCGCAGGTTTCGGCTTCAAATCACCTGGGTAAACTGTGGCGTGTCGTGACAGATTTCTAGTCAAAACAAACGGAAAGCTTCCGTTCAGATGACATTGATATGATCTATACTGTTATTATACCTTTGGGCAAGAATTTAAGTAAAAAAAATATTGAAAAGTTATTTTTGCGGTGTGTTTTGGATTTAGCAGTTTTTAGCGGATTTCGGGATTCCGACTACAGGTTTTGAATTTTTGAGTTGGCAACACTGTCCATCGCCTTCGTTCGCACTGCGTAGTTCGTTTCGAGGCCTAACTGGCCTAACTGAAAGCGTGCGTTTCTCGTTGTTTTGGTCAGCCCATGCGTTCTGCTTTTGAAGCCTAGTGACACTTTTTCGTGCATTAGTGCTCTAGCACTATGAGCTCCGGCAAGCGAAAGGTGTTGTCGTTTGAGCAGAAAGCGAAGATTGTGCAAGCAGTCGCCAATGGTGAAAAGAAGAAAGATGTTGCAGCCCGGTTTGGAACTCCTCAGAGTTCGCTGTTGACGATTTTGAAGGCGAAGGAGACCATACTTGGCTCACTGAAGAGCGGCGTAAGCGGTCAACGTAAACGACTGAAGCTGGCGGTCTACGAAGACGTCGACAAGGCTGTTTTTAAATGGTTTGTCTATCCGGGCACAGAACGTCCCCATAACTGGCGGTGTACTGCAGCAGAAAGCGAAAGATTTTGCCTGCCTACTGGGTCACGATGATTTTCACGCAAGCAGCGGATGGTTCGACAAGTTCAAGGGCCGGCATGCGATTGTGGAAAAAGTAGTCAGAGGAGAATTGTGACAGCTGAGTCGAACGCTGGGGCGAGACTGAGTGCGGCTCGCCACTCGGAGCACGTTTTGTAGCCGCGTGGGTGTCTGGAACATTCGGCCTAAAACGTTCGGCGCGCAGAACATTCGGAAACCGATCAGACGAGAATGTTCTCGAATTTACGTGAACGCCAAGTTGAAAGAATAAATAAAAGGAAATTCCGCTTGCCGGAATCGAACCCAGATCTTTCGCGGGACGGTCTAGCGCGCTAACCATTCGGCCACGCATGCGCTCGCTCGGCGACGCACGTGGCATTACGACCCCCCTTTAAAAGCGCATCGTCTCGATGCGACGTGCCGGGAAACAAAACATCAAAACAAACAAAAAAGCCGTTTACAACTCCCTGTAACGCCGGATTAGAGCGCAGCTCTTGAGGAGGAGGATGGAAGGGTACTGAGGGATAGGATGGTAGGTTACTGAGGGATAGGTGACTCCCTGAGGTCACGTGACCTCGGCGGGAAGGGGGGGGGGTCACGTGCCCTCAGGGGGTCACGTGACATCATGGGGGTCACGTGACCTGAGGGGGTCGCGTGACCTCAGGGGGTCACGTGACCTCAGCGGAGGGTCACGCGACCTCAGGGGTTTAACCCCCATGACCCTCGTGAGGGTAACCCTCGTGACCATCGTGAGGGTAAGCCTCGTGACCCTTGTGAGGGTAACTTTCATAACCCTAGTAACCCTTGTGAGGGTAACCCTCGTGACCCTCGTGAGGGTAACTCTCATAACCCTCGTGAGGGTAACCCTCGTGACCCTCGTGAGGGTAACCCTCATAACCCTCATGAGAGTAACCCTCGTAAGGGTTACGAGGGTTACTCTCACCTGAGGGTAACTCTCATAACCCTAGTAACCCTTGTGAGGGTAACCCTCGTGACCCTCGTGAGGGTAACCCTCGTGACCCTCGTGAGAGTAACCCTCGTGAGGGTTACGAGGGTTGTTACCCTCACGAGGATCACGAGGGTTACCCTCGTAACCCTCATAAAAGTAACCATCGTAACCCTCGTGAGAGTAACCCTCGTAACCCTCACGAGGGTTACGAGGGTTACGCGCGGTTACGCCGACGGCGACGGGCCGCTCAAGCCGGAAACGGGCGCCTAAGAGCTGCGGTCTAAAATAATGGTTAACTACGGGTACTTGTACAACACAATCCTATCGAGCGCAATTCATAGTCCTATCGATCGTAGTACGGCTTGAGGCGCACGGCGTGGACGACTTCCGCCCGTTGAGGGTGGCGTGATGAAGTCCGTGTTCCGTCGGGCATCACCTCGTAGTTCAGATCCCCGAGTCGACGAAACACTTCGTAGGGTCCAAAGTAGCGCTTCAGGAGTTTCTCGCTGAGACCACGGCGGCGGATCGGTGTCCACACCCACACCCTGTCTCCGGGCTGCAAGTGGACGTCCCGACGACGAAGGTCGTAGCGGCCAGTGTCGACACGTTGTTGGGCTTGAATCCGGAGTCTGGCGAGCTGACGGACTTCTCCTGCCCGTTGGGCAACCGCCTGGGCGTCGTCGCATCCGTCGACAGCCGGTTCGTGGGGTATCGATCGCGCCCAGCATTGTCGTTACTTTGCGACCATGAACCAGCTGAAAGGATGTCACCCCGGTGGCCTCTTGCATGGCCGTGTTGTAAGCAAATGTGACGTACGGCAACACCTCGTCCCATGTCTTGAGCTCCATGTCAACGTACTTGGAGATCATGTCGGCGATGGTTTTGTTGAGCCTGTCTGTCAGCCCGTTGTTCTGCGGGTGGTACGCCGTGGTGCGCCGATGGCTGGTGTGGCTGAGACGAAGGATTTCTTGCGTCAGCTGGGCCATGAATGATGATCCACAGTCTGAGATCAGAACTTCGGGAGCGCCGTGCCGGAGGACGATGGACTGGATGAAAAACTTGACGACTTCCACAGCAGTTCCTGAAGGAAGGGCTTTCGTTTTAGCGTACCGCGTGAGATAATCTGTGGCGACAATTATCCATCTCTTTCCTTGCATCGATGGTGGGAAAGGACCAAGCAGATCCATTCCGACCTGCTGGAACGGTGCGGTCGGTGGAGCGATCGGATGCAGGAAACCTGCCTGCCTCGTTGGCGGTTTCTTGCGTCGCTGGCACTCGTGGCACGATCGTGTGTAGAGGAAAACGCCCTCACGAATTTGGGCCAGCGTACGGCTGTAACCAAGGTGTCCGGACGTCGGGTCGTCGTGGCAGGCTTGAAAGATCTCCGCTCTACGGTCGGTAGGGATTACCACCAGCCATGGCGAGCTGCTGTCTCCGAAGTTCTCCTTGTAAAGTACACCTTGTCGGAGGACGAAGGTCGGCGGGGCTCTCGAGAAGACACGGGGGATAGTACCCCCTCGTCCTTCGAGGTGGTCGATTAGCGTGCACAACTCAGGATCGTCTCTTTGGCGTCGCGCCATGTCGTCGGTGTTCACTGCGCTTAGAAAGCACTGGTCGTCATCATCGTCGCTCCTACCGGGAGATGTCTCGACAGGGGCTCTGGACAGGCAATCGGCGTCGCAGTGCTTGCGGGGTGACTTGTAGACCACAGTCATGTTGAACTCCTGCAGTCGGAGACTCCATCGAGCGAGACGTCCTGAAGGGTCTTTTAGGTTCACAAGCCAGCAGAGCGAGTGGTGGTCCGTTACAACACGGAAAGGGCTGCCGTTTAAGTACGGGTGAAACTTCGTGATTGCCCAGATGACCGCAAGACATTCTTTTTCAGTCGTGGAGTCATTTCTCTCTGCCTTGGCCAGCGTCCGACTTGCGTAGGCGATGACTCGCTCGGTGCCTTTGTGCACTTGAACCAACACCGCGCCAAATCCTTCCTTACTTGCGTCCGTATGAATCTCGATTTCCGCATCTTGATCGACGTGTCCAAGAACAGGAAGAGTCCGGAGTCGTTACTTCAGCTACTCGAATGTGTGATGCTGCTCCTCGGCCCACTCGAACTTCTCGGCATCCTTCGTGAGCTTTGTGAGCGGTGCGGAAGTCCTTGCGAAATCCCGAACGAAGCGTCGATAGTAGGCGCAAAGTCCAAGGAACCTTCGCACGGCCTTCTTGTCTGTGGGCGCCGGAAATGCCGCGACGGCGCGAGTCTTCTCGGGGTCTGGGCGGACGCCCTCATTGCTAACCGCGTGGCCTAGGAACTTCAGTTCGTCATAGGCGAACCGGCACTTGGACTGCTTGAGGGTGAGTCCGGCGGTCTGTATGGCTTGGAAAACAGCTTGGAGTCGTAGCAAGTGCTCGTCGAAGTCACTTGAAAACACTACGACGTCGTCAAGGTAGACGAGGCTGCACTGTCACTTCAGTCCTGCCAGTACGGTGTCCATAACACGCTGGAAAGTTGCTGGCACCGTGCATAGTCCGAAGGGCATACCTTTAACTCGTACAGTCCATCCAGCGTGACGAAGGCTGTCGTCTCTCAGTCCCGTTAGTCGAATTCGATCTGCCAGTAGCCGCTCTTGAGGTCCATTGATGCGAAATACCGAGAGTGGCGCAGCCGGTCTAGAGTGTCGTCGATACGGGGGAGTGGGTAGACGTCTTTCTTCGTCACCGCGGTCAGCTGCCGGTAGTCCACGCAGAACCTAAGCGTTCCGTTCTTCTTCTTAACTAGCACTACTGAAGAGGCCCACGGACTGCTTGAAGGTTGGATTATGTCGTCGTTCAGCATCTCTTGAACTTGCTCCTGGATCACCTCCCTTTCTTTAGCGGAGACTCTGTACGGCGATCGATGCACAGGGCGCGCGTCGTCCTTGGTAACGATGCGGTGCTTCGCTACGGCGGTTTGGCGCACCTTCGACGACGTCGCAAAGCGGTCGCGGTATTCGGCGAAGAGGTTAATCAGCTGTCGTCGTTTTGGGCCTGGAAGTTTCGGGTTGATGTCGAGCTGCGGTGGCGGCGCAATACTTTGCTGAGGTGGCGATGATTCTTTAGCAATCGCGGCGATTTCGGCGGAGTTCTGAAGTTCCTCGACGTGTCCTATAGCGGCACCTTTCGTGAGGTGTTGTGTTTCTTGTCGGAAGGTAGTCACGAGGACCACGGTGCGCCCATCCTGAAGTTCAGCCACTCCTCTTGAGACGCCAATTTCTCTCCCCAGGAGCAATTGAAGGTTGCCTTCCAGGAACATTTCGCCGCAGGTAGCTGTATCGGTCACGACGGTTACGACAACACTTGATCGCGGCGGCAGGTTCACGTGGTCGGCAGCGACTCGGACGGCGGTTGACGCTGTTTGGGGTTTCTCTGAAGGCGGAACAGGCGTCCGCAGCGTCCATCTGTTCTCACCCAGGTCGATGACGGCGACGTATTCACACAGAAAGTCCATGCCGAAAATGACATCTCTGGAACAGTCTTGTAGAACGACGAATTTCACAGGGCACGTTTCGCCGTGAATTTCGAACGCGAGGAGTGCAACTTCCGAAAGGCGTGATAAGGTGTCCTCCGGCGGTTCGAATTCGTGGTCCTACCCACGAATTCGTGGTCCTACTCCGCGGGACGCAGGCTCGGGGGACTGACGTCGTCGCAGGTACTCGTCGATCTCCCGAGAGCGTTCATTATAACGGGGGCGCGGGTCATTCGGGTGGAACCCGCGCAGCCCGAGTCGTCGGTATGGGCGTCGGCGGTAGGTGTGGTCTGCTTCCCCCCAGTGGAAGCACAGAGGGCGTTCGCCACACGTCGGTCTTACGGGGTGCGCGGGGCTCCTGGCAGGCGTACTGGACCTGGTCGTCGTGGCGTCGGTCGTGCTGCGGCGCAGGAGGATGACGTCGGGGCGGCGCGACATAGGCGCGAGGAGAAGGCGGTGGCCGTCGGGCCACTGCGGCGCAAGCTAGCTTGGGTTCTTCGGGGACTGCTACGCTGATGGGAGCCTCTGGTTGAATGGCTCTCTGCACTTCTTCCCGTACGGCCTCGGCGATGGAGAGCGAAGCTGGTCGGTCAGCGGCGGGTAGCAGCTTTCGGAGCTCCTCCCGGACGTCGTCGCGAATGATCTTGCGAATGCCTGGGATGCTGGAGCCAAGGTCGCCGCTAGACGGCCGGAGGGCAGCGAGGCCGGGGAGTCGCTGGTAGCGACTGGCTCGGGCTTGCAGGGCATGCTCGATGTTCGTTGCCTCGATGACAAAATCTTGGACTGCTGTCGGAGGACTGCGGACCAGGCCACCGAAGATGTCGTCTCTCACGCCCGGTATGAGGATTCGCAGCTTCTTTTCTTCTGTTGCCCGAGGGTCGGCGCGGGCGCTCAGGTGCAGAACGTCCTTCACAAAGCCGGTGACAGTCTCGTTGGGGCCCTGGGTTCTGGTTCGCAGTAGATCCTCGGCTCTCTCTCTCTCGGCGGTGGTGGTTGTTGATAAATGTGCCCTTCAGTTCGCTTTTAAAAATGTCCCACGATGTCAAAGAGGATTCATGATTTTCGGACGATTGCTTGGCGGTCCCCTCAAGCGAAAAACAGACGTTGTGCAGGCGCTGCTCATCTATCCAGCCATTGTGGTGGGCAACGCGTGCTTACTGGTCGATCCAGTCTTCGACATCTTCGTGCTGCTCGCCGTGGAACGGAGCAGCCGTCCGCGGTGCGACGGGCGGGTAAACGATGGTAGAAGCGGCCGGGGTCTGGGACTGCTGGTTGTCCATCGTCGGCCTCGTTGCCTGCTCGGTCTTGGGTGGCAGAAGTCCGTATTCCGGGTGTAGACCTTGGGTGCGGCGACTTGATCGGGTCTTGATCTGGTCTTCGTTGGGTTCTCGGAAGCTTGGGTTCGGACTTGTACTGCGGAAACTCGGAGGGCTGCGCTGCAGGGACATGCGGAACCCCGCACCTGCACCAAAAATGTCAGGAATGACGAGGTGACGAACAAGGAATAACTTAAAAAACTGAAACGTTTAATGGGGCGAACTTGTGCCCAAAATAAAAAAAAAGAAGCAGAAGATAACAGCAGAGCGTCGAGAACGTCGAAGTCGGCGTGGCAGCAGATTTGAACGCTGAGGCAAGACTGACTGCGGCTCGCCACGCGGAGCACGTTTTGTAGCCGCGTGGGTCTGGAACATTCGGCTCTAGAACGTTCGGCGCGGAGAACATTCGGAAATCAAAACTTACGAGAACTCCAAGTTGAAAGAATAAATAAAAGGAAATTCCGCTGGCCGGAATCGAACCCAGACCTTCCGCGTGACGGTCGAGCGTCACGCGGAAAAACTGACTTTTTTTTTTATCTGGAAAATTGCATTCTTTTATTGAAAAGACAAAGTGCACAAGTGATCTGGTGGTTGCTAATTATATCATTTAACACCTCAGACTCTGGTCAAAAAAAAAAAAAAATCTTTAGTCGAAGGAACAGACGTACAGAAGGGAACGTTCCCTTCTGTGTCTGTTTCTTCGACTGTTGTTTTTTCTCTTCTGCACCACAGTCTCAGGTGGTAAACGACATGACATTATTTTAGATTTATCCTGGTTCATCGTCATGAGCCAAGGGTCACACCAAGTTCTTAGTTTTCCAGACCCCCTTGTAAGATTCTACAATCCTCAATAGAAAAAACTTTGTGATAGAGCACAAGGCCTTCAGCGGGCAGTCTTACGGAGGAAGATAAAGAAAAAGCAATGTCGTTTGCATAAACTATAAAAAAAAGAGGGCCAAGAACTGAACCCTGAGAGACGCGAGATCGTGTCCATTGAAAGGGAAGTGGATTATCGATGGTCACAGATTGAGTGCGATTAGACCACCCAGGCGACAATATTTTTAATCAAGTTTAAATGGGACAGTTTGGATGTTAATCTGGTGTGAGGAACACAGACACGAGCTTTTGAAAAGTTTATGAATATTGCAGTAGTTGAAAAGCTCATTAATATTGCACTATCAAGTCCGCCAACATTGCATTGGCGGACTTGATAGTAGCTTGCCAGAGAGCGATGGCAGTATCCGTCAAGCGAGGATGCCGTAAAAACCAGTAGGAGCCTTAGTGAAACAAGCGATGCAGTTAGCCCCAAAGATCAGACTGGCCGTAGATCCCCGAACCATCATTGCACGATCTGACGTGGAAACACCCCAGATTACCCTAGCGATTATTTCCAAATAAATGTATTCAAATATACACAAAATTACTTCAAAAAGTATCGGTTACAAGTAAATTAATTAGTTGTAATTAGTCCCGCACAAGTCTGAGTTTCTTGACGATCCCCGTTTCGTTCTTCTCTCACAATTTGTAATGAGTGTCGTTCAAGTCTGAGTTCCATGATGATTCCCGTCTCGTTCTCTCACAGCCTGATGCGGGAGGAGCTCCGGCCGATCTTGGGGCAGAAATTCCTCAGGTAAATACTGGGTCGCCTTCACGGTCACTGATTTGCCCCAGAATCGGTTCAACACTATAATACACATATCTCGAAAAGTGACCCAAATTACGAATCACAATTAGATTTTGTTGTAAAGTTAGCGAATTTTCAAATTGTGTTCGAGTGGCAACACTGAATATGTGACGTCAAATGATACATTATGGGGGCAGCACAGCTTGGTGCCGACGGGTTACAATATACTGATAGTGTGAAATGAATGCTGGAAAAGCTTACCCCAGCAAATCAAAAAGGAAAACGCAAAAATGCCGTGTCTTTTAGATTAACTGCTCGACTTGCAGGCTACACAACACTTGACGTCCCCACACTGAGCATGGTAACATTTGAATACTGGCTTTGGCACAAATTTCCTTTGCCGTTTTCTTAGCCATCTTCAATTTAAGGATAAAAAATAGCATACCTATAAAGCTAAAGCCTGGGTATTCTGAAAATCTGTTTAGTATGGGTAGCTAAAAAAACAGCCAGAGCTACTGTTTCACGAGCGGTTGTTCTGCTAAAGGGGAAGAGTGAACGGCGTTGTGCGAGGAGCCTGCCCTGCTTTTTTGAACCTGCAATAGGGTATAGGAAAAGTAGGCAATACCGATTTGTTCTCACGCGTACACTGAACAATCATTGAGGTCTGCCTCCCACGCGAAGTGCCAGGTTTTCGATTCCTGTTAGCGACGCGTTTTTTTTTTTTTTGTTTATCCTTGCAATTTATTGTTCTAGTAAATTCGAGAATCCTGTCGCTTGTTCGAGGTGTGAATATTCTCGTCGCCAAACCTTCTAGGTCGATTGTTCCAGAAGCCAACGCGTGTACATAAGGGGCTCCCTGGCGATCCTCAGTCAGTCTCGCCCCAGCGTTCGACTCTGCTCTTACGCCGACTTCGACGCCTGCGACACTCTGCTATAATCTTCTGTTTCCTTTTTTTTTTTTTTTTTTTTTTTTTGGGGGGGGGGGGGCACAAGTTCGCCCCATTAAACGTTCAGTTTACTCAGTTATTCGCCGCCTTATCAGTTGTCATTCGTGACCCCAGATTACCCTAGCGATTACTTCCAAATAAATATATTCAAATATACACAAAATTACTTCAAAAAGTGATCGGTTACAAGTAAATTAATTACTTGTAATGAGTGTCGTTCAGTCTGAGTTCCATGATGATCCCCGTCTCGTTCTTCTCTCATAGCCTGATGCGGGAGGAGCTCCGGCCGATCTTGGGACAGGAATTCCTCAGGTAAATACTGGGTCGCGTTCACAGTCACTGATTTGCCCCAGAATCGGTTCAACGCTAGCCTATAATACACATATCTCGAAAAGTGACCCAAATTACGAATCACAATTAGAATTTGTTGTGAAGTTAGCGAATTTTCAAATTTTGTTCAAGAGGTCGAGAGGAGCTACTGGCAACACGGAATATGTGACGTCAAACGATGTAATATGGGGGCAGCACAGCTTGGTGCCGACGGGTCACAAGATATTGATAGCGTGAAATGAATGCTAGAAAAGCTTACCCCAGCAAATCGAAAAGGAAAGCGCAAAAATGTCGTGTCTTTTAGACTACCTGCTCGACTTGCAAGCTACACAACACGTGACGTCCCCACACTGAGCGTGGTAAAATTTGAATACTGGTTTGGCACAAACTTCCTTTGCCGTTTTCTTAGCTATCTTTAATTTAAAGATAAAAATAGCATACCTATAAAACTAAAGCCTGGGTATTCCGAAAATCTGTTTAGTACGGGTAGCTCGAAAACAGCCAGGGTTACTGTTTCACTTTAAAGGGTAACTGCAAAGAAAAAAAAAGTTTTTTTTTTTTAAACAGCCTAATTGGAACAAGCATGTCAAAAAACAATTTTTCCGCGAAAAAAAAATTTTTACAGCAATATTTATTGCGTGAGACTGATTTTAGTTTGCGGCTATTTCGTCCATTTTAAATCGCGCGCCACGAAGTTGGGGTTCCGTGACGTCAATCCCAATCGGCTGCTATACTTCTCATTGGCTAAGAGTTTGATTGACAGCTTAGATCTTGGTTGTTAAGCCTTTGTTATATGTTGCAGTTTCCTTTTGAGCGGCATATTTTTATGTTTAAAGAATAACCCATGTGATAAAGTTACTATTCTTTACAAAAGGTTTACAAAACGGGCACTTCCGTTTGGATTCTTACCATAACAAACAAAAGCTTCGCCATTCTTTCATGGCCACCGAAGTCTGTTCCCGCCTGTCTCGCCTACCTCGACTAGTCGTTTCGCCGAAGTGATCAGTGTTTCGTGCTGACCCAGGTGCTTGAGTGAGACTTCTTGAAGTGAAGTAGTGTGTGTTTAGCAGCTGTCGCAGGTGTTAGTGAGAGGAAGCGACGCGAGGTTTAGCTTTCATAGCGCGGTATTTTTGTTTTCCTCTTTGCTTGCTTAGCGTGCTTTTTTTTTTTTTTTTGCTTGCTTGCTTGCTTGCGCGTGCAAATGCCGACTTTTCGGAGATGTCAGATGAGTGATCCTGACAGCGAGCCTTCCAGCAGCCATGTCGCCCCGAAAGGAATGCCATTTGGCTGGAGGCAATGGGACGTTCGCGTAGCGAGAAACGTGTCCAGTTACTATTATTCCCTGGGGAAGAGAAAAATATCATGTACGTTTTCCCATAGGAATACACAGGAAGACTGCAAAAGTAGACTGCTTGCTGTCTGCTTCAATTTGCAATCGAAAGTCCCGTAGACACTAGCGCCAGCTGAGCCTCTAGTGTTTATTGTAATAACTCTATGGTGCGCACACGCAGAGAACAGGGTTAGGTGATGAAAGAAGGCGGCTGATTGGTCCGGCAAGCGCCTAGCTTCCACCGCACTGTCAGCTTAGGGGTGAACGGAGTATTATAGTGACGCAGTGCTGGGGACGACTGACGTGTTTCGGGTACAGCGGATGTATCACGGTGAAAAGGGAGAGAGCTTTTGGAGGAAGGGAGGTACAAAATAGTCCGCTATATTTCAAATTTTCATACCGAAAAGCACGCTTTCGACTTTCTACCGTCTTTTTCTTTTCTCGCACTAAACGATATGTTATTAGTAAAATCCCAATCTAAATTCATTTATATCAGCCCAAAATTTGTTTCCTGGTTCCCTTAAGCCTTTTCTGACTGCTAACGACCGGACGCGCCGCTGCGGAGTCGGTCGCAAGCCGTCACGAAAGGATTAAAGGGGCGACGCAACAATTTTTGTACTTTGCGCAAATACCGCTTAGACCGGATCCCTGACGTTAATGACCTATGAAACACGCGTTCGTTTTTCACCCCACGCAATAGAAGTCCCAGAAAAAAATTTAAAAAAACGAGCAGCGTTTACCCCTCAACTCGCAGCCAGAACAAGCGGCCACGTGATCTGGAGCCGATTATATGCCGCCAAGGTTGATCATACCCACGCGCTGGGGTTGGCAAAGCACAGGACACGCGCTGAGTTCTAGACATTGTTATGGCTCCGCTATTGTCATTGTTGCAGCGATTGGACCCGGGCCACTACCCGAATGCTTCTCGAGCTAGTAATTATCACGAGCCCAAATCGAGTGCCCACGCAGTGCTCGGGTCCTATCCATGAACCGCATTCAAATATCGTCATTGGGGCGTTCTGCGATCCCCACGTTACGTCATCAAATTTGCAAAGGAGAGATTGAATGAAAATGATCGCTTTTGTCCTTGAAATTACACCGCAACAAAGGAGTTCCTTGGCAGGTGGCGTTGCGTGCGAGAATCCTTGAGTCCCACTAGTGCCAGTAAGCTCGTGTAAAGTGAAAAACATTCCAATTGAATATCGTTGCACCGCTCCTTTAACAACCGGTTTTTAGCCTATCGATCCGGTCGTAAGCAGTCGCGAGTGTGTGATCCAAGACTCTGAAGTATATAGTTAAGTCCGAAGGACACGCGAGAGCCTCTTTCTCAGCAAAACGACGGGTGCCTCTAAGAGGCTGCCTGAGAATGTCAACATTAGTGGATCCCCGACTCGCCCCAAAGCGGCAAAAACGGTGAAGCTCGACGAAAAACGCCGCAAAGCCACAGACGCGCGTCCGTCTCAGCTCGTTGGCGGAAAAGCAGACGCAAACTGCGGTGCGCGAAATAGGTCTTACAATATTTGGTTGTAGAACGAAGAAACGACGATTTTGGCATTGAAACGTGCACGTCTTGTTAAAATAACGTAAAGCTAATGTAAGACATATATCTTACTATCTTATAAAGCTAATGTAAGACATATATCTTAATTCAACGCATGAAAAGAGAAATTGATAACGTTCCGCGGGGAGCCGGACTACTTTTACTACGATTCTCGAGGTAAATAGGTGTGTTTAGGCGGTATCGGCTCTAGCCTCTGGTGAATACTTCCTGTATGAATGACCATCGGTACGGTCCGATGACGTCACGTGCAGGCCATGTATGTACTGTTTCCAGACTTGGACGTAGTTCTACTACTCTACTCAAACTACTGTAGTTTAACTACTTTTCCGAGTAACTTGGTAACTTTCAATTACAACTTTATTTGGGTAATTAGTAGTTTACTTTAATTACATTTTTCAGGTAACTTCTACTCAAATTACTAACTACTTTCGAAATCGCCGGCAGATGAAGTGGCCTTCCCGAACAAGGGGCCCCCTCGCAGCCGTAGAAAATGCATCACAGGCGTCCTTGGGCCAAGGAGGCGATGAGCAGCCAAAACATAACACCGACGCGCACGAACGCAGGAAGAGATGCTTAACAGGCCTTGGTCGGGTATTGACCTAATCCGGTAATGCACGCAGGCGCCGCGCCTTCGGCTGCAACCGTGCAAGCAAAGACGGGGGGCACTCCGAAGGTTGTTGTTTTCATGTTGCCTGCCCTTTGTGAGTTCTGACTCAGGCGGTTTGGGGGTTCTACAGGAGGCGCCACTGGCATGACCTCGGAGTTGGGCGCCTGTTCCCATCGTCGCCTCGTCGTCAGCGAATACTCGCTTGCACAGCCGGACTCCACCGCACAGAAACGCAGACACGGATAATCCGTTAATGGGAGCACATTCCCGCTTCCAGCTGCAACTATACGAGCGTCAATGCTTGTTCACGTAATCCTTCGAGCCCTTCCGACCTTCCAGGACAGGGAGACCTCCTCTTCGTTGAAAACGATTTACTTGTCAGGCGTGTCAGGCGCGTCAGGATCCGTAGTCACCGGCGAGGGTTGCGAGTCACCCTTGGGAGTTCCTTTTATTGGACCCGGCGTCAGCGGCGAAGTATACTTCGTTTTATCTTCTGTTAAATAAAAAATAAAAAACTTTTTTTTTTCGGTAGCGTAGCACAGCACTGCAACGATACGCGCAGTCGTCCGGATGATCTCATCGTCGTGGCGTGAGACTTGAACCCTTGACGGTCAGGTGCACTCGCTCAGCGTACTCTCCGAACGTCGTGGGAATAAAGAGGGGCCAGTCATAACAATCTCAACTTGCCGAAGAAAAAGACAAAAGGAGGAGAGTTTGTTATACAACCCCTCAAACGAGGCAAACCTCACATGTTTCGTCATGGACACCTAAGATGCCAACCCTCGCTTACCCGACCGTGCACAGCCGGTTTCTCAAACTCAACGCTGCCGTTCCATCCAGCGCGTCGGTGGAACGTCTTTTTAGCTGAGCTGGGGACGTCGTTAGGAGGAATAGGCGAAAACTCTCCTATTAGCGGCGAGATGTTTTGGTGGCGCCCTCCTGTGGTTCCCCCTTGTGACGTCATTACCTTGCAAACAACAAGTTCGATGGTGTTTGTTATTAGCATGGTGGAAGCTTGAAATCATTGCGCTCTCAAAGGAACACTGCCAACACCGTCAAAATTAAAGTTCTTTCATTCCTCTTATTTCCGTCGATGATAAATCCCCTTTCCGACGTCATAGTCAGCGTTCGGCCAATCGTGGAAGGCCGACCACAGCGACGCTTTCGGTCGCGCACGGGGCTAATACTTCGTTTCACCTTATCTGCGAGCGAAGCCAAAGCTAGAAGCGCGAGACCAGCGCTTTTTGCGTTTCTCCCCAGCTCGCGCGCTCGAGCAAGGCCTGAACGCACGGAGCTTTCGTGCTCGCGCTTCCAGCTTTGCCTACGCTCGCACACAAGGTGAAACGAAGTATATCGATAACTTTGAAAGTAAATTGCTTCTGCGAGTGAATAACCTATTTTGGTGAAAACGCAAGTCATAAAATGACTGCATTTATTTCAGGCTCGCAAGGTTTTTCACGAATCAAAACTGCTGTTCATTTTGCTACCACAAAAATATGAAAAAAGTAACTTCGAAAGTAACTTCAAAGTAACTCGCTACTTTTTTACAGTAGTTAGTAGTTTACTCAATTACTATTACAAATGTGTAATTTCTACTCTACTCCAATTACTTTTGGCGTCGATACTCAGTAACTTAACTTAACTACCTTTTTTGAGTAATTTGTACATGTCTGACTGTTTCCCTGCCATTTCTAAAATGCGTTCACTCCTTCGTCACCTAAACCTGTCGCAGGAGGGCGCTGCAGCTGGCGGAGAAGGCGACGAGCCCGTGTCCCCTCGGTAGCGGAATACCCTTCCAGAGCTTCAGCCCGGACGTTCAGCGACCACGGCACCACCGCGTGCACACTCGGTTCACGGAACTCGGGGTCACTAATAGGGCTACGCTTATAGAGTGTCGGCACTCTATTAGCCGGGTTTTCTCTAGGCGCCGCCATTCGTTTGCTCAGTTTCAGATCGGGCGCGACTGGCGATAGTTACATTTCGAAAATGCAACTTCTTGAATTTAATACAATGCTATATACCCGGTTGGAGGCATTCTTGTACACGTTGTTCGAGAAACGTAATCAGGGCATCCGTCGCCAATGTTGCAAAACTTGGTGGACGCTTAAAGGGGCCATGAAAGGATTGACTAGCTTTTCTTAGTTAAAAAGTATTGAATTAGATAACTTGATTACTTACAAAACAAATTTTAATTGACCGATACTTGAAGAAATAACGTTACTTTTTCCAAATACTTCAGATTTTCAAAAAGACAGACCATTTTATGTCGGTTTCAAAAGAGTTTTTTTTTTCTTTATACTGTTAATTACTGGATTAGAATCACCGAATTATAAGCTACTTATTTTCTCGGTTCATTAGTATCGGTAAACCATCCTCCTGTCCCAGACTTGATTCGAGAATTTCTGGGTGCGAATCTTTCAGAAGCAAAGGGCCCCATTAGAAAGAGAAGGGCAAACTAGTAGCTGTTATAATGACTCCCTAATAAAAGTAATCAAACAATTAATAAATTACTTCGAAAAGTAATCGAATAGAAGTAATTTAATTGCTTGTAATGACTGTCGCTCAATTCTGGCTGTGGTATAGAAAAGTGGAACAAGCGCCTTCCGCAAAGCCCCTCCAATCTCAACTTTAGCAGCACGAACGCTGGAGAGGAGGAGAGAGGAGGCGAGGAGGGGTAGGTCTTTCGAAAGGCGAAGAGTGAAGGGCGTTGTGTGAGGAGCATGCCCTTCTTTTCTGAACCTGCAATAGAGTAGGCAACGCCGGAGTTGTTCTCTCGCGTACACTGAACAATCGTTGAGGACGGAAATTTGTTTTATATGATTTCAAAATAATCGATCAATCGTGCGTTTCATTGTGCTACTTAACAGCCTTAGGAGGGGCGCACGCACATGAGTCAAAAGGAAAAAATATAGAACTAGCGAGAAAACACGAGAAGTACACTTCTTTTCACTTTTTCAAAATAAGGGGAAAAGTTCACGTCAGAGTCATTCTAATAACTGGGAACAAATATTTTAAGCGCCAAAACGGCCTGAAGTGTCATTACTCTAAAGCTTAGCATGTTGAGTGGCTCTAATCGAACTTCATTTCTTTTGCACTTTTTAGTTGTGCATTTTTGTGGGCCTGATGAGTGGGAACCTGTACCCCATAAGTTTTCACAGCCCTGCTAGGCGTAAACAGAATTAATAAATAAATAAAATAAATCACGCAAACCTGATCTTGCTGACAAAGACCATGGACCACAGACTGTGGCACGCACAGACCGCATACATTTTTTTTTTATATATAGACGTTCTCAGCCTCCGTCGCATGAGCGCTGCCACCTTGTAATCACGTGACGCGGCCGCCATAAGGTGGCTTCAACTCGACGCGTCCTCGGCGCCTTGCTGAATGCGCTGTATTTATGCTCTTCGTCGCGTTTCACTGAAAATGTTTGCCTTACTTTGTAAAGTGTCCCTTCTCCTCACAACCTAGTTGCGTGTCATCATTGTGAGCACAACTTCTCTACTTGATTGGACAGACAGCGCACTTCTGAAGTACCTGTGCTCTCTGTCCTTGTCCCTAAGTGTTTTACACCGATAGCTGTTATGGTCTCTTCCCACCACTGAAATCGACATCCGTTGATGTTCTAGTTGGCGATATAGGCCATCCGTGTCCGATGTTACAAAACTTGGAGGACGCTTGAAGGGGCTATGAAATGATTGTCCAGCTTTTTCCAGATGAAGACCCCAATAGACCGATCTCCCTAAGCGTTCGGCGCATGCGTGACGCCGCCATAACTTTAGTTCACAGGTGCAAGACGGCCATGCATGCAAGGGCTCGTGCCGTCTCATGCTCTACACGCGCAGAGCTCCAACGAGGTTTTCGCACGTGCAGAAAGTCTAAAATTCCCTCGATGCATTGCGGCAGCGGTGGCGTGGTCAAACTGGCTGGTGAGATCGGTCTTTTCATTTTCAATGTCCATGGAACCTGGAGCAGGAATCTTTTTTCGTTTTATTGCCTCCAGTTTCGCCCCCAAAAAAGAGAGATGAAAACTCACGTCTGCTTTGCTCCTCGACTCGACCGGACTCGGCCACCAACATGTGAAATCACGTGGCCTTGACGTAAAGTATGTCTTTCTACCAGAAACGGAAGTTCTCCCGGCCGAGCGAGGGAGCCGCGTTGGATGCGAGCACTGCGTTACAGCATGCGCTCGTACAATCAATCCGTCAATGCATATTTTAATTCGCGTTCCTGGCCAATGAGTGCAGTGACGGCACTTATCACCGCTTGCGAATGACAAGTTTCATGTTGTGTTTAAGAAGGACTTTAGAAGCTTGGATCGTACCGGTGCCCAAGCACTTCACAGCCGCGTGATTTCTCATTTCGCTTTTGAGTTGAGTAAAGCTAAGGACCTAGGAAGAAGCTGAAACGTCATTCGCCTTTAAGAATGGAACGCGATGGCGTTTCCGGGCCCATTTCGCATCGCCTTCTCATTCGCCGTGCAAGCGTGCCTTGCGTAGCCGAGTCAGTATAGCGTGTCTGGCTCGCAACCGAAGGGTCGTGGGTTTGAATCCCGCCTAAAATTCATACTTTCATTCTTTAAAGGGATACTGAACCAAAGAATTTAGTGAAAGAAATAGAGCTCAAAATTTAATGTTAAACATTAGAACCTCCGAGCAGTGGGAGACCGTGCTGCTCAGCTCGGACCCGGGAGAACAGGTCCGTCTGGTCCAGATGGCCGAGGCCGCCGCCAAGGAACAAGAACTCCTGGCCGCCGACTGAGGGGGGAGAGGGGGAGGCTCTCTCAACACTCCCTCTTCCCTGACCCCATCTATGGACAAATAAATGTTGTCCTCCTCCTCCTCCATAATAAGTGGCGCACGTTCTTTCCACGAGCCAGCAGCCGCCGGTGTGCGCGAGCACACGCAACGAAAATGACGTCAAAGGCCTCCATTCGCGCTTATAAGGCACAGTGAAATGCATGGGCTTCGGGCCAAAGGAGCATAAAGACAGGCTTTTCATCTCTACAAGTGAAAGCTACGTGCTTATTAGACCAATTAATCGCTTACCTTATACACCAGACACTACTGTGTAGATGAAAAACTTCTCTTTATTCTCCTTTGGCCCGAAGCCTATACATTTCACTGTCATCTTAACCGCAAATGGAGGTCTTAGACGTCATTTTCGTTGCGTGTGCTCGCGCACACCGGCGGCTGCTGGCTCGTGGAAAGAACGTGCGCCACTTATTATGGACACTAAATTCCTTGGTTCAGTATCCCTTTAAGGCCAATGAATTACTTCATAAAGTGAAATCATTTGAGACATTCGGCGATCTTTAATTTGCATTACATGTCATGTTTTAATCACTTTCATTCCACGCGTGACGTCACGTTTCACGTCAGCGTTGTGGGTTGTTTGAAATTCTCGCGCAAGGTAATGTGACTGTGACGTCATGATCCTATCGACCAACCAGGATTTGCCCGTCACGCCACAGAGATCGGCTTTTCTCTAACACGAGCTCCTTAATGCTATCGCGCTAAAATCTTTAAAAAAAGGTCGAGCACCTTTTACTTACTTTGCGTTATGTTACGAAAGCCTACGTCGGCTTACGTCGAGAGCCACAGAGACATATCTGCTTCGAATGAAGCGTGGCAACCAATTCAAGGAGCAGACTAGCACGCGCCATTCGAGGCACTCATGATCCGGAGTCTTATACGTAACGTAAGAAAACGCAAGGAAACGCTCCTGTGTAAACCAGCCTTACCACTGAGCTACGAAGCAGCGCCAAGGGGAAGCTGAAGAGGTTCTTGAAAAAAAAAACGAGTTAGACGTGAATTCCATGCGATGCCCGCGAGGGAATTCCATGGAATCCTTTGGCTGTCCAGGTTGGGCAGCCCAAGTTGGGCATGCCTACGCGGTGTCCGTGGAGCCTACCTCTGTGCCAACCCTGGCCTCGTAGGACCGAGGTAGTACTCACGGTGGCGTTGCATGGGCAGCCCAAGTTCTACATGCCCATATGAAGCCCACCTATCCGCTTAACATGCCCCCGTATATAGCCGAGGTAGGACCCACGGAGCATTGCATGAGCAGCTCAAATTTGGCATGCCCACGCTGCGCCGCCGTGGAACCTACCTCTGTGCTAAACCTGACCTTGTGAAGCCGAGATGAGACCCACAGCGCGGGTAGCCCAAGTTGGGCATGCCCCTGTGGAGCCGTGCTGACGGCGAGCTTCCACAGTTATTTTGCAACGTGCCTTCCGCACCATCAAGAGTGCCGGTCTTAGCAGCCTAGTGATGTGAGCTCGTTCTGAGCATGCGCTCTAAACAGCACCCACAAATATGGCGTCCAGTGAATACTCCCTATTAGCGGCGAGATGTTTCGGTGGCGCCCTCATTTGGTTACCTTTCGTGACGTCATTACCTGGTGAACAACAAGTTCGATGGTGTTTGTAATGGGTATGGTGAAAACCTGAAATCATAGCACTCTCAAACCAACACTGGCAACACCGTCAAAATTGAAGTTCTTACATTCCTCTTATTGGCGTCGATGAGAAATCCTTTGCTGACGTCATAGTCAGCATTCGGCCAATTGTGGTGGGCCGAACACAGCGACGCTTTCGATCGCTCACGTCGCCAATAGCCAAGATGGAACCCACGGGAGCATTGCATGGGTAGCCCACGTTGAGCGTTCCGCACGTTGACGTCGTAGAGCCAATTTCTGTGCTAAATTTGACCCCGCGTAGCCGTGGTGGGGTCAACGGGGGGTTTGCACGAGCAGCCCAAGTTGGGCATGCCCACAAGTTGCTGAGGGGGACACACTGGGGTGCTGCGCCGGCTGCAAAAGTGGGCGTACTCTCGATTTGCTCACAGCTATTTGAAATTTTCCCTCGCGTAACCGAGGTAGGACCCACGAGAGTATTTCAGGGGCTGCCCGAGCCCACTTTGCCCATGTGGAGGCCACGTAGGCCCCGTAAATATTTAGAAGCGCCGAAAATACACAAAGACGGAGATGAGAGAAGAAAGACACAAGGCCCACTCGCAACTGAAAGTGGAGTTAAAAAACATTATATGTTCCATCCAAAATTAAGTCATCATGACATCGGTTCAAGCCCTTCTGAATATAATCATATAATCTTTCCCAGATAAGGCTGTTATGTATTTACAGTTGAATAATTGGTGGCACCCCCTTTGTGGCACTTTGTATTTCTTCACGAACCGGCCTTGACACCCACGTGTGCAACTCGGCGTCGTTCCCGTTCTCGTAATAAAGTGTCAACCCAAAGACATATCATGGTGTCTGAAGCACCCGCAACAGCGGACGACGCCCAGTCCTCTGCCACGTAAACCGGCAACGATGGCAAGCACCTTTTTGCAACCTCCACCGCCTTTCGAGTCCGGCGACAACCCAGCCGTCGCGTGGGATGATTGACGCGCAGCATTCACCATTTACGAAACGGCTATCGAATTCACAGAAAAGCCCGACGCATCCAGAAAAGCACTCCTTCTTCATGTTCTCGGACCAGCAGCGCGTCGTATCCAGCAAACGTTTCCCGAAGTAAACGGATCGGACTCCGTCGCGGCGATCCTTCAGCAGTTCGACGACTTGTACACGCCGTACAAAAGCGTGACCCAAGCAACGGCAGTGTTCAACACGATGGTGCAGCAACCAGGACAAACCATCGACGACTTTGTGACAGCGCTGAAGTTACAAGCACGTAAGTGCGAGTTTGGAGAACAAGAGAAGCGCCTACTCGGCGATCGCATCATCGTCGGCATCAGAGACGATGCGCTGCGGGAGTGACTTTTCCGAGAACCGAAACTGACGCTAGAGAAGATTATATCGTCATGCAAAGCTGCCGAAATCTCCAATCAACATGCTCGCGACGTCCAGGATAAACAGGGAGAGCAAACCGTGGATCGTCTATCTCTCTACGAAGGGAGAGCAAACCGTGGATCGTCTATCTCTCTACGACTCTCGCCGTGGAAGACAGCAAAGCCACACACCTCGCACCAGCACGCATCGCATGAAGCCGCAGACCAGCGGCTCTGCTCAAAATACCCGACCCGCCCTGCGTACATGCTCAAGATGTGGCACCTGTCATCCACCACGGAACTGCCCAGCGTATGGAAGTAACTGCTACACCTGCCAAAAATTCGGACACTTTGCCTCATTGTGCCGCCAGAGAGGCCGTGGACGCGGCTCGAAGAACAGCGCAGTGTCTACCTTGGATACCGAACCCGTCTGCCTTGGTACACTCTAAGAAAAAATGGAAGAAAAAAGTAGCAACGGCGCGTCTTCTTCCCTTCTACTGACGCGCCCCCAAGCGGACACGAGAAAAAGGGAGGAACGAGACGTTTTTCCCCTTCTCCAGGCAGACGCGAGAAAGCTTTCGCCCTCTCGACTCATCTTCTTTCGGTTTCGTTTTTCGAGCAGGTCGTGCACGTTGTTTAATAAATGCTGTTGAGTTGATCGAGCTTCAGCGGCAGCGAAGGCCGTCTGTAATTCCGTCTTCTAGTCCAAACGTGCAGAACATTTCGGTTGCATTGACGTTTTTATCACTAATTTTATCAAACGAGCAAACGAAGCCGCTAGAAACGGCGAAGTTCCGGAGCAGTGCCAGCAGCGCCGCAGCGCCACGTACACTGGGTAAGATGTAAACAAACTCGTGTCTCCGGATTGCGGGACTCACGCGGAACTACAGTCTACAGTAGCGAAACAACACGGAACTGTGTCGACGTTTTCGACGTTATGGAAATCGGGCCGTGATCGGAGGGGGCGGGGTGTCGCAGGTTGACATTCCGCTTTACATTAACAAGTTTTATACCACTTGAGGGATTAGGGGCAATCGATCGACGTCCGGAGTGCGGATAGTCATGTTGGAACGCTGGTCTGAACTAGGGTGACCACCTTCCGGCAGGCGAAATGCGGGACGCCCTGAACGGGGAGGGGAGGGGAGGGGGGGGGGGGGAGTAAAATTAGGACGATATTTTAATAACTCAAGAAAAAAAGTATTTAAAAAAATTCACCATCACGCACACCTCGATATCCTGTGCTCTCCGAAAGCATAACATAAACCTGAAAATTGTGTGGCGGAAATTGAGCTGAAATAATTTTCATTCACAGTGATATATTTTTGTGTAATTGTAATGGTAAATATTTTATTATGGGTGTCTATGTTGAAAACATAAAAATTGACTGCAGCAGACCCCAATGCATGAAAAGTAAATAAGAAACAGTAAATATTTTTCGGCTTATTGTTTCCTGTCGACACTTACTCTTATACTAACATGCTCTTACACAAAATTAGAACCTTATGCTCTTGTTCTTTCGACCCTTGTGAGTTGCAGGTTTTTTGTCTTGCGTGGCCGTCCATGCTAAAAAAATCTTTCCACAACAACCCTTTCGCATGACACAGTATGATTGGCAAAAAATTACAATAGTTTGTTTTTCAACTTTTGGCGAGCAACTTTCGCTCGCAATATTTTGCTTTCAAGGGGAGAGGCACAACGGCAGATGCACGTCTTTCTCCTGCAAGAACGACGGTCGCTTCTCGCAGTGCTTGTATAGAAAATGCCATACCATCGAGATTCACATGTTTATCAGCGACTTCCGCGCTACACCGTGGCCCGTTCTTCGGAAGCGCCAAAATTTGAGTAGTGAATGCTACGACAATGTGAAAAACGGGACATATGAAAGATTTTGGTATTCCTTGCGGGACGCGGGACACGCGTTCTCAATGCGGGACAGTCCCGCGAGTCGCGGGACGGGTGGTCACCCTAGTCTGAACAGTAAGCTGCTATCGTACAGTGGCCAATGTGACTTTCGGTTGTCTCGTCCCCGAGAGCGATTCCGCTCTGGGGAAAGGACTGAACAGTACGAAATCGTGACGGAAAGTACGTGTATTTACAGTGTGGAATTTTAGCATTAAAAAAGGAATAGTAGGTAAAATCGAAAAATAAAGCTACCCTTCATTTTGCTGTTTAAATATACTACGGTTCCTGGAGAAACTGCCCTCCAAGCGGTGCGCTCGGATGAGCGCTAGGCGTTTTCGAGCTCGCCACGGCGTAGCTCCGTACACTTAATACCTGCCGCAAATCGCGGCTTTGACTGCATTCAAGTTCATCGAAAAGCGATTTCTCAGCCCGTGAAGCATCACTTCCAGCTGAGTGAATATCCGCTCTACAGAGTTTAATTCAAGACGGCAATTGCAGCCTTGCGAGAACACCACAAATAGAAAAACAAACACTACAATAGAAATACAGGCTACGACGTGCCGTGCGGGAAAACAAACTCGTGGCATGGAACCGCATTGGAGCAGCTTGATTTATTGGCTTTCAAATAATTACGGCATGATCGAGCGTTTGCTTTTTAATAAGAGATTCATCCCCCGAGCCATTCACAATACTCTCAGAGGTATGACATTGCTGGAAAAAAAGCAACATGCTGGGAATATTTTTATTGCTTATTCAGTAACCGAGAAATTCCGTACGTTCAAAACGACCAGTATAAAACACGGAAACGCTGAGCTCGTGTGTAGTGTTCGGGTTAGTGTGCCGCGGCCGTGGCCGTTGTATTGATGTGTGTATTTGCCATGTATGTGTATCTGCTCAATGTATGTTCACCTGATGGTTGTAGTATGCGTAATGTGTGTATATACTTCGTCCCACCTTAGCATGGACTAGGGTGCCTTCATGTGCGCTTTGCTTGGGGTGTTGACATTTGGCCATTTTGTTTCGAACGCTTATTTTTACTTTTTGTTCTGAAGCGCGTGAAAGAGAGTGTCCCTGCACGCGCTCCTGGCGCTGTCTGTGCTACGGCGACATTTTGTTTCCTGCGATTTCTTTGTATTTTTCCTGTGAGCGCGTGCTGTCGGCATCGGGTACTACAAACGATGGCATCACCCTAGGGTGCCTTCATGTGCGCTTTGCTTAGGGTGGAGACATCTCGCCATTTTGTCCCACACTTTTTTCTTTCTTTTTTTGTTCAGAAGCGCGTGCAAGAGCGTGTCCCTGCACGCGCTTGTGGCGCTGACTGTGCTATGGCGACATTTTGGTTTCGTCGATTTCTTTGTATTTTCCCCGTGAGCGCGTGCTGTCGGCATCGGGTACTACAAAGGGTGGCATCACCCTTAACAGAAGGACATTGAGGCACCCTACATCACCCTAAACAGAAGGACATTGAGGCACCCTAGCATGGACTAACTGCGAAGGCTGTGCAAGCGCGAGCGGCTAGCCTACTGCCTTGACTGGAGTACTCACTGCACGAGCGCTCGTGCGCTGCCGGGGCTTGATCCAAAGCGACTAGCTCGCGCTTTTAGCATGTGCGGTCAACAATAGTTCACGCTAAGGTGAGACGAAGCGTAGTAGAGGTTCTCGAAACGGAATGGTGGCCTCAGAGCCGTATATTAGGAGAGTTTGGACAATAGGCGGAGCAAAGGCCGCCGCCAGCGCCGAATATTCCCCCCACGCTTAGAGCGTAAACTAAATTTGTGACACAGCGTCGACCAATCAGGAGACCTCTACTCCATCTCACAAATGTCGACAGTGAAGACAAAGGCACAGGCGCGGGAGCCTAGCTCAGCGAAACGCTTTTGTTTGTACGAGACCTCGTGCATAGGAGGCACTTTCCAAAGCCACGCGCTCGTGCCCATGCCTTTGTCTGCACTGCTAGAACAGCGTCCTGAGACTGGCTGAAAGAAAGCAGTGCAAAGGGTGGGGTGCGCGAGCGTCTTGAGACGCGGAGTTCCGCTCGGCACGGCTCAAATTATACTTCGTTTCACTTTACCTGCGAGCGAAGCCAAAGCTAGAAGCGCGAGACCAGCGCTTTTTGCATTTCTCCCCAGCTCGCGCGCTCGAGCAAAGCCTGAACGCACGGAGCTTCCGTGCTCGCGCTTCCAGTTTTGCCTTCGCTCGCACATAAGGTGAAACGAAGTATAGTCGTGGCACAAATTTAGAGCACGCGACCACCGCTAGGGGCTGTTTCGCGTCCTGTGGTTGGCTCCGAGATGCTCGCCTATTCAAACCAATGTATGGCCAAACTCTCTCAATAAACGGCTCTGGGTGGCCTGAGGAAGTAAAAATATTTTTGTAGAACATGAATTGGGCAGTACCTAGCGCCACCTAGCCTAGCTGCTTGCAATTACTCTTCTTGACCCTGCCGTCTGGTGGCAAGCGATTTAATTTTCTTTCACGCTACGCGATAAACAGCGGCTTTTGGTTTCGCGGATTGAGTTTGCCATTCCTCCGTGATGTGCGGTTGACGGAGGAATTGTGACTCGAGGAACAACAAAGGTAAGACGTAAAGTGCGCGAAGTAACTGGGTATTGGTTGTCTCCGTTTAACATCGCAGTGCTGTCGACGAGAAGACTGAGTAACTGCTTTCGAAACGCAAGTTTCTGTACTCGTGGGGGGGAATCTGGCTTCGGAAATAAACGCAGTTCGCGGAAAGCTCATGTTACGCTTTTATTTGCTGCTCCTCTCGTCCCGTACAAGAGATGTAGCGTTGCTCGATTCAGGGCCGCCATAATGAGATGCAGGCGACGGAGGAACTAGTTGCTCCCCTGCTTCAGGGACGAAAGTTTCTCCCTTTCTAAAGGAACATAGGTTACAAGACCGTTCCTCCCCTATGGGAGGACTATCGATACCCTTTTTTCTAAGAGTGTAGCGTGACCGTGAAGAAGCTCCACGCAGCATATGAATTGACTGAAACCATTACCATCAATGGGGTGGATGTTGTTTTCAGGCTCGACACAGGAGCTGATGTGAACGTTATTCCCCAGAGCACACTCGTAAAGTGCCAACAGCAGCCAACACTTACCGTGTCCAATGTCAGAGTTTCTACACACGACGGCAGTCGACTCCCAATCCTGGGTGAGTGCAAACTTAGATCACTCGTCAGAGGCAAGAGCCATACTTTGACATACCTGGTGACGAACAAAGATGTAGTCCCAGTCCTCGGAGCATCTGCATGCCAGGAACTCCAGCTGATCACTCGCCTCAACGGTGTGCAATCGGTGAACAGTGAGCAGACCAGTGGCACAACCAGAAAAGACTGTTCCCCACCCAGCAGCACCCAGGCTATTCTAGACTCCTTGTCGGCTGTCTTTGAAGGAATTGGTCAGCTACCTGGCACTGTCTCTATCACAATCAAAAATGATATAGTGCCCATCGTCGCAGCTCCTAGGAAGATCCCTCTTGCCATTGAAGACAAAGTGAAGCATGAACTTGACCAAATGGAAATGAAGGGGATTATCACAAAGGTTAAGGAACCAACAGACTGGGTCCTGCCCCTGGTGGTTGTCTCAAAAAAGGATGGCACGTTAAGGCTGTGCCTGGACCCCCGACAACTGAACGATGCAATCAAATGCGAACACTACCGCATACCAACACAGGATCAGCTCCTTGCCAACCTGAGCAACTGCACAGTCTTCACAGTTCTGGATGCAAGGTCAGCGGTGTGGCAACTAACACTTGATGAACGCAGCTCCAAACTGTGCACGTCCATCACGCCGTGGGGTCGGTACAGATTCTTGCGACTCCCTTTTGGGCTCAAAATTTCACCCGAACTTTTTCAACGAGCCATGGACGGCATCTTCTCGAAAATTGAGAATGCTTGTCCCTATTTCGACGCATCCTCATTGCATCCAGAAACATCAAAGAGCACAACAGAAAGCTTCAACAGGTACTGGAGGTAGCACGGCAGCACAACCTGAAGCTCAACATCTCCAAAATGAAGGTTGCTGTCCCGAGCCTCTGCTACCTGAGGCACTTGCTCACGCAAGATGTCCTCAAGCCAGATCCAGCGATGCTGCAAGCAGTTGCCTCTATGAAGGCTCCCACAACAAAAGAAGAGCTTCTCGGGTTTTTAGGAACTGTTACCTACTTGGCAAAATTTGTCCCCTGTGCATCTGAGGAAACTACTCAGCTGCGAGCCCTGCTCAAGAACGATGCAGCATGGGTTTGGGATGCTAACATGAAAAGAAGCTTCAACCGACAGAAGAGCCTTCTGACAAAGGCGCCAGAACTGAAGTTCTTCAACGACAAAGAACCCGTGATCATGTCAGCCGACGCAAGTGCGTATGGACTCGGTTCTGTGCTCCTACAAAACAACCAACCGGTTGCGTACGCATCAGCCTCGCTCACACCTGCTCAGAAGAACTACGCGCAAATTGAGAAAGAACTTCTCACAGTGTTTTTTGCCTGCGAGCACTTTCCCTATTATACGTATGGCAGACCTGTGGAAGGGCACACTGACCAAAAGCCACTGATTGGACTTTCCAAAAAGGACTTTGACATCATTACCCCCGACTACAACGCCTGCTTCTGCGGCTCCAAAGGTATGACGTGCACCTTCTGTATGTGCCAGGCAGACATCTTACAGTTGCAGATGCCCTGTCACGTGCACCAGACACTTCGGCCCATGCAGAGACATCAGACCTAGAAGCGTGTAGGGTAGCAACCCTGATCACCGCCTCAACACCGAAGCTACAGGAGCTTCTGGTTGCAACTGAAAAAGACCCAGCACTTCAGAAAGTTGCAGAGTACATTCGCAGTGGATGGCCGAAACATCCCAGAGTTGACCCACTGGCCAAACCATATCTGCACTGTCAGGATGAATTGCACATATCGAATGTCCTCATCTTTTGAGGAAGACGACTTGTCATTCCCAGTCCTTGTCAGCACGACGCTCTGAAAAGACTTCACACAGCTCATGAAGGCATCGTTGCTACTAAAAACAAGGCACGTGCAACCCTGTATTGGCCAACAATCAACAGCGACACCGAAAGAATGGTCTCCAACTGCCAACTCTGCCAGCAACACCAGCGGTCAAACCAGCGAGAATCCCTGGAAGACAGACGGCTTCCAACACGACCATGGCAAATCGTCGCCATTGACTTCTTCCATCTCCACAGTGTCACCTACCTACTTGTGGTAGACTATTTCAGCAAGTACATTGTGGTAGAGCAGATGGGGGACACTTCTGCGACGAAAGTGATCACAGCCCTAAAAAGGTAGTTTGCTTGATTCGGCATTCCAGGAGAAGTGGTCTGTGACAACGGCCCGCCATTCAACTCTGAAGAGTGTGGGATTTCCCTTGCTGCTACCCGTCTCGAGGAATGACAGAGCACACCGGTTCAACAACACGTAAACATTTAATGACCGCTATCGCCTGCGGCGCGATCCCAACAGCCCCCGCGCATACGCTGCGACGGCCCTTTATCAGCGGCGGAGCGCCGCTCGCGTGGCCAGTTGCCCTTGGCCCCCTCGTGGTCAAGATGACCACTCATGATCGTCGTGGGGGCAACCTGGGCCAAGCGCTTGGAATCTCCAAGTTGCCCACCCTATTGGAAAAACCAGCATGAAAATCAAACTGGCCAAGCTGGTAACTAAGCTGGTCAATCTGGTCAATGTCGTAGTCAAACTGGTTTAACTGGAAATCAAGCTGGTTTAAGGTGGGCAAGCTAGAATTTAAGTTGGTCAGTCTGGTTTAAAGGGCCCATGAAACGAATTTTGGGTTGGGATGAATGATTTTAAATTGGGACTTTACTACTCGCATATCGTTTAGTTGGCCAAAAGAAAGAGGCTAGAAAGTCAAAAGCCAGCTTTTCGGTACGAACATTTGAAAATATAGCGGACTATTTTGTACCTTCTTGCCTTCGAAAGCTCTCCGTCTTTTCACTATGATACATCCGCGGTTCCAAAAGCGCGTCACCGGCGCCAAACTGACGTCAGCAGAGCCCAGCTCACGCATTGGACACGAGAACTGCGTCACTCGGACGTATGCGCTCGTCAACAATCAATCCGTCGACGAATATTTGGATTCGCGTTCGTGGCCAATGAGTGCCTTGACGGAACTTATTGTCACTTGGGAATGACAAGTTCTATGGTGTGCATAAAAAGCACGGTGGAAGCTAGGAGTCATCGCACCGGTGCCGAAGGAATGTCACGACCACGTGATTTCACAATTCGCATTTGAGTTGAGGATTAAAGCTAAGGAGGAAGAAGTAGGAAAATCGTTTCATGACCCCTTTAAGTAAAAACCAACATGATCTAACTAGAATCTGGTTTTAGATTCAATCTGGTGTAGGTGGGAGCCAGTCTGGTCCTAACTGGTCAAACTGGTTTTCCATGGAGCCAATGTGGTCAAGCTGGGAGACATGGTGGTCATGGTGGGAAACAAGGTGGTGCATCTGGTCAAACTGGTTTTCCATTTAGCCAATGTGGTCAAGGTGGGAGACAGGCTGGTCATGCTGGGAAACAAGGTGGTGAATGTGGTCGAACTAATAATCGTGGTGATCAAGCTGTTCTTGCTGGGAGCGCCCACGCCAAGGTCGGCTAGAGATAGCCGAACTGGCATTGCTGGGAGCGCGCGCGCCAATTTCGGCTTAGGCTGGAACGAGGCCACGTCCTGTTCTTTGTCCTCTCGTTTTCGGTAGACGACCGGGCGCGTCAGGCGCGCTGCAAGCTACCTTTGTGTCCGAGAAAAGAGAGAGAGAGAGCGGTAGGAACGGACGATTTGAGACGCGTTTGGCTATCTTAGGCAGAATTTTGAAGGGACGGCTGTGTGCGCGTTGTTTGGAGACTATTTGAACGACGGTGCAAGCGAAGCGGGTTTTGAGGAGACAGCGAGCGGCAGTCTGTTCAGTGCGGGAAGATGTCGGACGTCCCGACTGAGGCGTCGCCTCGTGTCTTCGAAAGTGTGCGTGCTCGTGAATGATGGTGGTGCCGAGGAGCATCGCCAATGCCATCCAAGCAACACAGATTTCCTCGCCTCTGCCGACCACGCAAGAGGCCGCTTCGCCCCCATCACTGGCGGGACCCAGGTTCGCCTCTCTCATCCGTGTGGTATTTGCTTTTGCTATTGCCTGTTTTTGGCGTGTGTCTAGTATTTTTCGTGTTGAAAGATAAGCAATCTCGTTTTATTAACATTGTTTGCTTTTCACCGAGAACCACTGTCTGTGCGTCGGTTATTACTGTGTCAGCGCCAAGGATATGTAGCATCTGAGCTCATGTGAGGCGGGCCGAAAGTACGAAAATAATAAATTGAATGCCGAGTTGGCTTTTCTGAAGAGCGGCTTGTCTATCCTTATTTAAACTGGTTCGGAAGTCCACCACCATGACCAGTTTAACCACATTGACCAGCATGCCAAACTGGGCAAGCTGGGGCAATAACCCAGCTTGAAGCTGGGACCAGATTAACCATCATGACCAACATGCCAAACTGGGCATGCTGGGGCAATAACCCAGCTTGAAGCTGGGACCAGATCAACCACCATGACCAGTATGACCAGATCAACCAGCATGACCAGTATGACCAGATCAACCACCATGACCAGAATGCCAAGCTGGGCATGCTGGAGCAATGACTCATCTTGATGCTGGGACCAGCTTAAGCTGGTTTTTTCAATAGGGTGCACACATCTCCCCCCTTTCAAAAACGAAAACAGCGGACGTCTTAGATGGTCTTGGGGGGCCTTCCTTCTGGGTCAGCCAGGGTCTTCTCAGATGGGCGAGCACGGGTCCGACGTCAGTACTTCCGGACAGTACCGATGCGGCTGTGTGTATGTGTGTGTGCGTGTGGGGGGGGGGGGGCGTCTGATGATGGGAGCTGCGTCGCCGCTCTCTGGCATGAGGAACTAGAAATTAAAAACAACATGGCCATGGCACGGTAGGAATAAGTGGCCGCGCACACGAAAGATGCCTGCCCCACTGTGCATACGGGAGCGCGGCTACTTTCTCTTCTCCCCCCCCCCCTTCCCAAGAAAAATACCGAAGAGGGAATGAACATAGTGCACTTGGAGCTCGCGCTGCTCCTGGTCATCTTCACCGCCGTCTCAAGTTGTACCGCGGCAGAGACGGTGTGGAATCTTCCGAGAGGTGGTCCGGATAGTCGCCATCTGGAACCTGCGACATATCTACCTCCTCGGGTTCATAGAAAGCTTTTAGGTCGGCGGCATGAATAGACCCGCACACTTCACCAGATTCGCAATGCACCAGCTCATAAGACAGGTTGGAGAGCTTCCTACTAACACGGTAGGGGCCATCCCACCTCTTTGCTAAAGAGGCCGTGAAGCCTCTAGCAGCATCACTCAGCGGATGAGTTCGCTTCAGTACCATATCTCCCACCTTGAACTGCAGATTTCGCCTCCCCTTGTTGTACTGGTTTGCCTGCTGCAGTCTCGAGACGTCGAGGCTCTCTCGAGCTTCACGCAGGTTCTCCGTGAAACGCTTCCGGAGATCTTCTGCGAACTGCGTGGTAGTGCGCTGCATGCTTGCAGGATCTGTGCAAAGAAGGCCGTTTCCCAGGGGAAACACGAGCTCTTTCCCAAAGTTAAGTTGAGCCGGAGTAAAACCCGTGGACCGGTTGATTGTTGTGCGGGTAGCAAATGCCATTTCCGCCAATTTCGCGTCCCAGTCTTTGTGTCGCTCTGTATGCGCTACAAGCATCTGCTTCAGGTTACGGTTCACTCTTTCCGTGATATTCGCCTGTGGATGGTATGGCGAAGTCCGTTTGTGCCGTATGCCTAGCGCCTTACACGCATCCACGAACACCTTGCTAACAAAATAAGAAGCGTTGTCTGTAATAAGCGTTGCGGCAAAGCCAAAGCGCGCGAACGTCTCGAGAAGACAGTCCCAGATTTTCCTAGAGTCTAGTTTGCGTAAAGGAAACATTTCGACCCACTTCGTGAAATGGTCGGTCACTACTAGCAAATACTGATTGCCGCGTGGACTACGGGGAAAGGGACCGACAACGTCGCAGGCAACACACTCCCAGGGGTACTTGCTTTCGAACCGACTGCATTAAACCTGGTGGTGGCCACCTCGGGGTTTCGCCTTCTGACAAACCAGGCAGCTACGTGTGTACCTCATTACATCCTGCCTTATGTAGAAAGAGTTGCCACGCCAAGTCGGTTAAAGAGTCCTTAGTAAGAAACGCGTTGGGTAAATCATGCGCTCATTTTATGAGTAGTGCTGTGAAAGAACAGTAAAGGAGGCTAGAATCTGCAGGATATGAAGAAGAATTCATTAAAAGACAATTAGAACTGAAATTTAACAACGAACCATGGGAAAAGGAAGCATGAAAGAAGATAGCAGTAATCCCGTATTAACACGGGATTTCCCACAACTTAAAGGCTCTCGCAAAAAAGTTCGGCGTGGACGTAGTGTTCTCTGCAGATTTCAAAATGAGCAGATTGACGCCCTTCCTGTCAGGCCACAAGGGCTGTCAGAAGGCCCATCGGGAACCTTCAGTTCCTTGTAAGGAGAGTGTAGTATATGAGATACCGTTGACATGTGGATTAGGTACGTGGGACAAACCTCAAGATGCCTCAATGACAGGTTACTAGATCACAAGAGGAATGTACGCATGCATGCGCCGGACTCCGAAATAGCAAAACACATAGAAGAATGCAATAATTGTAAAGCGCATTGGTCAGAGACAGGGGTTCTACATAACGAGCGAAATGACATTAAGAGGGTCGTTAAAGAAACAATAAGAATAAGTTCTATTGGAAACTGCGTAAGCAAGGCGTCAATGCAACTTGGACGCAACTCCAAAAAGTTTCTCAGACTTTGAACGAACGCAGTCGGTTCACGAGGAAAGGGGGGAGAGACAATGTATATGGTTTTTTTTTGTTTTTTTTTGTTTTTTTTGCCACCTGTCTGTGTGTTTTTTGGGTGTGTGCGCTTTGACGCGACTGTTAGGATTATTCGGGACTTATCTCTCTCAAGGTCACTGCGATGTTCCGCAGTGTCCCTTTGTTAAGTCCCCGTCTCATGTGGGCATACATGTACGTAACGCGTTACAAGTAACGAGTTACTTGTACCTAGTTACTATTTTCGGTAACGAGTAACGTATTTAGTTACTTTTTTAGAAAAGGAACGAGTAACGGTATTTAGTTACTTTGAAGGCCAAGTAACGAGTAACGGTATCTCGTTCTTTTGAGTAGTAACGTGTCAACACGCTTAAACGGCCTTGGGTTCATAGAAAGCTTTTAGGTCGGCGGCATGAATAGACCCGCACACTTCACCAGATTCGCAATGCACCAGCTCATAAGACAGGTTGGAGAGCTTCCTACTAACACGGTAGGGGCCATCCCACCTCTTTGCTAAAGAGGCCGTGAAGCCTCTAGCAGCATCACTCAGCGGATGAGTTCGCTTCAGTACCATATCTCCCACCTTGAACTGCAGATTTCGCCTCCCCTTGTTGTACTGGTTTGCCTGCTGCAGTCTCGAGACGTCGAGGCTCTCTCGAGCTTCACGCAGGTTCTCCGTGAAACGCTTCCGGAGATCTTCTGCGAACTGCGTGGTAGTGCGCTGCATGCTTGCAGGATCTGTGCAAAGAAGGCCGTTTCCCAGGGGAAACACGAGCTCTTTCCCAAAGTTAAGTTGAGCCGGAGTAAAACCCGTGGACCGGTTGATTGTTGTGCGGGTAGCAAATGCCATTTCCGCCAATTTCGCGTCCCAGTCTTTGTGTCGCTCTGTATGCGCTACAAGCATCTGCTTCAGGTTACGGTTCACTCTTTCCGTGATATTCGCCTGTGGATGGTATGGCGAAGTCCGTTTGTGCCGTATGCCTAGCGCCTTACACGCATCCACGAACACCTTGCTAACAAAATAAGAAGCGTTGTCTGTAATAAGCGTTGCGGCAAAGCCAAAGCGCGCGAACGTCTCGAGAAGACAGTCCCAGATTTTCCTAGAGTCTAGTTTGCGTAAAGGAAACATTTCGACCCACTTCGTGAAATGGTCGGTCACTACTAGCAAATACTGATTGCCGCGTGGACTACGGGGAAAGGGACCGACAACGTCGCAGGCAACACACTCCCAGGGGTACTTGCTTTCGACCGACTGCATTAAACCTGGTGGTTGGCCACCTCGGGGTTTCGCCTTCTGACAAACCAGGCAGCTACGTGTGTACCTCATTACATCCTGCCTTATGTAGAAAGAGTTGCCACGCCAAGTCGGTTAAAGAGTCCTTAGTAAGAAACGCGTTGGGTAAATCATGCGCTCATTTTATGAGTAGTGCTGGGAAAGAACAGTGGAGGAGGCTAGAATCTGCAGGATATGAAGAAGAATTCATTAAAAGACAATTAGAACTGAAATTTAACAACGAACCATGGGAAAAGGAAGCATGAAAGAAGATAGCAGTAATCCCGTATTAACACGGGATTTCCCACAACTTAAAGGCTCTCGCAAAAAAGTTCGGCGTGGACGTAGTGTTCTCTGCAGATTTCAAAATGAGCAGATTGACGCCCTTCCTGTCAGGCCACAAGGGCTGTCAGAAGGCCCATCGGGAACCTTCAGTTCCTTGTAAGGAGAGTGTAGTATATGAGATACCGTTGACATGTGGATTAGGTACGTGGGACAAACCTCAAGATGCCTCAATGACAGGTTACTAGAACACAAGAGGAATGTACGCATGCATGCGCCGGACTCCGAAATAGCAAAACACATAGAAGAATGCAATAATTGTAAAGCGCATTGGTCAGAGACAGGGGTTCTACATAACGAGCGAAATGACATTAAGAGGGTCGTTAAAGAAACAATAAGAATAAGTTCTATTGGAAACTGCGTAAGCAAGGCGTCAATGCAACTTGGACGCAACTCCAAAAAGTTTCTCAGACTTTGAACGAACGCAGTCGGTTCACGAGGAAAGGGGGGAGAGACAATGTATATGGTTTTTTTTGTTGTTGTTTTTTTTTTTTGCCACCTGTCTGTGTTTTTTTTGGGTGTGTGCGCTTTGACGCGACTGTTAGGATTATTCGGGACTTATCTCTCTCAAGGTCACTGCGATGTTCCGCAGTGTCCCTTTGTTAAGTCCCCGTCTCATGTGGGGTTGTTTTGTATCGTTTGTGCGTGTTCCATCCGGTTCGAAATGTCTGCAACAAAGTAGTTTATCTGTAGAGTGTGGTTGGAAAAAAAGTTCCGTGGTACTTAAAGGCTGTTTGAGAAATAAACCAGTTAGCTGAGTTTGAGACGTTCTCTGTGTCTGTTCCTTCTACTGAAAGTTCTTCCGATTTCATCCACCGCAGTCTCAGGTGTAATACAACATGATTAGCTACCACCAGCACGCCTGCACACTCACCGTCTTTTCACTCATACCTGGCCACGTTGCAATTTGGGACAACTTTTCGTAAGTTTTGCTCCCACTGCTGTGGCCTGCCAAGGCGGGATCATGCATATATCTTATAAATGACTTACGCAGTTTACGTGGTATTACAGTCCGGAATGGCGGGCCGCTGGACCCATCGTCCGCCTGGAGGATGTATCGCAGCAGGATGCCGTCGCTGCTGAGCAGGTATGAGTCTAAGTCTCCGGGATTCCCAGCGTCGGCTGAGTTTTCTTCTGCCAGCTGGTGCATCACCTTCTGACAAAGTCCATCGGACAGCTGGGCAGCCCGGAGCTCCTCTCTGCTCACCAGGGTTCCCCACCGCGAATCTGGTGTGATGGGCGCCGCATTGGCCAGTGCCACCAAGTCGGGATCCACCTGCATTTCCTGCCCGGGAAGTGGAGCACGGGATAACGCATCTGCAACGTGGTTAGCCACTCCACGCTTGTACTCGATTGTGTATTTGTAGCGCTGGAGCGAAACGGCCCATCGAGCGAGTCGTCCTGCAGGGTTTTGAAGCCCTTTGAGCCACGAGAGAGCCATGTGGTCAGTTTGAATGCTAAACGAAGCGCCGTCAAGGTACATGTCAAACTTCTTAAGCGCAAAAATAATTGCCAGGCACTCTTTTTCAGTTGTTGAGTAGTTTCGCTCCGCTCCGGTTAACGTGTGACTGGCAAAAGCTACGGGACGAAGAACGCTGTCATGTTCCTGCAGAAGAACTGCTTCTAGTTCGTAATCGCTTGCGTCGGTCTGCAATATGAACGGACGATTCAAGTCGGGCAGATTTAAACACGCGTTTTCAGTCACAGCCCTTGAAAGACATGTGAATGCGGTTTGCTGCTCCTGCCCCCAGCACCATTTCGTTTTTTTGCGGAGCAATCGGTTCATAGGTTCAGTTATCTCAGCGCATTGCGGAATAAAGTCTCTATAGAACGCAATCATCCCGAGATATCTCTGTAGGCTTTTGACGTCATAAGGGGGTGGGTACTCCGTTATTGCGCGGAGCTTATCTTCATTCCGGCGCAGCGTTCCGTTATCTACAACAAATCTGAGAAGGTTGATTACAGGCGATGCCAACTGGACTTTATCTGGATGAATCGTAAGGCCGGCCTGACGCATTCGTTCGAGTATGGTATGAAGGTGTACGAGATGCTCCTTGAATCTTCGTGAAAACACCACTACGTCATCCATGTACGCCATCGCAAACTCGTACTTCGCGTCACCGAGGACAACGTTCATTAGGCGTTGAAAGCTGGCGGGAGAGTGGACAAACCATAGGGAAGGCAAGTGAATTCGAACAACCCCCTGTGTCAAATGAATGCGGTCTTCTTTACAACAGCCAAATGAACTTCGATTTGAAGAAAATCATGACTGCAATCGAGGGTTGTGAAAACAGTTGGGTTTCCAGGGGCATACATTACTGAGGAAATATTAGGAAATGGGTAACTGTTCATGACTGACACTTCATTTAGGCGCCTATAATCGACACAAAGCCTTGCTGTGCCGTCCTTCTTTGGAGCAAGGACCACCGGGGAAGCCCATCGGCTTTTTTGACTGACGTGCTGCGCCTGTGTTAATCATTTCCGATAACACCGCATCAATAAGTTCGCGCTTGTGAGCACTTATGGGTCTCGGATTACACCTCCGCGGGGGTGCATCCTTAGTTTCGATGCGGTGCCGTAGGAGATCGGTTTCCCCAGGTCTTTCCGTGAACATCGGCGAGAAGGGTTCCAGCAGTTGCTGGAGCTGCTTCTGGTTGTCTTCACCGGAACACTTTTGCACGGCTTTGAGCACGCTGTCTGGAAGTAAAGACATCTGCCCGGCAAAGTTTAACGGGAACGCTTGGCCGCGAATACAATCCTGCCGTCTTGTAAACGGCGTTAATTTCGTTTCGCCTCTCAACCAATATCCAGCTTGGGCAAAGTCTAGCAAAACCCGCTCCGCTTCAATAAAATCTCTACCAAGGATCATGGGCACTGGCAGTTCCGGGAGGTATACGAACCGTTGTCTTCGTTTTCTGCCATGAAAGGAAATTCGTAACCTGACTGCACCGGCAGCAGGCAGTACGGACCCCGATGCTACTTGCAATTTTAAGTTTACTGACCGGAGATGTATCTTTTTCTTGTTACATTCCGCAAATACAGCATCCCCAATAAGCTATATGTTTGCACCAGTATCTAAAAGAGCGGCCACTGGTGTACCTAGTACATTCACGGTCATACGAGGTTCAAGAGACTTGGGTGTGGCTTCGATTCTACTCACAGCTGGGATGAGCACTGTTGGTTTCTCGTTTAGTGAGGTTGTTCCTACCCCCGTCGGCTGGTGCGAGTCCATTAGCGACCGGCCATCCAGAGCGACCATCCTTGGCGTTGAGAACTTCAAAGCGGCTCTGACGCTGGGGATCAGGCCGGAATCAGACGGGCCGACCTTTGGCTGAAAGGGAATCGCATTAGGGTCCAACTCAAATGCAGTTGCTTTGGGTAGCTTAGGACCGGGAACAGTGGAAGCTGTTCGCCCTGGGATCAGTGCAAAGGCAGACGCTCCGGGAGTCTCATGACTGAGAATGTTGTGAGCTGACCGCCCGGGTATCACTGCAAAAGCAGGCACGCCGGGAGTCTCAAGACCGCGAACGGTGTGAGCTGGGCGCCCGGGTGTCGGTGTGAAAGCCGACACACCGGGAGTCTCATGACGGGGAGTGTTGTGAGCTGGCCGCCCGGGTGTCACTGCGACAGCAGGCACGCCGGGAGTCTCAAGACCGCGAACGGTGTGAGCTGGGCGCCCGGGTGTCGGTGTGAAAGCCGACACGCCGGGAGTCTCACGACGAAGAGTGTTATGAGCTAGCCGCCCGGGTGTCTGTGCAAAAGCAGACACGCCGGGAGTTTCAAGACCGCGAACGGTGTGAGCTGGGCGCCCGGGTGTCGACGCGAACGCCGACACGCCGGGAGTCTCATGACGGAAAGTGTTGTGAGCTGGCCGCCCGGTTGTCGATGCACGAGCAGACACGCCGGGAGTCTCAACACCTCGGACGGTGTGAGCTGGGCGCCCGGGTGTCCATGTCAAATTGGACACGGCGAGAGTCTCACAACGGAGAGTGTTATGAGGAAGAAAAGGTGATGGAGGGCCACCAAGGGTCGATAGAAAAGCGTCAGTCCCCGGAGCCCGTGCGAGCCTCCGGGAGGCCCGGAGGCGGCTGCGGCGGCTCGACCTTGTGGATTGTGTTCTCAGCGCGGCCGGCGGAGAGTAGAAATTTCTTACCACAGCCGGCCGTAGCCGTTTCCCTGTATCTGAGGTGGCCGCTGCCTTTCGCTGCAGTCCCGGTGTATTTGTCCTGGCTGGCCGCATCGAAAACAACGGGACGTGGCCCGCCCGTCGGCTTCGTGCGGTGTCGCCCTCTTTCTTGCCTCTCCCAAGCTCCGCGCTATCGGTCCAGAGGCCAAGAACTTATCTTGACCAATGGAGGGGCTGTAGCGTTGTGAATGTATGCCCTCATAACCGCTGCACCTCCGTGATTCGTATGCACGAGGATCTAGGGCTCGCGGGACAGACGCCTGACTGGAATCGTCTGGCTGTCTCTCGACTCGTACACGTGCGTTTTCAGACCACGCAAATGATGGTTCCAGAGTCATGTTCTGCGGTGGAGGGGGGCGGTATCTTAGTTCCGCGAGGATGTCGGCCTGGGTGGTGATCGCTTCCCGTGCCATCTCGTCTAAATTCTTAAAGGTGCGTCCCCTGAGATGGGGATGGAAACGCGGGTGGCTTTGGCGGATGGCGCGTTGTACTTTCTCCGCGTCTGGTGCCGCGGCGTCGGCGATATCGTACAGGCCCTGGAGAGCCCTTACAAACTCAATGAGTGACTCTTCCGGGTGCTGTGTGCGCGCGCGCAGCTCGTCCCTAATCCGCATGCTGTAATCCGGAGGCAGGAACTCCTTCCTAAGTCGCGCCTCGAAATCTGACATACTTGTGAAATTAGTTTGTCTTTGCCTCCACAGTGCTGCACTGCCTGTCAGTGCAACCGGCAAAAGGCGGGTGAGGACGGTTTCGTCGTCAATTCCCGACGAAGCTTGGTAGTCCCGCAGTTCCGAGACGAACATCGCGGCTGACTTTCTATCTGCGTACCCCGAAAAAACCGGAACGCTAAGCGAGAGCCTTAGGTAGTCCCAGGGGGGCGTGCTTCCAGCAGGAGTGGGGCTTGAGCGCATCATCTGCTCTCGTTGTATCTGAAGAAGCATGGTCATGGCCACTCTTAGTTCTGCTAGACCACCCTCTGATGCTGCGCCTGCCGGGACTGAGACTGTAGGCTTAGCGTCTGGTTTTATGTCGCTGGCGGCGTTATCCGCGAGTGCACCGAGCGTCAAAAGATCGTCCTCACTCACGTTTTTGTCGGCGTCCTCTGTAGACGGCATCGTGTTGTAGTGGAGGCTTCCGCAGGTCAATGAACTTAGGCTTGCGAAGAAACGCCCCCTCAAATGTGGGCAAACTCAGGAACGCAAAATTGGCTATGTAAAACGTGACTATGTAAAACGCAACGTAAAACGAACCCAGTTTGCGGCCATCCTCTCAGACGAGCAGCATATCACGTCTGGGCGCCAGTGTGGGATTTCCCTTGCTGCTACCCGTCTCGAAGAATGACAGAGCACACCGGTTCAACAACACGTAAACATTTAATGACCGCTATCGCCTGCCGCGCGATCCCAACAGCCCCCGCGCATACGCTGCGACGGCCTTTTATCAGCGGGGGAGCGCCGCTCGCGTGGCCAGTTGCCCTTGGCCCCCTCGTGGTCAAGATGACCACTCATGATCGTCGTATGGTGTTAAGAATGGAACCTTCGGCGACCTTCTTCCGAGTTTCAACGCTGCGGAAACGAGTCACGATCTGTTCAGGACAGTCGCCCGCCTGTTGGAGCCTGCCCGAAACGAGTCACGATCTGTTCAGGACTGTCGCCCACCTGTCGAAGCCTGCCCAAAACGAGTCTCAACGCATCCGTGACGTCAACGGGACGTGTGTGTGTGTGCGTGTGGGTTCGTGCGCTCCGGAAGGGGAGAGAGGCATGGCCTAACTGCGGAGAACCATGGCTACGACGCACTTCTGGCTACGACGCGGCGGACTTTGCTGCAACGCACTTGGCGGTTGCACCTGCTGCCCTGGCGGAGAGTGAGGGAGAAAACGGACCCTATATAAGGCGGAGCGTGAGGCTGCTCCGGTTGTTCTCTCGGATTTGACGACTGTATCGCAACCATGTAATTAAACCGTTCGTTACGTTACCAATTCTCCCACCTCCACTGGACCCCTGGGTTCTTCACTTCGGGGAATGGTCGTCGTCAAAGGCCAGGAAGCCTCCGGACGTGCGGCCTAAGCCCCGCCTCGAACAACTGGTTGGCAGCGGTTGGGAGCGGACCATGCGACATCGTGCTACATCTGTGGGTGAGCGTTTGGACTTTGCTTTGAGATTCGCCAGGCTTCAGATTATGGGTAGTTAATTTTGAACTGCTGGGAATCCTTAGTGTTTGACTCGTGCGCTAGGTTTGTGTACAACCTCACGACAAGTTTTATAGGAAAGCCAAAGCTAAAAAGCAGCGATCATGGATCTAATGAGGTTACTGAGAACAGATTTACTCTGTTTATGTGAAGAATTGGGTGTGGAGGTGGAGCAAAAGATGAAGAAATCTGAAATCAGTAAAGCTATTTCAGAAAGCGCGGAAGCAGAGGAAATTAAAATTGCGTGGGAACTGCTTCAGAACGCTAAGAGTGAAGCTGCAGCAAGAGAGGAACGAGAGCAGGAGCAGGCTGCAGCTAGAGAGGAACGAGCGCTAAAAAGGCTAGAGCTCGAAGTTGAACAACAGCGATTAAACTCTCAGAACAGTAGAGTTGGGGCTCCGGTACGAGCAAGTGAGACCGAGTCGTATCAAATGAAGAAGCTCTTGCAGCCGTTTAAGGTTGGGGAAGACGTGGGCCTATTCTTAGTTAACTTTGAGAGGACATGTGAGAAGTTGAGCTTCGCCCCAGAAACGTGGCCGCAACGGCTTTTGACTTTGTTGCCCTGTGAGGCTGCAGAGGTTGTCGCGCGCCTTAGTGCTAGAGACGCGGACGACTACGACAAGGTGAAGTCCAGCCTTTTGAAGCGGTACCGCCTTTCTGCCGAGGCGTTCCGTCAAAGGTTTAGAAACGCATCCAAAAAGAGCAGTGAGGGCTACTCGGAATTCGCGTACGGGCTTAAAACCAATTTGATAGAATGGTTGAAGAGCGAGGAAGTGTACGAAAGCCGAGACAAGGTAGTCGAGTGTGTGTGCCTCGAACAGTTCTTTCGTAGCATTCCGCAGTCAGTCAAGCTCTGGGTGCAGGATAGGGTGGGAGTCGACTCTGTCCAAAGGGCCGCTGAGCTAGCCGAAGAGTACGCAACGCGTAGAAAGCTGAGCGGAGAGGAAAGCGAACCCGGCCGGAGCGATCAGCGCAAGACCTTCCGACAGGGAGACGGCTCGCGAGAAAACGGGCCCGAGAAGCCCGAAGCAGGACAAAAGGTCCCAGAAAAGAGCGCAGAACACTCGAACGGAGACGAGGCGCGGAAAAGCCCAACAGGGCAGTTCGAGGCAAGGAAGCCGTTCCTGTGCTACAACTGTTAGGAGCCGGGACACACAGCGGCCAGATGTAAGAAACCGCGGGTTGTGTTCTCGTACGTGAACGTTAGTGTCAAGGACCTGAAGCTTCTTCGTCCCTATCTTCACGAGCTCCAGGTAAACGGAAAGCCGTGCAGGGTGCTTCGGGACAGTGCAGCGACGATGGACGTTGTCCATCCGTCGTATGAAACGCCATCCGATTTTACGGGAAAGGTAGTTTGGATCAAGCAGCTGCTCGAAAAGCACAGTGTCTGTCTGCCTATGGCGACAGTAAAGATAACTGGCCCGTTCGGAGAGCTAGTAACCGAGGCGGCTGTCTCGCAAACAGTCCCGTTGGAGTATCCTTATTTGTTTTCTAACCGGTCAGATTTCCTGCTGCGCGAAAGGGGTCAACAACTGGGAGAAGGGCTAGTTCAGTCGTGTACGAGGTCCAAATCGCGTCAGGTCGCCCCTTTGTTGACGAGTGATTCAGAGCCAGAGGCAGCTGACGGGGAGCAAGCACTCCCAGAGTTGGAGGCAGAAAACCGGGATGAGAGGGACCAGGTTGTAGAACAGCCTGACCTCGTAGCACTAGAAAGCGTACGCCGTCCCAAAGCGCCGGCGAAAAAGGCGGAGGAAGAGGGGATCAGTGAAAGATCTCTCGTAGCTCCGGCGTCACTTAACTTTGGTCCTCTGCTACGAGTAGACAGAGTCGAGCAGAAGAGCGACCCTAGTGTGTCAGGGTTTCGCGGTACAGCTCAGGAGATTGCTAGGACCAATGTGACGGGGCATGAAAAAGGCGGATTGTTTTATCGGCGCTATAAGGACCGCATTTTTACGTCTAGAAATCACGTGAAAATCGATCACTATGACTTCAGCGTAAGAAAAAGGAAAGGCAGATTTAACGGCATTGCCGATGGGTTGAGCAGATTTTTCTGACATCACGAAAAATAGTAGGGATCATCTCAGAGGTCTTCGTCATCCACAGGAATGAGGATCAAAGTGGGGGCACTTCGTTAAAACCCCAAAATGACCTCACAAATTGCGAAAAGTTTTTGTCTTTTGTATTTTGTTCATTGTGACCTCCTTGGAAAAATGAGTTTTTTTGGCGACAGGGGGTCTCGATACCCGGAATTGTACCAAATTTTGGTAATCCGTAATCCAGTCTGGCGGGTCTCTAGCGGATTCCGAGCGTTTGACTGCGGTGTGGCGTGGTGTTGTGGGGGACGTTTCCGCTGATGCCTCCGCTGTGAGAGGTTTGGGAGTTTGCTTAATGCTTGCAGCGTCTTCTCAAGGCCTACTCCAAGCCCACCTCTTCAGGCCAGCGATAGTACCACCGGCCATTCGAGGTTTCCCTGGCCCCGGAGGGGCTGTTAAGAATGGAAGCTTCGGCGACCTTCTTCCGAGTTTTAACGCTGCGGAAACGAGTCACGATCTGTTCAGGACAGTCGCCCGCCTGTTGGAGCCTGCCCGAAACGAGTCACGATCTGTTCAGGACTGTCGCCCACCTGTCGAAGCCTGCCCAAAACGAGTCTCAACGCGTCCGTGACGTCAACGGGACGTGTGTGTGTGTGCGTGTGGGTTCGTGCGCTCCGGAAGGGGAGAGAGGCATGGCCTAACTGCGGAGAACCATGGCTACGACGCACTTCTGGCTACGACGCGGCGGACTTTGCTGCAACGCACTTGGCGGTTGCACCTGCTGCCCTGGCGGAGAGTGAGGGAGAAAACGGACCCTATATAAGGCGGAGCGTGAGGCTGCTCCGGTTGTTCTCTCGGATTTGACGACTGTATCGCAACCATGTAATTAAACTGTTCGTTACGTTACCAATTCTCCCACCTCCACTGGACCCCTGGGTTCTTCACTTCGGGGAATGGTCGTCGTCAAAGGCCAGGAAGCCTCCGGACGTGCGGCCTAAGCCCCGCCTCGAACAAGGGGCAACCTGGGCCAACCGCTTGGAATCTCCAGGTTGCCCACAAGCATCAAAGGGTTTCTCAAGAGTTGGGACGTGACGTATAACTTAAGTTCTCCTCATTACCCGTGGTCTAATAGACTTGCAGAGAGGTCAGTTCAAACAGTAAAAAACAGCTTGACTAAGGCACTGAAGGAAGGCAACGACTTGTCTCTTGTTCTTATGGAGCCTAGGGACACACCAATGGATCACCTACTGTCCCCAGCGCAGCAACTGCAGCCTCACTACAACATCAAGGAGGCTCAAGCACGCCTTCAGTTCCGCCAAAAGTGTCAACACCGACATGGTGACGCGCACAGCAAACCACTACGTCCTTTGACACAAGGCGAGAAAGTCTATTTCCGTCGAAACCACAAATGGGAACCCGGAAGTGTGATCCAAGTCGAACCACAGCCACGATCATACCTAATCAGAGCAGAAGACTGGGCTCATTACAGGAGAAATCGGTTCCACAACCGACCATTCGCTTGGAAAAGCAATGCGACCCCCAAAGGCTACTACCAACTCGGGTCAAACGATAAACCTCGCCAAAGTCCTGCCCAGCAGCCCCGTGTACCTGGAACCACTCGATCAGGCCGTCGAGTTGTGCCGCCAGCAAGGTATCGCTGAATGTGTGGACTCTGAACTCTTAAAATTCGCATAAACTTTCTTGTCAAAAAAAGGACGTGTTATGTATTTAGAGTTGTATAATTGGTGGCACCCCCTTTGTGGCACTTTGTATTCCTTCACGAACCGGCCTTGAAACCCACGTGTGCAACTCAACTAACCCTACGCCGCACAACAGTCATGTGCCCGGCGTCGTTCCCGTTCTCGTAATAAAGTGTCAACCCAAAGACATATCAAAGGACGGAGGTATGACAAAATCTTTCTCCCTTATCTCAACGCTTCGTGTAAATATAAATTTTAATATGAACAAAATAGCCCAAACAACAACTTTGCTACAGATGTGCCGGTGACTCTTTCGTTTCTCGACTGAGCGCGGTCAAACGTACTCAAACGCAACTGTGTATTATGGGCTTTTAGGCTTAAAACGCCACGCTCAGTGTCCCAGTTATAGCAGTTTGTGTTATGGTCTCAACAAATTTTCTTCCCTGTGATTCGCCCAGCTGCCTCCGTATATCGCCTTGATTGGCTCTACGAGTGCTCTGAGCGGAAGTAGGCAGTGTGGCGAGGGTAAGCGGGCAGAAACCAACGTTACTGGAACGACTCAGTTGGGAAACTGTCATAAAGCCTGCTTTGAAAAAGTGACTTCGATCTGTACTCGAAAACCGAACTAATGGCGATCGCAACACCGCCACGTCTCTGCAGCGGCCACTCCGGGAACTGCACGCCGGCATGTATCGGCTCAGGTCGTGTCGCACAAGGGCTGGTGGCGCCATCTTGCATTGCCATTTCGCAGTAGCAATATAAATTAATAACTTTCATGTCTTGACTAGTCGCTAAAGAGTGGCGCCGTTATCGTATTTAGTTTGGTCTCAGTGGACTCCAGCGGTCCGGTTTTCAATGGTGAGTTTCCCAATGGCGGATTCGGGTCCTCTTACTTCTGTAGAAGTAGATTAACTAAAAAGTCTACAGAGTGGTCAGGCAGACATCATGAAGAAACTTGACTCTATAGAAAACAGGTTCACCAAGCACGAAACTATGATAGCCGAAAGAAGAGTCGCAGAGGAACAGGTCGAAGCCGTTAACAAACTGGTATCTGAACAAGCTAATTCTATCAAATATTTAGCCCAACAAGTTAAGGACTTGAAAGACAAGAGCGTAGACTTGGAAAATAGAAGTCGCCGGCAGAATCTTGTTTTCTATGGGAAGCGAGCATGCCGGCCGCGTCGCGGCGGTCGCCTATTGTTTGCCGCATGAATTGTTGTGGCTTTCTTAGAGCGAAATAGCTACCTTGGAAATTACAGCGCTAACCCGCTACAACGCACAACCAACGCAGCGACTGGCAGAAGTTCCCCGATGCAACGGACCCGTTTGCCGCTAGGGGCGCCCTGGTCGGGGTTTGAATTAGATCCGCACCTTTTCTATGCCGGCCACGTCGCGGCCGTCGCCTATTGTTTGCCGCATCATTGTTGTGGCTTTCTTAGTGCGGAATAGCTACCTTGGAAATTACAGCGCTTACCCGCTACAACGCACAACCAACGCAGCGACTGGCAGAAGTTCCCCGATGGAACGGACCCGTTTGCCGCTAGGGGCGCCCTGGTCGGGGCCTGAATTAGATGTGCACGGTTCCTATGGTGTAGAGGACAACCACTCAAAAAAGAGATTATTCCGAAAAAAATAATCGAGCGCATTTATAAAACCAGTCTGGGTATCGAATTGACATCGGTACTAAGGGCGCATCGAACTGGTCGTTACAATCACGAAAACAAAAAGACCGATTATTGTAAATTTTTCGTCTTACAAAGAAAAGCAGGACATTATGTTGAACGCCAAAAAGTTTAAGGGTTTAACCTACAGCGTAGACCAGGACTACTCACCCGAAACTCGAGACATCCTCAGGTGACTATGGGAATTCGCAAAAATTAAAAAGACAGATAGAGACAATCAGGTAAAATTACATTTTGACAAACTAATTGCTAATAGTAAGGTTTTCACATGGGACAAAGAGAAAGAGGAAGTTGTTCCTGTCCCGAAACATTGACGCCCCACTAAGAAAAAGAAAACAGTTCGTCGTGAATTAGTTGCTGTTCTTGTAAATTGCAGAAGTATAGTAAATAAAGTGGATGAATTTGCAGGATTAATCGCGTCCGTCAAGGCTGATATTCTGTTTGGGACTGAATCTTGGCTGAATCCCTCTATCAGCGATAGTGAAGTATTTCCGAAGGAATTTATTGCTTATCGGAAGTATAGGTCCCGCCTCGGTGGAGGGGTCTTTTTTCTAATTCATTCTTCACTAACGTCATCTGTACTCGATCTTGGTCACGACGCCGTCGAGTCAATCTGGTGCACAGTCACTTTAACTGATCATTCTTTATGTGTTGTTGGGGCATTTTACCGACCACCAAACTCGGATTTCGGCACTTTGCAGCTACTGCACGATATTGTCTCCGAGGCCCCTAGCCAAACTAATTTGTTGGCGGGAGATTTTAACTTGCCAGACCTAGACTTGCAAGGCGGCACTTGTGTAAACAAGGTTAATAGCCACGCCAACCTTGAAATGAAAAGCATAGTGGACACTTTCGCATTGTTAAGCGGGTTTCACATGCAGCGATTCAACGGTCGAAATCGCTGCCGCTAACGGCGCGGCGGCACGGATCGCGAGGTTTCATTTCACATGAGCGTTTTCTGCCGTTGCGACGACCAATGTTTCTTGCAGCAAACAGATCCGCACAGTCGGTTACAGCGGTTTCTAACAACAATTGTAATGCCTTAGTTTTCAGTTTCTCCTTTAACTTGGAAAACAAAACAAACGCGTTTAAAATTCTCAATAAACCTTGGTCTTATTTGTTTATGTTTTCTTTTTCTTTTTTAGCTTCGTTGTCGCGGAGGGAGAAACCTCGGATCATCTTCGGCAGCGTCACGGGCAGCGCCTTTCTCGGATGTAAACTGTCCAACTGATATGGGCGACCCGAACCTCCTAGATCGGAACCTCCCGTTTTTTTGTTTTTTTTTTATAGTGCAGTGGTTTCATACCGGTCTTGTCGATCACTTTCTCGGCCTCAGTCATCTTTTCCCAGAGTTTCTCTTTGGTCCCATTGTTCCTAAATTCTTTGAGATGCGCGTTCCAAAGAACCCGAGGCTTCGACACTTCACTGATAAGCAGTTCATTAAACTGGGCACGATACATGTTCTCTTACTTGGTGTAACGATCTGTGTTGGAAAAGACACGCCAATGTCGCTCAGTTCTTCTTCGTCTTATTTTTTTTTTTTTTCTCACTAGCGCTTGCACAAGCCGCTTCAGAATAGCGTCTCTTGCGCTCGCTACAGTTGGTACTCAGGCGAGGAAAGTAAAAGAGAGACGCGTAATTCACTCAGAAAACAAATTCCGAGGAAGGGGACAGCAATCCCCCTCCTCCATAATCTCCTGAACAGTTCCGACGCGAATGCTGAAGCAAAGAAGCTTGACCCGCCGGAAAAAAAGAAACCGCAAACCAGTCGCTTGCGTACTTTCTCTGCTTGTCGTCTGCTTCAAGAACGTGAAAACAACGCCGTCCTATGCGCCAGCTTTCCCGCAATATTTCTCCTCCTGCCACGCGATTTTCCGCCACGCTGTGAGTGGCCAACGCGGAAGCTGCCGCTCTGCCGCGGCGAATAATTTCCCACCTGGAACCGTGCCGCTCAGCCGATGCGGCTGGCCAGAGCGCTGCGACGGCAGGAATCGCGCCGCTCTAGGGCCAAAATCGCTGCATGTGAAACCCGCTTTACAGTACGTGAAAGAGCCAACTCGGGATAATAGTATTCTAGGCCTCTTTTTTTGTAGCTCACCGAATCTCTTTAGTTCGGTAGACGTCATTCCGGGTATTAGTGATCATCTCGCGGTCGTTGCAGGCATGAACACTAAAACTATAATCGGTCGAGTCGTGCGCATCAAGAAGAGTCTTCTTCTTTGAGAAAGGTGATTACTGTAGTATTTCCAGTGAACTTCTTGACCACTTACCTGTTTTTGGATATCTGTCTGAGGATTATGATATCCACGCATTATGGTCGGTTTTTAAAAAGAAGTTACTTGAACTTACGAATAAGTATATCCCAAGCATTGATTCGGCAATGCTTAAAGAACGGAAAAAACCATGGCTGCCTTCACGTGTCCTTGGAATAATTAAAAAACGTAGGCGAGCATTTGATAGATTTAAAAACACCAAAAGTAACAATCACTTAGAGAAACTTGCTGAGGTAACTCGGGAATAGAAGTTGAATATAAAAAGTGCTAAGGAAAATTATTTTTGTAGACTAAGTGATAGGATGAAAACAAATTCTAAAAGTAGTTACAAAGCAAATGCAAGGTTCAACCTCAAGTCAACGCCGTTTATCAGAAATGTTCGTGTAAGCTTTGTGGAGAGGGCCGCGGTTTCTGTTGCACAGGGATGGGTTCCTGCGGACGAACCACGATTCTAGGAGTCTTCGGGGTCCCCATCAATCCTCCCTCGCCAAGGTCGTGGCGGCCGCAAAGTCAAAAGAATGACCCATTGTCCACGCATGGTCAACAAGTTCAGTCTACAGTCGCGTCGCGTGGAATGCGTACGCGACGTCACGCTTGTATTCTTTGAGTCTGGTCTCTCTCCTCCGTACGGCTTCACCAATGTAGAACGCCGGGCAGTCACTGCAGGGGATCTCGTAGATAACGTACCTCTCTGGACGTTCGCCGGGGTTGGGTCCTTTAGTTTGGAAACGGAATTTCCAATAGTTTTGCAAGACTTGTAAACAGCACGAATGCCAATGGGGAACCAAAGCGCGGCTCGGAGGTTTGGAGACTCCTTTGACATAGGGTATGCACGCCACATTCTTATCTCTTTCTCTGGCTGCGCACTTCGTTTCATTTGGTTGTTAACCTTGTCAACAAACCGCTTTGGGTAGTGACGATTCTTCAAAGCTTCCTGTAAATGAGCCATCTCATTTGCGCCACGGAGCCCGTTAGATGGCACAGTATTTGATCTGCGTACAAACGATCGCACTACAGATTTCTTGTGTTGCATGAATGAGGGGACAAAGATGAAGAAAAAAATATCTGTTTCACATGGTTTGCGGTACACACTCGTTTCCATCCTGTGGTTTGGTTCGCCTGTCCTCATTTCACATACATCTAGAGAGGGCAACTTTTCATGCTGTTCTGCCTCGCACGTAAACTGTATCGCGGGGTCAACGCTGTTTGACTCTCGGTGAAAATCGTTACCATGACCTCTATTTATAATGACGAAAGTGCCATCCCCCTACCGGCGGTACAATTTGACAGGGAACGCAACTTTTTTCAGTGCTTTCTCCTCAATATACTCCATAACAAGATTGGCAACACTGACAGATACCGGGCTTCCCATCCAATACTCGTTCACCTGACAATACATCTCTCCACGGAAGGCGAAGAAACATTGGTTCAAGCTAAAACGTAAAAGGAAAAATAATATCATCAACGTGAAGTGACGTGCGGCTTTCATCGTCAAGTAAACGCTCACATGAGAAATCAATGGCAACATCGTTAGGGACATTAGTGAAAAGAGAAACTACATCTAAAGAAAACATACCTTCATGCGGAAGGAGGGTTTGGGCGCAAAACAACTGAAAAAACTCTTGCCAGTTCTGCACACACCACCCATTTTAGCTCGTTACTGGCGCCAGTAATTCTACAAATATTTTGACAGGTCGTACGTGGGGCTGCCAATAAAGGATACAATCGGTCGCAGTGGACATTCTGGTTTATGCACTTTTGGTAGGCAGTACATTTTAGGTGTGCATCCGTCGGAGGAAAAAAGGCGGCTGTACAGAGAATCACTCATCCTACCCTTCTTTCGAAGTTCTCGGAGGGGATCAACTAACGAAATTTTCGGTTTTTCCAGGTGGGTCGCTGGCTAATTTGCAAAAGTGTGTGGGATTAATAAGAAACTTGTACATTTTCTGGTCATAGTCCGCCTTGTCGAGAACCACCGTTCACCCACCCTTGTAGTGCTGCATCACATCGTCCTCGATAGCCTCGTGCCGTGGCCATCACATCGTCCTCGATCGCCTCGTGTCGTGCTGCATCATTTCGTCCTTGATCGCCTTGTGCCGTGGCCACTATCACCATCCCTCAAGCGCCGCTTCTGCTTGGCTTTGATTGGTCGGCTCGGATGACCTACGAAGCTGCCACCTTACGGCGAGACGCCTCTGCGGTGTTTAAAAGGACTGTCGCCCACCACAGACGCGGGATTTGCGGCCAAGTGTTCACCTCACTGAGTTGGCTTGTTGCTCTCTTGTAGTGCTGCATCACATCGTCCTCGATCGCCTCGTGCCGTGCTGCATCACTTCGTCCTTGATCGCCTCGTGCCGTGGCCACTAGCACCATCCCTCAAGCGCCGCTTCTGCCTGGCTTTGATTGGTCGGCTTGGATGACCTACGAAGCTGCCACCTTACGGCGAGACGCCTCTGCGGTGTTTAAAAGGACTGTCGCCCACCACAGACGCGGGATTTGCGGCCAAGTGTTCACCTCACTGAGTTGGCTTGTTGCTCTCTTGTAGGTGAGTCAACAATCTTTGTTTGTCGTTTCTATCACTCACCGACTGTTTGTGGCCGCAAATCCCTGTCAAGTGTTTTACTACTATGGGCGTAGATTTGTCTACGTACAGGATACGCGTTGGGTGCTTTTTTTCGCGTAAAACATGTCGTGCCTTCCGCCATCCGCGTCGTAACTTCCTCCTTGTGAAATTCCTGTGTCCTAGTGCCAAAATACTTTTATTGTCCTTGCGTTGCGCCCAACTTTTGCTTTGTGCGGGAGATGTGGAAACCAACCCAGGACCTGATGATAAGATCGACCAAGTTCTTGCGAATCTAAATCAGGTCATGACGTCGAACGAAACGTATCAGAAGGAAACTAACTTCAGCTTTACTTGCTGTCATCAATGCAGGAATAACTGACATCTCAAAGCGCGTGTCGATTCTGGAGGAATCTCTTCGCGAAGTTACCAAGCTCAGAGAAGATGTCAAGTCCCTTGACGAGACTGTTTCCACTCTTCAAACTGAAATGGGTGCCCTCACCTACAGGCAACGTGGGTTGGAAAGTATCGTTGATGTTGTCGACGACCTGAACAATCGTCTGCGTAGAAACAATGTTATAGTGAAGGGTCTACCGGAACTTGAGCGTGAAACCTGGAACGACACGGAAAACAAGATCAGAGAATTCCTTTCAACCCACTTAAATGTTAACCCCGGCGAAATTGAGCGAGCACACCGCATCGGCCAGCATAGGGCTGGAACTTCTCGACCGATCGTTATAAAATTTCTTAGCTTTAAGAGCAAGTCCGAGGTTCAGCAAAATGCTCACAAGCTAAAAAATTTGGAGTCACCGAAAATCTGGATTGAAGACGACTTTTCACCTCGACTGCAACTTGCCCGCAAGAAACTCCGTGACTTCGCAAAAGTAAATCGAGGTGCGAGCAGATTCCGGCTATCATATGATAAGCTCATACTAAACGATATTACTTACGCCTACGATGAAAATCCTGATCAAGTTGTTTGTATTCCCAGAGATAATTTGCGCGATCTGAGCACGTGGCAAAAAAATAAATCCAGTTCATGCTGCACTACAAAGACTGGTTCCCTCTCCTTTCTTATTGCCAACTTTTGAAGTCTGCTTCCAAAGCAGGATGTACTGCTTACTTGCATCGATGCATGCTCTGTTGATGTCCTGTTAGGAACCGAAACCTGGCTTTCTTCGAATATTGCAGACTCAGAGTTGTCTTTTTCTAATTTGTTCACTGTTTATCGCAAGGATCGACCTGGTGGCAGGGGAGGCGGAGTAATAGTAGCTATTAGAAACAGCGTCTCATCCTCTGTTATCTCCCTTAACAGCACGCTTGAAATTTTGTGGGTCAGCATAAAGCTGGAATTTCAGACATGCGTAGTTGGCGTATGCTACCGTCCTCCGAACTCTCCGGCCGACTTTGTTGAGGGCCTCACAGAAGTTATCGACGAGATCCAATGTAGATTCCCTAACTGTCCTCTCATACTGGCCGGAGATTTCAACTATCCTGGCATTGACTGGGGCGCCTGTGTTGTACCTGATGAATGTGCAAGGAAAAGTGAGTGCCGTAAGTTACTTGATATGGCCAATTACTTTAATATGAAGCAAATAATTACCGCTCCTACTCGTGGAGATGCTGTATTAGACTTACTATTTACAACTCACCCAGAGCATGCTAGTGTACAAGTAATCGACCAAATTAGCGATCATCATGCTATACATTGTGACTTCTCTCTGGTTGTTAATAAGCGGAACTCAACGAGGAAAGAAATATTTGACTACAAGAGAGTTGATTCGGAAACATTAGATTCTACGCTACGCGAAGTTTCCAGTACATTTCTTAGTGAATTTGATGAACGGTCTGTGAATGAAAATTGAGTCCTTTTTCGGGAAAAACTATTGGAGGTTCAATCCATATCTGTTCCAACTTTAAAAATCGCTCCAAGCTTGCACAAGCCCTGGTTTACAACTACTATTAAAATATCTATTCAAAAAAAGAAACGTCTGTACAGGCGTGCACTTCACTTAGACTCGGAACATGCTTGGACCGTTTATCATACTTACTCAATCATATGTAAAAAAGAAATAAAAACCGCCGAACAAATATTTTATGACGAGGATGTCTCGAACATGCTTCAAACTGATGCAAAAAAAATTTTGGAAATTAATCCTAAACCTTCACCAGTATTGCCAAGCGTTTCTTCTGATGGCGGGTCTTTTTTGGGCCCACGCCAATTGGCCGCTAGGTTTAACACCTTTTTTAGCAGTGTTTTCACTGAGGAGGATGACTTCCCTCAGCCAGTCGCTTTGCCATCTCATGCTGAATGTAGTATGCAGGACATTGTTATCACCAGTCACGGGGTCGAGTGTGCCATTGATCGTTTGAACGCTAACTCCAGCCCGGGCCCTGATGGAATATCAACCAAACTCTTGAAATTAACTAAACACGTATCTGGGGTTCTGCTGGGTAGGCTGTTTCAACAATCCCTCTCCTCTGGCGAAATACCTGACGACTGGAAACTTGCCCACGTCATCCCCATTTTCAAGTCTGGTGATAAGAATTCTTTCAACAACTACAGGCCTATTTCGCTAACCTGCGTGGCATGCAAACTTATGGAACATATACTTTCATCCCAGATTATGACTCATCTATCCAGTAACAACCTTATCTTTCCGAACCAGCATGGCTTCCAACGCGAGCATTCTTGTGAAACCCAGCTGTTTGAAATAATTCATGACCTTCATGTTTCTGTTCATTCCTCACGTCCCGTTGATGCTGTGTTTATTGATTTCGCGAAAGCTTTTGACCGGGTCCCCCACAACAGATTGATATATAAATTGGGTACTATTAATATAAACGAATTAGTTATTGAATAGATAGCGAGCTTTTTATCAAATCGGTCTCAATCTGTCGTGATTAATAAACATGTCTCCTCTCCCACACCCGTAAAGTCTGGCGTCCCACAAGGCTCGGTTCTTGGTCCGGTATTGTTCCTTCTCTATATAAATGACCTTCCCGCTAACATTCAGTCCACCATACGCCTTTTCGCGGATGATTGCATCATTTATCGCCCCATATCCACTCCTCTAGATGTGTGCGTACTCCAGCGCGACCTTGAAATAATCAGCCAATGGTGCATCACTTGGTTGATGCAAATCAACATTACAAAAACAAAGTCTGTAACTTTCACCACCAAATTAAATGTTGATCGCCACGCGTACGCAATTGGAGAGAACCAGATTGAAAAAGTCACATCAATCAAATATCTCGGTGTCCACCTTTCAGCTAACCTATCATGGAACCTTCATACTGAGCATATCATCAGCAAAGCGTCTAAAACTCTAGGATTTCTTAAACGTTCATTGTTCCAGGCTAACAAAGCAACTAAACTTCTTGCGTATACCTCTCTCGTAAGATCGCAGTTGGAGTACGCGTCCATTATTTGGCACCCTCATCAGATGTATCTAACCAATAATATTGAGTCACTTCAAAATAAAGCTGCCAGGTTCATAGCTATGGATTACTCCCGATACTCAAGTGTCTGTGTGACTAACATAAAACATTCCCTCAACCTTTCGCCACTTCATTGTTGTAGATATATTTCCCGCATGTCCTTCTTCCACAAGCTATACCATGGTTCATCTGCTTTCAGAGATTCATACATCCAGCCTCCCCATCATGTCTCATCCCGCGTAGATCACCCCTTCAAAGTACGCCCCATTTTCGCTCGTACCAACCTATTCAAAAACTCCCCTCTCCTCCTCGCTGTCTCCGATTGGAACAGCCTACCCAGCAATATTGTGTCGATCACCTCAGCCCAGATGTTTACCAACGCACTAACCAATGTATAACGATGTATGTAGTTTTTTGCTTACCCAATTTTCACTAAGCATTTTTGTTTTTTCTGATATTATATGTTGCGCCAACGTCATCTTTTTGTCACAAAGTGCACTATCTTTGTTTATGATTGCCCCCCCCCCCCCCTATGTAATGCCCGAAGGGTTTTTAGGGTAAATAAATAAATAAATAAATATCGTCACGTAAAATGACAATCGACTCATCAGCTTTCAACTCTTGCAACGCCCTGCGTTCATGCTGGTCAAGGTTTGGCTGCGGCGGCTTGGCATTGTTCAAAATTGACAGCACACGACTCCGGGCAAGGTTGACGCCAGTCACGCTAGATATTTGGCGGAGTTTTCCCTCGATTTATACAATGAAGTCACGCTTGGGGACGTATCAAGGTGTGGTTGCAAAGTTGAGACCTCTTGTGAGAAAACTCACCTGGTGGTGCAACCAGGTAGAATATACTACCTGGTTTCAATTGTTGTCGTCAAAACGGGAAGCACCATGAACCGGAATTAGAAGGAAATCGTTCGCATCCTTGTCAAAGCGAACTGCATGCGTCGCAGCAAATGTTGGAATTCATCGTCAAGGAAAGCCTCTCAACTTGTCGGGAAAGCAGCCGGACAAAAAAACGGAAGCTTGTCTGGCTAAGGGGCCGAAGTTATCCGTTAAGACCTTATAGAGTGGACATCGCATCTGATGTATTCGAAATTGACAGAAAAATCTTTGACCAGGATAAGAAAACGTATTTTATATAGTCAATAAGGAAAGTGTCTAGGTTAGTAGATCAGTCTTTTTTGACGGACAGAGTAAACTGTAAGACGTTCAGGAATGTAAAGAAGCAGCTAGAACAAAAGGAGCTTACTTTGCTTCAAACTGACAAATCATGGTGGTTGCTGTCCTGGACAACGACTTGTTTGGAGCAAAAGCTTCTGAAGCAGTTGATGGACTTTTTGAACCGTATGTGGGGGACCTGAAAAAAGCAAAAAGGAGGGTGGTAGCAGTACTCAAGGAGTGTGAATTTCCGACGGTGATTAAGAGATTAGGGGGAGTGTCACAGGCATTTCTGTTGAAGGACCATAAGGCTGGTTTTCCCTTGAGAGTGGTTGTGAACGAAAATGGAGCTTGGCAGAAGGAATTGTCGGTTTTTATTCAGAAATGCCTGACAAAAGTGGAGCTCAACAGTCCGTTGTCACTAAAAAACTCTGAGGAATTGGTTGAAAGATTGAATCCACATCAAGGGAGAAGGTGTGATGTAACAACTTTAGACATCAAGGACTTATAGTACTCTATGAATAAGTCGGAGCTGTTAATAGAAGTCGGGAGGTGGTGTGATGATAATCTGTGAAGTTTCAGTCTGCCTCTAAGATTAATGTAGAGAGCTTTTTTTGCATTTTGGAGTTTTATTTAGAGTCCCCTGTTGTAGATTTTTATGATTATCTTTTTATTGCAAAAAAAAAGTGTGTATTGGGTTTTAGCCAACGTTACTAAACCACTCAGTTGGGAAAGTGCCATAGAGACTGCTCTGAAAAAGTGGCACCAACCTGTCCTCCAGAACCGAGCTAATGGCGATCACAACGCCGCCATTTCTCCCGCAGCGGCCACTCGAGAAACTGCACGTGACTTCCATTTTGGTTTTAATCGGCCATTTTGGGGCCAAAACAGATACTGTGGAAGGGGCTTCAGGGGTGCCACCCCCGACTCCCAAGCGGACGCGCCGCGGAATGCAACCGAAGTTAAGATGCACCTAGGTCGGGACGCGCTACCTGAAATCACCGCTGGGGCACGGTTGTATAAAAACAATATTAATTGTACTGCAAAACCTTGCAAACTAAATATTTTAGAAAACAACACGCGCCCATCATTTTGTATTAAACTCCAATAAAAGTTACTACAAAAACAGTTTTTTCCGTTGGTTTTTACGCAAACACATGCGTTCTGAAAGCTCAAGGTGACCACGGTTAAGACAAATGATACATAGTGGCGCTGTTGTTTTTAGCTCGGTCTCGGTGGAAGCCAGCGGCCCAGGTTTCAACGGTGAGTTTCCCAACTGAGGGTTCTAGTAATGTTGGTTTCAGCGGAAAAAATTTCCTCGATAAATTTACCGGAAAACTTTTCCCGCTAAATTTAGTGCGAAAACTTTGCCCGCTATTCGCCGCTAAATTTAGCGGGAAAATTTCCCCCTGAATGGGAGGCGAGCAGGAGAGGAGGAGGGGAGGGTACGAATGAGGAGGAGGGGCATATCCCCCTCTCCGTACCTTACCCTCCACCTCCTCCAGAGCTGCGCTCTAATTCGGCCTTACAGGGGATCGTAAACTTCCTTCTTTTTTTTTTGTGTGTGCGTCTCTAAGGTCTTGTTTTTTGGGTTTTCAAAGAATAGTAAAAGTTGTGCTTGAGTTGACTGTTATCGCTTGTGGCTGGTCAGCCCTCAAACGAGGTCGTCGGGGTGGCTGGTTTGAATCTGTCTGAGTGTCTGGCTTTCGGTGACCTAGTGGAGAGGAGGTGTTTCTTTTTTGGTGGTGAGGATCTTGAAGTGTATATAAGAGCGGTCGTTGTTCAAATAAACTAGAAGTTGTGTTTTAGACTTGTTGTTTTGTCCGTTTTTTTTTTATCGTTCCGTGTCTCCGGTTACTATTGAAGTGTATCACCATCTCGCCTGTGTTTTTACCCTTTCTTAGAGAACTGACTCGGCTCGCTTTTTCTGCTGGGCAGGCGAGCCGAGCGTTTGGAAAGGCCGGAGCAGAGCGCATCTCGGAGGCCCGGCGGGGTTTCTGAGATGCGGTATAGATGGCGCAACCACCCGCCCGATTCACATGTCTTGTTATCCACTCATTAATGACAAAATGAATTTATGTACCACTGATCTCAATGACAATTGCTGGATCGCGCATCCCCGCTTGTTCGCTGCAGCGCGAGTGCGGCCACCGGACGGCCATCTTGCATGGTAATGTTTTTCGCTTTGCTAGCGTTTTGCTGTGGTTTTCCAGCGTGCTATAGACACGTTTTCTACTCGTTCGTCGTCACTCGCCGAAGACGTTCTTTAAGATCCTGGGTGAGGCGTGATACTTGCCGTTAAGAACACGTGGAAATTTTTACGAAAGCGCAGTGCCGCGGGAAAAAGGCACAACTCGTCGAAAGCAAGTTTCGCCGTTCTGGCGGCGTGTTCAAAGCTTTCTCGGCACCATAGTGTCGAACCGAAATTTTTATTGGTTCGGTTCCGGTTCGGGTTCACGGCATCCGGTTCAGCTCCGGTTCAGTTCCGGGAAGCAGAAAATAACGGTTCAAACCGGTTCGAACCAGTTCGAACCGGTTTGAACCGCTAAATTGAAAATATATTTTCCGCGTTTCTTTGGCAATAGGCACTATTTCAACAGTGAAACGAGTATCTATATAGCTTTTTATCATTCGTAGAATCCACATTTATTTTCAGGTACAAAAATAAATTGCGTTATTTAATTTCATTAAAACAGTAACTCAACATCTACTTTTTTTATCTCAGTCGCATATATTTTACCTGAATCTAAAGGTTATCAGTCGGGTAGGTCGCCTGAAATACCCGTTAAGGCTACAACTTTGCGTCGCAGTTTTAAAAGACGAATCCTGCTGTGCTCTTGAACTTAGGAATTAATTACAGTGCATAAAATCATGAAATGGGCACGTCCTCGCCATATATATTTTAAAATCTAGTTTACAAAATACGTTTCACAATATATATGATGACGACGCAATTTAGCTAAAAGCGATAATATTTTCAAAATGTCAGGAAAGGTTTAAGACAAACCCTTTCAGTCTACCTTTTATAGAAACACGAGGCGGCAATCACAACGCTTGGTTTCTTGACCAATAGTGTTTACACTCAGCACAGTGATGCAGGCAAGTAATCATGCAGAAAAGAGTGACTTTCGTACTCAGATCGGATCTGGCCTAAAATAGTGCGTACAAAAGTGAACATTTTCGAAATAGCTTGGCGTTGGAGGTTTGATCTTGTCAAGATGCCGGTCAATTCAATTTGCAAACAGACATCACCCTTACTACTTGTTTTTACCAAAGTAGTATTTCATACTCTGCTCGACATTACAGCTACTTAATTGGTCAGTTTCTGACGGTCTGCGTGCGAAATCGTCATAGTTCCGCCACACGCCATGGTGTACTTTGTTTTCGTCCAGCCCACGGAGACAAAATTCTTGTTCAAAAGACTTCTATATGTTTGAGAAGTTGAATTTGCGTCAGGAACACAAACATGTTATTTAAATCGGCTTCAAAATAAAGCTTGTCATAAGGGTCTCCCAAATTACTTATAGACGTTCCCATCGAGCATAAAAAGGCCGGAAACTATTTGCGGAGCATATTTCAGATAATTTAGGGGTGCTTTTACTTATGATGCATATCTTTAGGCTGATCGGCCCTTTATTTATGTTCTCACGTCAAAGGCAGCAATAAAATTTATTTTTCATTGCCATCAATAAATCTGATTTTATGAAGTTCACGTAACCGCTTGAGACCCAGACTGGAGCACGATACTCGAGAATACGCCATCTGTCGAGTCTGCGGAACGCGCTTTTTAGTTCGCTGTTCGGCAGTGTGGAACACCGGGTGGCGGACTATGCCAAAAAGGACCGTGCGCTCACATTATAGATTTGAATAAATGTGCAGAGAGATAATAAATGGTATTCTTCTAAATAATCCCATACACGACGCCCTATACTGCAAAAATAAATGTATATAGATGCAGTTTTCAACGTAAACAGGCTTGACGGAGCTCCGTCTGGTTGGGTCGGAAATTTGAGAAATACAGACCTTCACCAACCGAGTCCTAACCATTTAGGAGCCTGACGTTTCAGTAGGTCGGGCTCAAGAGGTCGACAGCCACCTAACCATCGGCGTATGTCAACAGACTAGGGCACTTGAAGAACAAAAAAGTCCGAGGACACTTAAGCACTCTTGAGTTGTGAAGGCGAAATCATGAATGTCGTTCTTCTGCTCCCTCATAGCCTCGTCCCACTAGAGCGACAAATACCGGTTTTTGTCCGACAACACCACAAAGTTCCGTGTCGCCGGTGCTGTCTCACTGCATCGACCAACACTCGCAACAATCGCCGACAAGCGCCGACAAACGATCGACGACGGACGAGTTCTTGTCTGTCGTTGGACTTGAAGCGCAGCAAGCAGTCCCACTGAGGAACATCTCTCGGAGACAAACTTATCCTCCTCGCCCGCTTGTGCCTTCTGTTGCCTCCCTTCCCACCCTTCTGCCCTTCCTCCCGGAACAAGAAGCCCTTGGCGGCCACTCCTCGTTCCCGCAGTTCCGGTCCCTCGATTGCACGTAGTGGTCGCGGGCGCGGCTTGCTGGCTGGCGCCGGGCGGTCGTGTTGCGAAAGGGAATTTGCTGTGGCTGGTTTTGCTCGCGAAAACTTGGTGCGCTAGGTGGTGCTTCAAGACGCCGAAGTGTATACGCTCCTGCATCAGGATGGATACACCCATGTGCGAGGACTGACCAAAGTAAAGGCCTGTTCACACATACAGCGGAGCGCTAAGTTAGCGCTACGTGAGCGCTCCAAGGAGCGCTTATGTGGCGCTTCCTAGAGCGTGACTTCGTTCTAATATAGCGCGTGATTAGCGCTTCAGTAACGCCTTGTTAGCGCTCCAGTAGCGCTTCTGTACCGCCGTGTTATACTTCGTTTCACTTTATCTGCGAGCGAAGCCAAAGCTAGAAGCGCGAGACCAGCGCTTTTTGCGTTTCTGCCCAGCTCGCGCACTCGAGCAAAGCCTGAAGGCACGGAGCTTTCGTGCTCGCGCTTCCAGCTTTGCCTTCGCTCGCACATAAGGTGAAACGAAGTATAGCGCTTCAGTAGCGCTTCTTGTACCGCGGCGCTGCGGATTAGCGCGTGCACTGCGGTTCCGGTTCCTGTGGTTGGGTGTGCATCAGCAGCACCATAGAGGACATGTGGGAAGCGTAAATAGAAATGCGACAAATGGTCTTACATACGCGATTAGTGCATATGTGTGTGGACGGCTTAACGCCCAGAAGAGCCTTCTGGGTGCGCCGAATCTTTCGCCACCGAGATACCGACGGGTACCCGGCGAACCTTGCTCCTAGGCTGAGGGACCGAGACAGAGAGCTTTTTTGAAGGTGATTATTTTTAGCTGCGTGTCTTTGAAACCGGAGTCACGCACATCGAATAGAAAGCGATGAGGTCGTACCCAATCAATCAACTATAGTCGCTCAGAGTCCATGACTCTGGACCGCCTGCCGACCCTTTGCTTGGAGAGCGGCTCTTTTACTTCCTCTTCTTTCAATGTCAAAGGAAAAACAACAACAAAGGAATCGCCGTGCACGCGCTGTTCCACAGCAGCAAGCACAGCACAGGGAGCGTGAGAGCGCTAAAAAAGCGCTTCTGTAGTGCTAACAGAGCGCTAACAAAGCGCTTCTGAAGCGCTAACAGAAGCGCTAAGAAAGCGCTTCTGTAGCGCTAACAGAGCGCTACTTAAGCGCTAACCGAGCGCTACATCACGCGCTAGGAAGCGCCACATGAGCGCTCCTTGGAGCGCTAACGTAGCGCTCCGCTATATGTGTGAACCGGCCTTTAGACCGCTCACCACGAAGTAGGACAAGACGTTCCGCGGCAAGCCATTCCGGCAGACGAGAGGCTTGTCATCACGTTCTGTGATAATCAGGATGCCGTATTGTCCACCAAAAAACGCCTGCCCTCGATCATTCAAATATGAAGTTATAAACATCCTCAAAATCGGCGTGAAATTCCGTGGCGCTCACCTAGAATGCCTCGAACGGCGCAAAAAAGGAACGATTCGGGTATTCTAGTTCGGAAAAAGTTTGGTGTCGATTGTCACGACTGTTTGCGGAAAGTCGCCAACAGCAAATGAAGAGAAGTGGAAGCTTTAATCAAGAAATAAAGTAATCGTTTCCACTTTCACCGTGTTTGTCGGCGCGTTTTATGCCCAAAGAGCAAAACACGAAAACCGCGTCGCCAGACTCTGTTTGTCTGTGTCTTTTGAAGTGTTTTGTTGACAACTCCAGTCCCACTAGGAAACAAGTTTCCTTGCCCCCGTGTTCTGCGTCCTGTCCGCCAGGTGGGACGGCGGACTCCGACAAACAGGCTGTCTGTCGCTGTCGTCTGTCGCTCGTTGTCGTGTGTCGCTGTCGTTTGTTGCTGTCTGTCGCTACAACGGCGTTGTATAAAGATTCAGTACAATTTCGCGCACATTTGATGTCATCAAGTGCGCGTGGAATTGTACTGGATCTTTATACAACCGCGTTCGCAACCGCTTTGCAAACGCGGATCCGCCTCCAGTGTGAATGAGCGGTTAGTTCGTCTGCGGCGTAGTGGGGTGGACGACCCCGTTTCGTTGACCGACGGCCGAGCGCGCGCTCTCGTGAAGTGGCCGCGCCGCGCTGAGCTCGGCCGTGCGACCTCTTCGGAGTTTGCTCGAGCGGACTGTGCGGCCAGGCTCGCACCGAGGCACCTCTAAAGGCCTGTCCAAACAGGCTACTACAAAAAATCGTCAGGCCACACGACTCCTGCAAAAATCGTCAAAATCGAAGGGTCCGGTAGTCGTTGGTCGTATGTCTGTTTGGACACCGGCCAAGTCAAATTCACGACTTTCCTCCTCGCTTCCTCCACCTTTCTTTGACGTCGGTGCTCGTCAAACTCAGAGCCGGCTGTGGTCAGACTTGACGTCACACGCCACCTGCCAATGGTGTGCCAGTTGCCTGTCTATGTCCCGCGGCTCACGAAGTCGCCAACCTCGCTTCCGACCTTGGACACGACGCACGCTTGCCTGGCTTGCCCTCGAGTCTTCCCTATCCCGTTTTCGGGACTCGCAAAACGGCGGAGGCCTTGAGCGATTGACCGACAGCCAACAGAGCGTGTGAGTGGCTCTCCGGACCCACGTGATGAGCAGAGCGAGGCCGCCGTGGAGGAAGCGAGGGGAAGATTTGACGGGGGGAAGTTTCCCCCCGGCAGATTTGACAGGGGGAAATTTCCCCCGGACGGCCGGAAGCGGAGCGCCGCACGACTTGCCGGAGTCGTGTGTTTTGTAGTATCCTGTTTGGACACCCCTTTACCGGCGGCCGGGCTGCTGCGTGCGCTCCGCCACCATGGAGAGGGCTTCTCTGATGGCGTTTTTTGGAACTACGCCGCACGAGAGCCAATGGGAGCCTCGTTCCTTGATGACGCGCGCCAGCCAATGGGAGCCTATCCATCAGATTTCTGCTACAGACGTCATTGGGCGTGTTCAGTAGCGCCTCTCTTGCCTCCGAACGGAGTGACTCGAGACAGAGCTCTTTAGATTTTCTCGCCGGAAATCGTCACCAGCCAGGAAATGACGTCATCTTTAGCTCCTTTGACTCCACGTGCACCGTCTTCGGACTCGGTGCTTCGGAGCTTGACTCCGAAGCCCCGGAGTTACGTGCACCGGAAGTGACTTTTGGCCGTCCAGTGGAAGGAGTCAGTGACTCCTTGACTCCGGGGCCGCTACTGAACGCGCCCATTGGGACGGGGGAAGGCGCCGTTTGGCGCGGCTTTCAAGCTGATGACGTCTGTTCGCTCCATGGGACAGGTAATGCTTTCGCGTTAAAAGTGAACGAAGCAAACGACACACCGTAGATGGAAAAGAAGCTGCAGCTCTCCACGTGCAAATAGTCGCCCCTCAAAAAAATACCGAACCGGTTTTGCAACGTCAACTCTTAAGGCTCTGTTATACTCCGACGTAACGCGTGCGCGCGTGGGAGCGCGTCACAGCGACGTCACGTCGGCGAAAACCCGACGCTCTATACTCCGGCGTCGTGGCGTAACCGACGCGACCGGCGGCGTTCGACGCAGCCTGACCGCTTCGACGCCAAAATGGAGCATGCCGTATTCCGCGCCGGCCGCGCCAGCGACGCCGGACCAGGATGCATCACGCGCTGGCTCCCGGCAGCCTTCGCGCGGGAAGCGCGGCGAATACGAGCAATAGCAGACGACAGGAGCACCACTCCGTGTGGCGTCATGTTTGAAGAATCAGACTCGGTCGTCGAGAGGCTGATCGAGGGAATTCGTCCTCACCCGTGTGTCTACGACACGAGGAAGCTTGAGCACCGTAGATCGTGCGCTTGTCAAGGATGTACCGTATGTATATTGACCGCCTACGCTTGCGGCGCAGGCGGTGCACCAACAGTGCAAGCGAGAGTTTTCGTCGTGCAAAGTACGTCCACGCCATCGCTCGAACTTGGCGCTCAAGGAGCGCGAGAATTTTCGTCTGCTATTCGAAACAAACAGGAACCGGAAGTGGCGCACTCTCACAGAAAACGTGCCCTTGTAGTCAGATTCTGCGCATGCGCTGCGCCGGCGGCCCACTGACGCGCGCCGCGGGAGCCGCCAGGGTTACGCGCGCGGCGTGACTGACGTGACGTAGCCGACTTCGGCCAGCGTTCGCTCGCGCGCTCGTTACGTCGGAGTATAGAAGAGCCTTTAACTGTTCAGGACCTAGTTGGTTATGGTGCGTATTTCTCTAATAGAGATGCGGGCAATGACGTTCCTAATTACACATATATATCGCGAGAAGAGACAATATATTTCTAATCTAAATCCCATTTGGACATCGAATTGCACGAGCTCGAAACGTAGCAAAATACTGTCTCGGGAGGCTAAAGTTATATTTGGTTTTGTGTGCACTTGTTTGGGGGACTAATTTTACAACTCTGTTCTTTATCAGTCATGCGCTCTCTAACATGTAATTAGGCTTCCACATATCATCGCGAGACTACTATATATACTGCACAACTGCACAATTTGGACATCCCCTTTTGCTATACTTAGTTTCAGCTTAAAGGGGTATTGCAAAGGGGACGAAGAGAACCAAATGCTGCTTCGAAAGGCGTGCCTATCAGTGTCAAACACGAGAATACAATGACGACATTGTTCGAGAGCGTGAGATAACGACGACATCGTATTCTAGTGGAATAACTGGCTGAATAGGCGCATGTTGATGTGATTATGATCCTTTAAAGCACATTACTCTCACTCAAAGTTTTGCTTGGAACACCCGCAAATTGGTGGGGCGTTCATCTTCATAACTGGGTGTTAATTTCCAACATTTAGGAAGATCACGCACGGTTGTTGCACGCTCTTTTTGTTTAGGTTCTCTTGGTTCAGACCAAGGACATCATTAGCAAAAGATAATGTGCTCAAAATTCTGAACTTATTTCCCCTATTATGTTCAAAATGCGTCAGATTTATTCTTTATTTTATGTTTGATGTGTTGCTAGAGTCACACTCACTAGTTAGAGCGAAAGCGATGCAAAATAAAAACATGGCCAGAAACACTCTGGAGGGCCCCTTCAAGTCCAGACGCAGCCCATGCTCCAAGCGCGAGCATGTGGTCCAGACCAGTGCTCGCACTGTTGGGGCGCGCGTGGTTGGCAAGAACGCTGAAAGCCCGGAGCTCGCTCTTTTAGCTTGTGCTAAACGTCATATTCAACCAGAAAACTGAACTGTTTACCATGGTTTGCACGTGACATCATCGCACTATTAGCGGCGAGATGTTTCGGTGGCGCCCTCGTTTGGTTACCTCTCGTGACGTCATTACCTTGTGAAGAACAAGTTCAATGTTGTTTGTAATGAGCATGGTGAAAGCCTGAAACCATAGCGCTTTCAAAGTAACACTGCCCACACCGTCAAAATTGAAGTTCTTACATTCCGCTTATTTGCGTCGATTTGATATCCTTTGCTGACGTCATAGTCAGCATGCGGCCAATTATGGTGGGCCGACCACAGCGACGCTTTCGATCGCTCCCATCGCCAATAGGGGATATTAACTGGACGCCATATTAGATGGCGATGTTTAGAGCGCATGCTCAGAACGAGCTCACATTATTAGGTTGCGAAGACCGGCAATCTTGGCGGCGTCGAATGCACGTTGTAAGACAACTGTGGAAGCTCGCCGTCAGCACGCACTTGGCAGCCACGCACACAGCTATGGCCGCCAGTGAATACTCCCTATATGCTAGTGGTCAGAGATTTTGCTGAGAAAATCAAATCCCGTACGCGGACAATGCTCGCTGCAGAAGGAACGCGCTCAGTGCAACTCATGTATTCAAAAACATTTTTTTTCTTGGTGAAGCGTCGTGGAGAACGGCGCGAGCGTCTGGCACCACGAAAACGGCTTTCCGGCAGGGGTAATTTTGCAAACGAAGTAGGTTTGCAGGATCACACTGTCTGGTCTGTGCCGAAGATGCGGAGCAGAGGAACCTTTACAAGGCAGTATATGTTTTGAACCCCCCTCCCCCCCCCCCCCCCTCCTTTTTCGTTTTCATTTTACGATGCTCCTCCAGAGAATACTTATTCTTTTAAGGGACTCCCTCCTGCGTCTCGGGGTGCCAATTCGACAATTATATCTGTTTCATTTGTTAACAGTAATCCTTCATTTCTTTTATTTCGCACCCAAAAACTGTGACGTTTAAGAAAAACTGCGAGAATTCGAGTTCGAATTTCTTTTCATGTATCCCTGCCGTACACACTTGTAGTTTTATTTATCGTCCGACTAATAAGCCATATTTAGTCCTTTCAATGTTTCTATTCTCTGGGGCAACTTTCATGAGACAGTTCAGCAACAACGAAAACATGTTTGGCTGCCTCAATGAGGTGTACAGGCAAAATGGTTCACACAACAATTTTTGTACTTTCAGTAAATACCACTAAGAGCTAATTCCTGATGTTGATCGCTTGCAAAAACACCCATTAGTTTTTCTCTCCACTTAATGGCAGACGCAGAAAAAATAAAAAGAAGAAATAGCTTTCTCCTCCTCAACTCGCTATTGGAACAAGCGGCGATGTGATCTAACGCTGATTGTAATCCGCCAGTGTTAGAGTTCGGCTATTCTCATCTTTGATTGAACACGAGCCAACACGAATGTTTGGCGATGCTTACTGTCAAGAACCCGAGCACCCGACTCGGGCTCATGACAATCGAGTGCGTCATGCATGATGTCACGCGATTTGCGGTGAGAAGTGTGACGTCACAGTGTCAAGAACGCTAATACATCTATAGTCCGTTGCAAGCACGTAGCCATGGATTTTGTTTCGGGGGGGTGGGGGGGGCGCCCATGACAAAATGCTATATGAGGGGAGGGGGAGAGGAGCCCCCAGCAAAATGGAAGATTTCGGGGGGGGGGGGGGGGGGGGCATTGCCCCCCCCCCCTGGCTACGTGTCTGGTCCGTTGCAACTCAAGAAGGTAGGGCGAGGGAAAGGAAGGCCAGAGAAGAAGAAGCAGACGGAACGTTGGAGAGGGGGAAACCTCTCTCCAGCGTTCCGCCTGCTTCCTCCTCCCCGGCCTTCCTTTCCCTCGCCCTACTTTCTTGAGTTGCAACGGACTATAATGACGTAGTGAAGTCGACTTGACACCGTGAGTCACGCGACTACGTCACAAGGCCACGTGACGAGACATTTTTTGGCGGCATATCTTGAAGTTGACACCATGACGTCACGTGACCACGCGACACATGATTACTTGTAGTGCCAATACAAAGGCGCCACAAAAACCCCCAATTTTTCATACATTGCAATTCGGTATATGACAATTTGATCGCTACATAGGAACACAGCTGCCAATTTTCGCTATTCGAACACTCATTTTGTAATAAAAAAAAAACCGTGAACCGGTTACCGTTGTATTTTTTTTTTTTTTTTTTTCCAGTTCAGTTCCAAGATGGCGGCAAAGATTTCGGTTCGGTTCAGTTCCGATTCGGCTAAAAATAACGGTTCAGTTCCGGTCTTCGGTTCGGTTCGGTTCCGGTTCGACACTCTGCTCGGCACGCTGAAGTGCTGTGTCTCTGTGCCTTCGCACGCTTGATACCGTTCAAGAATCGACGCGCCGTGTGAATGTGCTTTGCGAGTGCAATGTACGTGAAGCCGTATGTGCCTCTGGATCAGCGTCTTACTTTACTCTGACGACTGTATACTTGCGGCACTCGCGGTCCAGAAACGAGCTTAATCAAGCGTCCAGTAGCGGCGGAAGAAGGGGGGAAGGTACGTCTTTTTTTCGTCCTTAGACGATTTACAGAATACTGCACAAAACAGCTCCTCATCACTGATCAGTGCTGACTCATTATCAACCTACTTAATTGCACTTGACGTTTGAGCGCGGCTCGCCTAATTGTGATTGGTCAACAGATTGCACGCGACCATATGGGCCGCGCTTCAAAGATTTTCATTCTCGCCGTCTTGTACGTTTGCCTGCGAAAACCCGCCTTGCTCCACAACTTTGCTCTATTCGTGCTCCCATGTGATCCATTAGAGTAGATTTGGAACATAGCCATGGATGTTCCATGGCTATGTTCTCTCTCTCTCTCTCCCCTTTTCTTCCCACTTCCCTCTCCCAAAGCAAAGTAGCCAGCCCAGGACAGTGGCGGATCCAAGGAGGGGGCGACGGGGGCGGCCGCCCCCCCCCCCCCCCCAAACAAAGTCGACCCCCTCCCTCCCCCCTTCTCGGAGGGCAATTTGACATGGGTGGACCCCCCTTGCACAAGAACGAATGGGAGAATAGTATCCTTAAAGGAGCTGTGCAACGATTTTAACGTTGAAAGAATTGGCATCTTCTACTTTTGACATTGTTCACCTTGTCACAAACGACAGAAAACACACCTCCTTGCATCGAAACGTTGTGATTCCGCCGCGTAATAGCGAGGCGAAAATTCGAATATTTCCCGACCTGCAGCCGCGAGCGGCGGCCATGAGAAACACGCGGCATGATGTCACTGGGGGCCTTGTAGAAAGATAGCAAGTTGTGCGAATACCTGCTCGATAAAAGGTAACTTTTCTATAAATCTTGTCGTTCCAACAAATATAAATGTGTCAAAAACCTGGTATCATCAACAAAACTTTTATTATACGGAGTTTCAGTGGCGCCATCTATCTTAGGTCCACAAAACCGTCAGCTCTATCTGCTGCCGCGAACAGCCGCCAGAAGCCAAAGGGGAGGGGGGACAGGGCCGGACGGGTATGGCCGGACCCGGATGAGACTTTCCTCCTTTCACCGTATTGTTCGCGCTGCGCCCGTCACCACGCGGTCGTGAGCGGATGAGTTCTCACTGCTCACTGATGGCTCTAGAAAGAGTACTTTACCGGAACCCCCGCCTACCCCATCGACGTCACTGCGCACGTGACCCGGAAGACGATGTACGAGTTGAGAGGTGGCAAAAACCTGGATCTTTTTTCATTTTTTTTAAATAAAAACTAGGGTATCCAGGCAAAATCTGTTTTCTGTAGTTCACTTCAAAAGTGTCAGGCATCAACTTCCACAATTATTTAAGCAAAGCCCTGAAATTGTTGCACAGCTCCTTTAAAAATGTTCCGCCCCCCCCCCCTACCCCCCCCCCCCCCCCCAAAAAAAAAAAAAAAAAAAAAACGGAGTTCTGGATCCGCCCCTGGCCCTGGAAGTTTCAGGGCTAACCTCTTTGTTTTTCTTTCCGTTATTAAAAAAAAGGGGGGGGGGGGGGGGGGCAACGGCACCAGGGGGTAAACAGTTCAGTCACAGTCAAATGTTCGAAAAAAGGCAACTTCTTTTAAAGCTAGCGGTGGCTGACTAACATAGCGATCTGCCAGGCTGAAGATGGTGAACGCCTCGAGCACCTCGCGCGTTTGTTTTTCTTTAAAGCGGCCAATGATTGATGTTTCTTTCCAAAGATGGTGTGCAGGTACAGGCCTGGTGCCGTTGTCCCCTGCCGTGAATCGTGCTTCATCTTTCCTTTCTTCACTTAATATACTAGAGTTGTGAGTACGCGCCTGTCTGTGTTCCTTCCTCGTTTGTCCTTGTCTCTTTGTGCGCGATTTTTAAAGGGATTGTCCGGTCGAAACCGGAAGTACTTAAGTTTTTGCGCTCGTTGCGTCGAGGGAGCCTTTATGTACACAAACGTCATTTTTATTTTGATATATGATCTCCCGTTATTGATTAAACCTTACATGAGCGTATGTACGAAACTGCACCCCGAATTTTGCCAGTGTCAATGGCTGACATCCGTAGCTGCTGCGTGACGTCACAAAACGCAAAGGTTTGTCGGATGGTCGCGATAACAAGCGTTGGTCGATGGATGTCTTGTATTTTGTTTCGAATTATATAGTCTCCCTACTGAAATACGGTTCTTTTAATGCAATTCCCAAGCGTGTGCAAAAAAAACAAATCACGCCTTTCAGCAGGATATTACTCGAAAACAGCCATAAGCTTCGAGCAAATTTGCTCGAAGCTTATGGCTGTTTTCGAGTAATATCCTGTTGTGTTTGCGCGAAACGGCATACGTTAACGTATGCCGTTTCGCGCAAACACAACTGCGACGGCCGCCGATCGAACTAGGAGCGCTTGCAAAGCAAAGCAAAGGATGCAGATTTCGCCTCTGAAGCGGCAACTAGGTACATGAAGCGGCATCTGGGTACGCATTTCTGCGGATCCACTGAATCGGTGATGAGGCTGCGGGTCGTTCCCTCAGAGGCGATGTCCGCGCGGGTCGAAGGCAAACGGCGAATCGTTCAAATGCATGTCGTCACTTGACTTGGACGAGCTTGGTGAATCGTAGCCACGCTCTATTTTCACATGCGGGTCAAACAGAATTTGGCTGCACACGTGCTAAATACAACTTCTGATATCGTTTCCAGGTGGTCTAGCTGTTGGTTTCGGTTTCGCTGCATAATCAAATTGATTGATCCGATTTGGGCGAGGAGCGGATGAACGTAGTTTAATATCGTTGGCACAGCATCACACCTCAGCTTACGAGCCTTCTGTCCGCCTTAAAGCTTAGCTCGTAGCTCTCTTCTGTGAGATGCTTGCTGCATAAGCGGGATCTCGATCTTGACGGGAACCCAGTCCCTACGCACGGCGACGGTCCATTTTGCTCGTCACTGCACGTCTCGCGGAAAAGTGCGGAATGTCATGTCTTGGCTCTCATGTGCTGCCCGGTGGTTGTGGCACCCAACCGCGCAACAAAAATCTCACCCAACTACGAAACAAGTTGAGCACAAAAACAAAAACGAAGCACGCTGAGGCGTTCACTCGCAGGTAAACGACGAGACAGAAATGCTCGCTTTGTGTTGTGTGACGTCAGAGCTCCAATGTTGCCACCGAAAGCAGCGTTTACGCTAGAGTGCGATTGGAGCAGTAGAAATTCAACTACTCATGCACAGGGGCATATAAAATACAGATATTGCACGAACAATGGGTCTCGAGGCAATAACAATGATATTCAATTGTTTTCTCGAATACAAAATTTGACCGGACAATCCCTTTAACCATGTTCAACGTTTACCAACTCGCCCAGCTTACCACTTTACTTTAGATACGGCTTGAGGCACAGTGCACTCGCAAAAACACACCCACACGGCGTCGATTCTTGGTCGGTATCCAAGCGTGCGAAGGCACAGAGACACGGTACTTCGGCGTGCCAAGGAAGCTTTGAACACGCCGCGCGACCGGCGAAACTTGCTTTCGACGAGTTGTGCCTTTTTCCTTCGGCACTGCACTTTCGTAAAACTTTCCACGTGTTCTCAACAGCAAGTATCACACCTCACAGAGGATCTTAAAGAACGTCTTCGGCGAATGACGACGAACGAGTAGAAATTGTGTCTATAGCACGCTGGTAAACCGCAGCAAAACGCTAGCAAAACGAAAACATTTACCATGCAAGATGGCCGTCCGGTGGCCGCACTCGCGGAGTGGGGTTGCGCGATCCAGCAATTGTCATTGAGATAAGTGGCAGGTACAGTAGCGCCCACAGTGGTAGCGCCGCCTTGAAAACCACCGCCGTTTTATCTTGAATTTTTCGAGCTTGTTACACCAGTCCATTGCTTGCAATAGTAACCAGCTAATTTCTGCCTCCCAAACATGGCGGAGCATTTAGCGAAGAAACCTGCCAAAGGAATATTAAAACCATCCACCAGCTTCGAATACACGGAAGGACGACGACAGTAAGTGCGATTTCAAAGAACGCCTCTTCGACACGCGCCGTGAATCGACGCCGCCGGGAGTACCGACGGACTCCGGGCAAACTTCGCTCCTCATACCGGGCCCGAGAACAACAGTTGCCACTCCATCAGAATTTCTTTTGAAAGACCACAGCTACAGCAACAACAACAAATATAGAGAGAAGGCGTTTTCCCGCATTTTAGATTTACCGACGAGTCCTTCGAATTACGCGGAGAGAAAATCTTGAAAGTCATCCACCGCCTCCACGACGGGCGTGTCTTTTAGCTTGGCCGGTGTCGGGCGACACTGACGCGAGATAGAAGGTCGTGCCAGGGTTACGGGCAGGAGATCGCGTCCGTCAAACAAACAAACGAGTCTGTTGTGTCATTACATGTGCGATCCACCGGGAGATTAGTCGTCAGCATCTGGTGTCTCTGCTGTAGATGAGAAATAGCAAGTGCTGTACTGTCGCTAGCCTGGTGTTTTCAACGTGCATCACGGAGTAGTGAAACACGACCGCACGGCGGTACGACGCTCACTCAGTTCGAAACGGGCAGGTGTAGGGATTGAGCCCAGGAACCCCGGGTACCGCAGCGCGAGCTTTCGGTGCGCATGCTCCGAGCTGTGGTACCATAACACGCTCGTTTGCCGATCTCCCCCATCGCGTCCGTCACCGCTCGTCCCGATCGGTACTCAGCAAAACTGACGGCGAAGAAGAAGAGCGCAGCATGTGGCTCGCGGCGGCGGACACGAAAGTATGGGGACCATCAACGGGCCTCTTGGGCGGCCGGCTGAATGGTATGGCCGATGAGCGGAAGCGCAGGGGTGCTCCGTCGGACACGAGACCCCAGACCTCCCAACAACAACAACAACGACAGGCCCCGGACACCCGCGGTATCCTCAAACCGGTGGGAAGCTTCGAGCGCAGGCAGTGAGTCCCGTCGCCAAATACAGTGGTGCTTGTTAACGACTCCTCCGCCGGTGATTGCTTGCAACCGATAGGTTCAATTCTCGGCCTGTTGCGACGTCAGTTTGCCTGTATCCCTCCTGAGGTAAAGTAATTGTGGTGTATGTATGTTTAGACAGCCCGAAGTTAGTCTGCCTCAGTGGGCGACCTGTCTCTCTGCTGTTGATGTGAAATTTAGCCAGTGCACTACAACGGCTAGCCTGGGGTCTTCAACGTGCACCAACCAGTAGTGATACACGACTGCCCGCTGTTACGATGCTCATCCAGATTGAAACAGGCAAAGATGGAGATTGAAGGCTTGTGGAGTCCGACTTTGATTAAGGAAAGAGCGAGAGCCTTCTCGGCTGCTGATTGGACGTGGTGCCATAGCTTGCGCGTTATCAACCAATGAGACATTTTTGACCAGTCCGCAAGTTCACAATTGGACAATATTTTAGTGAGAACGTCTCACCAATATAAAGATAGCGAGAGAGGTCTCACGGCCTCTTACGTGCTCGTCCTTAGTACTCCTTCATCCACTAGTCAGTGTCAGCTTGTTTACAGCAGTAGGACAACTTGAGATTTGAAAACGAGGCACAAGTTGTCGAGGGTTTCAAAAGTAAAATAGCATGACAATCACAATTTCGGCCGCGTCTGATCTTGCTCCGCCACAGCTTTCGGTTCATAGCAGACGATCAGCTTTTTTTTTTCTGTCTGTTAGCAGTCGACATACAATGATTTCTTGTTTTTATTTCTGTGTGCGAATGTTGCTTCGCAGCAGACGAACCGCGTCCTTCGCTCGCGTTAGCAGATGAAACGTCTACAAACGCTAACTTGCTCGCTCCACGAGAGGCAGATTGGATTCTGCTCTCTCCATCACCTTCACCAGAATCGGACTTCTTGTACGTATGCGTAGAGCCTTCTCACTTGATTGGTGTCACTGAGCACCGGTATGTTGAGAGCATGCAAAAGTCCTGACTGTTTCTAACCGCTTTTCAGTCCAGTGGGACAAACAAGCGGGACAAATGTGGCCCTCGTATGCCACTAGAGCTGGTGGGGAAACAACAGACCTGTAAATCCTAAGATAGCCCTCCTGTCTCAGGGTTGACACTAACTGGACTCTAAGTAACAAGGTTGTGAACATGCTGCGTTCCTGTTGTCAAGAAGCGAATGGTGTCTATATGCGTCGTAAAATGTAGGCACCTTATAAAGCATGTCGTGGTAATAGTGCGAGAAATGAAGCACAGTCATTGTTCTAGAACGTGCTGGTTGTGTTGACCTTGACGTATGATGAATGGCATTCGGGTGAAGCGTGGTTTCAAAGTGACTCGCTGCTTTGTTGCTGATGACTACAGTGCTCACTCTATCCTAGGACACACTGTAGACAAACAGGTTAATAATAGCTGCACTCCACACTTGATGCAGCAAGCCGAAATTACGCTTAATGGAATGCTCGCGATGAGAGTAGATAACACCCGGTGCCCTCCATATTAGTCATCTGAGTAATCGCCGAGGTGTTTTTTAGCAGAGGACAAATTGTTGGGGTCAGGCTCCACGATTTTTAAGATGAGGCTTGCCAACGGGATGTGGCCATAAAAGTGCTCCTCCCCTTCAACCCGGCTTGTCTCCGCGCAACGAGTGTTTCAATACGGACAGCGTTTTGTCGACCAAGGCGGATGTTGCACTCCGCCCTACCTTTAACCGTGCACCACCTTGCTGTACTCGTTCCAGGAGCCACCAAAGCCTGAAGTTCGATGAGATGAATGTCCTCCAGACGCTGCATCCTCCGGGCAAGGACTACGGCCACATGAAGATAGACGAGGCCAAGACGCCCTACAGCTACGACATAGCGGATGACCGGCCGGCCGTGGACCCCGCCCTGCTGGCCGAGAGGCAAGTCCACATCTCTCTCAAAAGGCTTTTCCATTTTCGTTTGTACCTGCCCTTCTCTCTGTCCACGGCTGCCTCCAACTGCAATGCCATGAACTGCAATGCCTTTATCGTGCAGACAGCTAACTTGCCATCAGCGACCACCAAAAATACTGAGAAAACATACTCGATTGGTTCCTTGTCCACTTGTGCCTACATCAGCTGCCCTAGTCAGCACCGCCTAGAACGATCAAACCCCATGCACGAGTATTTCGACGTGGTCGCTTTTGTCCCAACTGGAAGGCAGAGGAGTGCATTGTCGTGAGGCGCAATGCTCTTTTTAGTCTTTGTTTTTATTTTTAGGCGGCTCTCTCGCGTTGTATCTCGGAGTTATCTTCAGCTCGAGAAGAGGATTTCAGACTCTTAGAACAATCCTGCGTTTAGCTTCCGCGGCCAAATTTTGCGACGTTCCCACGTGCTGTCGTCCCCGCTTTTCAGGATCCAGATGGGCAGCACAGTGCCTGCCAAGGCCCTCAAGACCCCGGACCCAAGTCAGGATACGGACAAGGACATGGAGGAGAGGAGTGAGTGGGCAGCACGCTCTTTGGCACATTGTCTCCGCCCTGAACGTCGCTGTTTATAGAGGCCGTTCAGCTACTGGGGTGATCACCCTCGCTTGCCCCAAATTGAATTTAATGCAATTTGTTTTATAATTAGTAAGGCATATGCATGTAAAGTCTGCTCCACACACTTGCAGCTGCTTACGGCCAATTTTTTTAAAACCTCTTGTGATCTCTCACGACGAGAGAATACGCTGGCGCCATTTGCCGGGTGGTCGTGGAACACTTGCAAGTTCCGTATATTTCCTATTTTTTCTAATGCGAAAGCATTAACTGTCCCATAGAGCGAGCCGACGTCATCAGCTGCGCCAAACGGCAGATAAATTCCCAAAGCCACGATTTGAGGCATCCCAGCTTTGAAAGACTGGTGAAGGCGAGCGGGTTGAACATGAATACGTGAAATTGAAAGAATAAAACACGGAGGACAAGCACAGGACAACCACTTCCTTTCAAGTGGTTGTCCTGTGCGTGTCCTCCGTGTTTTATTCTTTCAATTTCACAGCTTTGAAACCACGCAGAAAGCCACGCAAAACATCAGTCATACGAAAGCGCCGCACGTCAGTTTCAATTAGCGCCACCCCATGGCGTCCGTGCCCTCACCGGAGCAGAAACGGCCGAGGCGGCCACTGATCCTCTCGGCGCCTCGGCCGTTTCTGCTCCGGCGCAGGCACACAGCGCCGACAGGATCAGAAGCGGCCGCGGCACCAAGAGGATCAGAAGTGGCCTCGGTGCCGAGAGGATCAGAAGTAGCCGGGGCGCGAAGAACGACATTCATGCTTTCGGATTCACAACTCGTAAGAAGTGCTTAGATTTACCTCAAGCCTTTTTGTACGTCATTTTTAATCTATTGTCTCAAAAACTTTTGGAAATGTTAGAAACAACCATTTTTCACACTACGTGCTAGATGTCCAAAAAAAAAAAGATATTTTTTTTATTGCAAAAATAAACTATGCGAACGGTCATTCTCCGCCCACATGTACCGAACCAGATGCCAAAGATTCAGCACTAGGCATCGTGTTATTCAAAAGCTATAAGTGATTTTCTTAAATTTTCTAAGGGAAAATGGCAGCCGACAGTGCTCTCGAATACATGGAGCCCCGTGGCGCCAGCTAACAAAAACGGGCAAAAATGGGCCCCATTTTTCCATCGACGATCTCAGAAAATCATTTATTTCTTGTCTTCAAAAACCACGAGAACTCGGATGTAAGCAAATGCGAGTGTGTAAACCAGCCTTCACCGAAAAAGCGGATGAGCCCACAGCCAGTCGGTTACGGTACAACACCAGGAACGCATCTGCGACCGGCGTGTTTAGTGTCCCATTTCGCCCGTTCGTCGAAAGCGGTGTTAATGTGGTAACAAGTGACGTTGCAAACGCCGAAGTGTCGTGATGTTGGACGTCGCGATCCCGACGCTTGGTGCCGGAAGCCCCGGTAAAAAGTATGGGCGAATGCAAGCGTCCCCGCTCCCGGCTGTTGAAGCTTCTGTGGGCCTTAGCCGCAGAGCGACCTGCAGTAGGACGGGTGCCTGTCTGATCAGCCGGTTGACGGGGCGCCGCCACGATCGCGACCGGCGACAGCTTGACACTCCGTCGTTTACGGCGTCCACTCTTGTGGACGCAGTAAACGCGGCGGTCGGAGACACACTGCAGATACCGTGGTCCAAATTGCGAGCTCACTAGCCATGCCCGGTTTGTTCGGACAGTTGCGTCGGCTACGTTTGGAGCGATCGAAACCGCGGCGGCAACATGGCTGCCGAGATTTCTGTTTGTCTAATGCGGTGCGACGAGCAACGCGACGAGTGGCTTTGTGAGGCGGTCACAAGCTGTGGCACCTCCATAGCGAGCGACGCAAATGTCCGAACCGGCCTTGAAAGGGCGACGCAACTATTTTCGCACTTCCAGTAAATTTGAGAAAAACCAGCAGCAGTCACTCCCTCAACTCGCAGCCACAATGAGCAGCCACATTATCCGAAGCCGATTACGTGCCGCCATTGTTTATTATAGCCACACGCCGGGGTTGAAAAAGCAGGGGGCACGCGCCGAGTTCCTCGCAACGTTGTCGCGCTAGAAGTACAGTCTTTTCGCACAGTGTCTTCGACGAGGACCATTCACTTACCTGGATGGCCCATTTCATTGCTTGAGCGACGAGTCTCGCGATCTCGTTGCCGACAGTTCATTTTTCGCAATGATGCGGCCATCTTACTTTTTTTCGTTCACCGGTACTAAACGACGACCCATTGAATGCAGAAATGCATGGACAAAATATTATGAAAACCAAGTTGAATGCAGATGTGCCTTATCCACAGATGGAAGATGGCAAAAACACTCTAATATGGTGGCTCTGACGTCATAATGATGCTCGCTGATATGAATTGTGCACATAGTCTATTCACGCACGCACCCCCTCCCCCACCCACCAACCCCCCCCACACACACACAAACACGCACACACACACACAAAAAAAAACAAAAAAACTACAGCGTGTCATTTTTAAAATATTTGAAGGGTTCTTTTCAGCGCAAAAGTTAGTGACGGATCGCTGAGCACTCTTTCTCTGCCCAAAATGTAGAGCTAGGGGTCCAAAGGAGATGCCAAAGTTTCAGAACTAATCATTATCCTATTAAAAAGTTAGGAGCGATTTTCTGCAAATTTTATCCGGAAAATGGGGCCCGTTCTTGGCATCTGTCATTGCTCGGCTCCATGTATTCGGGGGCTTGGTCGGCTGCCATTTTCCCATTGGAAATTTCAAAAAGTCGCTTATAGCCTTTGAACGAGATGACGGTTTGTTCTGAAACTTTGGCACGTGGTCCGGACCACCGGCGCAATATCTGGGCAGAAAGCGAGCGTTTGGCAATGCATAATTTATGTTGTAGCAAAAAGATCCCTGCAAATTTTTGGGCGGGTGACCCTATACGAGAGGGGAACAAAATTGTGTAGGTCGTTATTCAATGATAATAAAAATTGGCAGCGACCTTTACTTTCGAGCTTCTATAATGCATGAAATGCATTATAGGGATTTGGTAAGGAAATTGGTGTGTCACGTGATGTATATTTTCCCGCTAAATTTAGCCAGGAAACTGAATTGGTGTATGATCACGCGACATTAATTTCCCGCTAAATTTAGCGGGCAGAATGAATTGATGATTTGGCTACATGTTGTGAATTCTCCCGCTAAATTTAGTGTGGAAACTGAGTTGACGGTCACATGCCGTCAATTTCCCCAAGGTGTATGATCATGTGACATCAGGTGAAGGTGACGTCACTTGACGCCACTTTCTGCCAAATTTAGGTGGGAAACTGAATTGGTCTGTATGTCCCATGACGTCAGGTCACGTGACATCAATTTTCCCGCTAAATTCAGCTGAGAAACTGAATTCGTGTATAGATCTCATACTATCAATTTCCCCGCTAGATTTAGCGGGAAAGTCATGGACAGACGGATGGATGGACAAAATTTTGGGATGGGGGGTAGCGTTAAAAAGCCTCTCATGCTTTAAAGGGACACTGACACCCCCCAAGACTTTTTTTTTTCTTTTTTGTCAGGCGATTCATTATGGTGTCGGAATACTACCCAATTAATATTTTGCTACAGAGTCACATATTTTTTTAATAAAGCCAAAAAACGCAACTGCTTGAAACCGAAACCAAAACTCCCGCACTGCACGGAGAAGGGGAGAGGATAGAGTGACTGGTGGAAGTCACGTGGCTACACCTGACCGTGCGTCTTTTTTTTTTTTTTTTCTCTCTCCGCACGTAGCAGACGAAATGCGTTCGTTCGCCATGCGATTGCTTTGCAGTTATGTTTGTTCCGCTCGCTGTTCTGTACTTCAAGATGAGTTGTTTTGTACATTTAAGTGTTGGCAATTAGTAGTGAGTGCCCGAGTGCCGTAGTGTGGTGAATTCTCGTGATCGGCTCCGAAAGTAATACTCCCAAGATGTTGCGTGAAGGGTTGCCTCACATGTCTTGCATCTGAAGGTGGCATGTGCGGCAGAGTGCACAAGTTTCTGAAAGATCAACGGGTCGGGGTCAATGGCTGGCTGCAATTCCTGTAGAACAGTTACGCGAAGCTCGGAAAGCGGACGCAACCCGATTCATATGCTCCTTGCATTTTGTGGAAAGTGACTACATTGAGTTCGCAGGTGTCAAAAATGGAATCCCATACCATTTAGTTCAGCGACGTATCATCCACAACAATTGCTTTTTTCAGTGATAATTGTTAAAAAAAGAACTGTAAACATCGCAAAATGCTTGGCCAAAAAAAAAAAAAAAATGGCGCACCCACACTAGGAATTGAACTCGTGCCCGCTGCGTGTGAATCGGATGTCTTTCCACTGAGCTACTGAAGGAACTCATTCATCCGTACTAATGAAGCCGGTAGACTGTATGTCGAAAGTTTGCTGCTGATTTCCCTTCATTACATCACTGATTACATGCACTCCCGGCTTGAAGTCGGGCAGCACCACGCGAACGCCACATTCGCACCTCGTAAATAAACCGTATGCGTGCGTATTCAACTCGAAGTACGCACTTCATGCTTGACGTTTGAGCGAGCGATGTCTTCAGCAACGAGAAGGAACGACGGCTCGGCGACGTCTTCGTGCAATCGGCTTGCTGGTGGGGCGTGTCGTACGGGATGAATATCAGTTCTTTTGATCGGTCCAAAATTTCTCTTTCGAAGGAAGACAGAATTCGCCGGTACCGTGAACGACAGTTCTGAAGTAGCCGCTGCCATCTGCTAGCCCCACGATACGCGAAACGACGCCATCTTGAGAATTTTCAGTGAACGCACAGAATGCTTCCGGTTGTCTGTGCTACCTTTTTTTTCAATCAACGTATTTGCAGCTTTTTGGAAGCCACAAAAAATGGCTTTTATATTTTTTTTCTATTTTTAATATCGACTGTGTGCCTTCAATGACCCACGACTTTGATTAAATTTGGTGGTTGTGTCTAAACCTTAGAAAACGGCCCGTGACTACGGAAAAGAGAGTGAGCGCAACTCAAACCGGCCAGTTCTCGATCGGAGGTTTTCGGGCAGAAAGAAACCGAATTTTGAGCCGCAAATTCTGTTCTGGGTAGTTGGGCTCTCATATGTCATGTACAACTAAAAACCTCGGCGAGCATAAATACCCTGTCAGTGTCCCTTTTTAAATAAAATGTTTCAGAAGCTATCAGCTTTTCTTCCGAACGGGTCGAAGTTTGTTGGTGGCACAGTGGCACTGGGTTTCGGAAAGGGTCTAGTAGTGCAACATAACCGGGTGAAAGTTGAAGGTTGAACACATAACGTAAAGATGCAGCAAACTCAGCCGCCTTAAAAACGCACTGACAAATTAAAATAATTCTTTTTTTTTTTTTTTATTATCTGAAACAATAAAAATAATGCCTGGATTTTACCCTCAAAATTCAAAACTTGGGAAGCTGGTATTTGTGAAATAAAAAAACAATTTCCCAACGCCAAATTTGAAGTTCCCGCATGATCCACGCCGGTGCAGTGACCTCAAATATTGAGTCGTTCTGCAACTCGAGTTCTCTCACGCTTTCGAACCACAACAACTCGAGTTTCTCTCACCCCTCTAAACCGTCGGGCCCTGAAATGCTGTGTTCACCTGCGTCAGTTGGGGGATCAACGGCTCTTCTTGCTTGCTTTCACTTCCGAGTTTGAAGATTTTTTTAGGGCTTTTTCAGCAATCTCAAACTCTTTGAAACATGTGAGGCCGAAGGGAACGCGTAGTGGACTTTTGCAAGCGACGTGAGGGGCCGCGTTGCGCCAGTTCTGCGTGAAAGGCTGGCCCGGCGGTGTCACAACCGAAACTACGTTACACAGACACCAAACCTAGTTGTTTTGACTGTTTGACGATTTCCTTTTCAAAGTCTGAGAAGTCGTCGGGCTCCTAAAAAAAGAGAACTTCGTCCGATTCCCTTACTCACTGATCATCCTGAGTGCTACATGTGCCGAGCGCTGCCAGCGCCGCCATGTTTTCCGAGGGTGGATAGAAAGCCAGGGTATTTCAAAAAGAAGGGCCTTAGTGTGTTTGCAATAGCATTAGATAGACAAATTTTACGAATGCCATTATTAAATATTATAAAAATGTTGCTTACAAAGCTTCTAAATTTCATAATTTTTGATGTCACAAATAAAGAGAAGCGAGGAGGTGAGAAGAGAGAGAGAGAAAAACAAAAAATGCGCACGCACGCTTGCGAAAATGTTTTTGCATTGTGGTATTTTTTTTTTTTGTGACTACAGCTTGCATCGTTTTAAAAAAAGAGAAATGCAACCCTTGGGGTGTTAGTGCCCCTTTAAGCCCATTTCTCGCGCCGTTTTGCTACGGTTCTGTTGACACCGGATCGACACTAGGACACTGAACACACCAGTCGTAAACGCGTTTCAGGCGCCGTAGTATTGCCGACGAAACCGCACAGATTACATGTGTGGAACTCGGTGTGTCCATGTTGGATTGGATTGGATTGTGGCATTGAAGTCAGGTTGGCTCACGGTTGCCTTCCGGTCCCTTTCCGACGCCGTCCCCGTGGTGCGGCAGACAGGCAGTTCGAGCTACGAAGGAAACTTCATTACAACGAGGGCAACGCACTCAAGAGAGGCAGCCAGAGGGTAGAAGACGACGACGAGGAGGACGATGACTAGGGCGGCCCCGCCCCCTCCCCACTTCAACGCCAGCGTCCCCCAGTGCTGCAGGTGAGCTTTCTCGACCCTTCCCCTGCCGGGGGAGACGGATTCGCCCGTGTCACGGCAGAAAAGGAACTACGCGAAGTGTTGACAGTATTTTCCGGTGCGTAAGTTTTACCGCCTATAAATGGCTGTTTTCAGGAGAAAGCTCCACCTATATAGTTGTATGGTCAGTGAGGCGAAACTACGTCAAAAAGCCCGCGTATGTGTAATATGATCGCAGCATATGCGCAAGCGAGAGCAAGTTTCAGTTTTCTCACAAACAAACGGAACGAGAAATATAACGCCCGTTGCAGATTTTCGCAGTTGACGTTTGTACCTGTAGAAAAAATATGCATATACTAAGACGTACCGAATGAAATTTTGCCATAAAAACTGCGACCTATACACCGGGAATGATGATACTAGTTCAAATTTTGGTAATTAAGTACTTTAAGTTGCGATGAAATTACACCTGCTGCAGTTACGTTCTCGGAGTCGCACCTAACTTTGTTCAGTTACAATCTTTTGAAATTAGCTTGACTGTAGTCAGTCGCAGCTTTTTCCGACATTGTAGAAGTAGTGGAGATTGCGCACGCGCAGCTTTAATCGGTGCTCGAAGTGCTTAACCGCACTGGTGTGCGCAGCTTTGGCTTTATGGCCAGAAAAAGTTGTCCCCGAGCAGAAAACACAAATTTAAGCTGATTGAGCCTCAGCAATATGTGCTACTACTTGTTGTCACTGTAACTACCACGTTTGTTAGAATGGAAGTATTTTTAAGTTGAAGTGTAATTGTGACTTAATCACTTTTACGAGCAACCTTTACAGTTGCGGTCTGAACTTTTATTTAGCACCTTGTAACCTACTGAAGCTTTATATTAATTTATTTTCTAGCTTTGGGCTAAGAACTATTCTATTTACCAGACTATAGTCTGCAGACTATACACATTTATAAGTTGCAATGTTACGCGGTGCGGACTACCTGCAGGTGCAGACTATACTAGGATGCGTTTTTCAAGGACGTTCATCAAGACGAGAGGCGAGGGATTTTGCAAATGACGGTTCAGGTTAATGACGAGTTCTTTATGATTCAAGCTTCTTGATGCGCTAATAAAGCGGGCATTTCTGCTCTACGAATGAGAATCTTACATTCACACTATGCACCAGGTGCATAGATGTTTTTCGGTAAAACTGGGTGCGGACTATAGCCTGGAAAATATGGTATGATACGCTAAAAGAAGCGAAGACCAATTTTACGTCATTTTATGGAGTCACAGGCTTGGTTGTAATTGCTTTCATTTCTGTTTAAAGTCTTATTTGTATGCCAGGTGAGAAGCCGGCGCACGAATTCGGCTTTGTGCCTCGTCAGCTCAAATTGTTTGTTTTACCGCAAAGCCTCGCATCTTCTTCGCAGGAGGCGTTGTCCGGAGTTCCCTCCTTGCAGCACGGTTCCCGGCAGCGAGAAAAAATTCCTCCTCCCCCCGCCAACGCGTCGTGCTGCCATCAGACTCTTTGCAGACAGGAAAAGCCCAGTGACCGATCGTTTCCCGCCGCCGCCTCTCGTCATCTTCTCCTCCGAGACATCCTTCCAAACTTTATTTATTTCCGATCGACGACCCGCGTCGCGAGACCGCGCATGCGGCGCTAATATCTCTTACGTCTGCGACGCCGGTTCCTATTTTAATGGGTCTTATGTTTTTTTTATTCCTTTTCGGATGCCGAAACAGGGCCGGAACTCGCAGAGTTTGCCAGCTCGGTAATGCAAGCCTAGCCCAGCGCTTTCAACCCCTCTTGAAATTCGGTGCTTTGCCGGGACGCCAAGTTTCGACCGCGTCTTCTTCGAACTAAGGAGACGTCTCCCGAATTTACCAGTATAACTGCTTTAATTGTCGTAAATCTACTGTACCTTGTCCACGTTTTTTCTTTTTTTTCCTCTCTCTAAGAGTGTTACTTGGGTTTTTTTCTAGAGCCGCTTTGTTCGTGAGGAAGGGCTCGAAGTCAAGTTTATTGAGAGTAGAACCGAGGTCGCGGACAGTATTCTCCAGGATAGTTTTTACGTGGCAAGGAGTATGTTGTTTCTGTAGATTTGAATCGAGGCTCAGCTGAAGAGCAGTAGCGAAGAACACGTCTCCGACATCACACTCTTAAGTTTGCCACCGCCGTACGCAGGAGAAAAGTTTAGAGAGCGAACGTCGAACGGGAAGCCCGTTGCGTGGCTCGACATCACCGAAATCGTGTGCCATCCACTTTTTTTTTTTTTTGCTTTTTCTGCCGCGCGGGTAACGGCGCAAAAAGATACTCCCCTTGGTATTGTCGAGAGTCGCACGATTGCCGTAGGCTCGAAGATTGCCAGCCAGTTGCGTCGTTGTTGTTTCTTTTGTCTGCCGCCTCGATCTCCCGGAGCTTTTTTTTTTATTTTTCCTTTTGATTTCAGTAGGGCGTAGTCTTCCAGGAACGAGTGCAAAAGAGCGCCTTGTGAGATACTAAATCGGTGCGGATGCGCTTTTGTACATACTGTATAGCGAAACTCTCTTGGCCGTGGAGTTGAGGACTGCGCGTGCGATTCTGCCCGAACAAATGGAAAGAAGAAATAAAAAAAAAGAAAAGAAGTTCTCAACAGCCGGCAAGTCGTGGTGGCGTTTGTTTGAGTTTTTTGTTTCCTCGACAAAGTCCTTCGACAGAGTCTGGGTGGTTCGGGGGTTGCATTTTTGCTCGGCGTTTCGTTGGATGCCCAAGTGCAAGCTCATTTTGGCCCAACTAAAGACTGGTCCACACATCTGCATTTGAGTGTTGAGGCCCGTTTGCACACTTGCGTTTGCTTACGACTGAGTTCTTGCGAGCTCTTATGACGAAAGAATGCACTGGCACGCTGGCACCATCTCTAGGGTGACCTCGGAACTGAATTTCACCGGAGCGAAGGTTTTGCGGCATTTGCGATCTACAAGAAGTGGTTGCTTATAATGTCAAGTTTCCTAAGCAAAAAAGTAAAATGGTGCGTGGAAAAAAAAAAGGAAATATGTACGGAAACGCTAAGTGTTCCACGGATACCTGATAGGTGGCGCCGGTTGCATTCTTCTGACGTAAACGGTCGCAAGTGGCAGCCACGCAAATGTGCAAACCAGTCTAAGCTCTTTAGAATCGTACCCAATAGGCCCTTTTCAAAATTCACTGCCATCTGGTGGCTTGAAAAGCAGTTTCACTTTCGATAAGCTAATGGCGACCATGGAACTATTTCGTGGGGCACCATCGCTTTTGCGCTTTGACTGGGAGATGAGAACTGGTTCTTTGATCACCTCAATTCTTTCTTAATTTGTTTCAGTTTCGATGGTGCGAACTTTACGAGGGTCGTTTGATAAGTATGGTAAAAAAGCAAGATAAACACTACAGTTTTTTTATAAATTATTTTATTTCTCAACATAGTCTCTGCTGACGGCTACACACTTGGTTCAGCGAGTCGACTTTTTTCATTCTGTCGGAAAAATAGGCTTTCTCAAAGCCTGCAAAATATGCATTGATGCAATAATAACAGTCCACATAAAAAAAAAAAAAAGAATTGAGGAAGAAGTTTTACGGGGTTAAGTCCGGAGAATAGAAGGGACGAGGAATGAGTTCGAAGTCAAATTCATGCAGTTTTGCCATTGCGACAGTCTATTTGTGGCCTGGCACATTGTCTTGGTGAAAAAGCATTTTTGTGTGCCAATCTGGGCCGTTTTATTTTTAGTTGTTCTTTTAGACGATTTAATAGTAATGTTGCATAGTAGGACACTGTTATTGTTTTACCTTTCTCCAAGTAGTCGACCAAAATAATTCCTTGGGTATCCCAAGAAAACAGTGGCCATCCCTTTTCCAGCCTGACAGGATGGTCTTCGCCTTCTTCGGTGCACTCTCCCCAGATGTTGTCCTCTACTTTGACTGCTGCTTCGACTAGGGTGTCGAGTAATTCATCCAAGTTCCATCCACAGCCACGAATCCACACCATAAGTCCTTCGGATTGCGATTCAACATCGCCCAACGTTACTAAAACATTCAGTTGGGAAACTCGTTCTTAAACCCGGGCCACTGGCGTCCACCAAGATCGAGCTAAATTGAAGTCCCTTGATAAAATTAACGCTTTCAAGTATTGCCAACCATTGTTGTGGAAACGCGCAGGACATGTGCCACGAACGAGTGCTTCGTCGCCATTCACTTCCAAGGGCCGCTTATTTCAGTGCTGCACCACCATTTGCTTCCAAGGGCCGCTCGAGACGCGGGCCTCGTGCACAGGCGCATTTGATGCTACTTGCAAGACAAATGCAAACACATTGAGGGGCTTTAAGCTACGTAAATACGATAACAGTGCCACTCTTCAGTGACGAGTTGAAACTTTAAAGTTGTTTTATATGGTCATTGCTAAGGTCACTGAATGTTCCCAGAGTACGAAAACTCCGAGGCTCGAGGTGCCAATATGGAGGCCAAATCTTTTTTTTCTTTACTGTGGTCACCATGAGCTTTTAGAAAGCATGTCTTTGTGTAAAAACAGACGGAAAAAACTTTTTTTGTAGGAACGTTTATTGGATATTAGTACAAAATAACAGCCACGTGATGTTTTCTAAAACCTTTAGTTTGCAAGGTTTTGCGGCACAATTAACATTGTTTTTATACAACCACGTCTCACCAGAGATTTCGGGTAGCGTGTCCCGACCTGGGTGCGTCCGATTCGGTAGTAATTCGTGACGCGTCCGCTTGGGAGACGGGGCTTGGCATCCCTGAAACCCCTTCCACCGTATATGTTTGGGTGCGAAAATGGCCGATTAAAGCCAATATGGAAGAGTCGCAGCGGACGTTATCGAATGCGATACTCCCGAACCAGTACAAATAGCCGTGCAGCTCCCCGAGTGGCCGTTGCAATCGACATTAGCTTGGTTCTCGAGTACGGATCGGTGCCACTTTTCCAGAGCCGCGGCAGACGCACTGGCGCCCCCGCGCGCCCAGCTGTGCGCCTCCGTTGTGCAGTAGCCAAGTCTGACCCTGCACCGGAGCCGCTTGATAGCAGCCTCTCATTTTGTGCGCATAAGCTCACGCTACGTATATCCTGCATAGCCGAGCTAAGCCACCACCGCAATTTTTTTTCATGTCCAATATTCTGTGCAGGATATTGTGAACATGTTCAGTTGAGATGCCTAGTTTCAGCGATCTCGCGCACTTTCACTCGACGGTCTTCCAAAATGATGCCAAAAATGTTTTCAACGATTTCCTTCGTGGTGACCTCAACTGGGCGCCCGGAGTGCGCTTCATCTTCAGTGGATGTTCGGCCACGTTGAAACTCGTTGACCCAAAAATGGACAGTCTTCAACGCCGGCGCAGAACCCCCGTGAGCTTCGTCCAACTCGGCTTTAATCTGCGCAGCCATCCACTTTTTAAAATAAAAATGTTCAATCGCCGCATGAAACTCGATTATCTCCATTTTCGTGGTAGCTCGCCCGCTTCAAACATTTCTTGCGTGTGAACCACACGTCGCGTGTGGCTGAAATTTGGCCCGAGCTACTTTGGGAAGCCATAGTTGCCAGCCGAAATATCGTCGCACGAATTGTACTCCATCTCGTAGAAATTTAGCAAGCTTATCAAACGACCCTCGTAAAAACCAACCGGTACGAAGCGGCGACCCGTAAGCCCTCGATTCAATTTCTGCCATCAAAAGGAGTTTGGAGCCAAACTTAACGCCAGCAGATTGATTGGATCACGCCGGGAAATAAATGCTTACGCAACCGTTTTATCCAATTTGTGCGTAGAGTTGTACCGACGTCTGAAACGTACGGGCCTCACATATCTTCGGCCAGGTGACGTCTTCAACTTCTTACTTCGTCTGCCTCGAGAATGCTGCCATTAGTTTGGCACAGGTGCTGTACAGCGAGGTGATGATAGTGATCAAATTTCCCAAACTGAATTTCGAAACTGATCTATTCTGCCAGGATGTCTCGCCACCTGGAAGTCATCGGGGCGTCCATGCCTTCAACTTCTTACTTCGTCTGCCTCGAGAATGCTGCCATTAGTTTGGCACAGGTGCTGTACAGCGAGGTGATGATAGTGATCAAAGTTCCCAAACTGAATTTCGAAACGGATCTATTCTGCCAGGATGTCTCGCCACCTGGAAGTCATCGGGGCGTCCATGCTCCGTTTGAGCGTAACATGGCTAAAGGCGAAGGCTGCGGCTGCCAAGAGCCAATTGGGGCATTGGAGCAAACCATGCGACGATGCTCCGTTGGTGTGGATTGCCTTCGCACGCTTTTCTCCGGCTCACGGGGGTCATAGCATCTGCCCTTTGCTGAGTTGTGCCGATTCGGAGCATAGGTATAGGAGATTGCGTGCTGGCCTGTACATTGGAACGGCGTACACGGTTCAGGCGAGACAATCCTATAAAAATGCTGAATTTTGCCTCGAAGAAAATATTTACATGAATGCATGATATGAAGAAAGTCCCTTACTTTTAATCGCTCGCTAATCCTTTATTTGAATTAGCCCATTTCTAGGCACACCACGACAAACAAAATTGCCCAAAGACATCCACAAAAACCTCTCGTATCACTGTGTTCGCAAAACAACAATTTGCCCAGAGCAGCAGTTCTCAAATTGGGGTCTGCGAAGCCCCACCTCATCGATCAAGCCTGGCAATAAAAGTTTTATTTTTTTTTTTCAGATTGAGAAGAAACGTTTCAATTTTCGGACGAGTTTTCTCGTGTGCGTGTCAATGAAAGAAATATACTTCGCACAAATCCTCAGTTATATCCCTTTAGTAAATACTATCAAAATTAAGCTATACCTTTCCCTTCCCCTCAGCACAAACAGGGTCCTCCATCATATCAGCCGATCCACAAGGGGTCTACGAAACATCAATTGTTGAGAAGCACTGGCCTGGAGCAAAGAGCCGTTAAAAAAATTTAGCAATCCCATGTTGATCTACAGTACAGCTGCGACACGTCATGACGATGCCGTTGGGCATCGGCGTCACGCTCGCGCACCGTGGGATGTGTGAACGAAATAGACATCTGTTTTGCTCCAAACACATTTGTTACTTTTTTTACCCAGAGTGCGAAAATGTGTCTCCCGGCACGAGCTCTTGGCATTGACAGTGCTACAACAACAAATTGTAATCAACTTTTTTTTCTTTTTTGAGCATGTGCAGTTTGCATTTGGTACTACAAATACCCTAAGTATATGTTAACGCTGTGGGGATGTGGTGTAGCTCAGTGGAATGCCTCCGCTTTGCAAGCGGCAAACCCAGATTCGATTTCTGCCGGCAGCGGACAATCTTTTTCGAGGATCTGGCAGCGTTTGGCGACGGACACTCTACAACGCCAACTACAACATCAATGACGACAACAACGGACGTCACTTCCAGTGGTGGGAAGGGCCGATAACAGCTATCGCTGTAAAAGCAACCTTCTAAAGGGCTGCCCAAATGGGACGCAGCGGGTGTCGTGCACCGCAAAAGAAAGTGCACGTGCTTCTCAAAAAGCGTGGAAGTCCCGTCGCGTGCATACGTTTTTGGCGAAAACATGAACTGCACACACAGTGACTTTCCCCTCCCCTTTCTTGTTTTTTGGGAGATTGGGGACTGGCAACAGCGGAGGTCTTGGCAACACCCCTCGCCATTGGCGACTCCCTTGCCGGGGGATGGAGGCGGGGGTGATGTTTTTTCGTTTTTTGCTTGATCCCCCAAAGGACTTACTGGTGATATCCCACATCGCTTGGTGATAGGGGGAGAAAATTGGCTTAGAAGGGTGGGAGAAATTCCAATGTTTGTCTTTTTAGACTTGGGCTAGGTGGCGCAAGCTACCGCCCGTAACAAAGGGTATAGCCATTAACATCCATCCATCCATCCAACCCAGCAGAGTGCGAGTGGCTACGTCCAGGTCCACATCGTGACTGCACTCCGAGGCTTCATCCAAGCACGGACACGAGCTTTCCCTGGGTAAAAAAACTGTCACGAAGCAAACCGGAAGTGGAGGAAAACCTCCACTTCTGGTACGGCAAATGAAACGCACGGCAACCTAGCATACGCAGGTATGCAATTTTATTGGGTTCACGGCATCGAAGCGTGCAGACCGACGGCACAACTGTCGACGAATCGGTCCGGCATTATTTACGAGGCACGCAGCTACATACAATATCACAACGCACGCACGTGCACTTGCATTGTTTTGACATAAGCACCAGCAAAAGGAAGTATGCTATAGAGCAATCTGTAGGCTGAAGCACCACTGATTTGTAAATGGATTCAAAAAGCCCGCTCACAACTAAGTGTGCACGTGTATGATACAAGGCGCCGGCCAAGTTACCGTTGTACTGCTTACGCAATATGACAATTAACAAAAGTAAAGGTGGTTCTGTTTTGTTTGTAGCCGTTGAACAGTATGTAAATGCATTTCGCACGGTACCAGCCATGTATCTACTGATAGAGCATGCTATGGATACGTGGCTTAAACTTCCGTTTCGTTATAAGTCGGAATGCGGTCAAAGAGTAGAAGACACAAAGGGAGACTCGCAGGCTAAAATCGCAATGTCACGGTGCATTCACGACTCTAGATTGGGTGAGCCAGTTGATGGTGTACGCAGGAAAAACGACAAACACCGTGACATTGCGCTTTTGGCACCTAGTGATTATGTCCATTGACTCGTACGGTTGACTGTGCTCCGACTTACGGTGAAACGAAGTTTAGCAGCACCTGGTGGTGTCATTACTTTTTTTCAGTACCACTTTGAGAGTTCAGGATGTCCAAGTGTACACAACACTGCTTGTTGCCTAAACGGCCAAACCTTGCAGCACAATGTATGGACTGTACAAACTTCGGAGCAACGCTTTTCCCTGTATGGCTCCTACATACTTAAAAAATAAGATGACATAGTTGTTTTTGTTTCAGAGCATTAGTACGGTGCAAGGCATGCAGAGGTGGGTAGGCAAGCCTGGTTATTTGAGAATGTCCAGACATCACACGACCCTATCGACGTTTGTAGGACGTTGGTGGAATATCCCGTGAACGTCCTATCTATGTCATTACTAGAGTCTGCTTCTTTTTCAATTATTACAAAATCGTCATAGGCTGGTGGGTCTGTAATCACTCTACGGGTTTACTCAAGTTTCTGATTGTAATTCGTGGACAATGAGGGTAACACCGAAACGGGCGTCAGCAAAAGCTTGTTTTTGACAATGCATTGTTTGACAAAAGTGACATCTGTTTGTAAACAGCTGCTCAATGGAATGCCATATTAGAGAAAACTTTAGCAGAGTTTTGGTATGAATAATGTTAGACCCAAATACAGCTCTAGCAGCGACTGAATGAGTGATGTTGAATCATTGCTAGCATTGTCTCTGGAACAGTATTCATTCAGAAACTTCTGAAACAATGCTTGAACTTTCTCTAACAATGTGATTTACTGGCAAAACAAATACTGATGAGGCCCACAGTATTGGAACAAGCTTCTGCCAGGTTCCTGTCAGAAAAATTGTATCTTTGCACATGTCTACTGCTACATGACACTACTACTTGTTCAACTTCATCAACTGCACACGTAAAAATTGGTAAAAAAAAAATAAAATTCAATCAAGCAAAAAAATTCAATCAAGGGAAAATAGTCGAATGAACCATTTTTGTAAACACCAAACTCGTGAGGGTACCGAGTGTAACAGAAGCAAATGCCAACAAACGCCTAAGCTGAGATCAAAAATAAACTCGGAAAAAGACCCTCTGAACTTCGCAAAAAGTAAACTCCAAAACTCAGGAACCCAAAATGCAGAGTAATGCAAAAATATGATCTGATGTCATACAAGTTTAGACTCATGCAGCTTTTCATTTATGTCCCTACACATAATTGTTTTCTAAAGTTATCCAAATTAATCCTTGTAGATAATTTTCATCTGTAATGGTTTTGGGATCCTCAAGGACAAAATAAATTAGGTGTAATCAAAAAATCCATTCATACCATTGCAAGTATTGTGTTTGACTAGTTAATCAATATATATCCGCACTGCAAAACAAGTCTTTTAGGACAAATCGACTCTCAGTGAAGACCAGTGTTACTATAGATCAACTCAGTTCTGGAACTGCCCATGGACACTGCTTTCACGAGCATTACTGCCCCCTTCTCCCCCAAAATTCCACCTCCTGCCGTTCGACGCAACACCGTTCTGGGGACAGTTGCTACGGTGACTGCAGTGTACTCTGTGAAATACGCAGATTTTGAAGCACAGCTTCAAGATGGTGCCTCGCCGTACTCTGTGAAATACACAGTTTTGAAACGCAGCCCACAGATGGTGCTCCAGACGACAGGTGGCAGACTTGAGGGGGAGAGGGAGATATCCCCCTCCATGAGAGTTCCACAACTGAGACAGTCTAGTAACGGTAATGAAAACCAACAACGCTGGCCTATTGGATACCCCGTGAAGTGGCAGCTCCAAAAATCGCTTCAATCTGGCGCAAAGCCGAGTTGGCCTGGCTCGAGACGTAGACCAATCCGGTGGAGCCAGTTTCCGTGGCTATGGCTTTGGCCACCTCCTGGCACGAGCTGAGGCAGGCATCTCCCGTGTACTCCAGAGCTATCACAGGACCTGGCAAAAAGATAAAAATCCCCGATTTGGTACGGCAATGTGGTCGATTCGCAAAATGTCATTTGAGAGTCGTTAAAGGGGTAATCTGCCGTTCTTGTTCGAGGTCACTGATTTGCCTAAGAATTGCCTTAAAGAAACACCAAAATAAAAATATTAATTTTTTTTAAAAAGCTTATTGGGACACACTTTTTTTGTAATTTTTCCAATGAAAAAAAAAAAAAATCTTTTGCTCAATGTATTTACGCTGTTAGACACAATGTATGTGGACGGCAGCCTGCCCTAGGCCCTGCGCAGAAACGCAGTTAACTATGCTACATTTTTCGGCTTCCATTGGTTAGGAAAGATAATCGATGCATGGATTGTTAGTTGTAAAATTGCTTCTCCATGCCGTAATATTTTTTTTATAGACAATATTCTTATGTTTGAAAAACAAATAATCTAGATAGAATCTACTGTTTTCAAAAATATCCCAAGATTGCCTTTCCGCTTCGGTTGTAAACGATAACATGACTGTCGACGTTTGCGGTGTGCTCAACGAGCGTAGCCCGTTGAGCTCGTTTATTTTTATGAGTGCGAGTCGTTCTGCGTTCACCAAGGTGTTTAGAGGATGATCTCAACCGACCTAGTAGTTTGCAGTAAACCACTGTCGCAGGTATGCGCCTTCGGAAGCGCTGTGCAGGTACTTGTTTTCGTTGCGGGACTGGCTTACGTCTACCGTCCCACGTCAACTATGTTGCTCGATCTGGCTCGATTTGTTTGTTTTCGTGCGTTGATGCTAAATAAAGATGTTCCAAGATGTTGGGTACCATGAAAGCGTCCTCGCTGCTATGTGAATTATGTAACCATTGTGATTGTAACCATGGTTTTAATACCGAGAAGATACCTACATAGGTAAGAATTTATGAGCCACTTGGCTGGAGACAGTCGGGTGTTTGGCTCGCGTCAAGTGTAGTCCAGGTTTGTTCCTGTCATTTCGTTTCAAAAGGAAAGTAGCTCTCAAGTTTTGCAGTGCACCTGGCCTGCCAAACCGAATATTTTTTTGTCGCGTTTTAATTGTGTGTCACGACGCTCGCCAACCTTGCTCGCAGATGTCATGCGAAAAAAATAAGAGCAGAAAAGCTGAAAGGACTGCATATTTATTCGTTGATTTTTTTTGTCCTCTTGGTCGTTTTTTACCACACATAGACAGATGCTTGTATTGAACTGTGGCTCTTGCATGATAGAACGCTAGAACGACGGTTTCATTGCAGAGGTTTTTAGACGGGGGCGGAATAGCACACAGATGAAGGCGAAAACGGATGCTGACGCGCAGCTTTCATGTCCGCATCTTACTGGCGTTGCAGATGACGATAGACGGTGGTGGATTAGCAGACCATGCCAGAGGCTGCCGCGCGTCTGCTCGCCGAATTAGCCGGCGGTGTCAGACGCCAGACTAGATACACCGGATGTCGCGAAAGGAAGACGCTACGCTTGTCAGCCTGTTCGGTCGAGCAGCCAAGCCAATCCAGTAGTAATGAGTGGGGTCACTGATCTGTGGGCGGGGCTTACAGCGGGCATGCACTCGGGCTAGTTGGTGATCCATATTTAGCACTCTGTGTTGTTCGTTTCTTTTACTTGTCCATTGTTTTTAGCGCTTTTACCCTCAGAAACTTATAGCAGACTGTGACTTCTACCTAAATTGCGTCTAACAACGTAAATATTGTGATTTTTTTTTTCATGCAAAAATAAAAATAAACACTTTGTCACATGTATGCCTTTTAAAATTTTTTTTATCTCAGTGTTTTTAATTACATTAGTAGATACAGCTGATCCAGTAACCAAATTATGTAAAAATGGCTTGTTTTTGCAAAGTTATTTCATTTTCGCTTTTATTTCAACTTTTTTTTTTTTTTTTTTTTCAAATTGAAAGGTTTTATGGCAACACTGAAAAAGTGACGCTAGTGGCAGGCACGCGTTCACTGTTTGAGCAGTAAAACTTGTTCCTCGAGACCCGTTCAAACACTTGCGACTGTTGAAGACCATGTGCCTTAAAACCTCTTAAAAATCCCTTATGACGAGGGGAGACACTCGAGCCATCTATCGGGTAAAACACTCGGTTTTCGTATATTCCCTCATGAGCACCATACCGGCGTGGGGTTGTGTATCGCTACTGCGTGATGCACGTTAAAGACCCCAGGCTAGCGGCTGTACCACACTGGATAAATTTCTCATCTACAGCTGGGAGATCAGTCGCCTGTAGAGGCAGACTAAGTTCTCGGCTGTATAAACATACACACACCCCCCCATCTTTTATGAGCATCATTCATTCTTTCTTGGCTCGAAAAAATTTTGAAAATGTTATAAACGACCATTTCTCATAAATGGTATGTACATTTGATCTGGCAAACACTGCAAAACCTTCGTTCTAGTCAAATGCAGTTTCAAGGTCACCTCATACGTGGCGCCAGAACACCAGCGTGTCTTTTGTCGTAAAGCATCACAAGAGCTCGGTCTTAAGGTGCCCTAAGCAAATGCAAGTGTGTGAACGGGCCTTTAGAGATTAAAAAAAAGTTTGATGAAGTGAAATGAATGCTGTGAAATACCAGCGCTCGCTCAGCAGCATGAAGAAAATGTGCAAGACACTGTTTTCTAGGGTGCTTATCGTGCCTGCCAGTAATGTCATGCCACTGGTAAGTGCAGGAAATTTTTAATGTTGGTTCTGATGTCGGTTTCACATGCAGTTTTCTAAATGGCTACTCTGAATTTAAACCCTTAAAGGGCAACTCCGCTCAATTCCGAAAAATTTAGGCTTACACGTGATTCCATTTCACAAAACACTACTAAACAGCTCTACGTCCTCGGATTCGCAAAATGTGGAATATTATTTGTGCAATCTCAATTTAAACATCAGCAGATACCGATACCGAAAGTTTGGTTGCGTCAGGCAACATTGGTCTCGTGTCCTCAGAGTCATGGCTACGTCACGTCGAACCACATGGTCTTGTGACGTTCGTGGGGGCGAGGTACGGGGCATGTGACGCGGGGAGGTAGCTTTGGATTGGCGTGAACGGTGATGGCTTGGGGGAGAGGGGGAAGGACAGAAGACGAAAGAGGAGAGGCGGAGCGGAGAAACCGGACATGGGGAACAAGTTGGGACAGGTTGGGGGAAGCGAGTCTGAGCAGGAAGACGCGCCGAGAAAAGTGCCAGAGAGCGTGCTGGAGAGAGTGCGGGAAGCAACGCACCAGAAAAACACAACGGAAAGGCCACCCTCTGACGTTCGCGCCCCAGGCCCCCGAACCCTGAGAAGCCCGGATCGCCTCAACCGCAAGGCCATTCGCTAGCATCAGCGCGACCAGAGAGCCCGACCAGAGAAACACAACGGCCACCCACTGGCGTCAGCGCCCCAAGCCCCCGAACCCCCCGAGCCCTGAGAAGCACGGATCGCCCCAATCGCAAGGGCACCAGCTAGCGTAAGCGCTCCAAGCCCCTGAACCCTGTGAGCCCCGGAGCCAACTCGCCCAGGCACCAGCACAGTGACAGACAGCCCGGGTCACCACCCCATCAGAATGCCACGATGGTCGGTGAGCTGCGGGCAGCACCAGCACCGACTCCTACTATTATTAAACAGTAAATATTGTTTTCACCTCGTCTCTCCTCACCTCAGCGTGGGCCCACTACAGCGCATCTGTGCCTCCCCTACGGGGTCACCACAGTCTCAAAGGTCACGCGATAATCTATGCGACAGCGGGCGAACGTAGAGCAAAGCGCAATGTGTCGTCTGCTCCGCAATTTTCGCCAATGTAGTTTGCTACAACATAGTGTGGAAACTTGTGAAAGACAACTCCCGGGCTGGTCAACTGGTAATTCTAGCAGACAGCAACACAACATCGTGAGCCTATGGATCTTTCGACATTCATTGCAGCTAGGCATCGGAGCTGCGGCCCACGCTCGTATCGTAAGCGAAACGTCCCTCTCAAGCCAAAGCGCTAAAGCAGCGGCGAGACGAAACAGACTGCTCCCATCTTTGAGCTCTGATAAGCGCGCAGGGCAGCGCAAACTAGCGCATCCGCGTGGACACCGTTGAGTCAGCACCGGGAGGACAAACTCATGACGTTATCTCATGACGTCATCGGTCAATTTCGCTCTGAGGAGAAGTAAAAACAAGCAAAACCTGAGAATGACGTAGTCATGCCTCTGACATAGTGGCTCAATGTTGGCTGCTCCAACTCTGTGGCATTGACTGCGCTGACGATTGCGCCTCACGTCGCACACTAGACTTGGCAGATTTCGGCGACTTGGCTCATTTGAAAGTTTGCTGGCCAGTTTATTAAATATATAGACAGAATTAGATGGTAATATTTGACATGTGGTCTTCCTATATGATACTAAAGAGGGCTGCATAGTTTTCTAAATATCAGAAATGAAGCGGAGTTGCCCTTTAAAGGGCAACTCCGCTTCATTTTTGGTTTTGAAAAAACAATACAGTCCTCTTCAGTATCGCCTAGGAATACCACACGTCAAATATTTTGACGCAGTTCTGTCTAAATGTTTCTTAAACGGTCTGGCAAACTTTGCAACTCGCCAAGTTGCCGAAATCGGCCGACTCGAGCGGGCGAATTCAGGCACAACCAACAGTGCAGTCAAGGCTACGGCATGGGCGGAGCCAACATTGAGCTAAACGTCATCATCATGGCTCCCTTTTTGTATTTACTTCTCTGGGCGAGCGCAGCGCATGACGTCAGCAACGTTGCCTCTCGGCGCTCAGGGGTGTCCACGTGATTGGCGTAACGCGCCTGCGCAGCGCGCTTCTTGGGAGCCGTCCGGCCGCCCGCCGTGGTCCTGCTGTTACAGCCGTCTTCCATGTCACAACCACCGTCGTCGTCTCACCGTTTGTGATTATTGTCTCTCGGAGTTTCGTCCACAATACGGACACCACGTGCGCAGACGACACTCGCGCCTGCCACACGCCCGCCCCAGTCCCGCCCGTCGTTGGGCCGAGGATCACGTGACATCTCATACCACGTGATGGCCATGTTCTTGGCAGCCCGAGGCCAATGTTGCCGGACGGAGCCGAAGTTTCGGTTTCGATTTCCACTCGTGTTTAAAATTAGATTTAAAAATATATATCCCATTTTTCGCGAAGCAAATGACGTAGTGTCTTTTACTAGGGCTTTTTAATTTAAAATCACTCATTATCTCGAAATCTTTGGAATTGAGCGGAGTTGCCCTTTAAGTGCCCTTTTTTTTTTCAGAAAGTAACCTAAAAGTGCCATATTTTTTTTTTTATTTAGAAGTTTTATTCTTTTAGTAATACAGATAAAATTTCAAAAGTTTATTACGCAAAAATCAGCGGCGGCAAAAAAAAAAAAATGTGCCAACTAAAACGAGTGCTGCCATCTATGATCTACACCTCAAACTACTCGGACGAGCCTAGCTCGTCCGTGGAATTGAGGGCTACTGAAAAGACCACTGGACGAGCTGAGCTCATCCATGGCATTTTTAGCCAAAAAGCGGCCAATGAGCTCAGCTCGTCCAAGGCACTTAAAGGGTTAATAATCATAATAATAATAATAGCTTTATTTCCAACTATGAGGTAGTGTTGGTGGGGGCTTGGGAAAAAAGCTGTTAAAACGGCTTGACTGGTCCCGAGCCCCCCAAGAACTGTAGCAACAGCGGGAAAAGTTCCCACAAAAATTATATTATACATCAACAAGATGTTCAAAAAAAAAACTCACAAAAGTCACAGTAGACATAGTATTAATATAACGAAAAACAAACATATAAACATGCCACTCAAATTTGACCGGTTTGGCTAAGAATTATTATGTTACTTAGGTTACCTGGCAGACACATTTCCAGGCTCTACGCGTTGCGCACAAAAATAGTTGAGGGTGGTTGAAACCTGAACCGTGAGAAACCAAAAGACAAAAACTCACCGCTCCCAATGACCGCGTTGTAGGAACTGGTTCGGAAGATCTTTTCCGCCGTGGCTTTGTCGAGCGTCACCTCCTTGGTTTGCACCAGGATGTTCTGCGTTAGAGGGACCCCGAAACGATTTTCAGAAACTTCATCTTATGGTTGAAACATGGAACACATGTTTAGAAATAAAGTTGCGATAAGCTTGTGATGCCAGTACTGTGGAGACCGGTTATAACAAAGTCAATGGGAATCGAAAATCACTTCGCTATATCTGCTATTTCGTTATAAGCGACTTCGGCTATAACGAAGTGCAAAGGAAATGGGAAATCGTGATCGCTTCGATGTAGCCGCTGTTTCGTTATAACCGACTTTGTTATAACTGGTCTCGACAGTAGTTGTACAGACGCTTGAGGTGCTCATGTAGTGAAAGCAGCAATGTGGCAAAGATTGTACAAAACATAAACTGACTTGGAATAGCTGACTCCTATGCTACTTTAAAGGGAAAATATCTTTACCAAATAAGTGAATGAACCTATATGCAAATACAGTGCAGTCCACGTATAACATTAAAGAGAAAACTCGAAAATGCAATCATTACAACCGATTATCGTTGTACCTCGATTGCATACACAAAATCTTCTGGAAACTGATCGTCATAAGCAGTACATTGTTACATGTGATACCGTAATAAGTGGATTGCACTTATGCAAATGAAAGAGAATGCCACCGAGAAGCATGTCTGTTGGCACCGGCATCAAAGACACGTCTCCCAAGTACAGGATGATGGTTCTTCATCTACTGTAAAATACTGCAGAATCACCCACTTTGTTCAAACGCTCACTATTAAAGGGGTACTCCGCCGTTTTCTTCATAGTCCCCGATTTGCCTAAAAACTTGCTAAAAACACAAACAAACATCGCTGAACTAGTAACCCAAATATCTGGACAAAATAATGTTTTTTCACGAAGTTACAGAGTTTACAATTTTGGTCTTCATCGTGTTTTCCAAAGTGAAAAGCTCTACTGGCAACATTGAAAAAGTGACGTCATGGGTGGGCTGTAGACTTTGTTCCCAACTGATTACAAACAGTTTTATGGTGTCAAATGAATGCATTGGAAAGTTGCTCCAGCTCCCACGCAGCAGCACGATACAAATGCTCGGCATAGTTCATTTTTAGACAGCCCGCTCGAACCGCAAGCCAGCCCACCCGTGACGTCACGGCAATGAAAAGCGCGGGTATATTCGAATCTTCGTTTTGGCGCCATTTTCATTTGCCAATTTCACAATAACCATTCTGAATTTCGCGATAATAAATAGCATACCGGAAAGAGTAAAGGGCGGCGATTTCAAAAATACAGTTAGTTGGGGTTGCTCAAAAAATCGCCGGAGTTCCCCTTTAATGTTTCCCAAACTTGCGAATTCTGCAAGTTATACGTTAAGAGCCCGATTGGACCAGACAGGCCGCCATGTCTAGATTAACCCAGTTTTCAGTGAAAGTGGAGTGGGCACTTCCTCGGTACTGTACGGTAGATATATATCCAGATACAAGATTATAAAAGTAAGGCTATAGTAACGAAAAGCTTAAACTTTTTGTCAAGGCATTTTTTCTAATAGCAGTATTGATGTAGTACCAAAAGTTCACCCCGATTGTAAATTGACACCTTACACTAAGCTTACACAACTTGACCAGTTCTTACTGAACCTTCAGCATTCAGTTTTTTTTTTTTTTATGTTTTCTAAGGATGGAGAGGGGAGAACCTTGGAAAGGTCCTTGGTGCTTAAGGGGATACACTGCCCAGAAAAAACAAATTCTGCAAAAAAAGTTGATTTTGAAAAATGACATATTTACATCCACCAACATCTAGAGAGTATTCCCAAAAAGTTTAATTAATTTACACTGCATAGTTAATTTTTTATAAATTATTTTCTGTCCACCGAAGCTAAAGAAAAGGTAGAGTTTGGAACACTTTGAATGCATTTTTCTCTGTTCCACTTTTTGGTACAAATTCCATTTTAGTCAATCTATCGTTTGATAATGGCAACACAGGGAAGGCTCATTCTTCCCTTTTCCTGACTGAAATGTAATAAGGAATGCAGCTATGGAACGTTTTTTGTCACTTTACGGATGTCTTTTATAAAAAATGTTGACATTTTGTCGAAGACACAGAAGACCAAAAGTTGACCAATTTTGCTGTAGAGAAAATTTACAGAAATAAATGACTTTTTAGAAAAAATGTTTCATAGCCGCACCCTTTAGGCATTCTGCTACATATCTAGCAAATAAAAATCTTGAATATGGTGATAGTTTTCTGACGACAGATTAACTAAATAATGTAGGCGTGTTGCTGACAGAAGCTACTCTAATTTCCTTCTCATTTAACCGACAGACCTGAAATTTTGTTATACACCCTCTAGCATGACCACCAGCCTACCCTGTAAATTTCATTAATTTGAAGACAAGGGTTCAGAAGTTGACCCCCCTAGGGGTTGTGTCCCCTTAAAGAGATACTGAACCGAAATCTGGATTTTGCAAATTAAGGCCGCAGAAGCGTTGCACGGGACGCTATGAACTCCAAAACATCGCTCGTACATTCATATCTCAAACGGATGGCCGTATTTTTGGAAGAGGAGAGCACGATCAAGCAACGAATGTGACGTCACAATCCTCCTGGAACTGTTGAGAATGAGGGGAAGTGGCCTCGCTTCTTTCCTCCTCGCTTTGGTTCACCAGCTCCATGGGATATAGCGAAGAGGAGAGGGAATACGAATCGTGATGTGACTTGTCTCGTCGGCCTCATTGGCCGTAATCAATCGCGCACTTCTTTTGCAAAAATATGGCAATCCATTGGAGATATCGCTGTATGAGTGATGTTTTGGGGTTTTGCAGTGTCCCGCCTATTCGTCCAGCCTTGTTTTGTGTGCTCGAAATTTCGGTTCAGTATCCCTTTAAAGGGACACGAAAATTAGACGGGTAGAATACAGTCGACTCTCATTAATTCAAACTCGAGGGGGGCCGAAAATTTGTTTGAATAAAGCAAAGTTTGAATTATCAGGAGTTTCTTCCCATAGAGACGCATAGGATGGGACCTGCACGTTAGTTTGAATTATCCGAAAGTTTGAATTAAGAGATTTTGAATTAACGAGAGTCGACTGTACTGTAAAACCCTTAATAGGGAGTTTTAGAATAGCGCACGCTAAAGCTTTGCGTACGCAAAGAATAGCGTCGTCGCCACTGCGCATGCTCCGAACGCAAACCAGGTTTTGCGCTTTGCGTGCGCTATTTTAGCGTGCAAATAGCATGCGTACGCAAAGACTCTTTGCGCTTCTCGAAGGAGGATTCGTGATGAGAAGTTGGCTAAAGCCAAGACGAGCAGAGTTAAAAAAAATGGCGGCTTCCAGGATTATGTCGACGGCTGCTTTAGCGGCGTCGTGAGTGCGACGTCGGCGGCATCCTCGCGACTGCGATTTTCAATACGGGACGACATCGTACTCGGTTTGGCAACGATCACCGGCAACTTGATGCTTGTGACGCGCAAACATTTCTTGGCGAAGGTAGGATGTGCGAAGGTCAGTACACGAGACCTCTCTTGCCGAGGCGACGCAAGCGGACACGACCGGTCAACCGCTCGCGTCGCATTCTCATGTTTAAACAAATCTAAAATAATACTCTGGACCAAAAAACTTGTTTTTTCTAAAGTTACAGCTTTTCGTGTGTGAAATAAAAATTGTGACTGTATCTTGGTGGCATCGCAAGCGCGAGATGCTTGGGCTTTTGCGTCGCGACGGAGAAACGCTATTCTAAAACTCTTTCGCGTCGCGTGCGCTAATACAAGCGCTAAATTTAGCGCTAGCGTGCGCTAAAATTGCGTACGTTATTATAAAACTCCCTAATGTTCGTAAACCCTTAAATTTCGCGAATTAAAATATTCGCAAAATTTAAGGGCACGCGAAAATTTTGGTCAGGCATCTGGAATTCGCCAAATTTAATGGCCGCGCTTATGTCCTCGCTGACCGATCTGCAAAAAATAAGGGCTGCAAAAATAAAGGGTTCTACAGTATTCTTTAAATGGAATCCTCATGGCCTACTTGGTATATATACACCAAGTTTTGCGATTTTTAGAGCTTCAGTAATAGCAATCATTAATTTACAAATATTTATTATTTCCATGTGGTAACCAGGCAACACTGCCCAAGTTAGTCACATTATGGTTCGAGCCTTGTGCGGATAACAGTTCGATCATCAGCATCTGCAGACTTTGTATCCGCTTTTAAATTATTGTATCCGCTTGCATTCACATCCACATAGTTTGTATCCGCATCCAAACGATATCAAGAAAATTCAGAACCGTATCCGAGCTGCAATCCATACATTCATGTTACATCATAAAATAAACCGTGAATGAAAAAAAAAGTATGTGGATGGTATTTTATAAGCTGTTTGCTTATCTTCACATACAGAACTCGTTGAGACTAAATACGGTGAAAGTCATTCTATCAAGTTCTGTTTTATCGTCTTCAGTATTATAAGCGATTATCCTTTCAGAGACACTTCGCGTTGCTGGAAAGACGATCACAGTTATGAAATCATTCCGGGAATCTGCGACACTTTGCCCAGAAGATGCGCTCAAAAGAGAAGAAATACGTATAACTTTTTTTGTTTTGCGTCGTAACATTTATTTTGGGTAAACATATATTTTATTGACATGAAAATAAGTAAAGGACAGACTTATAACATTGTGCCATTTTATTTAGGTCAAAGAATAAAAATTGAGAGAAAAAAGGCGGTCACTCACTGCAGCGAAGCACTCGTATATACGTCGTAAGACGTACGCGAGTAGACCACCGGGAAAATATCACAATATTCAATAATGGCAATACCTTCTATTGGTTTAAGTTTTAAACATGAACCCACAACTGCATGCTCCGCACCACACACAGCAACTTGCCAACTGTTGCAAAGAACAAATAAGGCACACACACGGCACGTTTCACTTATTGCAAAGGCTTCTTCTATACAGTCTAACCCGGATATATTGAATTCTAAGGGGATCGTAAAATAGTTCGATATATCAATAATTTGATATACAAAAATATGTTAAATTAAGCTCGAGTTGAAATTTCTTGTCACCTCTTCTAATACCAAAGGTTGCGACAAACGGGAGCTTACTGAATAGAGCATCTAAGAGCCACTAAATACAGTAGAGCGTAGTTGGCGGAGACCGCAAACACCGCCGCGCTTACACTCATGCCTGGCCTGGCCTTTCACGCAGCATAAACGACAAAACACGAAAATAATTAAAAAAATGAAAGAAAAACAGAAAAGCGAGATGCATAAAAAGAGTTATTGTATTATGTACAATAATATTGCACATAATAGAAGAAGCACCATTCACAATCGCTTACCAAAAGGATTCACTAAGAGCACTGAAAAAATGGAACTATAGAATTCGGTGAAGGGTCGCTTGAACTTACAGAAACAAAGAAAGAAAGAATAAAACGGGACAAAACAACAACGCGCTTGCTTCGCTGTTTCTGTAAGTTCAAGCTGACCTTTCACCAATAGGTACCAACTAGCTCAACTGAAGCCTGTAATGGTAGAATTACCGTTATAAAAGCATCAATTGCTAAAGACTTGTGAAGGCATGAAAAAAAAAACTAAAGCACAGAAAACTTTTAGGCTTGTAAAGAGAAAGTACAGACTCTAAAAAGCGAAAGAGAAAACAAATGGATCCAACATTTGCTTTCTAACAATGCAGAAAGCACTGAAAAAAAAAAGGCAACATAATTTAGAATTTATTTTGCACTTGACTTCGGTTGAATCCTGGGCACCAAACAGGTACGTACCGGCGTCTTCTCCATCTCGTGCACAAAGTACAGCGCCCTCTGCGACGACTGCCCGTCCGAGAAGAAGACAACCAGGCATCTCTGCAAGTGACGGTATAGATGAAGAGGTCTGCCTCGCTCTCTACGTAGTGCCACCAGACCCTCGCAAGCACGCACTTCAGCCCCAATCATGCGCTCAGCAGTCACCCACAGGACAAGAACATCCCGACCTCCAGCACACACTCCTTCTCATTTTTCCCGTGTTCCAAAGTTCAAAGTCCAAAGTTTGCCCATGTCCAGTGTTGCTCTATCCATCTTGTCAAGTGACATGATCTGCCGGAGCAGCTCGGATCCATTCGGGTAAGATCTGGAATACGGCCCCTGTCTGTGACTACAGTACCAAAGGGGGATTTACATGCTGCTTTTTTCTTTTAGTTTATACACATGGCAACACTGAGCCTCGGTAATGATGCGAGTCAATTGCAAGTAAAGCGTGGCAGCTGAATATATTGCGTGCTTTTCAGTAACGGCTCTGTTGGCACGCAAACATAAAAAAGAGTTTCATCATAAAATTATGCAGTTCATGATGACACTGTGTGCAACTGCATGCATCCTGAGTTTCCCTCAAATGTCCGGAAACCAATGGGCACTACAGATATATGAAAGTTCAGAATTTCTCATGCATGTAGTCGGTGTTTTCAATTTAACGTCCAAAAAGTGCCTCAACCTCCTGCGGACATCCCGAACGTTCCACAGACATCCCCGACTTCCTAGATATATGGCAGACATCCTGCAAATGTCTTCAATGTTTCAAAAACATTTGCAAAGTCGTACAGACAATGGACGTCCCAAACATTTGAAAGACATATAGGTACCCAAAATTCTGCAGACATTCTAGACATTCCACACTTTAACGTCCAATAGACCCTGTTGGAGCCTTCTAAAGACAGCTTCCAAGATTTTTCCGGTGTCCCGTGAATGTCCTCAATATGTCGCAGAAATTTTGAATTGTTTCGGGAACCTCTTTAATGTCACGCAAATGTCCCCAAAGCACCACAAACATTGTCACGGACATTTCCAACACCCCACAAACATCTCGCAGATGTTCCCAACGTTTCAAAGACACTAAACATTCTACTGATGCCTGTGAGACGTCAGCAATTACATAAAGTAACCGGATTTTTGGAAGAAAAGTTAAGTGTCTTTTTTTTCACTGCAAAAATGAACTATGCATTGTCGAACAGCGGTTGGGATTAGATGTTGAGGTTTAGAACTTACTCTTATTAAATCAGAAGTTATAAACAATATTCAGAAATTTTAACGAAGAAATGGCAGCAAGTGGAGTTTGCAAATACCTATGTGGAGAGGAATGACGTCTGCTACCAGAAATGGGCCCCATTCCCTCAGTGAAGATCGCCAAAAATTGACTCTAACTTTTTAATTAGGTAATGGCAAGCACTGAAACTTTGACATCTGCTCTCAACTGCCAGCACTATATCTGGGTGAAGACTGAGCATTCAGCAATGTAAAACTTTTTTTTTTTTTCAAATAAATTGTAATTGTTTTTAAACACGATATTTTTATGAATATTGGCACATGACATCTCAAAGTTTGCAGCCTGTAGAGCACATTCACTCTCCAAAGTTTTCTGTTGTCTGGAACTATGTTGGGTGTACGAGTCAAGTGATGATAAAAAGTGCTCAAAAGCATTTCTTTCTAATTTATATAATCCTTATAGTGGTCGTACGGTTTATTACGCACATAGGAGACATTTAGGATGATACAGTTGCTCTACTTTGACTTCAAGAAGACGTGAGCAAGATTTTAAATTTTTGTACAAATGCCTTAGCAGATTAATCCACTGCCCCGATCTCACGTCATCTATTCACCCTCACGTTTCAAGGCGAATTTCGTGAGTTTCTCCTGCTTTTTTAGTTAACCAAAACACCTCAATTAGCCCCATTGCTTTGCAAAAGAAGTCCTGTTTTATTCTTTCATGTATTCGTATCTATTCCAACATGCTCGTTTTCAATTATTGGCCCCATGAACTGTGCACAATACTTGTATAACTCCCTGGTGCAGCAGATATTTATGCTTTTAACTCAAGTTTTTTTAGCCTTTAAAGAGAATTTCGAGATTACCTTTTTATGATGCAAACTCAACCTACTACTATGTCTCCCAAGTATCCCAGAAACTCAAAATTTATAACAGTGCATGGCCATTTCAAACAAAGAAAGAAAGAATAAAACGGGACAAAACAACAACGCGCTTGCTTCGCTGTTTCTGTAAGTTCAAGCTGACCTTTCACCAATAGGTACCAACTAGCTCAACTGAAGCCTGTAATGGTAGAATTACCGTTATAAAAGCATCAATTGCTAAAGACTTGTGAAGGCATGAAAAAAAAACTAAAGCACAGAAAACTTTTAGGCTTGTAAAGAGAAAGTACAGACTCTAAAAAGCGAAAGAGAAAACAAATGGATCCAACATTTGCTTTCTAACAATGCAGAAAGCACTGAAAAAAAAAAGGCAACATAATTTAGAATTTATTTTGCACTTGACTTCGGTTGAATCCTAGGCACCAAACAAGTACGTACCGGCGTCTTCTCCATCTCGTGCACAAAGTACAGCGCCCTCTGCGACGACTGCCCGTCCGAGAAGAAGACAACCAGGCATCTCTGCAAGTGACGGTACAGATGAAGAGGTCTGCCTCGCTCTCTACGTAGTGCCACCAGACCCTCGCAAGCACGCACTTCAGCCCCAATCATGCGCTCAGCAGTCACCCACAGGACAAGAACATCCCGACCTCCAGCACACACTCCTTCTCATTTTTCCCGTGTTCCAAAGTTCAAAGTCCAAAGTTTGCCCATGTCCAGCGTTGCTCTATCCATCTTGTCAAGTGACATGATCTGCCGGAGCAGCTCGGATCCATTCGGGTAAGATCTGGAATGCGGCCCCTGTCTGTGACTACAGTACCAAAGGGGGATTTACATGCTGCTTTTTTCTTTTAGTTTATACACATGGCAACACTGAGCCTCGGTAATGATGCGAGTCAATTGCAAGTAAAGCGTGGCAGCTGAATATATTGCGTGCTTTTCAGTAACGGCTCTGTTGGCACGCAAACATAAAAAAGAGTTTCATCATAAAATTATGCAGTTCATGATGACACTGTGTGCAACTGCATGCATCCTGAGTTTCCCTCAAATGTCCGGAAACCAATGGGCACTACAGATATATGAAAGTTCAGAATTTCTCATGCATGTAGTCAGTGTTTTCAATTTAACGTCCAAAAAGTGCCTCAACCTCCTGCGGACATCCCGAACGTTCCACAGACATCCCCGACTTCCTAGATATATGGCAGACATCCTGCAAATGTCTTCAATGTTTCAAAAACATTTGCAAAGTCGTACAGACAATGGACGTCCCAAACATTTGAAAGACATATAGGTACCCAAAATTCTGCAGACATTCTAGACATTCCACACTTTAACGTCCAATAGACACTGTTGGAGCCTTCTAAAGACATCTTCCAAGATTTTTCCGGTGTCCCGTGAATGTCCTCAATATGTCGCAGAAATTTTGAATTGTTTCAGGAACCTCTTTAATGTCACGCAAATGTCCCCAAAGCACCACAAACGTTGTCACGGATATTTCCAACACCCCACAAACATCTCGCAGATGTTCCCAACGTTTCAAAGACACTAAACATTCTACTGATGCCTGTGAGACGTCAGCAATTACATAAAGTAACCGGATTTTTGGAAGAAAAGTTAAGTGTTTTTTTTTTTCACTGCAAAAATGAACTATGCATTGTCGAACAGCGGTTGGGATTAGATGTTGAGGTTTAGAACTTACTCTTATTACAGTCGAAACCCGATTTAACGAAGTTCCCGATTTACCGAAGATACTATATATCTCAAAAAAGGGACGTACCGCGATGTTTGATCACACTTTGAAGGGCAAAGAAAGAAAATGCCCATGATTTTAATTTTTGGTTTTCTAGGATGCTTAAGGCGTGTAGATTGAGATTGCACCATAAAGAAACAATCCCAAAATCAACTTTAGGACCCCTTTAGGTTGTTTCTGACTAATATGTAGTCCCACTGTTTGTGCATCCTTACCAAGGAATCAGCTGCTGTTCATGAGCAGAAATAAGGAAATGAATGAATGAATGCACGATGGAAAGCAGACCATCGCCATTGTGGCCCTCAAGGCGTGTTCACACACTCGTGTTTGCTTATGACCGAGTTCTTGTGATCTCTTATGACGAGAGAACACGCTGACGCCATCTACAAAGTGACCCTGGAACTGCATTTTGCTAGAGCCAAGGTTTTGCAGTATTTGCGACATCAAATGTACGTAGTACCTATGAGAAATGGTTCTTCGTGACATTGTCAAAAGGTTTTCGAGCCAGTGGTGAAAGAATGATGCGCGAAAAAAAATAGAAAAAATATGAGAGTTGTGTCATGAGAGGTCATTATGACCTCTTGTCGTGAGAGGTCGCAAGAAGTTGTAAAGGCCCGTTCACACAGTTGCGTTCGGAGCGACCACTACGCTTACGAACGAATGCAACCGGTTGGAACGACGAGTTACCATAGCAACGAAGCGCCAAACGGTCGTTTCGTTCGTGTTCGTTCGCAACGCAAGGAGTTGAGCCGGGCTGAACTTTTTCGTTACGTTCGGGAACGACGGGAGCGACAGACCAATCACAGGTCGAGGAGAGCTCGGTCGCGCGCGTTGCATGCCGGTCGTGCCGGGCTCCTTCAATATGACAACATGGCGTCGGTGGTGTTCGTCGACGTGGACGGCGTGGTGGAAGCTCATCGTTCCGCGTAAAAGCGCTATCCTTGACTGTGAATTTTCGTCGTGTGTCGTTATGATAACCCAGCACGTACTAGAAGGGAAGATCCACCTACTCGTGCGGCGATCTCGTGGCGGCACACTCAAGGCAGCAGAAACGCCCGTGCCGTCGTGTTTGTTTACTTCGACTACAGTGGTGCTTTCTTTGCATTTGTGTCCTCAGAACATCGCCCGGATTTCTTTTTTTGCGCATTCCATGCGTGTGCTCAAGTTCAAGGTATTACTGGTGCGTACCGTATAAAGGATGCGAATTTTCACGCGTCTTCATCACCCGAGAAAGGTGATTAGTGTTAGCAATCCTGAACGCTCGCAATGTCTAGCTCGCAACGTCTATCGGATCACGAAATTATATTTCTACGTTGATAGTTCGCTGCTAAGATTACATCGTCTTTTATAATCGTAGAAAAGGCGTGTGGCGAGATTTGTACTGTTGGCAAAGTTGTGTATTAAAGTCGTGATCGTGCAAGACGGCGTACTGCATCTTTTCTTCTTTTTTTAATGCACTACCCTGCAAGCGTTTCCTGAAAAATAAAAAATAAAGTTTGTGGTCATAGGAGGTGGTCTATCTATTTTCTGTTACGCAAGTGAGTGGTAGCGCGACCCCAACAGCGGCGGAGAGGCGGTCGCCGTGCTGCCGACGCACTGCGTTTGTTGCATTGGTCGCAGGAGCGTACGCGAGGCGCAGAGCGGTCGTTCCGGTCACAACGGACCCAGTCGTGGATAACGGGTTTGTATCAGATGTTTGAACCAACCTTTACACAGCTATTGTAGGCGCACAGCGGATCTTCGTGACTGTACGCCGTAGCCGAAACCTCTGGCTGCTCCGGTGAGGTGGACCTCGCGTCGGGCAGGAAACCGTCCGCCATGTTTGTAAGCGTAGCTGGGTTGCTTACTATTGGCTAGGAGCAAGAGCTGAAGCTCGTTTCTCATTGGCTGTTGATTCGTTTGGTTGCATGCGGTTCCATGTGTGTGTACACGTCGCGTACAGTTGTCGTTGAAGTCGCAGCGGTTGCATTCGTTCGTAAGCATAGTGGTCGCTCTGAGCGCAACTGTGTGAACGGGCCTTAAGGCACACGGTTGTAAGCAGTTGAGGGTGTGTGCACCAGCCCCCACCTGCTTTCCGAGCTGACAGTGTGGGCCGGCGGTCCTGGGAACGTCGCTGTCGGAAGGGTCCAGGCTCAGTTGCATCGAAGGGGAGTGCTCCATGTGCTCCGTGGACGGAACCGGCAGGAAGTCCTCCATCCGGACATCCTGGGGATGATGTTCCGGCCCAGGTGGAAAAAGTAGAGTGCGCTCCAAATCGCCCCTATGCATATAACTCGAACGAGCAAGATGTCATTTTCCCCAAAATATCAGAAATCAGATTCATCTGATACATTTTTGAAACACAAATTTTATTTAACTCTTTCCATACCATGCCCCTAAGCCATCGATCGCCCGTGATCGATGGTTTCCAAGCGCCTCCGAAATTCAGTTTGGCGTCCAGGAATGCATTGTGCCATCACGTGTATAGCCAAAGAACCAACTTCAAATTTCTGTGCGGCACTGCCACACAAAAAAAGAAATCTGTGCAGCAGTGCCACTTGTTAAACACGGTGAACCCCCGCTGACAATGGGGACAGCTAAAAAGACAGCTTCAATCGCATGATTTAACTGCTTCTGCTGCTTGTCTTTTTGGATAACAGCAGCAGTGAAAACTTTGAATGATGTCGGATCATTTGATTTGAGCTCCTGCAGCAGTGTTTCATCTTTGAGGCGCAGAATATTGACAGGTGCTTGATGAAGAGTGTCGTCCTAGCTTTCTAGGTTGTCCCAAGCCGGGGTGCGCATTTTATGTGTGCTGGAAACCCTAAAAGAAACTATTAGAAGAGAAGTTCGAGAAGTGCTATAAAAAAACCTAGGTTGTGAGCAAAAATAAAAGTGCTCTGTCGTACATGCTTCTTTGCCTGCAACGGCATCTCTGAATGGCATGATGCCACAAAAGCACACTTGCCGAAAGACCACAAAAAGGCAGTATCGGCTAGAGCTCTCGAACTTGCAGAAGTGACAGTGGTGTGCATGGCACACACTTTGTATATTTAGAATTTTTAAACATCATAGTATGCCTTAAAGGGATACATCAACGAAATCTTAAATATACCCGTCGTGTTCAGAAATAGGCTGATATGATCCACAATATCCGTAAATGACAATCGCACATTTCTATTTTGAGATTGATGGCTGTATATTTCGTTATTAACGGCCCCTCTGGCAAGTGCTCGGAGAGCAGCCAGCGGAGAGCATGCGACATCCAATGCAATCGTGGTGTCAACAGGATGCACTAGCTGTTCCAGCCACCGAAGAGACCAAAGCACGCCAGTGATTTGGTCACCGCAACTAACTGCAAAGTTGCTCGCCATTAAGATGGCTCGGAGATGCCCATGATGATGTCACGATTCTTTGGGCAGATAAAAGGCGGCAGAGAGGCTCGCCGCACACCCTGTGTCGATTGCTGCACATCTTTTTCCAAAACAAAAGTGGCTTACGCTTCGTTCTACCCAATTTAGGTGCAATACGGTAATCAAACTCAATGGGACAGAAACCTACAAAAGTCTGCCCCTAACTCAGTTTCCTTAAAAACTCCTTCAGCTTCCCTCTAACGTACCTGGGGCTCTCCGCATGGCTGCCCTGCCCTAGCACTGGGCTAGCTCACATTGCCATACCCTGTATTTGGTTAATTTAGTAGCCATCTTAGTGGCTACCGATGCCCCCAGGTGGTGGGTTCAAATCCTAGTTGAGGTGCCCGCAATCCGATGGAGGCTCATTGCAAAGAAGGCGCCGTGTAACCATGATTTCAGTTGCTTATCAAAAAGATTTCTCAGTCCTCCGCTGGGGCATGCCAGATGCCCTTCGTCAGTTTGGCACGTAAAACCCACAAATCTGTTTTTGATGGCTCGCTTTGAACAAGGGTGACAAGAAAACATATCTCTACATTGTACAAAACATCTTTACATCGTCAGGGATCAGGACAGTGAAGCACAAAGCACGTTTTAATTGACCATCTACTGGGAACAATGAAGACAGGGCTCTAACCCAGGTTCTTTATGGTCTTTATTTATGAACGGTCTACCGTTCATAAATAAAGATAATTGTTTTCCTAAGAAAGAGAGACCTGAAGAAGGTGCCCGTGCTGGCCTACCCGTGGGAGCAAAGACCAGTTGCATCCCGTCTCACTCGGGGTGAAGTCGTGAATTTCACTCCAGCTGTTGTTGAAAGCACTCAGGTTTGCGCTCTTGAGGTCAGCTGCAAAAACAGGAAGTATGTTTTCGTTGTCACTGCAGCTGTCACCTAATCACCCCATGGGTGTTCACATATAGCTCACAGATGTTTTAATTGAATTAGCTTTTCTTGTAATTTATAATAGTCACAAGGAAGATTTGCAAGGAGCGAAAGTATGCAGGCGAGCTGGCTAGGAGACATCATATTCTAAACCCTGAGACAAGGAGAAATAAGATAACAAGCAAGACGATGTGTTGTCCGTTGTTTTATTTCTTCTTGTCTTAGGGTTTAGATTGTGACAAGGAAGATGCAGTCCCAACTAAAAATACCACTCATTGCTGCCACTGACCACAACTCATCTCTTCTTGGCTTCGGCTCGCCACTTATTGTCTACAACTCACAACTACTAAGTGAAAATCATCACTTACTGGCTATGGCTTCCCACTATTGGCTACAACTCAGAACTAAGCACAACTCACCACTAAATACATTTCACCACATCTTGGCTGCAGCTGGCCACTTATTGGCTGCAACTCAGTACTATAAGTACAACCCACCACTTACTGGCTACAACTCGCGACTAACTGCAACTCACCACTTATTGGCTACAACTCAGCACTATACAGCTCACAACTAAGTGCAACTCAGCACTAAGTACAACTCACCACTTATTGGCTACAACCTACAACTAAGTGCAACACCACTTATCGGCTACAACTCAGTACTAAGTGCAACTCACCACTTGTTGGCTACAACTCAGTACTAAGTACAGCTCACCACTTATTGGCTAAAGCTTGCCAATTATTGGTCACAACCCAGCACTAAGTACAACTCACCACTCATTGGCTAGAACTCAAACTAAGCTTGCAACTCACCACTAAGTACAACTCACTACTTATTGGCTACAACTCGCAACCAAATGCAACTCACCGTTGATTGGCTCTGGCTTGCCACTTACAGGGTACAACGCACCACTAACAGCAGCTCGCCACTTTTGGCTACAGTCTGCCAGCACTGCAACTCACCCTCCAGCTGGTTGTACGTGAGGCAGAGGCAGCCGAAGCGCATTTCGGAGCAGGACTCGATGGACGGCTGAGTGGCGCAGCTCAGGAAGAGGTCCAGATGGCAGCAGTCACGAGCGCGTAGCTGCTGGCAGGCCGTTGCCAATCGACAGTCCCTGCACTTCCTCAGGAACACGCTGCAAGGGGACCCCTTGCCTTAGCTCGTGCTCTTTACAACAGATCACAATCCTCAAGTAAAACTGGGCATGACCAATCATGTTTTTAACACAAAATGCGTTATACAGTATCCTTTGTGCATTTTTGTATTACACTATGTTCAGGGTTCTCCCCACGGTGGGCTGCCCACCGCTCCAACTGACCGCACACCACTCAGTTTTTTTTTTTAGTTTTTTTTTTTTATGTTGCGGGATGATGTTGCCGTCATACTCAGCAGGTCCGTGCACCGCTACGTTATCGTTCGCTATCGCATCGCTGACTGCCGTCACTGTCACACTGCTGCAAACAAAGAGCACGGGCACCCAACGTGTTTCTTTTTTTTCTTTCTCTATCTCAGCGGCGCGCCGCCGGCAGTCCCCAAGGGGGGGGGGGGGGGGGCAGATAAACAGAAGCGACAAACCAAAACAAAAAACAAACAAACAAACAAACCCCCCCCCCCTTTCCCCGGTAATGTCCACCCCTCAGAAATTCCTGGGGAGAACTCTGACTATGTTATGCATTTTGACTACTGTATAATACCGTGGAAGCACCCACTATTAACAAGTGGCTTCACAAGGGTCAGTGGCACCCGGGGCAGTGGCCCGTTGCTACCGGTGACAACCAGTTCATCGAACGACGTCTCATGGACAGATTGTTTCATTGACATGTATTATCGACAGACTGTTTCATCGACAGTTCAGATTAAACTTTTCTGTAATAAGCTGCATGAGACTGTCGCCGCTGCGGTGTGTACGGGTCGGCCAGGTGGGTTAACATTTTTACAATGAGCTGCCGCAGACTGTCGCCACAAAGCGGCGTGAACGCAGGTGAGGGGGTGGGTTAATTGCGTACCCCAGTGATACACGCGTTAAATATACCTACGGTGTGCAATTCACGTAACGAGTGTCGAAAAAATGTTTATGTCGACGAAACGTTTGTCCATGAAAAGTTGTCCACGAAACGAGTTTCGACGAAACGATAGGGACCCCACAGCGACACCTCCCCCCGCCCTCTTGTGGCCCGCCGCGACACCCCCCCTTTTACTGCCAAGCTGCACTCGGAGTGGTCCGCCCCATTAGTTACACCATTGCTATTAACATTTTCCAAACTTGGGAATTCCGCAAATTACAGTAAAGCGCCCAATTTGACAGGACAAGCGCCCATATCTAGATTAACCCAGTTTTCAGTGAAAGTGGGGTGGGCGCTCCCCCGGTATGTTACGGTATGTTATAGATTATGGCTATGTTTTACATTATGTTATACATTATTACCGCCATGTAGATGAAATAAAGCCTGGGGAGCTAAACAAAAAAAGATTGAGGTACACCTTAGCACTTTTTATGAGTTGTGAATGCAAAAGCATGTACATCAATCTTGCTGTAGATGGTTGAGCGTGTTGGTTTCTAATTTACGATAAGAAAAGAGGGACGCTGAAGACAGACAAGTAAGGCTTTCGACTTTCGCTGTACGCGCGCTGACTGGCGCTGACGGACACGCAATGCCATGGGATGGCCGGTCGTTGAAACTGACGTTGAAACTGACGCTGCAGCGTCAGTTTCAACGACCGGCTAGCCAATGGAATCGCAGTAATGTAAAATGTGCTGTTGGCTGTGGACACGCGCTAGCCAATGGGTTCGAAGCGGTGTAAAAGAGCCGTTTGGCTCTTTCGCTCCATGAGACAGTTAATGCTTTCACATAAAAAGGCTGCACCGGATTAGCTGAAAAAGTTTGAAGTGCTGGCAGGCAAGCTATGTAATGCATCCTAACATTAGGCATCTATGTGCACATGCGAATCATAATGTATAACTAAAGTTTCGCATTTTCGGTTTTTATTTTTTCGAAATTCGGCATACTTTTTTCGGTGTTTATTTTAAAATTCAATTTTCGGTTTTTTCGGCGTGTATTTATGCCCACAAAAGTTTATTGGCTTTTCTCGGTGAATATAAAATAAACACCAACGATCACCGGATCAGATGATGACACGGAGCGACGTTTTGAAGCACAACACAACATTCGGAGCCTGCATCAAGTCAGTCTTCCTTACAACGAGTTTGAAAACATGCTCGTATATGGCAAAGTCATGGGGCATTTCGGACTTCACGTTCCGATTGATGACGCGCACATTAAACCAAAATGTTGTGATGGCACGCGTGTATCCCATACATTCGGACACGCTTTCGATACACACCGTCGTTCCACTTTTTCGCCACGGCTCTGCGGTACGGCTGGAAGGTCAAAGTGACCTTTTCCGGTTAAAACAGAATTTTAGAAAATGGACTCGACATACTTTTATCAGTTTAAATCGAAAATGCCGAACCTAAAAGCTGACCTTTTCGGTTACAACCGAATTTCCGAAAATGGATTCGGCATACTTTCGGTTTAAACCGAAAACTCCGAACCCTATGTATAACACAAATGATAATGTAAATCTTAACTTTTCCTTGAACTTTGTCGAGTTACTGCGTGACACTGTGAACGCTATTGTAGCCAGGTTTCCAAACTCTCTAGATACCATAGTATGTTAAGTGTCACGTCAATGAAATATTAACTCACATTACCCCTCCTTTCCATGTGGCTATTGATAAGTATGTTTATTTTAAACATACAGGTAATACAGATACGACAGGAGGTTGCTGCTGTTCCTAAGATTTTTTGTTCACCGTGCGCCCCGCACTGTACAAGCCCTGACTGGCAGCCGTTAAAACAAAAGCACACGAAAGGGGGTGCAGGCTGTGAGCCAGAAATAATACAGTACACGCCTCCCAGACTGCTCTAACTTCAAGTACCATCTGCCACGAATACCTTCGGCCTTTAGCGGTACCCACCTGCCTTTTGTAGGCCCCAGAATGATGTTGCAGTTGATGCAGTCGTCGATGGTAACTGTGTTCACATGGTACAAAACATAGATGGTCGAGTCCTGTGAAAAAAAAAATGGTGGGCCCTTGTTCACACAACGAAGCTGGGCCCCACACGTGAGAATTACACTCTCGATAAAGTCACGTTTCTACTACCGAACCCTTTCCATTTCAGTGAATTGAAACTCGAGTTATAGTCCTCATATAGAACATTTTAATCACTTAAAAGCCAGCTAGGGCTGCTTAGGAAAGGATAAATTAACAGTGATACATTTCTCGTTAATATTACTAGGTCTTGCTGTAGAAATCATAGTTTCAACACAAACAATTAATCTCCACAGAATAATCAAGCCGGCGACCTGAACAGGTGGCTTAATTTTCTCCCATTTGCCTCAGGCCCGAGCATGCACTTAGCCTCGTTGGAGCCACTAAAGATTCAAGAAGCGACCGCTTCCCGCTTTTAGCATCGCCCCTGCACCGGCACGTCCGGCCTTGGCTAGCGTCGTCGCGTTCACTTTAGCAGACGACGTTCGGCAAATGGCATCCACTGTTGCTGGCTTTGGCATCTGCGTGTCTGTCTATTCAGGAGACGCTTAAGTGCCATAGTGACGGTGCGCATAGAAGACAAACTTTATCATGCGGAACGAGGCGGTGATGTGGCAAGATGAGGGGCACGCTTCAGCTCTTTCGTTGTGCTTTTTAATGGGGGGAACGGGAACAAAAACGGCTTGAAATGAGAACTTGATACAGGTGGCTGATTTCCTACAGTGACGAATATATTTATGGGCCTTACACGAAAAGCATGCTTTTAGCTAGGAATTCGGACTACTAAGATGTGCCAAGAAATCAACCATCCCACACCTCTTCTCGCATTGATCGTAGTCACAAGGCCAGTATATGCTCCGTGCGCTGGTGTTTAAATAAAAACCTGTGGCACCATCTAGTGGTCAAAATAGGAACTACTAGTATGTTTCTGAAGGCTTCCAGCTGAACGTTGAGGGAAAAAAACGAAGGAGGGGAAAAAAAAAGAGACACACACTGTTGGAGTATTAACCATTAACTGAAAATCTTCTTTTTCATCTACACTCATGAATTATACTGTTGCGTTCTCAGAGGTAACTACTTCTTCTTTGGTGTGGTCTTTGATGGATAGCGTTCACATGTTCCCGACTTGGTTGCTCACATGAAGCACTCCCTGAAGATACAGCTTTTCTTTGGGAAATAATGTAATGGAGGCGGCACTTACACATTCGTGCCCATTTGCCTCAATGGCCAGGGACTGCAGGATCTCCCTTGTGTAATAGAAAACCGGATGGTTTATTTAGGAACAGTTATTAAAACGTACATAGGTACAAACTCGGAAAAACTTGGGTGCGAGCCGGATGCCCATCCGACCGCCTCGATGGTCTCGGTAGCAACACAACATGGCGGATACTCGAAGGGGGTGATGTCCATCACGCTAATGCTGACGCTAACACTTGCAAGCTGGATTTTGTGTCTTGCAACGATGGTAACATTTGAGAAATCAGGAGCACATTGGCATAATCGACAATGCGCCGGAAGGTGGCCAACTGACGTTAGTGCGCCTACGAAAGCTGCATGCTCCCCGGTGCGGTCATTAATACGATGCCCAGTTTGCCCTATGTAGCATTTGCCACATGACAACGGAATATTGTAAACATCTCCTTTTTTGCATGGGGCGTAAGGTGTTCTGTGCGCGGTGCCGCAGGTGGTCTTCCGATTTACGTCAGTCCTACAATTCACCTTACGGCACATGGCATATGTTTTGTTGGGGGCTGAGCAGACGACCCGTACGCTTTGTCGGCCGGCGATCTTTTTTAGGCGATGCGTTAAGGGCTGTCCAAACAGGACACTACAAAACGCACGACTCCGACAAATCGTGAAAATTGAAGCAGACGCTTCAATTTTTACGATTTGTCGGAGTCGTGAAACTTTTTGCAGGAGTCGTAAAAATTTTCACAATCACGATCTTCTCTCCTCGCCTCCTCCACTTTTCTCTGACGTCGGTGCTCGTCAGATTTGACGTCACACGCCACCTGCGTCTGGCTGACCTCGCCAACGCCCTCGCGTACCGCCGTCGCCTCGGCTCGAAGGCCAAGGACGTCCAGCTTTGGGTGGATTTGGGACATTCCTGGGTCGAAGGGTGCGTTTCGCCCGCCTCGGATCTGCTTTCTTTGTCGAGATTCACTTTCATCGTGATGGCGTCCGATGCGGTTCCGTATCGGTTTCGCGCGAAAAGCCTTCGCGTCCTCACCTTCGTGTCGTTCCCTTTCCCGTTTTCGGGACTTGAAAAACGGCAGAGGCCTTGAGCGATAGACCGAGAGCCAACAGAGCGTGTGAGTGGCTCTCCGGACCCACGTGATGAGCAGAGTAAGGCCGCCGTGGAGGAAGCGAGGGGGAGATTTAGCGGGGGGAGGTGTCCCCCCGACGGCCGGAAGCGGAGCGCCGCACGATTTGCCGGAGTCGTGAGTTTTGTAGTATCCTGTTTGGACACCCCTTTATACCGTGGATGTATGACATCACCACGAGAAGTTGGGGGCTCTTCTTCGTTGGTTGTGGATTTTTCTCCGCTTTTCGCCACACTTGCTTGCAGAGGTTCTCGCATACCGGTATTAGGAGTGTGCTTGGGTTCTACGGTGTGGCCTGCCATGTAAGCTCTGTTTACTGTCGTCTTTTTTTAAATTTTTACCTAGTCCCCACGATACAGATTTGCCTGTAGCTGGCTAGAGTACAGTTACTTTAGCTGGCACCGGCCACCGTTTTGGTGCAAAGCCCTAATAGCAGTCCGTGAACGGAGAAGCTAAAATCCCGACGTGCCTACTTTGTGGGGAACGAAATGATCCTCACCACCCTGCCTAGATTACCAGTATTTCTGAATATAAAAATAAAAGAGTGGCAAACTGATAACGTGACGGTTAGCGTGGCTGCGGCACTTTACACCAAAAACATACAAGTCCCTGAAATGTGTCTTGAAACCTCCGAAATATATGAAGTGTGTATACATCATTTTTCTGCCTGCTAAAACGTCTGCACCTTTTTCTTTATGAATAAATTCTAAACACACTTTTTTGCGTTGTCCACGTCATGATTTGTGTGCTTCATTCTTGATTTGTTGGAAAAATCAAGAAGCATAAAGCAGTAATCAAGAAGCTCGTTGATTATATTGGGCTCGTCAACGACGGAAGCAGTGATTGCGTATTACCAAGGCTCGGGGCGCAGGTGTTGACAAAATCATCAGCGCGATCCCATGTTGTGCTAGTCATGCATGTTGGCTTTGCGAGTGCGATGTGCACCCAGGTTAATAAGTATCCGTAGATCATTTCAGCCTTCCCTCATCGGCCACCGCAACGAGATGAGGAACTCTGCGGACATACCATCTTTCATACGGAAGGCACAGCAAAGGAGAAAAAGGGTTGAAAAGTGAATTACCTACCAGGCCGAGGCAGCGTAAAAAAATTCCCTGGGTGAAACGTCACCCTTAAAAGAATAAAAAAAAACAATGGAAACGGTCGTCATAAAATCACCTGCGCGAAACATATCGCCACGAATTCGCCAACCCAATAATTGCCGCGGTGTGAATCATTCCCTTTCCCACAGAAAACAGGTGATTGACAGCATAACACTTATTTCCTAGCCTGAAATGATTTGCTTCCAAATAAATTACAGTGTCATTTATTCTGCTGAGTCGCAGAAGCGCGCCGTATGGCAACTCCTGCACTCCCGCAAGCCGTCTCTTCCACGTGAGAACATACCATTGGTTCTTAAACCGAACACAGGAGGCGCTGACGGTGTGAGAGATGGTGGCGCTTTAGCGGCACACACAAAGCATAATTATGAAACGTTGTACTCTGCAGTTACTTTACACCCGAAACGTTGATTGATTGGAACTGCCTTCCCACTTCGGTCGCTATCCTGGTACTAATCAATACACGTTGTAATTTTTTTTTTCTTTTGGTTTTTTGTGAGCGTTAACGCCAGAGTGACCAGACGTCCCGTTTTGGCCGGGACAGTCCCGTTTTTGAGGTCCGCTTCTGCCGTCCCGTCTTTTTGTCCAAATAAAGAATCATGTCCCGTTTTCGAGACATGATTCTTTTTTTCCCCATATAAGTGCGCAGACTTTGACAACCGAGTCTTGCAAGGTAAAGTTATGCTTAGGAAACTTCAGTCGTCGGTAAAATACGCCCACACCAACGAAGGACCCAAAGCAGGACCTTCCAAATGAGTGCGTGCAACTGAACTGTGAGTGTGACTGGGCCTAGGGCTTAGTGCAATATGGTAACATTTTGAAATAACAGCAATTATTTCAGTAAAATGTTTTCTCCCACTCTCAATCTTTAGTAGTTCCTCCTCTTCTCCCGCTGGGATGTCCCGTTTTGTACCTTGAGGAATATGGTCACCCTGGTTAACGCGCTATTTTTAAAGTATTTGAAATAAATAAATAAATTACCTCGCAGTTCTGAATGATGAATTGCTGCCCGCGGACGCGACCCGGGTACTTCACAATCGTGGCACCTTTGGCATTCTCAACGGTGTAGTCTTCTGCGTTTACGTTGCCTCTTTTGTCCCTGGAAAAGAGAGAAAACGAAAGTTGTGTTGACACTGCAGGCAGGACGTACGAGCTTTGTTTACAAACGAAAGTAGAGGTCTAAGGGCACCGGCTGAGCAAACGACAGTAAATTCTTACCATGAATACGTCTTCCGTTCTGGTGAGCTTCTCGACTTTAGGCCACCGGGCTTAAAGGGTGACCGTTTACAGTGCACGCAACCCATGCCAGCAAACATGAAGGTGCTATGATCACTTCTCTAACCGAACCAGACTCCCCTATGGCGCGCCGGCATCGATTTCATTTTCCGTCGTTAAACTAAAAGACGGGCGTTTAAAGCAGATATGATCTTTTTAAGTTTTACCTCTGCATTAAAATCACTGCTTTTACTTAGCTATGTGGTGTTGTATTATTTAAATAGGAGATGGAATTTGCATGGCAGTGTAAGAATACGGAGAAAATCTGCGTTCATCTCAGCCATCTTGATGCCGTTGCTAAGCGACAGGTGTCTGATAGAACAGGTGATGCGTGACAAAAATAGAATTGCATTCTCAAATCAATTTACCTAAACGAAATAACTTGTGTATTTATTATAGTCGATATTTTACTACGTGTTCATTATTTTGTTTTATTTATTTATTTAATCAGTTGGTTTCCACCTCCGCGTTTTCTAAGCAGACGGATTGCTGCTTGTTTTGCTGTCGCTCGTCTGTTCGTGTGCCCAACGGTGTTTACTGCTTTACTCGCCGTGTTGAATTTTCAAGTTAGAAAAGCAGCGGTGATGTGACATTTTAACAACTGTTTCGGTGAGTAAACGCTGGAATACCTGAGAGCGCCGCGACTATCTTAATATTCGCCACTGGTATCATCACCAAAGCACCTCGCGTCTTTGCCGTCGTATGGTTGCGGCGGGTTGCATCAACGCGTTGCCATATTTACCTTTTTATTTTAGGCAGCCGCGTTATTCGTGAAATAGCTTCATAAGCGACGAATTCGGTGTCCTTTCGAGACAAACTTTCTAAATGACTGGCACGCGCTACGCAAGTGTCATTACCAGAGGCGGCTGCGTTTTCGTGAGTCAGATCGCCTCCACGGTGTTGACAATCTAGTTCGTTCAAAGAAACGCTCTTTAATACCAAGCTCTCCAACAGTACATCTGATCTGGTTACAATAGTATGGAGTAGTTGGCTGCCAACTGCATCTTGTTTGGATATCGAATGTCTTGACTTTTTATTTTTTTTATTTTTTTATTCTGCGATTGCTAGCGGCCGACTGCAGGTGAGATATCATCTTTGCTCTTAGTACGCTACCCCCAAGAGCTGAGGAAGTTCGTCATGTTTGAAGTAGGAACTTCTCTTGCGAATAAATAAAATAGGTGCGCTATTTATTCCCCAAAATGGAGTAAAGCACGTTGGCAGATGGTGCTCTCTGCTTTTGGGTCAATTTCTAGAAATTTTGTTCTTGCAGTTTCTTCCCAGATGAAAATCAGAATTCCTGAGTAGGAATCGACACTACATACCTATAAATAAACATTAGTTGGGCGTTTTGGGAGTGCAGAAGCTAATAACAAAGAACGCGTTATTTAACCTTTTGCGAAAACGTCAATGTAGTAAGTGTGACCCAATGTAAAATAAATATCATAGAGCGAAGTAACGCGAATTTGCAGTGAACTTTACCCTTGAACCCAACACCGGCGTACGGATCCCCAGTTGGCAGGTTTGGATCTCGGGCCGAGATGCCAGCAATGTGGCGGAGGCTTATTGTGGAGAAGGTACCGTGGAAACCAAGGTTTTAATTGCACGTCCAAAGGTGTCCTCGGGTGGTTCAAATTGATCCTCATGTCCTCCGCTCGGGTGTGCTAGATGCCCTTTGTTGGTTTGGCACGTAAAACCTCCAAATTTTAATTTGGCCTCTTGTTGTATGCTGCCGTGACAGCTGAAGTCGACCACCCTGCTCCAGTACCAGTGAAAAACAACCTCTATTCCATCTTTTTTTCTTCAGTCTACAAATGCGACAGTAGCCCCGCCACAACAGTTCCCCCCTTCAAGAATAAAAAGGAAATGCTATGTACAACATTAGACACAAAAACACTAATAATATTGTTACGTTTTTTAATTTACAAGAGGACGTCCATAACCAAATTAGACCAGATTAGAAGTGTGTCACGTGCCGCCTGCCCGCGCTTCGTCTTCGTCTTCCGTGGTTCCCGGCACGCGCCTCAGCACGCCGCTACATTATTCCTCCTAAGGACTTGTTTTCTTGGAGGGATGATCTTTGGGTCATTTTCCTGCTGCACAACCTCGCCCCATTGCAGTGGTGTTAGACAGTCTGCTTGTACTTGTTTGTTTCGAAGTCCTTTCAGTGAAGTCCTTTCAGCAAGCGTATTTTTGACGTGAAAGTTTGTGCTCAATTGCACAACTCTAAAGTTCAGGCCGACATCGCAGTCTGCCTGCAGCACCAAAGTCCAGCACGTTAGCGCTTTCGGAAGATTGATGCACAGAGTCCTGATACCAGGGGGTCAGGTGGTTCCCTTATTATCACCCCTGGCGACACGTCGGAGAACAAATCTTATGCCGGCACAGAACATGTCGGTGCCAAAGTTCACAGCACACTTGCGCCTTTTGAAAAGTTAACGCCGACAACGATATGCACCGGCATTGCCTAATACAGGAGACACCGTGACTTTTCGTGAATGTTTTCAACCGCAGAACTGCCACAACCTGTTTGAAAACCATTCAAGCCTAGCGCGCACTTACGCGCTTTTGTGGCGTGGGCTCCCGGGAGGCCGTGACAATCGGCTAGCGTAGCTTCAGTGATGGAACATGGCGAAGGAAGCTGGTTTGGTCGGTGGTAATCCAGGCAGGGCCGCGCCACTCAACGAGGTGCTGACACTCGCGCAGAGAATGTCCTTGCGGCTTGTAAAATGATCTCTTGGGCCGTCAGGAGAAATGCCGGGAATCCCACTTCTGACACCAAATGTTACGTTTTTTAATTTACAAGAGGACGTCCATAACCAAATTAGACCAGATTAGAAGTGTGTCACATGCCGCCTGCCCGCGCTTCGTCTTCGTCTTCCGTGGTTCCCGGCACGCGCCTCAGCACGCCGCTACAATATAAAACAAAATCTTGCAATCTTTGTGGTCTGGAGGGAGGTCTGTCTGGCAGTCCATCTTGATTCCATGGCCACTGAACTGGGCGAACTGATGAGGGGACATGCCGGTGCCAGTGAGGTTGATGGAGATGCCGGCAACGCAGTCTTCAACAATGTCGCGGGAGGTGATTGTGGTTGCACGCCCATAGAAGGCAAAGATCCAGTTGATGAGGTGGTCGCTGATGGCGTTAAGAAACATGGGAGGTGGGCCGGGGCAGCTTGAGGAGGTGACTTGGTGCTTGGTGGTATGGCGACGAGCCACTCCCTGTTCCACACTTTCCCATCTTCTAGGCGGTAGGCATTCTTCCCCAAGTATTTCACCACTTTGAGGGGCGCAGAATAGCTGAGGCTACCTTTTGGATTGTGTCCTGGTAGCTTCACTCATACTTCATCTCCAGGCTTCAGCACGCTGACTCTGGCTCCCCGGCGGGCATCCGTATACTTCTGGCACTGAGTCACTCGTCGCAGCTCTCCCAGACCCTTTGTTGGTTAATCGAAGAAATTTTTGAACGGGCCCTCCGCGATGTCCAGCCTCGTCCTTGGATGGCATCCATGCAATAGTAATGCTGGCTTCTCGCCTGTGGCTGCGTGAGGTGTGCAACGGTAGATTCCTAGGTACTCCACCACCGCTTCCTTTAGGGGATGCTGCTCCTGGACATTGACTTGCACGAAGTCCTTGAACAAGCGGTTAAACCTTCAATCTGTCCATTACTCTGGGGGTGGTACACCGAAGAGAAGGTGTCTCACACTCCTCTTTCTGTCGACAATGCTTCAAACTCTGCAGAAAACGAACTGAGGGCTATGATCACAGACATGTTCAGTAGGGTAGCCTTCCCAGCTAAACACCGCCTGTAAAAATGCAATAGTCTTTCTTGGTGTCACTGGTGCCGTCAAACACGCTTCAGGCCACTTTTTGAAATAATCAATTAGTATTACAGCGTACCGGCAGTCGCTTGGAGCATTAGAAAAGGGCCCAACAATGTCTATTCCCACTTTTTCCCAGAGAGCAGACTGAAATGCAACTGGATGTAGGGGAGGTACCATGAGTTTTGCAGACTTGTCAACTGCTGGACAAATACCGCAGGACCTAACAACAGTTTCAATGTGCTTATCCATTCTAGGCCACCAATATGTGTCACAAGCTGGCTGCTTTGTTGTTATTCCAGGGTGAGCTTCGTGTGCTAGTTCCACAATCTTCGCAGTAAGAGCGGTAGGAACAACAACCCAGTCCCTCCAAAACAGCAGGTCTCCACTCATGGAAAGTTCTTTTGGTGAAAGGGTGCCAGGTCAGAATGCAGCTCCTTTCTTGGTGGCCAGGTGCCGGTTTTCAAAGCAGTTACTTGTTGCAGACGGTTGTCCTGCCAACTCTCTTCGACTAACTCTTGCTGCGATACACACAAAGAAATGGCACAGACAGCCTCATCTTTCTGAGTTTCCCCGGGCGCATCAAGAGGCATACGCAAAAGAGCATCTGCCACAAAGTTGTCTCCTCGCTTCTTGAAAACCATGGTGAAGCTGTACGTAAGCAAACGAGCATACCATCTTGCAATCCTGAATGGTCGTTGGCCAGTCCCCTGTGAGCCCAACAGTGTCAACAGTGACTGGTGGTCGGTCTGCAGCATAAAATGCAGACCCCACAAGAAAACGCGCCAGTGCTCGCATGCCCACATGCAGGCCAACGCCTCACACTCTCCAGCAGAGTACTTCCGCTCCTGTGGCGTTGGAGCTCGAGAAGCAAGGGAGACGATCACAAGGTCTCCATTTTTGTTCTGCTGTAGAACAGCTCCAAGGCCGCATGCTGAGGCGTCAGTTGTCACGACCACGGGCAGCTTAGGGTCGAACATTTGGAGAGGCTCGCGGGAAAGTAAGGACTTCATTCTCTGAAAACTGTTTTCCCAACCAGCCGCCCAGCAGAAAGGTTCACCCTTGCATAGTAGCTCACGTAGTGGTTCTGCCAGCTCTGCATACTGAGGGATGAACTTGACGTAGTAGTCGAACATGCCCAGAAACAATGTAGCATGGTGATGTCTGTAGGTGCTTGAGCCTTGAAAATCGCGTCACCATGGCTTTGCATGGGTGACACTCCCAGCTCGCTGACAACGTGCCCAAAGAATGACAGTTCCCGAACATTTAAGATGCCCTTGTCATTCAGCTTCAAGCCCGCTTCGCTGATGCGGCGGAGAACTTCATGCACATTCTTGAGGTGCTCCTTTTCGGTAGTTCCAAAAACAATGACGTCATCCAGGTAGCAGTGTACTTGTTGACATCCCTTCAGGATTGTAGTCATCATTTTCTGGAACGCAGCAGGAGCCGAGGCAAACCCAATACAAACCCTGGTGAACCTGAAAAGTCGATCATGGGTTATGAACGCCATCAGGTCTCGACTTTTCGGGCACAAAAAGATCCTGATGATACATGCTCAATAGATCCAGGCGTGAGAAGTACTTTGTTCCGACCAGTGCTTGTAGCAGTTCCTCAGTGTGACGCAACGGAAAGTTGTCAATTACAACGGCCTTGTTTCAGTGATGGAAGTGCTGCGCCAATTGCGCCAAATTGCGCCATGGACGAATTTCTGCTACATGCTGCGCCAAACGGTCTATTTGACGAAGAAATGCGCCCGGCCTGCGCCGCGACGAGCTTATATTTATTTTTTATTTTTTAAATTGTTAGGCTGAAACGAAACCAACGATGCCTCGGGCGTGCTGTCATCATCATCGGAAAAAAAAAAAAAAAAAAAAAAAACTTGCTCGATAGTCGAGACAAGCGGCCAAGCCAATCCAGCAAGGTTTTTCTCCCGCCCTTTCTGTTGCCGAGGCGGATGTTGTTTTGCTGGCGGTGGGTCTCGAAAGTTTCCGAGCGTGATGGCGCTTTCCAAGCACAAAGGTAAGTTTCCGATATATTCGTAGGCATTTACATCTTGAGCGAGTAGTTTGCTCGTTCAACGTAGCTTTGTCGATCGCCATTTTAGCGAGTATTAAGGCCGGTTCAGACACTTGCGTTTGAGTGCGTTTGACTGCGTTGCGGCGAGAACCGAAAGCGAGTCACCGGTACATCTGTGCTTCGTATGAAGCGTGGAATCCAATTCAAGGATTCTTCTTGGCACGCGATATAAGCAGCAGGGATGTCCTGGTGTCTCGCTGCCGCAACGCAGTCAAACGCAGTCAAACGCAACTGTGTGAACCGGGCTTTAAGGTTTCAACTACCGCTTTCGGTGGAAGGGAAACACTTCTCCGGTACTGCTACGCGTGAACCCCGCACCACCCAAAGTGCACGTGTGTTCTCATTGAAGGTTTCAAGTCACGTTTTTTTTTTTTTTTTTATATAAAACGATGGATATTTGTTGGGTTATTGGAAGCAGGACCGGCCTTTGGGGCGGTCGTCCGCCGCCGCGCCCGCTTATTACATCATATATATATATATATTTTTTTTTTTAACGGAGTGTTTGACGCGATGCTATATGCTGGATCGCCGTTCGTTTTTGGAATTCGGTTCTCGTCTGTCAAAGCGCTCGTCTTGAACCACTACTCGCACGTTTACGAGACATCTGGATTTTAATAAAGACGCCTTCACCGCCTAATGACGTGTTCTCGTACAGTGGTGAGCGATATGCAGAGTTGCTGTTGGGGGGTTTGTGAAAGCCAAAACAGACGTCAAAAGTAGTCATTTTGTTTGTCTTGGCGCCAAATATGTCGGCATTGTTTTTTTCTAAAAAAGAAACGTCATACAAAGTGATTAAATGAGGCATCTCAATATTGATACGCCTCATACATATAACCATGTGCCCTTCTTTGTCTTGAAATTAGTTGATTATATCAGTCTTTGTACTTATTCTCAAAGTGTTAAGAGTGGCTAAATAAAGCCAGATTTTCTTTATTTTTAGTGCTTGGGCGGCAAAGCAAGTTCAACATGCAAATCCTCAACGAAGTTGATGCCAATGGCGACTGCATCTCGAGCTGGTGTCGACAAGGACCGAAGCAAGAGCAAGCCTTCTGTATTTTCTGCAGTGCAGCAATTAATTGCACTCACCATGGTGTAACTGCAGTGAAGCGTCATGCAACAAGCAAGCGTCATGTGGAAATCTGCAACCAGCACAGAAGTGAGCGTGGTATCCTGAGGAAACCTGCGACCGCACAAGCTCTACTGGAGACATGCTTCCTGACAAAGTCAGCCATCTCGGAGAAAGATCGTGCGGTGTTGGCAGAAACATACTTTGTTCTTGGGTTAGCTTTGGCTGGAATGCCATATTCATGGGGAGACACAGCAACAGCAATTTTCCCACTGATGTTCCCGGACTCCACAATGGCAAAAGAGTTTCAGTGTGGGAGAAAAAAGGTCTCTTACATTGTGTCAGATGGTCTAGGGCCATACTTCAAGAAGGCGGTTATTGATGAAATCAACAGGGCTGGTGTGTATTACACCATTCAGATTGACGAAACACCTATCCCAGAACAACGATGTCAACAGCTTGACGTCATCGTCAGGTACTTTTCTGAGACATGTAAGCAAGTTGTGGTGGAGCACCTGTCTTCCTTTCACTTGGGCTCTGCGACTTCGGATGTGTTACTAGCACGAGTGAAAGAAGCCATTCAAGATTTGCCTCAAAAAAACATGCTCTGTTTTTACAGTGACGGTCCGAACGTAATGAAGAGCCTGAAGAGGAAACTGAAGCAGGATGTAAACCCAGCGCTGGTCAACATTGGTGAATGCACTTTGCACAAAGTACATAATGCTTTTGCGAAGGGAATTAATGCCTTTGGAGACAACGTCGAGTCAGCATTGTTGGATGCCTACCACTTCTTTAAGAATTCTGCTGTGCGAAGTGCTACTTTGAAGACGAACCAAAAGTGCCTAGGTCTGCCTGACGGTGTCCTTCTACGCCATGTGAGCTCTCGCTGGTTGACGCTAGGTCCTGCCCTCGAGCGCTTCATTGAGCAGTACCCTGCATTGAAGGCCATAATCTTGCACGGGGAAAGTGGTCGCTCTGATGGCACGATTTACAAGCGCCTGCAGGAAAACCTTGGCAAGAAGGACTTCCTTCCCAAGGCAATTTTTCTGCGAAATGTGGCAGATCTGTTTGTTGACTTCCTGACAATGTTCCAGCGTTCTGAACCACTGCTGCATATTTTGTACCAAGAGATGGTAAGCCTCGTGAAGAAAATTCTTGGCCGTTTTCTGCGGGTGGAGGTGTACAGAGACCTCACGGGAGAAGAGCTAAAGTCTCTTGATGTCGAGCGTTCGGCCAACTGGAAGCAAGTAGTCGAGGTTGGTGGAGATACAGAAACTGCAATCTCCGATTGGACAGCCGAAGAGAAGAAATTATTCAGACTTGGCGCGCGGAGCTTCTACATGAAGGCTGTGAGTTACCTGATTTCAAAGCTGCCCTTTGACAATGTTGTGTTGAGAGACTTTAAGTTTCTCCACCCAAGCATCATCCAAGAGGAAGCCTCTGTTGTTGCTTTAAGAAACTTGGCCCAACAAGTTCCTCAAGTGATTGCACCCACCCAAGTGTCAACTCTAATGGACGAGTTTACACTCATCTCAACTGAAGCATTGCACTGTGATCCACATGAACGACTTGATGAGGTCTGGGTGCGAATCTTCAGCCTTAAGAATGAGGACGGGGCTCCTAGGTACCCTTTAGTAGGGAAGCTTGTCAAAGCTCTACTTTCTCTTGCACATGGCAACGCAGATGTTGAAAGAGGGTTCAGTGAGAATCGCCGTATGCTGCTTGAGCGTAGCAGGCTCTCCATCGCGAGTGTTAATGGTTTGCGGGCCATTAGATCCTTTGCTAAAAGGTACGGCCAAGACGCTTCTCGAGTTCAAATCAAGCCAGAGCTGATCAAGGCTGTCAAGTCATCGTACAAATGTTATCAAGAGCGACTTGCTGCAGAAGACCAGCCAGCAGCCAAGAAAAGCAAGCGGGATGAAGACGGTAACTCAACAAGAACATGTGAAGGGACAGATGTTCATGCAGAGATCCAGACAGCCAAAAAAATGCTAAGTAATGCAGAGATCCTAATTGCAAAAGGAATGAAAACGAAAACATTTCATGACATTGAGAGTGGGCAGGCACTTCTGAAGGAAGGGCAAGCAAGGCTGGCGGATGCCTTCCACAGGTTGGAAGCTTCAAAAAGGAAGTCCAAAGGGTATCATCAGCAGTGAACATTCTGTATGAATTATGAAATTCAACTGTGATATATTTAATGGTGTTATATATTTTAGTTAGTTGCTGGAGAAACAGACATTTCAAGTATTTTTATTTGTTTTACCGTTCATTGCAAAGCTCTGCCCTGATCTCATTCCTAAAAAACAGTGTACTATTCTAGTGTTCTTTTAATAACTTACATATTGTTTATCGAAAATAACAATAGACAATGTTTCAATAAAAATGCAGTTCTTTCAGCAGCCTTTTCTCAACGTGCAATCGTTATTTTCATGTGACGTGCTAACATACATTTTATTCTGCTCCAAAACCATAAATGGCTGCTCCAAACCAACATTTTGCCTGCTCCAAGACCTGCTCCAAAAGGTCAAATGCTGCTTCCATCACTGTTGTTTACTTCTTTTAAATTGACGCAGAGTCTAACTTTCCCACTTTTTTTTTTTCACCGCCACGATCGGCGAGGCCCACTCAGACACATCAATTCTCTCGATGGCGCCTGCCTGTAGAAGTCACTGGAGCTCTTCAGAGACTTGTCCTTGACGGAAAAAGGAACTCTTTGCAGTTTGGCAGAAACGGGCTGGGCTCCTTGGCATTCCTACACCTTGTGAGCGAACCTCTTCGCGGCACCGAGAGTTCCGTCAAAAGGGCTAAGTCATCTACCAAGTTTCGAGGGAGTCCAGAAGGTATGCATATGGTGTTGAAACATTTCAATGCGCTACCACTGATCTCAAGGGACAAACAAGCAATGGCGTCGATGCCGAGTATGTCCGTATCGTTTGGGACGACGTGGAAGCACACAGAAGCCTTGCGCTCCTTGTAGCCGACAGCAGCAACGAAGCAGCCTGCTATGACAATCTTCTGCTGCAAAAAATTTAACTAACTTGCGGACGTACCTTGCAGCTTATAAGCAGAACTGAAGTTTCTTTTGTATGTTCCGACATTATGAAACTGCTGACCCTGTGTCACCCAAGAATGATAGGGGCATTCCTTCGACTTGAACCGGAATGTAGATACCGCTCTTTGGTTTATCGTGCACGTGAAGAATGCTGAGAACGTCCTCGTCGGAGCCATTCAAGCATGCAACTTCTTTGATAGTACCACCTTTGCTAGTGTGACTGGCAGTACTCTTGCAGACAGCACGAAAATGTGAGACTTTACCACATTTGGCACACTTTTTCCCCCTCTTGCTTTTAGTGTAGTGGAATTTGTGAGATGCCCCAACGATCCGCAGCGGTAACATTTCTTCAAATTGGAGGATGAAGGCTCACCTTTCTGTGTACGCTCTAGTCGCTCGGCGTTCAGAGTAGACTTAATGTCCACCGCTGGCACAATGGGTTCGGAAATTATGCTCAGTGCTATCGCAGGTCAGGCTGCTTCGGTTGGGATTGTAGATTAATTTTTAATCTTAAACATTTGTGCCAAGAAAGAATGAAGAAAAAAAAAATGTGGATCTCTATTTGAGCCAGTAGTCAAGGTGAAAGGGCAGCAAACTCTGACTCAACTCTGACCCCCAGTGCCGCTAAAGTGCAGTGTCAACTGTAGGTTTTCATAATACTTGAAGGTGGTTGATTTTGCAGTTTATAAAATTCACATCTTGTGTTTGGTAGGTTCATGTAACTAAAGCAAGGGTGCAGGCGATGTGGTTCAATACTGACATGGTAACCCTGGAGCACGGGTAGTTTTTTGTGTCTGTCCTACGTCCCTTCTTTTCCCCGTGCTCCAGGGTTACCATGTCAGTTGGTAGGTTCAGAATGCTTAGCGGGACACGATTTAGCGGGTGTACGGGTTTTTGCCGACATTTTACTAAAATTATACCTGCGTGCTAGATAAACTATCTGGAAAAAGGGGGAGGGGGAAAGAGGCTTTAGCTCAACTGAGGTGTTGCTCTATGATTAATTTTTCAACGATTTTATTTTAGTACCCATTGTAAACAAAACCTACTTGGATCTGAGACCTGTTTCTAAAAATAATGTTATGTTCCTTTTGCATCCTATTCATTTTCATTAAACGAGGTAACAAGTAATATTTAGTATCAAAGAGGAACCCTCAATCGTGATCAAAGAAATCATTTAGTGACATATTTTATTTTAATTTTCGAGTGATGTGCTAATAGATGCTGGAATCAGGTCCAAAAGCATCAGTGGCTGCTCTAAACTAATATTTTGCCTGCTACAAAAAACTACTACAAAAGCTCAATGGCCACTTTCATCACTGGAACCCTAGACAAGGCCGCTGAGCATTGTAAACTACCGGAGGCCATTGCACGGATTAAACAGCAGTGCTGCGTCAGCGTTCGGCTGGAACTTGTGTTCTCAGCGATTAAGCGCAAGTCCCAGTAAATGCTGATGCAACATGTCTGTTTAATTTGTGTCCCATGCTGGCTTCCAATAAACGACCTGAAGTAAATCTAACACTAAGCCCTGGTTATCTTGTCTGCACCAATATGAAGACCCACGTGGTTGTTTTTGGGTACATAAATTGAACAATATTATTATTAATAATATTATATCTAAAAGGTGTTGATGCAATGGTCACTTCCGTTTTGGCGAGATGAAACGTGCTGCCCCATCTGAGGCAGTCTCGATGCGTGTTTTGAAAGCGGCCTTCAGGGGACGTAAGATGTGTTGTTTAGACACCGTTCATTGTTTCAGCTCGAGAATTTTAGGAGGAAGGGGCTCGCATGTTTGTATTTGTCTCCCCTTGTTTCATTCTTTCGTGAGTGTGCATGAAACGTGAAAGAGGTTATACTTCAAGCTGCCGGTGTAGAACCGAGCCTGCATCGTGTCTATGAGCGGTCAGCTGTATGGGATGGGGTCAGTCGGTCATTCAGCTTCATTTTCAATACTAGCAAAAGCCGTCAAATCTGTCAGTCTGCAAATTTTGGCAACCACAACTTTCTTTTGGGCTATCCACCAATGTGCCATATTTTCTGGGTCGTTACTGGCAGTCTGAACATTTTTATTTTTTATTTTAGAGTTCTACTGGCTATCATGTTTGTTTGCAAATCTATATGCTTCTATACGGATAAGGACCGAAGCTTTAATGTTGTTTGACACGCCACCAGACAATAGCGTCGATGACACAGAGGCCAAGATGTTTACCATTGGGGCATTTTACTATGGCCACAACCACATTGCTATGACCCCTGCGTGGGTGACAAGCAGCCTGTCTCTTAAGGCCCGTTCACGCACTTGCAACCGAATACGACCGAGAAAGTTGAGACCTGTTGAAACCTCTTAAAATTTCTTAGGACGAGAGAACACACTGGCCCGCTGGCGCCATCTATGCAGTGACCCTGGAACTGCATTTCACAAGAGCGAAGCTTTTGCGGGATTTCCGAGGTCAAATGTGCGTCATACCTATGAGAAAGGCTCGTTTATAACGTTGACAAAAGTTTTTCGAGCCAAGAAAGAAAGAATAATGCGCGAGAGAAATAGGAAATATGCCGGGCCGCCAAGTTTACACTGCTACCCAATAGAGGGCGCCAGTGTGTCCTCTCGTAAGAGATATTAAGAGGTTCCAAGGCACCCGGTTCTAAGAGGTCGTGAGCGGGCCTTTAGCCACGAGGTTATAGTTTCGTTCAAAAAAGTGGATTTTACTGTAATTTTTTAGGTGCAGAGTACCTCAGAAAAAAAGAAGACATTTTTGTTTTTAGTAAACACCTTAATCTTGATCTTGATTGCAGCCGTTAGTTTCCGCATGCTCTATTTCCAGAAAAGATTGGGAACAAAGAACAATGTGCAGAAATGTCTCATCTTAAGACATTCTTGCTAGGTATGTTTGTAGCTTCAGAAGTTCTTAAGATGTGCCACAATTGGTATGCCTAAAGAGTTCTTTGGAAACAAACAGGACTACGGCAAAAGAGTCAGGGAAAGAGAGAAGCTTCCGGTGTCTCGCAACCAACGAGAGTTGCGAGAGCGACGCGTTGCCATGGCTGGCAGGGGGGATGCCTCGCCTGAACTTTTTCCTATCGGTGACAAAACTGGCGTCGCGTCAGCAGCATTTCAATTGAATGGTTGCGAAACTGTTTGTAAGAATTAGTCCCCTGTTGCAGAATTTTGTCTGACTTCACGCGCGAGGTAAAAAGATGTCGTGTAGGGGATGCTGAAAAGTTAGTCGTAAAGGTTGATTCACATACTTGCAACTGCTTACGACCGAGTTGTTAAGACCTCTTGCGATCTCTCTCAACAATTGGAACTGGCTTATCTATCGGGAAGCCACGGAAAAATTGCGAGATAACTGTATTTCCTACTTTTTTTGCACATTATTCTTTGTTAATTGGCTCGAAAAACTCTAGGGCCACTTCATAAGAATAAGAATATTTATGAGCTGCAGTAGTGGTACTTTGGGTAGCCCGCGAGGCTATACAGGACGAGCGTCTGCTAGCCAGCCAGCCGCCCTCATAGATGGCTCCGGAGTCTATGAGGGTTCTCTCGTCGTCAGAGATCGCAAGAAGTTGGTCATAAGCAGACGCGAGAGTGCGAACTAACCCTAAGAAAGTTTCGTGAATCCGGCCTCAGTTGTAGAGAGTATCACTTAACCGTCTTTCAGAATCGACGAGGGCGCCCGGAAACACGCTGAACAAGAGCAGCGCCCACACGGTCTCGGGGCAGATGCGTCGCCGTCCGCCCTGCCCGTAGCCACCCAATCCGATGCTGAGGATGGAGGGCGCCCCGGAGCGCCCGCCGCCCAAGCTGGCCGCCGGACAGGTGTTCCGCCCCACGCTCGACATGCGCCGGCTCTTCTCCAGCAACGTCCTCGTCGAGGGCGACGTCCTCCGGTGCGTGTCCACGCGTCCCTGGTTCCAGCGTCGCAGGCGTCCCGTTTGTTTGTGCTGAAGGGCCGTACGCTTAGATCAGACACGAATGCCATCTCATTGTTGGGTATCCTCCTCTAACCGAAGACAAGTTTTGGCCGAGCGCGCGCTCGGTACTCTCGTCCGATCCGTGCCCCTTGTTTGCCTCTTCGGGGGACCTCGAAAATTCGGCACGTCTGGAAGGTCTTGGCACAGCACGCTATGAACCTGCCTTTACGAAACCCCGTAAATATTGTTTATGGTTTTTTATATTTTACGAACGCCACCGCAGAATCCCGGAATTTTTTTGTCGGCATAAGTATGGTGCCCGGGACTCGTCTCCAACCGACAGGGGGTAGAAGCTGAGCTAGTTGGTGGTACATATTACAGCGGTCCTTCGATTAGCGCCCCACGACGTCGTGGAAGTGTCGCGCCGTCGCCAGCCACAATCCCGGCGGTGAACGCGACAGACGCTGATTTCTCCAGCGTTGGGTAAAGTGCTTGAAGTAAAGTACAAACTAAATGAGAGGTTATGTACTTCGAGTAAAGTAGTAAGTACACCGGGTGCAATGTACTCGAAGTAAAGTACTGTAAACACGATGTACTATTAAAGTAAAGTACAAGTTCCTTTTAACACAATCTTTCGCGATAGAGAGAACATGACTAGGAAAAAGTGCGAAGTCAGCCCCGTAGCTTCTGAGAGCGATCCGCTCGTGGCGGAGCGTCCTCTTCTTACGTATTGCACCTCCTCGTTCGCGCCAACTGAGCGAGAAGTAGCGAGACTTCGAAAGGCTGCAGGAAAGCTGCCTGAAAGTGGAAAAACCAGTCTCGAGTTTTTTTTAGTATGGGGGAAAGCTGTCCCCAGTACCAACGGAGCGACGCGTCGTCTGCTCGCATTTCCAGTGAAAGTAGACTGTCCTTCCCAGTATTCTTTAGTGTCGAAAATACATTGTTTTGCGATACAAATTTAATGAAAATAAGTTTGGGGAATGTGCTTTGAAGTCGGGAGTTGTACTTCCTTCGAAAAGTACCGGAAAAAAATACTTTGAAGTAAGGTAAAAGTACAGACTCGGAGAATGTACTACAAGTAAAGTGGAAGCTTTCTAAACCTACTCGAACTGTAGTACTTTAAGTACAACATACTTCAGGTACTTCCTGACACTATATTTCTCATAGATGATAGGCACATTTGATCTCGGAAATATCGCAAAACCTTCACTCCAGTGAAATGCATTTTCAGGGCCACCTCGTAGATGGCGACAGCGCATTCTCCCATTGTAACAGATCCCCAGAACTCGGTCGTAAAGAAACTCGAGCATTTGAAAGGGCCTTAAGAGGAAGAGTGTTGACCCCCCTCCCCCATGTTGCAGCCGGGAGTCGGAGAGCCGTCCCGGCCTGTACATCGGGGCAGAACCCGCGAGCACGGAGTGCGGCTACTTCGAGATGGAGCTGCTGGACCTGGGCTCCGGGCTCGGGGACCTGCTCATGGGCTTCCTCTCCCCGGCCGACACGGAGGGCTCTTCTGAGCGGCCTGACTGGGAGTCGGCCCTTTCGCTCGGCTGCCGCATCAGCCGGGGACGGTGAGCGGCCCTTTTCCAACTTTGGCGTACTAATTACGGGAATCGTTCTACGGCGGGCCCACGAATCCGGACGAAGCCCTTAAAGCACGGAGACGGTTCTGGGGGTGACCAAAACAGCTGTTGGCGCTGAGTCGGCTCTCCTTCTCGTCTAATAGAGTCTCTTGGTTTTGGTCGTCGTTGGGGGCGTGTCCCTCCACACTGCCGGCTCACCTTTGGTGGCGGCGTGTCACCTCCGGAAGCTTCCTACCCCTATGCTTTAAAGTGGCTGCATAAATCGGCTTAATGACGCATCGCGCGACGATTGACCGCGGACGTGCCCAAAGGTGGTGGAGGCGTCGCATGAAAATTTCTAACAATAAACTTACCCGAGTAAGGAGTGGAAAACCAATAACTGGATTTTTCTGCTTACTGCGCCCCTCTGCCAATTGCACACTTTCACTGGTGCACCAACCGATGGATGGCGACCTCGGCGGCTCGGTGGCTCGGCAGTGGCTTACTGCAGCTCGGCAGCCGCCCGGTCGTGTCAAAAGCGGACGTGTAGCCGAAATTACTCGACGAACCGTCAGTTTTATTTGTTTTGTGTCCATTTAATGCGTTTTATTGGGAACAAAAAAGAAATTGTGCACTGACCATTGTAGCACCCAGGAAGAGTGCACCGTTTACGATTCGTAAAGGTTTCCGGCTTTTAGCCCAACCGGGCGGCTGCCGAGCCGCCGTAAATTGCCACCAGCTGTCGGTTGTCGCGCCGATCAGAAGGCGTGCGGTTAGCAGACGGGAGCCGCAGGTGAAGAAAAACAGTTATTGTTTTTCTACTTTTAATGCCAGTAAGTTTTTTTGTTGAAATTTTGATGCGATGCCCCCACCAGCCTCGGGCATCTCTGAGGTAAATCATAGCACAACATGTTACCAAGCCGATTTGTGCGATGCGTTAAAGAGACACTGAACCGAAATTTGGATTTTGCAAATTATAGGCCGCAGAAGCGTTGAACGGGACGCTACGAACTCCAAAGCATCAGTCATACATCGACATCTCAAACGGATGGCCGTACTTTTGGAAAAGAAGGGCGCGATCAAGCGAGGTCTTTGATTGTAGGAAACAATGCGAAAAACAGACGAGGACGAAGAAGAAACACACGAGATCAGCCCTTGTCCCGTGTGTTTCTTCACCTTCATCTGTTTTTCGCGCCGTTTCTTACGATGAATTCCCTCCAACTCGCCCAACTATCCATTCTTCTGAGGTCTTTGACGTCATTGTCTACAGGGAGAATTTGAGAATGAGGGGAAGCGGCCTCGCTTCTCTCCTCCTCGCTTTGGTTCACCAGCTCAACGGGATGTAGCGAGGAGGAGAGGGAATGAAGAATTGTGACGTCACATGTCTCGTGGACCATTTTCAGTCGCGCACTTCTTTTCCAAAAATACGCCGGTCGGTTAGAGATAATGTTGTATGAGTGATGTTTTGGGGTTTTGGAGCGTCCCGCCTATCCACCCAGCCTTGTTTTGTGAGCTCAAAATTTCGGTACACTTTAGAGGCTTCACCCAGATTCGGGACCCTGCTGCACGTTGCCTATAGAATTAAGAACAGAGAACTATTTTTTCCCTCATGCTCTAGTTTTTAAAAAAAAAAAAAAATTTTTTAGTGTAGCGAAGGTTGGAGTACAACGTTTGGTTCTATCTTCAAGGCACCCAGCCCTTCCTCTGCAATTGTCGACTTTTCGAGGTTTGATTCGGCTACAATAGATAGCTGCATCCGCTTGGCATCATCAAAGGTTGCGGTGAGAAATCGAGACAAAAGACTGTCCCCCACGGGAAAGATGGGGGGGGGGGTAGTGACGGAGAGGAAATGGTTTTGTTGACTTCCGACAGAGGCTGCCACGAAAACTCTCGTTCACTATGGTTCCGACGACCACCACACGCAGCTGCACGTCGGGACGAAACGTTTTTATTCCCTTCGCAATTACGCTGCGAAATCGTGGTATTTCGGGAAGAGATGGCACAGGTGTTCTTTCACTCAGGCCAAGATAAACGATAGGAAAAACTAGTAGCTGCAAATTCTTTCGACGTTAAAATCGTTGCCCCTTTAGTTGTCCTCGTCAGCGGCAACGATGCTGGGGTTTCCTCTTTTGCAGCCTGTGGCAGGGCAAGAGCGGCGTCCCGGGTGTGGTGTGCAGCACGGGCGACAGGGTGGGCTGCGGCGTGCACCTGGGACAGGGGGACGGCCACTGCAACTGGCGCACCCTGGTCACCCTCTTCGTCACCCACAACGGTGCTGAGGTGAGCCATCCCCCCCTCCTCTCTTTCGACGATGCCCTGAACGTGTCCCTTACCAGCACAGTTACCGCGTCCCAAAAAGTCGTTCTGCCGCGGGTAGCTTTCTAGCTTGACAATTCACGGTAGCTTAGGCGGCCAAGGTTGGGAGGCCACGACGATGGCGACGCCGCATTCTTTTGTGCTTTTGCCGCACTCCGGCTTTGTTCTGAGCATTTGACGATTTTTTCCTTTTCGAAGTCTGAGAGGTCGTCGGGCACCGAAAAAAGAACTTTGTCCAATTACCCAAGTCCCCGATCATCCTCAGTGCTACATGTGCCAAGCCCCGCCATGTTTTCCGAGGGAAGAAAAAAAGCCTAAGGGTGACATCACTTCCGATCCCAGATTTTCGGCATTTCAAAAAGATGGGCTGTAGTGGGTTTGCAATTACACTAAAAGCCATGTTTTACAAATGCCGTTATTAAAAATTATAAAAATGTTGCTTACAAAGCTTCTAAATTTTATAATCGATTATGTCACGAAGAAAGAAGCGAGGAAGTGAGAATAGGCAGAGAAGACTAACAAAAATAAAAAATCACGCAAGCGTGTAAGGAAATTTTTTTTGTGTGTGTGTTGTATCTTTTTGCGTGTCTATGATTTGCATTGTTTTAGAAAAAAAAAATATATGATCTTCAGGGTGTCAGTGCCGCTTTAAGGCAGATGGTCATAAGTAGTTGCAAATGTGTGAACCAGCCTTTAGAAATGGTACGGAGGGGAATAAAGGGGAGAAGCGGGTCACAATGGGGCTGCCACGACGACCCTGTTCTCCAAGAGGGAAGCGTGCACAGCCACCGTTGCCCCGCCCAGGTGGCCCGGTCGACGTCCCTCCTCTCAGGGGGCCTCCAGCCAGCCGTGCTGCTGCAGGGGGCCCAGCGGGTGCGTCTGCTGGGCCAGGGCCCCTCCTCCTGCGGCCTGGGCTCCGGCCTGGAGGACGCCCTCATGTGCGTAGACTCCCACGAGGAGGACTGGCTCAGGCTGCACGACGTCCGGCTCAACGGACCCGTGAGTACGGGGAGGAGTGATACCTGCGGGGATCGATCGAGAAAATGAAACACGGTCTTTCGACCCGCACAAGTGAACGGTGCGTTGCAGGAAGCCGAAACTTTCTGAGAATGCGACACCGGCGGTAGTAGTAAAATGCGAAAGTGTGAGCGCGTGACATTATCTAAATTGAAAGATAAAAGAAAAAAAAAAACATTAAAGGAAGGTCCATCGGTGCATCTTTGGGGAATTCGTTAGCATGACCCTTGGGAAGCGCCATGCACGTCCCCTTTTGGGAAACGCTAACGCTGACCCCTTCACTTTCGGCTTTCTTTTTTGCTTCCTCTATTTTTTGCCGCCTCTTTTTGGCTTTGCCGCGGGGTCAGTGTTGTCATTTCCCTAAGGAGGACGTGTTGGGCGTTTCCCATGGTTCGTGGTAATGCATCCCCTTTAATTCTTCCTTTAATTTTGCCTTCCTTTAATCTTTTAGCACAAACCGAGGATCTTCCTTTAATTTTTGTAGCACCAACAGAGACATATGCGTTTCGCACACCTGCAAGTCCAGACTCGCCTCAGCATCCGCATGCGCATTGACTTCCACCCCGTGACGTCGCCTCCTTCTCGCCATTGTCCTTCACTACTCTCCTCTTCTCTATGCGGCACGCTTCTCTTTCCACTGTTTTGTCCACAGATGGATGCCATCAGATTTTCCTGTCATGTAGGCACTAATGCTATCACGTTAAAAAAAGAAATCTTTTCTATGAGCCAATGTCCACTCGAGCCCACTATTCGTCAAACTGAAACTTTAAAAATATTTCGGTGAATATCTTGTCAGTAAGTAAAACAATATTGTTTTCTTTTTTTCTGACAAGTTTTTTTCGCCGCAATAAAGCTCTGGGCGCATGCAATCTCAAATTTTGGTTCGATGAATATTAGGCTTAGGTTGGTGTCGGCTCGTAGAGAAATTTTGTTTATCTTTTGTATCTTTCGACTCGGGTAATGTCGTGTGCTTAAACTTTGCATTTTCTCACCACCAGCAGCGTCACATTTTCACAGAGTTTTGGCTTTCTACGCTGCGTAGTTTCTGTATGCGGGCCGAAAAACCGGGTCTCATTTTCTCAATCGATCCCTGTAGATTTATGAGTGCAGAGTGCACTTATGGGTTGATTCTGCGATCTACAGTCGGAGTAAATTTTAACGACTATGGTCCTTTTCTTTGTGAGGCGTCGCAGACTGCCGATGACTTTGATGATGTAGTTGAGGTCAAGTCGGTTGAAGTAGTAAGTAACTTTACGTACAGGAAACTGAAACATACAGCAACTTTTACGAGTCGAGAAGGCCTGCCCACCTAGCTCCAGACAAGAACGCCGCCGCTGGGGCAACAAAAGTCTTAAACAGCCCGGCATTCGTGCGGCTCGCTCTTTTAGAGAATGAAACGCACGGAAAAGAATGCTCGATGCTGACATCATTTTGCTGCAACGCTAATCGTTAAATTTGACTTCACCTTGTCTTTCCTCTTCTCGTTAGTCAATTGTGACGTCTGGCGTCAAGTTCAGCGTCCTTGCCACACAAATGTGCAATAGCAGGCAATAGTACCTTGGGCAAACATAACAAGACAGTGAGCCCACTCGTAGGGGAAACCCGATACACCAGAATCCAATCGGTGCTAGCGTTTGTTGCGGCTTGGTGGAGGCATTTCTTTCCCCTGAACTAACACAAACGAAAAGCAGTCGCGCCGAATCTTACAGTCGGACACAAGTTAACTTTTCCACGGTCAGGTTTCCTTTTTTTCCGAAGGGATACTACTGTATTTTCCGGACTATAGTCCGCGGACTATACATGTCTGGAAGTTTAAACCTTACCCTGTGCGGACTATTTACACTTGCGGATTGCGAGGATCTGTTTTTTTATGATAATTATTATGACAAATTGCCGTGAATGACAGGTTTATGTTGATGATGATTTTTGTATGCAGCAAGCTTCTTTGTGCGATAATGAAGCGAGCATTTTTCGAGGTGCGATATGTATAAGAATTTTACATGCGGACTATTCCGCATGTAAAATGACTATAGTATGGAATACACAGTACAAACGAAGAGTGAGTGCACAAGGCTCGTTTATTTATTTAACAGGAACTTGTACGGTGCTTGTGACCTGTCCGGATCAAGATACATTGAATCCGAATATTGAGGGCAAAAAGTTGTCGCCTTTCACAACATACCGACGGTATCGGACTGGGAGGTACTTAACAGAGCCTCTTCATTGGATGACGAGCTTTCATCTTCTGAACTGAATTCTGGGAAGCGTTGAAAATCTGAATCTTGAGGACCGGCGTACTGACTGTCGCTACTACAAGAGCAGTCGACACGCGACGCGACCATCTCGCGCATATTTATGTGCGGAGCGTCCAATTTCGAAACTATAAATAACACCAGCGAGGCAAAACAGGGAAACTATAAACAAGGTTTATTGTTTCCCAAAGACATAACAGACAAAAGCACGTTTCGTGGTGCATGCGGTCTGGCATTTAGGCGGGAACTTTGAAATGTGTAATCGCCGCCAAACATGTACAGCAACGACTATCAAAGTGTTTAGAATGCACCGGGAAGCTCCTTCCACACCCTCACTACTGCCAGCTGCTGTCCCTCGCAATGCGGAGCTAGTCTGCTGCCAAGGTTATTGCGCACTGATCGAGTGCGCAGACATTTTGAAGGTGTCGCGCCGACGTCCCATAACTCGTCACGGTCACTGTCTTCCCTAGTTAGTCTATGGAGCGATTCGACGCAGACGACAGACCCACCTACTGACAGACAAACTGACTGACGACTGATTATAGGCTGTTAACAACACCCCATTAGATTCGTTTACACAAGATTCCCTGCAGTGATCCTCACGATCTTGGAGCATGACGATGAAACAAAGAAAAACAGCGGTCAGCACAGCAGCTGTGGGGTATGATTTTTCCGGAAGATTGTAGTTGCATCCGTTCACAAATCACAACTAACGGGAGTCATAGCTTATGCCTAGTTTCAAAGGAACGTGGCTATCTCCTCGCTGACACCATTTGCAAAACAGTTGCTAGTGGCACTGGGTAGGTGCTTTTTTCCCTACAAAACTGGTCACATGACCTCAAAATCCCACATACCTGCTGGGAGGAACAGGTGCATTCACCGGCTAATGGTCCCAGACGTCTTTATAAAAGAAGACCGTCCCTTGCCAGGAATCGAAACCCTGGACCTCTCTCCATAGTCCGAGGCTCGCCTGCACCAGCGGAACAACTTGGATGAGTGTCATTACAATTGCTATGTATTCGTGTCGCAGCAAAACACTCGCGATCAAACGATCGCTGTGGGTTGCCTTATCTAATAAGCTACATTGATGCGGTCGTGTGACTTATAGATGTCACGTGATTTACCAGAGTTACGCGACCGTGTAACGTGATCGTGTTGCATGATTTCACGTTATGTCAAACTCACACGAGCGCATTGTGTGGCTTCACGAGAGGTTGCGATTAAACGTGAAAAATTTGCAACTTATCTCAATTCTTTGAATAAAGTTGAGAGATGCAGATTGTGTCGGTCTAAAATTGTTCGAAGATCGGGTGCCAATACACAGCTCAATCTTTCAAGGACCGAAAAAGTCAGACGTGCAGTCTATTTTGTGTTTCTCTTTTCTTTTTTTTTTATTCAGCGAAGCATGGGCAGGTTTAGTAGCACAAGCCCAGTCAGAAGGGGGTATTTCGAAAACCGCACTAAGGCCGCAATAAACGTGCATTTGGTTTCCCCTCGATCCTCCGTGCGTTGCCTTACCGCAGGTGCTGGAGTACTCTGGCCGGGGGGCCAGCATGGTGGACGTGGGACTGGCCCAGACCCGGTGCCCCCTCAACACCACCAGCCACTACTACGAGCTGGAGATCCTCGACCCCGGGGAGAAGTGCTGCATCGCCATCGGACTCGCCCACAAAGTACGCCTCGATTCCAGTCTTTCGAGGCAAGAGCGAGAGCTTTGAAGGCTGCCGATCGAACGTGGCATCGACCCCTTTGCCTTTGCTGGGTCGTCGCCCTCGACTGCTCAGTTCTCTGTTCCCCGTTTTTGTCGGACGGATGCTACCCGCGGAGCCAAAGATAAAGCTTTCCGACTTTCGAGGCGGACGGTCGTGGAGGATAAGTTTGGTTTTAGTAGATGGAAACCGAATACAATGCAATGCACCTCCGTGGAAATTGCGCCAGCCTCGACCGCGCAGCACGGAATGGTCGATGCCGAGACGGGCAAATGGTTGCCGTAAGGCTGTCCTCACATCGATTATTTGAGTCCACTTTGGCGTGCATAAAGAGGGTGAACAAGCTCAAAATGTAAGTGAAATTACCCGCATTTGTGTACGCGGAATGTAAAGTAATATGTGGGGGAAAATCGCGTTAAGCGAGAAATAAAGAAAACAACGGGCCGGGCAAGGCTTACGTCTGCCGAGTGGAATCGGCCAGAAGGCTATACTTGGCAACAACTTTTCTTGGCAATGCAGTGGAGGGTACAGGCACGCGTTCCCTCTCCCATTTTGAGCGCTGAATAAAGCTATGCGCGGGCTCTCCTCCTCTCCACTGCATTGCCAAGAAAAGTTGTCACTGTGTATAGGTACCTTCTGCTTCCCCTCCCTTGCAGGTCACGTGGTATAAATAGTCCCTCATTCCTGCCGGCAGGAATGGCCGCATTGGCTAGCATACCGTCCCTGGGAAGGTTTGAGGGTGGTACCGTTGTACACAGTTGCCGGTTGCTCCAAGTTCAGAGGGGTGCGATTCAAGTCAGCTGTTGTTGGTTTGTTTGTTTATTCATTTGTTTATTTTCATTACAGGACTACCCAAGGCACAGGCATCCGGGGTGGAACGAGGGCTCCATCGCCTACCACGCGGGTCTGTGCTCTCATTTCTTTTGGAACCGGCGTTGCCTGGGAGGCAGATTTGTCACACCCACTGCGTCGGTGTTGTAACCCCCTTCACGCTCGTGATGTTGTAAAAGGCCCACTACACTTTATTCGACGAGAATCTTTGTCGGCCTCGTCGGTGCACGATCGGGAAACTTGTTAAGTGCAAACAAAGACAGACAGAAAGAAGGGGACACTGACGAGCGCTTGTTACAGCGGAGCTTTTAAGGGCTAGGTTTCCCAGGATCATGTCCGGTACCAAACACGTGTCGACACAAACCTACACAAACCACTGGACAGCTACCGCCATCTATAAGCGACGGCGGTAAGTGCACAACCAGTCTGGTTGCCGCCGTCGCTCGCAGGTGGCGGCAACCTTTCCAGCTATCTTAGAAGAAGGGATAGTTGGGCGCATTGGTGGGAATTCCGTCGTAGGAAACAGCGCGCAAAACAGACGAGAACGTTGAAGAAACACGTGACAAGCGCAGCGGTCGTCACGTGTGTTTCTTGGTCCTCGTCTGTTTTGCGCGCTGTTTCCTAAGCTCTTATCAGCTTCGGTTTGAACTCATGAAGGGTTGGCCTGCGCGCCCTTTCGGGGAAAGGAGACAGGCTGCGGAAGGAGCGGCGACATACCCAGCAGCACAAATGGGTCCGCAGTCGACGCGAAGCCGCTGTCGCCTCGACTTCCACTGCGTCCACTACTTCAGACTCCCTTATGAAAGAAGAGCACATCGCTCGCCTGGAAAGCCGCCGCCGTGAACAGAACCCAGCGATGTAAACGGTGCTGGCGGGCCAATGCCACGGACGACGATCATGCCACGGAGGCCGAGCGCAAGCGCGAGGCCTGGCGACGACAGCACTCCACACCGGCTGAACAGTTCCCAGGTGCGACTACGAGGTTCCGGAGGGAGTTCGTGGAGAACCCGTTTGGCGTCACGTGCGCCGTGTGCGACCGACTCTGGTTCGCCTGAGATGTATCCACGGTCGGCGGCGTGTCGGACAAGAAGGACCGGGAAACGGGCGCGTGCGCGTTGCGGCAGTGGATTGAGTCGGCGGACGTCTACAATGAGCCAGCATGCAGAACGTGCCGAGATTCCCTGCTGAAAGGCGCGGTGCCCCGGTTCACGACCGTGAACGGCTACAAGTACCCACCCATACCGGAGCACCTACCGAGGTCGAACGTAGTGGAGGAACGACTAGTGGCGCCTCGACTCCCGTTCATGAGCCTTCGGCGGTTGACATGGTATAACAAAAACAACCGGGGACAGTGTGGTTGTCACATAACCAATTACCTAATCACACCTTAATCTTTACATTTATAAATACTTAATTTCCGTACAGCTCCGCTGGTCTTCCTTCTTCACGAAAGTGGAAAGGCTGGAAGTTGTTTTTTTTTGTGTCCATCTCTGTTTGTGTTTTCGAGTTTCCTGGGTACAATTAATTCAAACTTTAAGAGACCAGTCGGTTCTAATTTATTTATCGGAAGTTTGAATTGTCCACATAATGGGAAGGAGTGAACGCAATCACCAGTAGAGATGTCTCAAACATTTGTCAAACCCTAGGTTTGACCGGTTACCTTCTAATTTTAATCAAAATACGAAAAACGTTTGGCATCTTGAACATTGTTACGAAATGTTTTACGCAATATAAAACTAACTTGTAAGATTGCACTCATTTCATTAATTTATTTTATGCGTCCGATCAGTGTTGAATTGCCCTCTACTTGTATTTCATATTGGGTAACCCATATCTGTATTGCTTGCGCTCTCTTGCCTCCTGACTGCCAAAAGAAACAAATAAACACTCTCGGGATTTTTAACCTCTGTCTAATCCACATGGGGACGAAAGCATAATCTGCGTTTGAAATGGCCCGAAATCTAAAGACTTAAAACATGCATCGGTTCTAAATCTTGGAATAGTGTATTTTGCACCGGGCGTCACTTTCCATTGGACGTTTAAGAATGAGGCGTGGGGGTTCTCACTCTCGCAAGTTATAACTCGACGATTTGTACCGCTTTTTGCAGATGACGGCAAGATCTTCGTGGGGAGTGGCGAAGGATCCTGTTTCGGTCCCAGGTGCAAAAAAGGTAATCTTGCTCCCTTTGTTACTCTTTCTTTGCAGGTTTCGTTGCTTTTTTTTTTACTAGTGGCATCGGAAAGTATAATTTAAATTGAATGTTGGACCTATCCATGTTGCATGTCCCATCAACTTCATTGTAATGGGATTCAAAAGTAATTGAATATATGTGGTAGCCCTCCACAGGTGTGAAAGCCTATAGAAATAAATTGATGTGTGGGAGTTGCTGCCTGTCTCATGTATATGCTCCGAAAAGCATTTTCAGTTGTTACATTTTAACCGGGTCATGCATTTGTTTAGTGTGGTTCCCCTAAAATTGTGTCATAGGAATTCACCATATTTTATTTTGAGTTAAAAGCAGGTTCCATTCACAAATATTAAATGAAAAGTTCAATTGTGTAATGTTTTTTGGCACATACATACAAACAGCCAATAATGGGGGCAAGGTGCATGCGGGCCAGTAGCTGCCTATATTGCTCCTATCAGCGATCTGTCGAAGAGAGGGAAAGGTGAAAATTACGAATCAGTGAAAAGTGCTACCTCTTATAAAGAATGTGAGAGGGTGATCCTCATTTCCTGTCCTTCTTTTGAGTAGGCCCACCTTCATAAATAGAGATTGTTGCCAAAATCGAAGCACAGATTGTCATTGAAATACAAGAGCATTTGTACCATCTTGTACCAGGGTCATTCTCCCGAAAATTAAATATTAATGTGACTGTCAAGTAACTTTGAATCGCCTTCCTCCCATCATTCCTAAAATATAGTTTGTATAGAGTAGCATCAGGGTGTCCTAAAGCCAAATTTTTGCAAGTTCTCATATTTAAATCTTTTTTAGAAAGAAATTACATTAGATTGGATCCTATATGTAATTTCAGCATTTGTTTTGTATCTGCTAACTACCGCACAAGTTTCAAAGGTGTGAACTTTTGTTTTAGCAAAGTAAACGTTTTTGTTTTTGAAAAAAACAATGCAGTCCTCTTCAGTATCACCTAGGAAAACCACACTACAAATATTACGACCTAGTTCTGTCTGAGTGTTTGTTAAACGGTCCGGCGAACTTTGCAACGCGCCAAGTTGCCGAAATCGGCTGACTCGAGCGGGCGATTTGAGGCGCAGCCAACAGCGCAGTCAAAGCTACGGCGTGGGCGTAGCCAACATTGAGCTAAATGTCATCACCATTGCCCATTTTCGCTTGTTTTTACTTGTCCGGGCAAGCGTAACGGGTGATGTCAGCACCATTTCCTCTCGGCGCACCTCTTGGGAGTCGTACGGCTGTCCTGCCATCGTCGTCTCAGCATTTGTGATTATTGTCTCCCAGAGTTTCGTTCACACTACAGGCACTACGTGCGCAGACTTAAGCCACAGTTGATCAGACGTCGTCGAATGTCGTAGACACCAAAACGTGGTGAAGAGTGCGATGTAGACGACACTTCCGCCTGACACACGCCCTCACCGATCCCGCCCGTCGTCACGTAGAGGATCACGTGACATCTCGTACCACGTGATAGCCATGTTCTTGGCGGCCCAAGGCCAATGTTGCCGGACGGAGCCGAAGCTTTGGTTTTGATTTCTGCTCCAGTTTAAAATTAGATTTAACAATATATATCCCATTTTTTGCGAAGCAAATGTCTCAGTGTCTTTTACTAATGCTTTTAATGCGAAATCACTCATTCTCACGAAATCTTCGGAATTGAGCGGAGTTGCCCTTGAAAAAATTGTACACCTACGTCAGCTCCAATCTATGATGTGATCTCAGCGTCCAGTGTTGCTAAAGTATTTATATTTTCTAATTTTAAAAAGAAACAAGTGTGACCGACCTGAATGTCAAAGGTATAACGAACAATATAAATGTTGTTGTGGTCATTGGGCTGTGCTATGGCCCACCCCAATCACTCTAGTGAGGCAGAAATTAAAGGGTACTTTGACGTTTTCTTTATAGTCCCCGATGTGCCTAAAAATTTGCTAAGCACACTAACAAACATTGCTAAAATAGTAACCCAAATATTGGGCCAAAATAAAACTTTTTGGCGTAGTTATTGAATTTACAATTTTGGGTCCTCATCGTGTTTTTCAAAGTGAATGTCTCTACTGGCAACAATGAAAAAGTGACGTCATGTGAAGGCAGGGGTTCGCTCTTTGGGCTGTAGAGTTTGTTCTCAACTGATTACTAGCAGTTTCATAGTGTCAAATGAATGCTTTGGAAGCTCGATCCAGCACCCGTGCAGCAGCACAAAACAAATGCTCAGCATAGTCCATTTTTAGACTGCCCGCTTGACCCGCCAGCTTGCCTACCCTGACGTCGCAGTACTGAAAAGCGCGGGTATATTTCAATGTTGGTTTTAGCATCATTTTCGTGTGCCGATTGCTCAATAACTATTCTGAATTTCTCAATACTAAATAGCATATATAAAAGGGTAAAGGCCTGTGATGCCGAAAATATAGTTAGGGGGGGAAGTCCAAAAAATTGCCAGAGCACCCCTTTTAACATTCTATATTTGTTGTGTTACACAGCAAAAATAGAACCTTACTTAATTTGCACCCCTCTGGAGTCATTAGGGGGGGCCGTAGCATGCTCAGCCCCGCCGCTGTGCACACCTAGTAGGGGACCTCGAAACATTGGCGGTTGAGAACCACTGCTCTAGCAGGTCCTTACACGTGGTCTCGACGCGTTGTGCGGCATCCGCAGGGGATGTGATGGGCTGCGGCATCCTGTTTCCCCGGGAGTATGTGGCCGAGGAGGAGGAGTGTGGGGCAGAGGAGCGCCTCCTGGACAACAGCCCCTGGTCCCTGGGGGCACCCGACGAGGACAGCGACAACGACGAGGGCTGTCACTGCTGGAGGGAGGCCGACGACCCCTTCGGGCAGGAGCCCCCCGATGCCATCCTGGTTCAGGTGAGGAAATTGAATACCGGGAAGGGCCTGCGGAAAGGCCTGCAGATAACCCTTGGCAAGAGCACGTAAAGGCCTGCATGTAAGTGAGCTAGCGCTGGAAAAGTCCTGCTGATGTTTGGCAAGTAGCAAGAAAAGCCTGCAGTTAACAGTTCACATTGGGAAAGGCCTGTAGACAACCTTTACCAAATGCTCGAAAAGGCCTGCATATAACAGTGGGAAAACACTGGGTAAGGCCCACGGGTGTTTGGCAAGTAATGGGAAAGGCCTGCAGGTAACAGTTGGCTAATACTGGGAAAGGCCTGCAGATGTTTGGAAAGTATTAAGAAAGTCCTGCAGATAACAGTGGGCTAGTGTGGGAGAGGCCTGTAGATGTTTGCCAAATAATAGGAAAGTCCTTCAGACAACCTTTGGCAAATGTTCAGAGAGGCCTGCATATAACGGTGGGCTAACAATGGGAAAGGCCTGCTGATGTTTGGCAAGTAATAGGGGAGGTCTGCAGATGCAGATAACAGAAGGCTAATACTAAAAAAGGCCTGTAGATGTTGGTCAAATAATAGGAACGGCCTGCAGACAACCTTCGACAAATGCTCGGAAAGGCCTGCATATAACAGTGGAGTAACACTGGGAAAGGCCTGCAGATATTTGGCAAATAATAGGAAAGGCCTGCAGACATCAGTGGGCTAACACGGATGGCCTGCAGACAGCTTGTGGCAAGCACTGGGAAGGTCTGCAGAAAACCTTCGGCAAACACGTGGAAAGGCCTGCAGACTACAGGGTGTTAACGCCTGGAAAGCCTGCAGACAAGCTTTGCTAAACAATGGGAAAGGCCTGCAGACCACAGGGTTTTAACACCGGGAAGGCCTGGAAACAACCTTTGACAAGCACTGGGAAAGACATGCAGACATTGGGAAGCAATAAGAAAGGCCTGCAGCAACCTTTAGCAAACTTTAAAAAAAGCCCACAGCAACCTTTTGCAAGCAGTGCAAAAAGCTTGCAGACATTTGGCAACAATAAGGAAGGCCTCGGCCTTTAGCAAACATTGGGAAAAGCCTGTGGACAAAGTTTGGCAATCACTGGGAGAGGCCTGAATTTAAATGTACTGTAAACAATCTTACCTTTCTGACCTCAATACTTTGCAAAGTGTAAGTTTCGACAATATTTTGCGGGCCAAAATTTTAAGATTTTAACTGACATGCTATTCGCGACTCCAGCATAACGGACGCCACCAAGCGGGAAAACCGGGAACCAGCCGGTCCAGGTCGCTTTGCGCCCCTCCGCGTCTCTGGCGGCTTTCGCGGACGCATCTTGTCGGCGCGGTGGCGAACAATGTCATTTGACGAAGGTCCGAAAATTTCTTAAGTGTGCCTGAGTGTTCAGTAGTGTGGTGAAGCCTCAGTAGATTGTTTCCTTCCATCACGTGTTTGAAAGCCCGTTTACTGCACAACACACGGTCGCGTGCTTTCGATTTCTTGGATGGGGAGGAACCACGGAAAAACGTTTTGATTTCTTGTCTGTCTCGAATCACGTTGAAAGTGACGACTACTAGGTAACTGATAAGTGGTTTCTTTATAAGTATGTAGAACAGTGGACTGAGGACGACAGACGAGGTGTTTCACTGGAGGGAACACCAATGTTGCAGTCAAGTAAATGGGAAGGTTCGATAGCTGCTTTTCTTGAGTTTGGTTGTGTTCCATTAGTTTCAAGTTTGAGCCACCCACGCCCGTCGGTGCAGTTGGCTATTCATCTTGACTGCTTTTCGCCGAAAAAGCCTCTAGACCACACTGAAGGAGTTGGGCTGATTTCACAATTACTTGATTCAGGAAAATCTGCTTGCTGCACATGATTAATGAGGGAAGTTATCTGCTTTCAAAAGGTGGGGGACGCGTCTCGCAAAAGTTAGGAGCTGTCGCAGCATTATGATCTATCGCGCCTCCAATATTTATACTATACCCCCGTCAAAGCCAGCAGCAATATACATTTACATTGCTCAGGTTGACCGGCCACAAAAAATACTCATTTCCTCCATTCAGGATTCGAAGTCAAGTTCAATGCAAAGAGGTTCTGCGTGAATCTCCGAAGAAGACTCTCTTCAGTTTGTTCCGTGCTACCGGCTAGAACCATTTGGCTAAGTTTAAGTAGTATCTCTCTGTCTGCCAAATATACTTTTATTCAGCAGTTCACCTAATAGTTAGTCAACTAAGCTCATATTTCAACCCGAAGAATATACTAATATCGCTTTAGTGGGACATAGTATGTAATATAATACATAACCCGCTCGTCAAAATGACTTCTCGATTGCTACTAAAACCTGAATTGAAATATGAGTATCAGCTGTTTAGTGGGGCGCCAGCGGGTTAACATGCTCTTTGGCTCAAGAAGCGCTTGCTTAATTTTCCTGCAGCCTGTGGTGTTGACCGAGCAGACGGCTGGGAAACGCGGATACGCACAAAAGCTCGATTTCGCGGACAGATAAGTCGCACAGTCGAGGCATGCAAGTTAGCTGAAAACTACTCTCGGTGGAACAATTCTGTAGTCATCGCCACTTTCCTTAGCTGATCAAAACTGATTAGAGTCTATTACCGTCTCTCCGGAGCCCATAGTTTCGGTTTTGAACGAAATCTCCCAAACAAAAGTTTGACACGAAAAGAACAAAAAGCACCGGGAAAACAAAACTATGCTTTGCAAGTTTATGTATACCGGCTATACACTTAACCGTCGCAGTTTAAATACCTATAAAATTGGGTATTAAACAAAAGAAAATCAGTTAAATTGAATGCGCCATCCGTTCAGGCGGCCCGGCCGAGCCGACGCGACCTGGACCCAGCCACCATGTTTGTTTGGTGGTGGCGCCCCCTATAGGTCGCTGGAGTCGTGAGTAATGCAGGATCTTTCAGCTAACAGATTTATATGGTGGGCTAGTTGAACATTGTAACATGTATAGGGGAAAGACGGGGACAAGTAGAAGGACGCAGGGCAGGCACAGGATAGCGCCTGTCATGTGTCCCTATACTTGTCCTCGTCTTTCCGCTACGCATGTTGCAGTGTTTCAGCTAACTTGTGCCAAGACGTAGAGAAAGCTGGTGCTCACATTGCCTGTCAGACTAATGCAGTATTGTTTACAGCAAGTCAAGATATTTGTTGTAATGTGCCAAACTGACTGATTAATACCGATTAATTAGCTAATTTTTTAAATATTAATGTGTTCACGAACCCTTTTATAGAGAAGTTATAGAGAACATTTGAATGTGTTGTTTGTCTCGAAACGGGGTGTGAATACAGCATTTGTAGTTCCCCAAAGACATGCCATATTTTCGCGCGTATTACCCGCCCCTGCATATGACCCACACCACCAAGTTACTACCCTCAGAAAAAAGAAAGCAAAAAGATACCTCGCATATTACTCTCACTTACCATGTAAAGCAATGTCCAGGTCTTGCCATAAACCCAACCTTTATTTTCAATACGCTCGTCGCTGCAGTCACTGCAGCTATCTGAGGTGCCTTCGTTGTCACAGGCAGCATCGTAATCCATGTTGTCAAGGTGATTGCTGATGCAGCACTTTTTGAAACTGTTTCGCACCATCTCGTCTGGAAAGGTCGCGGTCACGCCGAGCCTCTGTCGATACGACGTGACTGCGAGCTCTTTTCTCCTCCGTGAACTTCGTAAGCGCTTTTTCAAGCTCGCGGTATGCATTTGTTTTCGGACCGCGGAACGATCTTCAGTCGTGCCTCGCAGTCTGCAGGCCGTCCTTCCCCCATCCTCAGACGCACGACTCGTCGACATTGTAGCGGCCATAGTTCCGGCCTGCCACTCAATTTCCCATTTCTTTGGCAACGGATCCAACGACGGTCGGATCCTTCGCCGAAAAGATTGGAAACCACGAAAATCGTTGCCATCAACAGCAACTCGCGTTCAATGGTGGCGACGCTTCGCAAGTTGCCGTCGATTGCGATTTGACGCCAACACGCGAAGCGTTGCTGCCGAATCCTTTGACGGCAACGTATGCAACGTGTGCAGCTGCAGGAGTATCATTCAACACGGGTGAGTTCCGATGAATTTAGGTTAGCCTGCGTGCGGACCTTTTATTTTGCAACGAAAATTTGAAAAATTAATCGCAATGTAAAATTAACTTTGAATGAAAGAGAATTGGGAATCCAACAAAAAATTAATTTGATAAACCCCAAATTTTTAGGAAAAAATGAACTAAAAAAAAAAAAAAGCCTCCGAATTTTACGAGAAATGAGCTCGGAAGACACTGAATCATACCCATAAGCCCCTCGATTAACTTTCTGCCACCCGAAGGTTTTAGAACCAAACTCGCTCCGAAATGAACGCTTACGCAGCCTCATACCTAATTTGTGTGTCGCATTGTACCGACATCTCCAATGCACGGGCCTCACATATCCCACACTCGTTAATATCTTCTTCTCCGTTCATCGGCCTCGAGAAGGCCGCCATTAGTTCGGCACAGACGCCGTACACCGAGACAATGGTAGCGATCAGTGCCACTAGGTCGAATTTCGAAAAAGGTCTATCGCCACCGTACACGCACGGCGACGACAGCTAGAGGATTAACGACGTTTGAAAGGGAAGCTGAAGAGCTTTTCGAAAAATATGAGTTAATGGTTGCTTCTGACGTGTTTGTGCCTGCTGAGTCCAAATATCACGACCGTTTGACCCAAAATAATCCCTAAACGCGAAAAAAAAGCGAAGAAATCAGAAGCGATCGCCGCAGCGGCACGCCATTGGCTAGTGACGCGTGACGCGCCACTACGTCATAAAAGGACCATCTCGATTCTCGTTCTTGCGCGGACGCGACATGGCCGGCTTCATACCTTCAGGAATGTACTGACTGCTACTTATTGTAACGTCAAACGTTGACAATAAACGGGGTGCTATTGACGGGACGCCTCAAGCCGGATTAGCGTGACCCTCCCCAAAACGGTCGTCAAAGGACAAGATTTCTGCACACATCGGCCTTCGTGCTTGCCAGCTGCTGGACGCGTGAGCGTGCAGGCTGCATTGTTCATCAATGCTGAAGTGGTTCGAAGGGATGTTATAATTGGCTTCGGGCGACGGGAGAGCTTCCCCTGAGATGAGACGGGTGATAAGGCAGGGTCGCCGTTCTGCCACTGCCATGTCCTTGCGCACTATGCGAATAACTGCGCAGAAGGTCCATCCTTGTGATAGCGGTAACCTCCGCTGCGTTTAGTTTGTTTTCCCCAAACTATTACGCCATTATAGCTTTAGAAAAAGCAGAGATGTCTGCCCGACAGCCCCTAATTTGATGTCAAAATCGTGAAAGCTTCCTGGGCCTCTACATTCGCACACTTTTACCAAGATTTGTTGACTGCATCACACCACCACCAAGCATTATCATCGTCCGATCGCATTTCTACAGCTCAAAGAATTGTTGCACGACACAAGCTTTATACGGAAAACACTGCGTAACTTGTAAAAAAAAGAACTCAATTCAGACCAGAAGGTCACATGCTTTGTATTTCCAAAAAGCTCTCCTGAAGAGAATATGAACCTTTGGAAGGAAAATTGAACAAAATTTATGTTTACTTTTAAAAAATATGTCAGCAACTGGAAACAAAAAAAAAGAAAAAAAGTTTATGCTAAAACAAGTTGCGCCGTGAAAGTCGCATTATGAATTGCATGACCACTTATTAGAGCAAGCCCTCCTCTCCCAAGTGACTGGGTAGCCGAGTAGATTAAAAGCAAAAGAAAATAATCTTGGGCTACCCAAGGTCGTTTTCTTTTGTTTCCCAGATTTCCCGGACCGGAGTCGGTCCGGAAATTATGGTCACTTCAACAATATAAGAAACCAACTCTAAAACACTAATATAAGGCGGTTAACACAAGAGAGCCAGTAGAAACCCGCTATTTGGCTAAATGATTGCGGCTTTTCTAGCACATCTGCGCAATTTTAATAACGTAATAGCTTTTTTCTAGAACAGTCGATCTACAATTCCTACCTAGTTACGTTTCCTCTTTGCTTGCAACTTTTAATGCGCTGAATTGCCTTCTTACCTTCAAAGATGGTCGGCAGAGCGTCGGGTTCAGGCGAGCCTTCTTCGGACCCAAACCCATTCGTACACAGTTTTCATATGCGTCGTCCGAAACACGTTTCGAACAAAAACGGTGTACTTGCTCAAACCCACCGACCCCTTTAAAATCTCGGTGACGAAGTGGAAAAGACGGTAAGCGGGAAGAACAACTGCAGCGAGCGCTGTTCGTGAAAGCTGGCAACTACACATGAAAACGGCATCGTGCAGCAGCGCGAGTCAGTTGGTTCGGTGCCACGAGAATTCTGCAAACACGTGAACAAACAAGAGACAAATCAACACGTCAGGCGATTGAGTCAATAGCATGACTGGTCAAGGGATAAAAGCAAGCGCTATGCAGCGGCAGAACGACGACGGCTCGAAAAGACACTAGAGCAGCCTACGAGGAAAGCACGGCCAGCCGCAGCGGGGTCCCCCAGCCGGTCCTTTTGTGACGCCGGCTGACGGGCTTCCTCCTCTCTCCCCTTTCCCTCTGCTCCGGAGAGGCGTGGCTTCGGCGCTAGTTTGAAGGCGCCTTTCCGGTTAATCCGCGCAGAAAATGACCAAACGAATACAATATTTGTGATGGCTGAGGTCTCATTAACTAGGCTCAGGCGTTTTTGCTCACATTTAAAACCGCTTCAACTTCCCTTCAAGGGGGTACTCCGGCCGTTTTATGAGCTACCCCAAAAAAATTGTATTCTCCGAATACCCGGACTTTAGTCTCGAAACTCAAAATAGCTATTGAGAAAGCCGTAAATGAAGATGATGCCGAAACCAACATTCAAATATCCGCATGTTCTCTAGTGGTGTGACGTCGCAAATGGTACAGACTTCCAGGTTGCGCAGGTAGTTTTAAACAGAGTATGTTGAGCGTTCTTTCGTGCTTGTCAGTGAATGAGCTTACAAGCATTCTTTTCCCACCATCAAACGTCTTGTGATCAGATGGGTACGTGATTTACTGCCCACTTGGTATTTCTGTCGTCACACTTCAGTGTTGCCAGTACAGGCACTCTATTTTGTGAAACATGGTAAAAACAAAATTCTAAAATTCAATGACCGCGAAAAAAAGTTTTTTTTTTTTTTCACAAAATATTTGGGCATTTGTGCAGGTGTGTCTATCAGTGTGTTGAGCCAATTTCGAGGCAATTTAGTGACCATAAAGTAAAATCGCTGGAGTGCCCTTTTAAAACTGGCCCACTGCTTCTCCCCCGGCAGGTGTTCTTCACGCACAACGGCGTCAACGTGGGTCGGCGGGAAGTGGCGCTTCCCCGCGGCGGTCTCTACCCGACGGTGGGGATGCTCAGCCGGAAGGAGAAAGTGAAGGTGGACCTGCACCCGCTCACTGGCTGAGCGCCGCCCGCCTCCGCCGACTCTCCAGCGCCACCGTCTCCGCTCCGAACTCTTGGGGGTGGGACCAATCGCTCCAGCGAGAGCCTCTCGGTTTTGTAGGATGTTTCGAAGACATCCTCCTCATAAACAGATACTAAGCTCCCAGAAACTTTTTTTTAAGTGCTCGGATAGGGGCTGCTAAGTAAGCTACGTCTAGAGCATGGGTTCTCGTACGAGCTGCCAAATTTGTTTGACCGTAGCTGTTGCTAGGTTAAGTGGATTTCCAGTGTGAGCGCTACTTTAGCCGATCTAAGCCACTCGCTGGTGCGTAGCTACGTGTTTACGAGGCCCAGAAACTCCCGTACTGGCTTACCGCATTGATGTCGAGACTGGGAGGGGTTACTGAGCAGCCATCCGAGGCAGTTGGGGGTTTCTGGATACCACAAAGTCTTAGTACCTCCGGCCTAGAGCGTCGTCACTCTGTTGTCCGGCTTTCTCGCGGGTGCCGCCTTTTGGTGCTTGGTGCAGGGTGGCCGAAGTTGGCCAACGTCGCGATTCGAAAATGCGACGTTCTAAGCTTGAGGTGCAGGTTCGATGAGTTCGGGCATCGTCGTTCCACTCCGTCGCGGACGTTTGTAACGTTTCTGGGGGAGGGAAAGGCGTTTCCCGCCATTTCAAGTAACTGGCTACTATGATTTTAAGCACAGAGTTGGCTTGAGTGCCGTTCTTCTGAAGCTTGTTTTGTAGCATGAGATATGTGCACGTCACAAAAAACTTCCCGAAAAAAAAAAATTTAGTGCTATATTTATGTATCTTGTAAGCCCCTCCTTGAGTTAGGAGTGATTACGATACTTCAGGTACTTTCTTAATTAAGGGGGGACACTACCCAGAAAAAAGAAATTTCTGCAAAAAAAGGTAGATTTGAAAAATGCCGTATTTACAGCGACCAACATCTAGAGAGTATTCCCAGAACGTTTCATTACATTACACTGTATAATTATCTTTTTATAAACTACCGTATTTACTCGCACAATGAACGCACTCGCCTAATGAACGCACCCCCCAAGTCGGCTCTCAAAATTTCGACTTTTTTTTTCACTCGCGTATTAAACGCACCCCCAACTCGGGCGTCAAAATTTTGACCCCCTCCCCCCCCCACGCGCGCGAAATGAAGGCACTTTTCTATCCTGGTGCAGCAAAGTCGCTAATGCATGGGCAGAGTCGGCGAACAAAACGCCTTGCAAAAGGCGTTAAAAAAATAAAAAAAGATCCAACGGAAGCAAGAAAAAAAATGGAGAGGAGCTTTTTTTTTTTTTCTTCTTGCACAGCGCAGTCTGGACTTTGGGTCGCGCGCCGCGCGCAAGGAGATAAGAAAGAGAAGCCGAGAAGCCCTCGCCTAAGCAAAGCGAAACAAAACAACTTGCGAAAGGCGGCAGAAAAAAAAAAGAAAACAATCCACAGAACCAGGAGAAAAGAAAAAAACATAGAAGAGCTTTTCTTTCTTTTCTTTTTTTTTTTTTCTTTTTGCACAGCGCAGTTTGGTTCCGGGGTTGCGCGTCGCCCGCAAGGAGATAGAAAGAAAAACGGAGAAGCCCTTGCCTAAGCAAAGCGCACATAATGAAGGCATCCTGCCCTCGCCTCCTCCTCGCACATTGGAAAGAGAAGCGAGAAGCCCTCGAAATGAACCCACTTTTCTATCCTGGTACACCGAGGTTGCGAATGCATGGGCAGCGTGGGCAAACAAAACAACTTGCGAAAGGCGGAAAAAAAAAAAACAACACTGAAGCAAGAAGAAAAAAAAAATGGAGAGAAGCATTTTTCTCTTTTTTTTTTTTTTGCGCATCGCAGTTTGGTTCTGGAGTCGCGCGGCGCCGCGCGCAAAGAGATAAGAAGTTAAGTCGATTTTTCGGGATAAAAGTACCGTTCATTATGGGAGTAAATACGGACTCAAAAATTTTACCTCGCGTAATGAACGCCCCCCCTAACTTTGCATCGATTTTTCGGGAAAAAAAGTGCGTTCATTCTGCGAGTAAATACGGTATTTTCGGTCCACCGATGCTAAAGAAAATGTGGAGGTTGGAGCACTTTGAACGTGTTTTTCTCAGTTCAGTTTTTTGGCAGCAAATCCCACCTTAATAAAACTATCGTTTCAGTATGAAACTGTCGAGGGACTTAATATTTGCGGCTTATATGCCGAAATTTTATGGAGCCGGTTACTATGAAATTAGTTTTTGCATTTTCGATCCACGAGGCTGCCCCAGAACTGCATTTCACTAGAGTGAAGGTTTTGCAGTGTGCACGAGATGAAATGTATATTCTATGAGAAACAGTCGTGTATAACTTTGTCAAATGTTTTCGAGTGAATGAAGAAAGAATGATGCGCAAAGTAAGAAATATAGGGAACTCGGGAGTGTTCGATTAGCCGATAGGTGGTGCCACCACGTTCTGTTGTCATGGGAAATCGCGAGAGGTTTTAACAGACTCAGTTGTAAGCAGTTGCGAATGCGCGAATCAGCCTTTACTCAAAACTTTATTCTTTGTTTATACGTGTTCATCCTAACCGACAACATGGGCCTCAGTGCCAACTGCGTTTCAAAGCCAACTACAGTGGAGGGTATTTTTTCGTCACATAAAGCAGAGTTTCTCCAACTCTGTCGCATCGAGGAATGCCCATCTTTTTCGATTGAGAGCTGAGGTACCCCTCCCGGTCTCGACGTTGAGGCGGTACAGTAGCGCAAAAGTTTATGAGCCTAAACATCAATGCGTGCGATTGGAAGCGTCCGACGCATCGTTACGCATCGATCGATGGCTTGGATCCACTACAATAGCGCTCAAACTGGGAGAACACTTTACCAAAGGGCACGGACGGCCGAGGAAATTCGGAAGCCCAGGGAAACTGCCGAGGGGCAGCTCCTGGGCTCCTAGCAACTCTGTTGGAGAACCCGAGTCGTAGAGTATCAGCACGATTCTGTCGTAATACCGTATTTTCTGGACTACAGTCTTGCGGACTGTGCGCGTTTCGTGTTCACATTTTTTAACGCGAGAGCGTTAAAGAGCTCGTGAAGCAGAAAAGCCAGCGTCGGTGGCGTTACGAGAAAATCACGGACGCGAAAATCCTGATTGGTCTGGAGTCACGACGTCTCGGCCACACTACCTCGCGCGGGAATTTTAAGCTATGCTCACGTGAAACGTGACGTCACGTGTAGAATGAAAGTGATTGAAAAACGTGACATGTAATGCGAATTAAAGGTCGCTGCATGTCCCAAATGATTTCATTTTTATAAAAGTAATTCATTTTCCTTAAAAAATATTTGAATAATTTTAGGCGGAATTCCAACCCACGACCCTTTGGTTGCGAGCCAAACACGCTACTGATTTGGCCACTGTGTTCGCTGCACTTCGTGCGCACTGGCAGGAAGAGCATGAGATGCGAATGAGGAGGCAATGCAAACTAGGCCCAATAACGCTATCGCATTCCGCTCTTGAAGGAGAAGCTTAAGCATCTTCCAAGTTTTTACGTGGTGCGGACTGTCGACGGGCGAACTATACTAACTTGTTTTTTCGAGGTTGTTCGTCAGGACGAGGTGTGACAGCTTTTGTGAATGGCTGAGTATGTTAATGAGGATTTATGCGCGATAGGAGCTTCTTTGTGAGCTAATGTAGCGGGCATTTGTCGAGGTTTGCTGCATAAAAACATTCTTATGTGCAGACAAGGCATATAAGGAATGTTTTTTTTATATAAGAAAAAACTTTTCTTTTAACTGAAATCTACTCGCACATTTTACACCGCAACTGTAGTCCAGAAAATACTGTGCTCGACAATACCTGTCAGCGATTTGTTTGTTTGGTGCGTTTTACGTGCTGAAATTCACGAGCGCAACTTTCTCCACTTAGAAAGATGAGAAAAAATACCTTTTATTACTGACCGTAGGGAGTGTGTTCAACTTTGATGGAGTTTTTATTCTAGCTTTTTACGAGGCGATTATTTGTGGCTACCGAGATATAACCGAGAAGAATTTGAGCTTTAATGTGGAAGGCGCTTTTAGTGTTTATTTGACGGCACGCGACTACGAGACGTTTCTGGCATCCTGTGATTGAGACGCGAGGCTGCCCTTTCTCTTCGGAGCGATGTACAAATACGCTTATAAATGACGACGCTGCGCGATTTGTGTGAATAGTAGAAATAATGCGAGACTGTAAACTGCCAACTGTAAATATTTATTGGCGTTAAGGCAGCGTGGACATATTTGCGAGCCTTCGGTACCGTTCAGAGGAGCGTAGTCATAGTCACGACCCCCCCGGTAGTTTTTCTCTCTCGTCGGTTGCCGCAAGGAAGCTTCAAATGTGGCGTGGCTAAGCCTGGCCTCTTTCATTGCTGGCGTGCGGCAGTTTTCAATTCCAGTTTGTTGCTCCGTCTTGGTGCCGCTTCGACGACTTGTGAATGATGCATTTCGTTTGAGTGCACTACTATTGCAACTGGTTATGACGTGGTGGGATGGCGGAATGCGTGTTTTCTACGAAAACATTCTGTATAGTGCCGACACCCATATGGGCGAGGAACGCTAGAGTTTCGTATGTTAGTTATTCGCGCACGTTTTCACTAACGATACGTCTATACCCGTTTTCACCTCAAGAACCGTGGTAGAAAAAGTCCCGCTTCTCGCGGAGCATTATTGATTTCCCCCTTTATGTAGAGAATTAAGATATATGTAGGTGAATTGGAGATTAGATATATGTTATCTTATTAAGACGTACACGTTCCAAATGCAAAAAGCATCGCTTTTTCCTTCGACAACCAAATCTCGTAAGAACTTGCTTTTTTTTTTTTTAGGTAAAAACGAGTATAGCTAGGTACTTCAGATTGACATCCTTTATTCTTTTCAAAAGCACTTCTGTTTTGTTGTTGTTCTTTTTTTTGGAAGGGCAGGAAATTAAAACTATAAATAGATTTTACCGGTTCCTTACTTTGCATAATGTTAAAGTCGTTTGAAGCAGTTTTGTCGACACCCAATCCAGGGCTCGACCTGAACTGACTGCAAAATCGGCACATTGCTAACAGCTAGGTACTAACTTCACCTTGTATGTAATATATATAGATAATAGGATTGCTAGTCAAGGTATACCGTAATCACGTTTCTGCATCTGCTTCGCCTTGAAATGTTGAATCATTGTGGTCTAACGGAGACGACTGAACACTCGATTTTGTTTAACCAGGTGTTGTGGTACTTCGGAGGAAAAAACCACAACATCGTAGTGACATAAAGAGAGTTCCGCACGGTTGCTTCTCTGTCTGTGCTTATAAGCAGCGAGAGATATTTTCTTCAGAGTGGAAATGGATGTGTGGCCATTATAGGCATTAATGCGTGGCTGGTTCGAGATGCTACACATGGCTTCTTTTCTCGAAGAATTATTGTAGCAATTTTCCCGGGCCAGCTTATATAAGGTTGCAGTCTTGGGGAGGCTATATCAGATATGCAGGCTTTATTTTTAAAATGAAAATGAATACTATGCCTGTATCGCTTTGTCATCATAATTACAGCTTTCATTTTTATCTCGGGTAGGGCCTCAAAGTCACCAAGTAATTTTGTTGCGTATATTTAGCCGGCGGGAAGTTAGTCAGCCCTAAATCTGTGTGCCTCCGCCCTTGATGTGAAGTTTTGTCAGTGCGGTACGAAATTTGTAGCATGGGGTCTTTGACGTGCGTCACGCAGTAGTGATATGCGACTACACGCCGATGCGATTCGCATCCAGATCATAACGGGTAGGGGCAGGCACTGAACCCAGGATCCCCGAGGTCAGTCATTGAGAGATTATAATGAGGTGACAGGAAATCTGAAACTCTGCCAAACTTGTTATCGCAGCAACAACTAAGCAAAGATGACTGTCCTACCCAATCAGCAGTGTTTGCATATCTCGCCCCACAGCTAACTCGCCCCATTTCTGCAGAGATCACCATTTAGCCTAACACCGTGATTACTAAAAGTGAGCTATCTTTCAGTGTTTTGAAAAAAGTAGCTGATCAAGCCAAAAATAGGGGGCGAGTTTCTTTTCGGGGGTGGGACATCTTTCCAGGATATATCACTGTAATAGGTGTTGATGCAACTTTTTTTTTTTTTTTAAATAGGTACTTGGCATGATTGCAGAATGCTTATAAAAGGAATTAAGGCGGCTTCTAAAAGTAACTGGCTTTTCTACTTGAATTTTATTATCTTCTTAACACAGAAACTTGAAAAAGTGCTTTCCTAGTGCATTGCGTTGTTCCATAGTGTTTTTCTTGTTTATTTTTAAGATTTGGAATCATTATTAAATGAAAAACCCAGCGAGCCAGTTACATTTTTTGTCTCTAACTCGGTTTATTAACCTTTTTCACAACTATGAGACGAAAGCTCTTGCCGGAGAAACAAACTATAAATTCTCTTTCCGATGCTTTTTTTTTTTGGCAAACTGCATACTGGCAAAACCTGCATGCCCGATATGGCTGCCGTTAGATCACAGCCCAAGGGTGGAGAAATGAGGGATATGGTAATTGATAAGATTGTGAAAACATGACACAGGTTCTAACCCAGAAAGCGAGTCTCAAAACGGTAGTTGACATTTCATCGAAGTTCTTAGTTTCGAGACATCTTCTCGAAATTAGGGTGGGGCTGGTGTTTCGGGCAGGTTTTTAGATAAGCGTGGCCCGTCGACTTTTAAGCATTTGTCTTTTTGATGTTGGCGAGACCTTTTAATGCTGTGGTTGCGCAATGACTAGTGCTTTTTTTGTGCCGCCGGAACCGCAAGTGCCTTGTTAGCTTCGGTCAAAGTGCTCCTCGGTGGTTTGCCGTGCAATCTCTAGATTGTTTTTAACTAGAGTAAGGTTTTCCTCTCAGGTGGCTGCAGCCGTGCTTGTTGAGCGATGGCGCCGTCAGATTTGTGCGTAACAAATCGATCCAATTCGTTCTACCGCTGCCAACTTTAGTCCTTGCTATTTGTGACTGCTTGTAGCTAGGGTTCCATTTCGTGGGGTTTACGTTTCTCCAAATCGGGGGTGTTTCTTCTCCGACTTTCTCATGGAGATTCGGTGTTTTTCGATGTCGGGCAAAAAGTCTGCGTTTGTCGGGGCCCACGTCGAAGAAAATAGGATTCCATAACCTGCAGTGAACATGCGCGCGACCCCGAATACTTGATAAACGACCCAGTACTGATAAGAAAAATACATAAGAGGTGTGGTTCCAAAGCAGCCTTGTGGGCTGTGTTCTGGGACAATGCAAAACAAAGCTGTAGATAAGAGATATTCTTTGCGTGAAGCTCTGGTTTTTCTTATTCGAGGGAAGCTTCAATTTGAGGGTTTTTGGTTTTCCCAGGTTTGGAGGAGACTGGCTCGGGAAGTAAGGGGGAGGGGGGGGTTCATTTTTGGGGTTTATCGGTATTTATTGAAAATACAGAACCCATACGAAGCGGTCGCCTTCGCTCGTTCACCCGCCAGCTCCCCGGCTTTCGGCGAAATACCATCGTGAAGTGGGCGATACGAAAGGTGCGAATAACAATTACGTTGTGCCAGATGTTGGTGTACATTTTTTTTTTGTAGGTATTGAAGAAAAAAATATATTATTCTGGCAGAATTGCTTCCATAATTTTTACATCTCCGTATTTATTGCTAGCTTCTGTACGCGTTTGATCTAAGGACACATTATGCCGAGGCATTTGTTCAAGCTTGCCCGAATCGCTTCGGGGTTACCCAAGAGTACATCATTAAACAGCCTACGGTAAATCTTCCTCTCGGGCTGGTCACCGACGGGTCGAGAAATGCGGCATGTCGCTTATCGGGTTCTCACTCCCCGCTTTAGGATTTGTTCTACGGTCACTGCCCCAATCTGACTGGCACGGAGCAAATAGGATGCCCCGAACTTGCCGCAGCCTGCTTTTCTTGAGCTGTCTGTGACCAGAGTAGTGCTGCTAGGGCTTTGCAAGTATTTCAGCTGCTCAGTGGGAACACTAGTATGCACTCCCACCCCATTTGAGTAGTCCTTGCTGCAAACGTGCTTTCTGTTTGGAGCCGAGGACGGACGGTACCGCAGCATTTGTCCCCGGTCTTAATCAACGGATTACGAACACGTACGTGAAATTCCCCATATTTTATTTAGAGAAGGAAGGCTACTGGTGCGATTTTGAGGTGCATGATTTAGGATTCCTTATAAGTTTTGCTGTAGCCTTTTTTTTTTCGGTGCACTTGATTTTAGTTTTTTTTTTTGGCGGAGGACGTACGTCAACCACAGTAAACTGCGATGCATCAAAGTTGCAGAGTGTTCTCGTATAACGAAGTCAAAGACACAAAAAGTACCAAACTAGCACCAACCCGATGGAATGCGGGCAGTATCCAGCGGCTTCTCCCGGAAGGAACCCTATGCGCAGATGGTGTCGCAACACGAACGAGCAACAGCCTTTTTTTTTTTTTTCGCTTGCTGCAGGCCAGGCTTTTGTCCCCTGCTCTTCTTGTTTTGTTACTATAGAGGAGTAAAAAGTGCAAGAAACTGCCAATGTTGCTTTTGCACAGCGCCACATAGTATGCAGCCACACTTTTTGCTAGACCATAGGAGTGAATTATAATGCGGGGGAACGCTAAAGCGTATTAGCACCGGGTCATATTTATGCGAATTATAAGTACATTGTGCATAGATGTATTTGCTCCAGTTACATATATGATTCAGACTAGGTATGCCTCCAAGGTTAGTTACCAAGTAATGCGCGTGTTCCAGACGATTGTCACTATACAGTCAAACCCGTTTATAACGAACAGCAGTAAATGATACGATCAGTTTGATATAGCAAAAACCATTTACAACGAACTTCCACGATGTGTTCGTTGTAAGGCGAGAGCTTCTCTTTTTTTCTTATCTCTTCACTTCCGCCTTGTAACAATGCACTGAAAAGTTTTTTTGTTTTTCTTTTGCATGCGTGCAGAGGCTTTTTTTTTTTTTTAGCTTATCTCCTCTTTTGAATCGATACTCTTCGTGGGCAAACGCTTTGGGGTGAAAAGATTTTTTTTCTATGCGTGCATGCAGAGTGTATTTTTTAGCTTTCTCCCCTTCTGAATCGCTTCTCTTCGCTCAATTTTGTTAGCAACTTGAGCTTTTGGAATTTTCTTCCTTTCCTACTTCATTTTTGGGGGAAGGGACAGGCTAGACGACGATTGTTTGCACATTTTTGGAAGCCTTTCCGGGGGGAAAAAAGTTCAATATAGCCAATATGTTGTTCGTTATAAAAGGTACTTTTTACATGCGTTTTTATTTAAATTTTCCGCGAGTTCAATATCGACAATAATTCGCTGTATGTGGGTTCGTTCTAAACGGGTTTCACTGTACTGCCTAGTTAGATGTGGTACCTTCGACATGTCTGCTTTTATGTCAGCCTGTTCTTACTGTCATCCTTTTACCGTATATGTTTGGGGACGAGTGCTCACGTTCATTGTCGCTCGGTTCGTAAGTTGCATTTCGATGCTTGCACCGCTGCTTCGGTGGTTTGTTTGGTTTGCTTGTCGTTCATTGGCCCATTTCGAAAATGTGCTTCTACCTATGCAAACAACTGAGCAGGTGTAAATAACTTGTTCCAGCTAGAGTGTGCCAACGTTGGAGGTTGTAAAAAAAAAAATACATGTTTTATCAACACTGCAGTTCTTCATTCATAAGCAATTTTAAATGAAAATGTTATGTCATTTTATGTCTGAAAAAAAACATGTTCTTTTGGATGCATTCGTATCCTGTTGGTGGAATGACCATCTGGATGACAAATTAAGTTAATTGGGTGCTTATTCTTCATCCAAACGGTTTCATTGAGCACAGGTTCTGTTTACGTCTACTTACGCAGGACACGATTGTATTGAAGTTATTTATCTGCAAATAAATTTATCAAATTTACGAGCAAAACTTTATTCCTGTCAGTCTGTCATGCACTGCTTCTATGGAGAACGGTTGTTTCTGAGAAATTCTTTGACGAAAGCATTCTCTGCATAATTTGAGCCATGTTTTGTCGGCATGATGTGCAACTAAGGGTCTGTAGTAAGGTCATCATTTCTAGTCCCAATGATTAGTTACCGCTGCATTTGCAGCGTATAATTGCTGCCATGTTTCCAAGTGTCAATAAACGGATTGTTACCTTCTGTTGTGCTTGTTCGTCACTGGCTGGGCAGGAGACGCTCGAAACAGATTTTGTGGATAATGTTGCCGACATGCCATCGAAGCATCTGCCATTTTCCTTCTTGTAATGGCTGTTCACTTATGCTTGAATGAATGTAAATGAACAGAAAAACGGGTAGCATGCATATGTTAACCACGGTTTTCAGTTTTCCACATTGTTAATTTCTTTTTCAAGTAAAATACAAATTTTGGTTCACAAAAAAAGCTCGAGGTATACCTAAGCATTCCTTATGAGTTGTGAATGCGAAAGCATGAGCCGCTCGTCCACTCCCTTTTTCGTTTGCTGCATACTTTTTGTCGCAGGTCAGCGCGCGTGCTCCCTTGGTGACCTTGGACGCTCCATGTTAATGGCGCGCTGATGGACGCGCAGCGGCCAATGGGAGCCCCGTCGATGCGCACCAGCCAATGGAACCGAAGGCGATCGCGGAAACTAGGTGCCGTTTTCGCGCTTCAAACTGATGGCATCAGCTCGCTTCATGGAACAGCTAATGCTTTCGCATTAAAAAAAAAATCAATTTATTGGTACTTGTAGAACAACACTAAAAAACACGGACAGAGCAGAAGCAGCATGCAAAACAGCATTCGTCCTGTTTGCGCGTTTCCATGTTTTAATGCGAAAGCATTGACTGTCCCATGGAGTGAGCCGACGTCATCAGTTTGAAGCGCGAAAACGGCACCTAGTTTCCTCGATCCCAAAGGAGCGAAATAAAGCTGATGGATTTCGCCTTCAATTCCATTGGCTGGCGCGTGTCGACAGGGCTCCCACTGGCCGCTGCGCTCGTCAGTTTCCACGACCATTCACCCCATGGCGCTGCGTGTCCATCAGCACGCAGCGTCCAAGGTCACCAGGAAAGCATGTGCGCTGACGGGCGACGAAAAGTATGCAGCAGACGAAAAAGGGAGCGGAAGATCGGCTTGCATGCTTTCGCATTCACAACTCATAAGGAATGCTTAAGTGTACCTCGAGCTTTTTTTGCGCTGCTTCTACATTATGGTCAATGAATATCAACTAGCCCAAATCTCAACGTTACTTATTGGTACTTATTATTTCCCTGGAGCTACAGAAGCATGTGAAACTGACAAAAATAAATAGGTAATGAAGTGAATGACTAAAATAAGGAAACATTCAACACTACAAAAAAATGCTCTTCTTTGGATGCACAATCCTTTCTGATCATAGTCTCCAGTATCTACATGCCGAGTAATGCTTCATTTATTTTTCTATCAAGGTAAATCTAGGTATGTATAACGTTTATTAGTAACATCCCCTCGACCTATCGCTATATTCTTTACAAACATTTATTTTTGATCTTTATTATTTCTTTAGATGCTGTTAGCCTGCGCTCGGGCTTACAGGAGAGACTGCTGAAAAAAAATAAATGATGACAATACCTAAAAAAAAACGTTCTACAAAAAAAATAATCCCGCTTCACTAGGTATACATTTTTTGCTATAAAGGCTGCTTCACACACTTGTTCGGTTGTAGCCAAGTGCACTGAAGCCTTGGGATCCCCTACAGCAGTTGTTCTCAAACTGGATTCTGCGGAACTCGGAGGTTCTGCAAGCACCCAAATTGCAGTGCCCCCTCCCCTCTTGTTTAAACTTCCACGGACTGAGCCAGGCATAGAGTTGGTGTTGTGGACAAAGCAACCTCACCCTTTGCACTAATATGTATAGTATATATTTTACATTGTGCCCCAGGTTAACCCCTCTGCCTTTTCATTCTGTCTGTAGTCCTCCATTTTGTCTTATTCTGTCAGTGCAATAAACTCTCGTTCACTATTTATACACCTTCATTGCCCAGTATTATCGGTTGGCAACAAGGGGGAGGGGTTCCTTGGGGCTTTTGGAGGCTTGCTGGGGTTTCCTGGGACGAAGTTTGAGAACCCCTGCCCTACGGCAAGAAAACACACTGCTACACTGGCACCATCATGAGGTAAGCCTGCAACCGCATTTAACTGGAGCGAAGGTTTTGCAGTACTTGCGAGATCAAATGTATGTGCTGTCCATGAGAAATGCTGTTTTATAACACTATTAAAAGTTTATTGAGCCCTAGGTGAAAATATGATGCGTAAAAAATAATTTGTTGTCTCGCAAGCTATCCTGAGAAGTTCAAACGTAACAAACTTGTAGCAAAGTGCCGAAAGAGCAACGACACTGCAGTGAATCGAGCATCATTGTCGTTTATTCAGAGAGACCTCCCGTTTTGCGCGCTACAGAACAGGCAGCTTATGTACATCAATGTACAACAGGCTACGAGGAGGACGGGATCCCAAAGAGCCGATTGGAATGTCGCATATGTACACGCACCAAGCGGAGAAAAACCAGAGATGAAGCAATGGCACCGAAACGGCCCCAAAACGAAGACTGGAGGCAGGCTTTTTCGCCCGTGGTGGTAGGTGGGGGAAAATTTTTAAAAAGCTGCATCGCCGAAAGAAGCGTCGTCGATCGTCGAGCTCGGGGAGCCCCTTCGATTTGAGAGCGTCGTCGGTCGAACTCATTTAGTGTCTTGAGCCGTGGTCGCCCTGCTAATACACCATGCAAAAGACAGTCTGCAAACAGTTCGAAGCAGACGAATGTATGAAGGAAACATTCTTGGAACATGCCGAGATGTGTCCGCAGATACCTCTGCCATCGCGTCTACAGCAAACACCGTTTTTTGTTTGATGTATGAGCAGGGTAAGTTGATTTATAGATTCTTTTTATGGCACAACCTAGAGTCTACACACCCTAAGCAACCTGGAAAATCCAAAATTAGGGTCAAGCGTGGCCTCCCTACTAAAAAAAAGTGACTAAACGTCGTGACTAGCCCTTCACATCTTGGGAAAAAGGACACATCATAACATACTCCCATTTCTGAACGGCATCTTGGAAGGGGAGCCAATTGCAACGTGCCCCTTCATCCGAGATATATCTTGAAAAAAGGGAATGTCATTACGTTTGATTGTACTTTTAATAGGGGGAAAAAGCTAGGCCACGCATGATCATACTTTTTTGGATGTTCTGAATGCTTAGGGTACTGTAAACCGAGTTTGCGCCGTAAAATGGCAATCGTTCCTTTAATCGAATTGAGACGTTCGCAAGGTCCCCAGCGAAAGGAAGGCCCGAAATAACGGCGAGGCAGCATTTCATTTTGGATCAGGTTCAACGACACTAGCCCTAGGAGAGGCACCCGTTCCTTTTCGACGCTGTACGTAATTGCTGGAAGTTTCTGGGCTCCACGAGCGACGAAACGTGCACTGAACGACGCATCGCCCGAATGGAGTAGTACCGCAATCTATGCGCCCACGAAATAAGCCCAAACACACAAAAACGCTCCACCCCAACTCCATTCCCCCACAAAAATACTGCGATCACTCCCTTTGGGCTTGGCCCGTGAAAATTCAAATAAACTCTAAATTCAATGTGTAGGCCATGTTGAATTGAAGTGAAGGTGAAAGGTTTTGGATCGTATCCTTTACAAAACTGAGGTCACGGTACTTCGCTTTCGTCACCGAGAGCTAGCGAGGAGACTTGTGTATTACGACAAAGCAACTTTCTCTCCAAAACCCTTCACTATGTCCATGTTCATTTCTACCGACCCTGTTGTTAAAGAAATAAGTTGCTTTAGCAAATTCTTTTTTTTTTTTTCTTCACACATTCAACATTTTCTGCGTGGTACAGATGCGGTGCTTCCTCCATTTGAAGAAAGTCTAAATCTCTTTTAGTGTGGATCTCTACGTGCAGGTGAACTCATCTTGGGCCAAAAGGGGGCATGAAAAAAATGTCTTTTCCAACAACAGATGCCTCCTTTGTAAAAGATATCTCTCGAAAAGGCACAGGAGACGGGGGCAACACAGAGACACCATAACCAACACATCCCAGATAATGTAGCGGCACTGCTGGATTTTCTACGTCGCCCACATCGGAGGCCAACACAGACCACAGAATGGTTACGCAGCACTCTTTTTTTGTTTTTGCAATATTGCAGATTAAGGGGGTGGGGGCTCAAGCAGGAGAGGTACATAATCATTAAAATAAACAACATATTTTCATACACATGCATATAAAAATAAAAAGAACATACAGTATGTTCCAGTAAAGCAACAACAAAACACGAAAGTGAAAAGAAAACAAACCTGTGCTTGTGCTGGCTTCCCATAGGCAATAGGCAAAACGCAACGCTACAGCCCGGTTATGTAGGAGGTGTCGCTCTAACATCGCCGGGTGCAAGGAGGGAAGCGGAGGAGCGGGCGACAATTTCATCTCACTCGTTCGAGAGGAGGAGGGAAGGGGTTTTGGTTTTGTTTTTGGTTTCCAAGAAAGAAAAGAAAAACATCCTGTACAAACTTACAGATTATATAACAAGCGTACGGTCGCCTACGATGCAAGACGGGTCGCACCGTGTGGAGAAAAGAAAAGACGACGGAGCTCGACTGAGCGTACGCCGCGCTTCGCCAGTCTTCTGCGGCTCGAAGTTGCAACGTCTGCAACCGTACGTACACAGCGTATAGAAACTACATTTGCCTCGAGTGGCAGGGGCTGCCCCACTCTTCGGGGCGCTCCGAGAAACCTCCGGGACGCCTCTGTCGCGTCGCGGACTACATGCTGCCGTCGCCCGCGGCTTGGTCGGGTTGCTGGATCGGCTTGCGAGTCTTCTCTCCTTTCCTCCAGAGCACGATTTCCTGAAGGCAAAGGTGAAACCCAAATTTCAACATGGAATGCATTATGGGACTGGCTCCTGGCGGTTTCACACACAGATACCTGTCGTGGAAGAGCGTCTCGGGATAAAACATTTTCAGTTTTATATGTATCCCTCGACCGAACCGTTGTACAAAGAATCCCGTCTCGTGAGGATGCGGCAAACACTAACTCCAAGAACAAAGTTTCTTTCCGCGGGCTCCGAGACGCGGTGCACTAACTTGCTTCACAGCCGCACCCTTGAAACGGATGAGCCCAGCAAAATCCCGTGAAAGTCAGCGCCAAATAAATTGGAGAGTGAAAATTGCATCCCACCTCGTCTATATAGGCTCCTAAGAGCATCGCCGGTTATTACACTCTCCCAGACCGTTCATCTTTCCATCACAGCTTTCTGAAAGAGGTACCGACAGGATTCTACTTTGCAGTGTTTTCCACGTCGCTCGGTCAAAACTCTCACATTCCCGTCTCTTCCAACCACGACTGCACGTCTCAAACTAGGTCGCGGCTCGTGCCACTTAAGGCCCGTTCACACACATGCGTCCGTAGCGACCGGAACGACTGGAACAACCGAAACGACCGTTCCAAGGGTCTCCAACCGTCAGTTGCCATAGCGACGGAGGGACGCCCGCACGTGTTGTTCACGACGCAAGGAGTTGGAGCGAGCCCAACTTTCCCCGCTGCGTTGGAAACAACCGCAGCGACAGACCAATCACAGGTCGAGGAGAACTGATCGCGCGAGTTGCATGCCGGTCGCGGGCCGGCTCCTTCTAGCTCCAAACATGGCGTCGCCGCGTCGGTGGTGATCGTCGACGTGGACGGCGTGGTGAAAGCTCATCGTTCCGCGTAAAAGCGCTACCCGTGACTGTGAATTGTCGTCGTGTCTCGCTATGATAACCCAGCACGTACTAGAAGGGAAGATCCACCTATTCGTGCGGCGATGTCGTGGCGGCACTCTCAAGACAGCAGAAACGCCCGTGCCGTCGTGTTTGTTTACTTCGACTACAGTGGTGCTTTCTAAGCATTTGTGTCCTCGAACATCGCCCGGATTTCTTATTTGGCGTGCGTGTGCTCAAGTTCAAGGTATTTCTGGCGCGTACCGTATAAAGGATGCGAATTTTCACGCGTTTTCATCACCGGAGAAAAGTGATTAGTGTTAGCAATCCTGAACGCTCGCAACGTCTATCTGATCACAAAATCATATTTTTACGTTGCTATATCGCTGCTAAGATTCAGTAGTCTATTATAATCGTAGAAAAGGCGTGTGGCGAGATTTGTACTATTCGCAAAGTCGTGTATTGGTCTTGATCGTCCAAGACGGCGTACTGTATCTTTTTCTTTTTTTCATCCACTGTACCCTGCAAGCCTATCATGAAAAAAAAAAAATAATAATAAAGCTTTAGGCTATAGAAAACTGTCTGTCTATATTTTGTTACGGGATTGAGTGGAAGTGCGTCCCCTTTTTAGAGGCGCCGCTGAAACAGCTGACGGCGGCGTAGAAGCGGTCGCCGTGCTGACGACCCGCTGCGCTTGTTGCACTGGTTGCAGGTGTGTGTACGCGCGGCGCAGAGCGGTCGTTCCGGTCGCTCCGGTTGCAACGGACGCAGTCGCATGCAACCGACGTGTGTGAACGAGCCTTTAGCGATACACCGCACGTTCGACGCAAACGGGGGAAAAATGCAACTACCACATCCATATTCCTTGTTTTGCATTTGTTAGTAGGCAACTTAAAAAGAAAGGTGCGGCAGAAGGGGAACGTTCTGAACGAGAACACACAATGACAGCGAGGAATAGGCTGGAACTTTTCAAAGAAGCAAAGATTGATCAAATAAAGGCCCAAGCCCAACGGGGTTCGAACTCTGTACCTCCACCTTGCAGCCGCATGTGCCGCCTACAGCACCAACATATCACACACAGCAATATGTTGCACTACGATATAAGGTTACACCATGATATGCGATGACATGGGTATGTAAGACGGACATGTTACAATATACAGGGTGTTTTTTTTTTGTAAGCTTTACAGATTTGTTTAAAGAGCCGGGAAAGCTACACTTATGTGGTTTGTGCAGGTGAGTTATACAGCCAGGGGGACATAGTATAGGGGGCTAATCGTAACAATCAGTCAGCTAATTAAGTATAATTTGTTAATTAACTTTTTAATTAATGAGAACAGACATATGGTTCCTATTAGAAACTTGCTAAGCATCATTGAGAACCACTAAATCAATTATTTTAAGGACAGGTGCAGCAGTTTACGGCGTTCTGAAGAAACGCCTAGCTTGGACACGTTTCTAGGTTTCGGTTCCTTAATTGGAGCGCATCTTTGCACCCGTGGACCACGTCCCCTGTGGTCGCAGCACGAAGCCGCCCCCTCGCCTCCCTCGTAGGATGGAGAGAAGTAGGGCGCACGTGTGTTGCACGTCTCGGCCACTGGGAAGCAGGACCGCGGACGCAGAGATGCGCTAAGATAAGAAACCGAAGCCTAGAAACGCGTCCAAACAGAGCGTTTTCACGGAACGCCGGAAAATGCTGCCCTTGCGTTATATCTTTCAAAAAAGAGTTGATTTAGTGGTTTTCCATGACGCTCAGCAAGTTTCTAATAGGAACCATATGTCTATTTTCACTAATTAAAAAGCTAATTACCAAATTTTACTTAATTAGCCGACAGATCGTTACAATTAGCCCCCTATACAATGTCCCCCTGGCTGTATAACTCAACTGCGCCAAACCGCATACATCTAACTTTCACGGCTTTTTTAAAACAAATCTGTTCAGCTTAAAAAAAACCTGTATGACGGATAGTATGTGCCAGTTGGCTATTTAGTTTTTTTTTTTTTTAAGGCTTTAGAAAATTGTTTGAAAAAATTAGCAAAAGCTACATTAATTCCGTTTGAGCAGGCGAGCTACACAGCCAGGGAGACACAATATAGGAAGGGGGCTAATCGTCAAGTTAAGTCCGACAATTAACTAAAATTTGTTATAAATAACTTTTTTAATTAGTGAAAATAAACATACGATTCCAATTAGAAACTTGCTGAGCGTCATCGAAAACCACTAAATCAATACAGTTTTAAAAAATTTTGAGAATGCGGGAAGCTTGGTATTGCGCCGAAGTTACCGCTCGCGAAACAGGTACAGAGCCAGCAGAGTGATAACACAGACGACAAGATACAAAAACTGAGCGGGAGTGTTTTTGCACTCGCTGCCTTGGGCCCGTTACATGAGTGGGAACTTTATTTAGCATGCAAAAAAAGTTGCAGAAATCGTTTTTTGGGTAGTGTCCCCCCTTAATGGGACACACCCCCTGGGAGGGTCAACTTTTGAACCCTTGACTTAAAATTAATGAAATTTACAGGGTAGGCTGGTGGTCATGCTAGAGGGTGCATAACAAAATTTCAGGTTTGTTGGTGAAATGGGAAAGAAATTAGAGCAGCTTCTATCAGCAACACGCCTACATTGTTTAGTTAATCTATCGTTAAAAAACTATCACAATATTCAAGATTTTTATTTGCTAGATATGTAGCAGAATGCATAGGGGGTGCGGCTATGGAAAGTTTTTTGTAAAAACTCATTTATTTCTATAAATTTTCTCTTCTGAGAAATTGGTCAACTTTTTGGTCTCCTGTGTCTTCGACAAAATGTCAACATTTTTTATGAAAGACATCCGTAAAGTGACAAAAACATTCCATAGCCGCATTCCTTATTAAATTTCAGTCGGGAAAAGTTAAGAATGAGCCTTCCCTCTATAGCCATTATCAAATGATAGATTGACTAAAATGGAATTTATACCAAAAAGTTGAACGAAGAAAAATGTGTTTGAATGTGTTTGTGTGTGTGTGTGTTGAAAAATGTGGTGGACCAGAAAATAATTTATAAAAAATTAACCATGCAGTCTAAACTAATTAAACTTTCTGGGAATACTCTGTAGATGTTAGTGGATATAAATATGTGATTTTTCAAAATAGACTTTTTTGCAGAAATTGTTTTTTCTGGGTAGTGTGTACTAATCCAGAGGTTTTCGATGACACTTAGCAAGTTTCTAACTTAAACCATATGTTTTATTTTCACTAATTAAAAAAAGTTAGTTATAACAAATTTCAGTTCATTATCGGACTTATCACGACGATTAGCCCACTATATTACGTACCCTGGCCGTATAACTCACCCGCACAAATCGCAGTAGTGTACCTTTAGCAGCGTTTTCTATACAGGTATCTTCTAATTAAAATCAGATGCCCCGTAAATACTGTAAACAACTAAATTTTCGCAAGGACCTAATTTTTGCGAATTTCGCGAATCGCATACAATTCGCGAAAAATACGTCCCGCAAACAATCCGGGCAATATGTGAACGCTACGGAAGCTACACTTGATTCGCGAAAATTAGAACCCGCGAATAATTTAAAATGTTCAGCTTTGGCCCGATTCGCGAAAATTTGAGCCCACAAAAATTAAGTCGTTTACAGTAGTCGTACACTGCACACGAGTTTTGTTTGCCCCACCTGCTGCTTGAAGTAGCGTCGTTCCTCTTCGTCCACGAGAACGAGGTTGAGGTAGTAGCGCACCGAGAACTTCTTGTTGATGTCCTTCATGGTCGGCGTCAGGTCGTAGCCGGCCAAGAACAGACGGATCGGTATCGACTCCCCTGCAAGGGCACTGCGCTTCCTTCAGTTGCCACGGCCAGCAAGTCGGCCAAAACGCGTCCCTTTGTGCACGAGAGGGGAGGTACGAGAAAGTGAGGAGTCTTTCCACGCCTCAGATGGGAGGAGCAAAAAGGTGGGAGGGAGTGATCACGTGCACAACCGAGAGAATAGCGTATGCTGCAACTTTGTCCACTTAACCCCCACCCCACCACTCTTCACGGGCGTATGGTAAGAACTGCGCATTAGTGCTATTGCAGCTTCAATGCATTTAATTGATGGCCTAAACCAGACAGTCCTTTTGAGTACCTAGTACCCTACTCAGATACCTTTCAGAGTTGAGTATTTACTACTCTACTCACTACAGCATGCTCATGAATCTCGATGAAGCCTTCAAAGTAACAGCATAAATTGGCTTGGTAACGTATCACGCTACGATTTACCACGAAGGTGCCTGAAGGTGGTGGAAGCATTCAATCAAAATTTCAAAGAGCAAACTTACCTGAGTAAGAAGTAAAAAAACAATAACAAATTTTTCCTACCTACGGCGCCCATCTGCTATCCACACACCCACTGACTGGCGCAACAACCGACAGATGGCGGCGGCGGCCCCTGCGTAACCTTACCACCCGATCGTACCAAAAGCAGACAATGTTTCTGAATAAAAAATGGCACATGCTTAGTAAAGCACATTAACTGGACACAAAACAAATAGAACTGACGGTTTGTCGAGCAAGTTGAGCCACATGTCGTCCACTTTTGACGCGACCGAGCAGTAAGCTTGCGTCGGGGCTGCTGCCGCCATGTGATCTGTTACTGCTATTATTAGGCAAGCGACTCCCATTTTTAGATGTGCTTATTTTGAGTGAGGCAGCTGGTGCTATGTTTTTCTTACGAGGCTGTCATGTTTATTGCTTATGCCGAAAAGGCGGGAAAGGTGGCGGTATTATGATGTATATAAATGACCATTGCTTGTCTGAAAAAAATGTGTCATTCCAACACGCAGAACTGTGCGTTGCAACCGTTAATAAAATTAATGTTTTGTATGTAATGTACACGATTTACAGACTACCTAGTTTGAATATAAACATATTCTGCGATGACTTCAGCCAATTACAGTAATCCCTCGTTATAACGAGATTGCTTTTTACGAATAATCACATTTTTCGAAGTTTGACGCGGTCCCGATCCCAATGCATGCATTTTGAACCTGATTATCCAAAGTGTATCAATGGCCGGAGATGCCCGATACGAAGGACGATCCGCCGAAAGTACAGTATGTAAGCCAGCGCAACCCTTCCAAGATGTGCGCAAAATGCCATTAGCTGCGAAAGGTAGGTATATCGTCTTTCGCCGCTATAAATGCGCGAGGAGCGCGGAGCACGTGCCTTGCATGCGGAGTGTCTGTCACGCCCACCTCTTTGAAGCCGCGACGCACCTGTCCATCGATTCCGACTTGTCGAGTCAAGGGAGCAAAGAAGGCGAGAGATTGTCACTTCGGGAGCTCTGTACGCGCAGAGGAATGCGGCAGCGTGTTGAGTGACAGTTCCGACACTTCAAAGTTCACACGGTGCCCGCGGCCCGGTTCTCGTCGGAATCAAGTCAGGGAAGTGCATACACTGCCGGCGCCCACCTCTTCGGAAGCACCATCCCAAGTTATCTATAAAAATAAAAGAAAGTAAAGCTCTGTCTCACTAACCGTTTAGTACAGCCAAAGCTACAGGGGAGAGACCGTATGCCAACCTGTTCCAGAGGAGAGAAAGGAGGAACGAGAGAGAAGTACTGGGATTCTCCCGTTCCTCCTTTCCTTCCTATTGAACAGGTCGGGATACACCCTCTCCTCTGTAGCTTTGGCTGTACTGTGGTCGACTTGGTCGGTGATGCACCTGTTTTCCAGCTTGAATCTACGCTGCATTTACGGATCGCGTGCGCGTCAAGGCAACGTCTTTGATATCGTGTTCTGCGTTGCGAAGGCAGTACAGCCCGTCTGCCACGAGTACAGTAGCTGCGTGAAACCTGCTTCACTGCTGATGGCGCCACCAAAGCCCGCGCGGAAGTGTTTGACCCTGGAACACAAAGTCAAGCTGATCCGAGAAGTGGAGAGAGGTGGTCGACTGAAGTTACAAATTGCGAAGGAATTCAACATCCCGGCATCAACTGTCGACAGCTTCTCCGCTGCGCGCATACTTGATGTGCCAGCGGATGACACCGAGATCCGTGACGACCTTTACAGAACCGTGCACGAGATCGTCGGTGCAACTCCCGAAAATGACTTTGACTCGTTTAGCGCTTGTGGATGCGGACATCTCGGTTGTCACTCTTGTCACGGATGCCGAGATGGTGGACCTCGTGTGTGGCCAGGGCAAAGACGGAGAGCCGTCGGATGAGGAACCCCGAGAGGTACCCACGACTGGAGAAACACGAAACATGCTTCGTCTTCTTCGCAACAAGGTGGAAGGCGGCGGCAGCGATAACAGCCTCATGTGGTGCTTGAGGTAGCTGGAGGAGGCTTTTTTTAATGCCTGGCAAAAACGCCCGGTAAACTGATCTCCCGTCTTTTATCATGTCTCAGTAAGCCTGGCTCATCAGCAAGCTTTGTTTCATTAAATATATATTTGTTATAAGCCTTCCACACTGTTCCTGTGCACTTTCAAGGTTACCATTACTCTTTTTATGGCTCTCACGTTTTTATTGAATTAGCGCTTTTATCGAATATTTTTGCCGTCCCGTTGACTTCGTTATAACGAGGGATTACTGTACTTCACAAGTTCAATAAAAATAAATACATAGTTCTTGCTGGAGATTTCAACATTGATATCTTAGGACATGAGCCCAAGTTTCAAAAGTTTTTGAAAAAATCCATTTGTCAATTTTGATGCTTTTGGTTTTAGGAAACTAATTATACACCCTCACACTAAATTTCATAACCATGCACCAAATAGTTACGTTGATATAAAATATTTTCAACACATTGTGAGGCAGTAGCAAAGTAAAGGAGTTCAATGTTTGAATGCATTTTTCTCAGTTCAGCTTTTTGCTGCAAATTTCACACTAAGGAATCTTTTGTTCGAAGGTAAAATTATTGTGATACCACAATCAAGATGTTTCTGAACTGAAATCTACTGGGGAATCGGGCTATCTACTTTACTTTGTTTTAAGTTAGGTCCTCAGTGACAAAAAACAATTTTTTCAAAAATTGACATAGGACAGATATGCATCTATCTCATATTTTGAGGTAATCACTCTTCCTGAAATATTTACATTTGAGTTATAAAAACTAGATAGCCCAAAGTCCCACATCCTCCACTTTATATTCAAGCAGTTAAAATGATGCTTAATAGCTTCATTTGCATGTCGTAATGTTGTCCTAGAGAGCTGAAAGTTTGCACAGTACACCTACATCTGAAATTAAAGCTCCCCCGCAAATTTCATTCCGATCACATGAGTAGTTCAGAAGTTCAACCTCTAGCCAGTGTCCTCCCTTAATTGAAACAAAGCAAGGAGTATCGCACTATCTTGACACCCTCTCGTCTTTTGGCCTAGCAAATGTAATTAATAACTATACGCAGGAGGAATACTATGGTAATCAAATTACTAAATCATGTATAAATCATATAGCCACGAGAATCATCAATTTAAAAATATTATCCAAAGTTGCTAATAAAAAAGTAGCTGATAATACATTACTATACTTTTAATACTAGGAGAGGTTGCTGAAAATCCAGATACAGAAATGATACAAAGTGATGCTGGGCAACAAAAAAAATTGATAACTTAAGGGAGGAAGTGGGTTCTCAAAAAATATTTTTTGTTTATTGGTCTCTCCCAATGATTTTTTGCACAGGCATGCAGTTTATTGTGCTGATTTCATAACTGCAATCAGATTTCAGATATCTCTTCTTTGTCAAAAGTTATCAACAAAATAAAATATTAATTAGCTAATTTGAGGAAAAGTTTTAAAAAACCTTCCTATGAAAATTTTAATGCAAAAAGGTATTAATTGCTTCCTAAAGAAATGCCATACAAGCTAAAGCTATTCTTATTTTTTCAGCACCATATAATCATGTAAAAAAATTAAAGTGAATTGAAGACATACAATAGCGGCTATAACAATGTCTAATAATGAATTGCCAGTTTTATATACCACAAAATATCACAATAAAAATAGCTTTAGCTTGCAGCCTAGTTCATTCCAAAGAAAATAGTACCAAGTTTATGAAAATCGGTTGAGCGCAAGTGAATCAAAAAGCCTTCGTGGCTGGAGAAGAGGCTGAAAAAACCAAAGCTGAGAAAATCGACTTTGAAATTTGGGTATGTATAACTAACAAAATTGAAGCTTTAGATGGGTGGAATGCCTTTGGTTTGAATTTCATACTAATGGAGAGACACGGGTAGGGAAAGCAGCCCCATATGCAACAATTGGTTAGCCCTCAGAAGGGCTTTTTGAGGGGACGCGGGGACGTTTTCAAAGCACCAGCTTGTGAATGGGCGCGGCCATTCCGCACTGCTCACATTTGGTGGTCGCGAAGAACATGTTCAACACGTTCAAATCCACGATCACGAACTGCGTGCCGAAATCTGTCTCTTTATCCTCGACAGTGACATTGAGGAGGTCAAACTTCCGTTGTGTGGCAGACTTCGCGGCCAAATCCTACTTCATCTCGTCACCCCGCGCCGCACGTTGAGCAGTTTCGTTTGCCGTGTAGAAATGCGAGTCGAGCCGTGACGCACCAGGGCCGAAGCCGTCATCTTCTTCATTGCTCACAACAGGGGTGGGCACCTCGGAAGACGATGCAGCTGCTGGCAGCTGAACTTGCCGCATGTCCGCCGCAAGCAATGCGGCTGGCGATGCGAGCGAAGTCCTCTTGTTTTACGCCCGACGCTTCCGCTTGCCGTACGCACGCTGCATTGAAAGCTTCGCGCTAGGCATCGCAATCACTACCGATGTCTCCTAAAGACGTCGAACTAAACAAAGCAGGCGAACGCCGAAAAATAACGTGCTTGAAGCGAAAACGCAACTGCTAGCAGACGACAAACAACGATATCGGCTGCTCCCGACTCCTTCCGCGCCGCCAGGAAGGAGAGGAGGGAGAGGAGAATGACATTTTTTAGGAGAGGAGGCGTGCGCTTCGGCCAATAGCGACAGCGCTTGCTGCGGCCCGTGCTTCTTAGCCAATCGGTAGCTCGGTTTCTTTCTCCGGGGAAACGCGGTATTCTGTGCTTTCCCCGGGCGGACGCCATTTTTAATGGCGCCAAAAATGTAGACAAAGATGCAAGCTTTCGAACGAGACCAAAATGGTCGCGAATGGGCGCGAACGGGCGGAGCGCGGAGGGCGCGGGTTTCAACGTCGGTTTTCTCTTTCGGAGAGATTTTGAGCGCGTTCCGCGCGACGTAATTATCGTTTTTTTTATACTTTGCGTTTGAATTACGGTATAATATTTTGGAGAGAGGTGCTCGGATATGTAAGGCACTCAAATACAGGATTTTTGAAAAATTAACTTTTTCGCGATTTGTTGCATTTTTAGGACCCGCGTCCCCCCTTAATTCAAACGTATAACTGGAATTTTCTGTTACAGTATGATCATGCTACAGCTTATGATAAACTTGTGAAAACGGTTCAGAACATTTATTCCAGTAGTACCAGAAAAGTCAAGTTGACGAAACGGAGGCCCGAGAATATTTGGATCAACAAGAAAATTTGAGAATTATGTTATTATAAAGACAAGCTTTGGAATAGATGTAGCCAAATCCAGGAAACACCCAGCTAAGAAATTAATTTCACGAAATTCGTAACGAAATGACAGCAAAAATATGCATAAAAAAAAAAAAAGGAAACATTCAATCAAGAAAAAATTCGAAGGAAACCTGAAACTTCGTAAACCAGTTTGGCAGGAAAACTAAAACTCGTGTGGATGACACAATTCAGAAACATTTTCAAGGGTCAACTTCTCATGCGGCATTAGCAAAGTCTTTTAACAAATGTTTTATTGACTCCGTCAAAAAGATAAAAAATGAAATTCCACCGGTTTGTTATGTTTCTGTCACTCCACAAGTCAAGTGCTTTAGTTCAGCGTATTTGCCTTATATAATAGAAGATGACTTTTTGCGAATGATTAATTATACGTCAATAACTAAGCCACCAGGGTTTGACAGCATTATGATCCGAGATATTAGGTATAATTTTGATAGACTGAAGCAGATCTTACAAAACATTATTAATGATATCCTTTATGCCAGAAGTATTCCCAAGAGCCTAAAGGTCTCGATTATAGATCCTATATATAAAAATGGAAAACATCAGGAATTAGAAAGCTACAGACTACCTAATTGCTATTCTACCTGTCATAACTCATAATTAGAAAATGGGTACAAATTACGATGACTAGCTTCAGCGATACATTTTCTTTATTAAGTAATACCCAATGTGGGTTCCGACACCAAAAAAGTACTATTACACTTTGAAAAGTTTTTGCAGCTTGCGTTAACAAAGCATTGGACTACAATAAGATTGTACTAGCACTGTTTATAGATCTAGTGAAGGCTTTCGATACTGCTGATCATTCTCTAACGCTGATAAGCTAGACAGACTAGGTTTCAGAGGCCCGTTTTATAACTTTCTTCAGGACTATTTTAAGGATAGGTTGCAATTAGTTAAAATATTTAATAATGTAAGCAGTAGAGCTAATGTGCAATGTGGTGTGCTACAGAGAATCACTTTGGGGCCCGCATTATTTAATATTTACGTAAATGATTTAGGAGTTTTGCCGTTGCAGCCAAAGATATATCAGTATGCTGATGATACAATGTTAGTTTTACCGCAGGATAACTACGATGAGGCAATTTCTGTCTTTCAAAAAGATATAAATACATTGATGGAATGGTTTAACTCAAATGTTATTTCAATGAACTTGTCAAAACTAAGCTTATTTCCTTCCGAAACGCTCACAAATGAATTTCCCAGTCACCTACAATTTTATTTCATTCGTCTCAGTGCATGAATCGTCATTGTAAGCCTTTGCTTTATGACAAATCAGTCAAATACTATTTAGGTTTAAATGTTGACAAACACCTGTCTTGGAATCAACATGTTGAATATGTAACTAAAAACTGTGCACTGTTTCAGCTTATTTATTTAAGATAAGAGGTATCTGTAGTATGAAGACAAGATTACTACTAGTGTTCAGATCTTTAGCGGAATCTATTCTACGATATGGGATTACTTTATATGGGCACTGTTTGCGATACAAAACAAGGTCAATAGACAAAATTTTAAAACATGATAAACAACACTGCATATGGAACATCTTACGAAACGTTAGAACTAGAAGAGAAAGCAAAGAAACTCCAGATTTTGTTTCTTAAATAGCTTAATATATGTTACGCTTATAAATTATTATTTTGATTCTATTTTTAAACTTGAGGTTTACAAGGAAAAACACTTACGGCGCACGGAGAGGTTTAAGATCTCTAGAGTGTATACACAATACGGAAAAAGATTTAGAAATACCTTCCTTATTCAATAAACTCAATGGTGCTACTTCTTCTAAGAAATTTATTGCAAATTTTCTGTTTTTTGTGTCTTTGCTCTTGACTGATTGTTTATGATCTACCGCAAAGTTCCGAAAGAACGCCCATCCAAAATGAAGAGATAAATGGTGAAAAACATGGGGTGGGCTATCTTTGGGGACGCCACAGCAAAACTTTATCAAAAACCGGCTACAAACCACGTGACGCGGGAACTGATACCGCAGATCGCGGACACCGCAAATTCGTGTTTCGCGATGCGATAAACACGCAAGAAGAATTCGCTACCAACTCCTGTGTCACAGGAAAGGATACCGCAGCTTGCGGACGCAGCAGATTCACGTTTAATGCTGCGAAAGACAAGCAAAAATTTGCCGGGAACTCGCATCTCACGGGAACGAATGCCGCATATCGCGGACGCAGCAGATTCGCATCTCGCAGTGCAACATATACGTGGGAACAACTCGCGTGTAACGGGAGCCGATATCGCATGCACAGATCACGGACAAAAACGCGAGAGCCCGCTATAAACTCGCTGGTCAGACGTGCCGGTACAGCAAATTGCACGGTTGATGCGATTCCCGTCGGACATTGCGTGACGTCCGACGGAAATCAGGGGGGTGGGCGATGTTTCAAAATTTTTATGTTACAGATATTTACCCAGAAAAACGGGATGGGCGATCTCGTGGGGGAGGGCGCCCTTACGGAATTTTACGGTAGTGTGATATGTGCCTGACTGTCTGCTTGATCCTTATTTTTTTCAATTAATTTTTTCTTTTCACTGGCTGAAAATTGTTTTTTTTTTTTTTTCGACATGGAATTTTTTAATGTGTTCATATTCGTTGTTTATTTTTTTTTTTTTTAAAGGGCCTGCAAGGACTTTTTTACTGGTTATTAATTTGCACCCAACCTGAGCGCACTGAACGTAGTAACTTAATGAAACTTTTCTTTTCTCGAATTTCACTTTATTTTAAAAGTTCTAGGCAAATTAAGATTACAAAGACAAGCAAAAAATAACCTCCTTCATGACGTCCTTGGTTGCTTGAGTGGCCGTGAACTGGAGGAGGGGTAGTGAGCTCAGCGAGCGCTCACGGATGCCGCACTCTGTGTCGACGGCTCGAGAGGGCACCACTAAAGCACGTTCTGGATAGGCTGTATGAAGCGCGCAGCCAGGGCGGCTCGCATTGCATTTGCTGCGCAATTAAACACTAATTCGGCATGACACCTCATTGGCCACAAACAGACAGCAAACATGGGGTAAAGATCAGTTCAGAACGGGAGCCACTTCGTGCTGCCATACCACCAAACAGCCAAACCGCAAGCCAAACTCGCCAAAGGCCTTCGAAATGCTCGGAACCAGTCGGATCCTCGAGCCCATATATGACTGCAGCGCCGCCGCGTACATACGGGACCTTTCTACGCTCGCCACTCGCCGGTGCATGATCCCACTACACATTTCTAGTATGCGCCACCTTTTCCACCGCTTGGTGGCAGGTATGTCGATGGGTCATTTCTTGTTTCCGCACTTTATAAACTGCATTTGTTTCTTTTCTGATCTAAAGTACGGAACAAAAACTACTTTCATAAATAATTAAAACGGTTGGCACCACTTATATTTTGTATTTCTACTAAAAAGAAATTTTAGCGGCTCTAACCAGTAGTAAGCCCAGGACCAAAGACTTCACATATCGCGTGCTTTCGACACAGTGGGTCGGCCCCGTAGGTAAAGGAGGTTTTCGCGTCATCTGGTTAAAATATGACGCACTGATATTTAGTCACTCTCACCGTGCATGCTGGCTTGCCTGAACCCCAAGAGACGTGGAAGCCGCAAAAAAGGTATACTCTTAAATATGATTGCAGGGCCCCTTTAAATACCTTCTTTGAGTATTTGGTACGAGCGTACGAGACACCCACCCCTGACTGGCGCTCCGTCCATGATCTCGTACTTGGCGATGGTCTCATTCTCGTTGAAGGTGTTGGGACCCGACCCCGTGGTCTCCCGCTTGATGATGGCAATCTCCATGTGCTTGATCTTGATGCGCACCAGCAGGAAGTAGATCTTGCCCACGATCACGTCCTTTAGGTGGTACCTGGGACCGGACGTCACCGTTCGTCGAAGCCGTATAATGTGACAAAACTCTAGGCCTAACTCGCATCCACCACTAGGTGAGCGCGTGGCCGGAGATGTTTGGCACACGCCACGCAGAGTACCAAAAGTTTCTTAGATTACGAATCAAGCGAGGGCATGCAAGCGTATAGAGAGGTGCTGTCTGCATTTCTAGCTAAACACATTGAAGCAGAAATGTTGCTACCGACCGTGCAACTCTACGGAAAACTGGGCCGTTTTGGTTCGACTTTCGAGCGGAGCATGAAAACCGAGCCCCGTCTTGTCGCATACGTGGCAGAGTTGGAAACGCTCGCGGCTGCCATGCAGAGGAACTGGGTTCGAACCCCGCTCAGCCCAGTTCTTTCTTTTCTGGAAACTTTTCTGAAAAGTTCCAACTTATTCTCGGCTGTAATTTTGTGTGTTCTGGTTAGGAACATTCCCAAAAGTACCATGCGCATAAAAGCGGCGGTAACGACTCGTTTCGGAATGGGCGCTCTTCCGTCGCTGTGGTACCTTCCTCTTTAGTTTGTAGGCGCAAGTTTGCCTTTACTTAAATGTTTATTTTCAGTTCTGAATCCACCTTCACCATTTATTCGTAACAATACATTATACCAGTCATTCATTTGCACAGACATCACGAAACATTCTGCCTTTCCGTACATCGCAGCCTAAGGGCTAAGGACAAATAAGCCGTCAAACGACGGCCAAAGTCGCCGGTTTCTTTGTCGTTTAACGGAAGATTACTCGGAGAGGCACACTCACTTGGACTTGTTGTACTCGAACTCGATGTGGAGGCAGTCCTCGATGCCCACCTCCATCTTGATGGAGGAGTTGATCTCGGGGTAGGAGGACAGCGTGTGCACCACCATCTCCATCTCCTTCACCAGGTCGGTTAGCCGACGCACCAGGGTCACCCGCAGGAAGTACCTGTGGGGAGCCACACCGGGCATCACTCATTACACTGCCCCCTCCAGGGACGTCACAACAGCTCCCGGGTACTTTATAAGTTACACTGCCCTGTTACAAAGGTGGAAGTTGCTTTAAGTGTTTGTTTTTTTCCTCAGAATTGACGGTGTGGATGAGAACTATGGTGCCTGAAACACCCCTTGAAAAGCCACTTATAAGTCTGTGAAAGTCTCTAAGTGACCGTGAAAAACATTTGAGGATTGTTTTTACCGAAAAAACTAACTATGCATTGCCGCCGAATGCTCAGTCTCCGCCCAAAATGTAGCACTAGCGGTCGAGGCCATGTGTCAAAGTCTCAGAGCTTACCGTTATCTGATCAATAAGTTATAAGCAATTTTCAAAAATTTTCGATTAGGAAATGGGGCCCATTCCCAGACACTAAAGCCATTCATCCCTATGCATTTGTGGGCTTTGTCGGCCACCTTTTCCCTATTTAAACTTTCCAAAAATCGCTTGTAGCTTTTTAATGCATAGTTTACTTTTGCAGTGAAAGAAAACAACATTGTAAACTTTCTTTGCACACACTGCAGACACGGGTTAATGAATGAAACCGTGCGGTGTGAATGCTGCAACAATTGTCAGGAAGACGGGAGTAAACAAAGGATTTTCTTTTCCCCTTTCTACGACTTTGTTGCGGCCTTTTGAAAAGCACAACTCCAACCAAGAAAATTTCTTAAAATCATTGGCGCCATCCACTGACAAGTCAGGAAGTGCCTTCGGCGACTCCCTAAAAAAAAACTATAACTCGATGACACCTCTTATGTTGTCGCGTTATGGGCGTTATCCAAAAGGAAAACAGCATTGTAAGGTATTAAAACTCGAAATGTGCGGCTACATGAACTTCACACCATTACTAGTATACTCAACCTCAGATTAAAAAAAAATGTGAGGCATCACCGATTAACGTGAAATCGTGAAATGTTCTTTGGCTAGGCGTTCGGCATTTCGTGAAGCCCGGATAAAAGCGTGGCTGCGAGGCTCGACACCGATTGGTTCACGGGTGGGAGGGGGAGAGTGAGGGGCTCGAAACCGATGGGTAATGGGGAGACCGCACGACAAGGGGGGTAGGTGAGGGGGAGTGAGGTAGGGGAATCTCGACCACCTCTGCTCACAGAGGGAGAGGAGCTCGAGAGTATGGAAAGCTCTGGAAGATCGCCGAATTTATTGGTCCGATTAGCGGCAGTATCACTTCCTTCTAGGAACAACTATCAAGTGGACACATGGTGCGCGCTAAGCTATCCGATGAAGAGTGCCGTGAACGTAGGCGTCTGGCGTCTGGAAACTCTGAGCATTGCTAAACGTTTGTGATGCTTGAACGTTTCACATATGCAACACAATGGCCTAGCGATTTGCTACAAAAAATTGTTATCAATACACACCTTGGTGCTTCGGATTCAATCTCGGGCGTTCCTATCGACCAACGTCGGAATCCCATTGGCTATGGAGCGACCATGAAATGCATGGGACTTGCCTTTCTTAAGGGGGATTCACCCGCGATTTATTTGTAGCCTTTTCCTCCTAAATGGCGCCGATTTGTTTTTCCAGAACAAACGACTCACTCCCAGCTGTGTATGCAGCTCGGGCGCTCTGGGTCGGCTCGGGCCACGGGGTGTTTGCCGTTGATCTAGGCGAGCTGGAGCTAGATGCTCGCAGGACACGAGCCAGTGATGTGGAACTGGCTCCGATTACTGACAGACTACGAAGCTAGAACCACAATCGAACTGTTTGAACCTATTAGGGGAAAACCATATCTGCCGATTATGTTGTGCGTTGGTTGTGCGAGCTGGTTGCCAGCACGTAGTATCGCGACTTGTGGAGCCACTAACACAACTGACGCCTCGGTCGCGTGTACCGACCTCGGCGGCATTTGACGTCGTCGCCCGTTCGTCGCATGAAGTTTGGCGCCAACAAATATAAGACAGCTTGCGCCACCTACCCAAGAAATTAAGTCGCTTGTCCTGTATACTTCTTGTCCTTGTCTTTTTTGCGCTATTTTTAATGTTTAATTAAGAACCAAAAGTATGATTTCTTTCCTTCGCAAATTTGCTTACCCTCTGCAATTTCGTAACTATCACCAGGTGGTGTGGGATATCACCAAGATGACCTTTGGGCAATAGGGCAGAACAAACTCAAAACTTTACCCCCCACCTCTTTCCCTTGGCAAGGGAGTTGCCAATTTTCCTCTGGTCAAACCTAGTCAGCGTTACCTGGCACCGGGCCTGCTGGAAGACTGGGTGGAGACTTTGGGCCGGAAAAACCCGGGAGGGTGTCCCAATTTTCCTCTGTGCCGCCTGTCCCCAGCTGTGTCAGTTAGTTGCACATCATTCAATTCTTCCTAGATAATTTCCACCAGTCTTCTAATCTCCTCTTTGTTATTAAAATTCACTTATCATCCATTCTTCCATTCTCGTCTGCAAACCCCAGCGCTCCGGCTAAACCTGTCGCCCCCTCCGGGAGGGCTGGAGCTAGCCCTGGGCACCTCAACACCACATGTTCAAACCCCACTGGATTCCCAAAGTTGCCAGACAAAAACGAAAACTTTTCCAAATACCAATTCGTTCTCAGATTTGTTCGCTTCGGCACAGTTTGGTGCAACTGGATCACCTTTGCAAGTACCGACAACCGCTGTTGCCAAACGTTGGTGGAGACATGCGCCACGAGCAAGTGCTGCACCGCCATTTGCTTCCAAGGGCCTCACGAGACAGGGACATTGTGCATTGGCTCATTTGAGGCTTCTGGCAAGACAAACACACGCATATCGAGGGACCTTACTGAGAGCATATGCCTTTTCGTTTTGGTCTGTGGGCTCGCGGAGCGTGAGCCCACAGACCACGTGGCATGTTCTTATCGCTGGATTGGTGGCATAGCTCACAGCATCGACCGCGGTCTATTTGAAAATGAAAGTGCCGTGCGCAGCAGTGGGGCATTGCAATTTGCACATTGCCACGGCATTTTACGTCATACATTCGTTACCTCTCATTGGTCGCATTCATTGTGTGGCACAGCCGACATAAATCACGCACAGATTATTGTCTCGACGCGGGGATATCTCGCTAATGGGCAAAACCGATCTTGGCGGCAAACACGTGCCACAAGCCGCCATCCGTGCGAACTCGAGAAAAGAAAACAACAACAAACGCTCTTGCTTGAAACACATGTTGCTGGTGCCGCCATCTCGTTGAACTTGTTGAAAATGAATCTGTCCTGTCATATTTATTTACACCAATACGCAAATACTAAAATATGCACTCTTCTCGCCATGGTCTTAAAACTAAGGTTGGAGAAGCCTCTGGTATGTACTACCATATGTTTTGACAGGTTTTTTTTTTTCTTCTAAGTAATGTAAATTTTTTAATTGCCTGAAAATGCGCTGAAAACACTCAAAGCAATCATATTTCTGGATTTTACTAAAAATCAACGGCGCTTTTAGGAGAAAATCTGAGGTCCGTACGACCTTCATTACGTCTTCGTAATGACCCTCCGAAAGAATCAACATTCATGCATTCCTGAAAAACTCAGGTCTGTGCAGCGAAATACGCCCATTCAGTGACGTGTGGATGAATCTGCCCCAACCCCTCAGCGACTATAGTCGAGTGAACCTACCTCAGCCTGACATTGGAGCCTGTGTAGGACTCGTAGGGCTTCTCCACATTGACAAACTCGAAGCTGTAGCTGGCGTTCTGGGTCAGCTCTCCGGGACGCGCCAGTTCCTTGACGAGCGAAGCAAACTCGTGGTGGTTGCCCCGGTCGTAGTACAGCTCTGCAAGGGAACAAGCGCAGCCGTCGAGGCTCGAGGACGCAGCCGAAATCGTATCTTCTCCAATGGTAAGAATTACAATAATATTTTTCTCTCGGCTTCGTTTATTTATGGTTCATTGGGCAGCTGTTTACTGTCCACTAGCCAGAAAAAAGAAATTTAAGCAAAAAAAGTTGATCTTTGAAAATGCCATATTTACATCAACCAACATCTACCGAGTATTCCCAGAAATTTGCATTAGTTTACACTGAATAGTTATATTTTTATAAATTATTTTCTGTCCACTGATGCTAAAGAAAAGATAGGGGTTGGAGCACTTTGAACACATTTTTCTCCGTTGAAGCTTTTTGGCATGAATTTCACTTTAGGAAAACTATCCTTTGGTAATGGAACAAAAGGAAAGACTCGCTCATTGTTTTTTCTAACTGGAATTTTATGGGAAATGCAACTGTGGAATTATTTTTTTGAATTTCTGTATGTCTTTTATGAAAGACATTAATATTTTGTCAACGACAAAAAAGGCAAAAAATGTATTTGATTTGTCACCGTGACGTTAGCATAAAATAAATTACTTTTAGGAAGTTTCGTTTTCAAAGTTGCTTTCTCCAGGCATTGTGCTGCAGATCTCGTGAAGAAAAACGTTGTGTGTTACATTAGTTTTCTAGCGATACTTTTGCTAAACAAAGTCAGTGCGTTTCTGATAAAAACGACTATAATTTCTTTTACAATTCAGGTACACAGATGAAACTTTGCACCGCATTCTGCCTCGCAACTGCCAGTATATACTGTACATTTCATTCATGTTACGCCAAACATTCAAAGGTTGATTATTTTGCCGTTTGTTTATATGTATAGAGATTTCCACCCCTGTAATCACCCTCAAGGGTTGCAAGTATGAGTAAATGAAATTATTAATAATAATACCAGTTTATCAGACAATTATTTGCACATAATGGTTTAGAATAGGGGTCTCCCAACCCCGGCCGGCGGACGTTTTCCAACCGGCCCGCGGCTGCCATCTGCAGTCTTTCCGATGAAGCCCGGCTTGCGCACCGCTAGCCCCGGCTGCTGCTGACAGGTCTGCTGCACTGCTAGCAGCAGACCTGCCGCTAGCGGTGCAAAAAGAATTGCGCGTAAAGAAACGGTGTCGAGACGTGCTCCAAATGCGCAAACTAACATAACAGAAAGATGACAGAAAACTATGTCGTAATGCGGGTCCTCTCGCCGTATTATTGATTGAACATTGTCCTCACCAGCACTACCATTCCTAGTCCCTTCATGTCTGTGTAGCTGCGTTAAAATTCCATTGCAGTCCCGTGTACACCCGTGAGCGATATGAAGGTGAACAGCCCTCTTCTTGTTTTTGATGCTCCTGCAAGTTTTGGAACAAGCTCTGTTCCAGAAGAGGTCTAGAACGCAAAGTTTAGACCCTTGGCCACGTACCATTTGAGACGTTGAGAGTTAATATAGCTATAGGGAGCCGTGAAACAAGCTAACAACCAGGTAAGGTGTTCACCTTCATATTTCCGGCAGGTGTACATTGCGCTTTGTGTCCTCTGTCGCAACTATCACATATTGTCAGCATTAGACTTGTCATTCTAATTAGTCCTTTGCACCGCGTGAATGTGCAAAATTTTCCACGCGCTTTGAATAATGGCTGGCGAGTTTTCTTGGCCACACGTGTTGCCTACTGTCATAATTCGATAAATATTAAATTTCAAATTCAAGCTTATGTATTAATTCACTTAGTGTGTCTTCAGGCTTTAACATTCATTTCTGTGTTTAAATGCATACTTATTTAGGTTTATTCATTTAGTTTTTCTTCATTTATGATCACTCTTTTTTTCCCCTGGCCCTCGAGACTGTGACAGATCTCTAATCCGGCCCCTCAGCCAGAAAGTTTGGAGACTCGTGGTTTAGATGGCCCACAAAAGCAAGCGAGTGCTTGTGCGGGGACCATCGCATCCAGTATCATGCTCAAAACATTGTCTTATTAAATCGCAAAAATAAAGCTAATGAACGGCAAAGAAAGAGAGAAAATTGTGCACGACAATACGACAACACAAGAACACCGCTCCTTTATTTTCTGTTTTATGCAATCTTAAGAAATTTGATTGAATTCGAGGGAAAATGGTACTATTTTCTCAAACGCTGTCCGTAATTAGTGTAAACCTTAATAGCAAAGGTTTTTGAACGTGAAAGCAGCCATGCTTATGTGCACGTATCAACTGCATTTTGGAGGGAGGCAGAGGGTTACTGAAGCGCGGCCTGGTGTGGCCATAACCAGACTTGCTCATGGAAAACATGTCTATAAAAAGTGCTCGTTCCCTTCCCTGCAAACCAAACACACACAAAATATCTTTTACGTTCGCTCACCTCACACCGAGCGCAGGGGAATATACGCAGCAGCAATTTCAACAATTTCACAGACCGGCAGATCGATCGTGTCTCGGAATTCAGCGTGAATGGAAGGTTCGTTTTGCACCGCCACGCAAGCGCCATAGCAGCACTCACCTATCTGACCGATGAACTCAATCTTGATTCCCTGGTGCTCCAGCTTGGAGCCGGGCTTCTTGAGGGTCACGTTCACCTTTCCCGAGACCGACTCGCCGTCGTAGAACAGCAGGTGCTTCTCCTTCTTGCCGTCCTCCGTCTTCATCTCCGCCATTTTGCGGTTCTCTGTTCCGCTCAGGATGATGTCAATGTCGGCACTCTGGCCGAGTCCAAAGAACGCCTGCGGCCGAGGAGCGCCACAACGTCAGCAGGAGGAAGGCCTCCCCCGAAATCCTCGAGGTGACCACTTCGGTTACGATCGTTAGCGAAGTAATCATAAACGCAATGTGTTTCGAGCAATGCCATCGTCGGGGCGTAAACTAGGAAAATGTTTGGTCTCTAATTGGGCCTCGGTTGGTCGTCTCCCCTTTTTAATTAGTGAACAAGGTGGTGTGCCTGGCAGCCGCAATTAGTCACATTAAAACGAGGCAGTTGACGCTCTTGAGCTGATCACATCAGTTATAATTAGGGTTCTGGTTTTTGGGTTCGTCTTCCTTGAAGACTCGAGGGTGTTTTTCTCGGTTTATTTTGTCCCACAGATTCCGGGGTTTTTGCCATGCCAATTTTTAGGATCAGACCAAAAAAAAAAAGAAAAAAAGTCTGCATTTATTTGGGCTTATATTTAGGAAAACAGCAAAAAGATGGGTGGGGATTTTTCTAGCTCCAGAAAACAAGCGCTTGACCCGAAGCTTGGAAAACGTCATGAAAGCTTGCAGCCTCGCAGTCAGTTCGAAGAGGGCTGTGTCCAGGTAAACACAAAATAAAGCTACAAAAAAGATTTCTTCCAATAATTGTTTTTTTTTTTTTTAGGACTGCTTTAAAGGGATACTACAACGTAATTTCGGCGCTCATTTTTTGGTCTATATGTGTTCAAAGGAGCAGTATCACATCGAACATACCAATATCTTGTTAAAAAAAGTCTCGAAAAGAATTTTAAAACGAATTAAACGGTTAGCAAAGAGCACCTGGTGGATGTCGCTAACGCCTCGCTTGTAATGCCCGTCTAGGAACCTTGACAGCTAGTGACGGTGAGTGTCTCGCCTCCGGCCACGACGAGAGAAGAGGGGAAGGAGGAACTCCCCTCTTCCCGAGAATGCCTTTTGTGTGTCGTAGAAGTCGCTATTGTCCCCCTACAAGATTATAGAAGATTAACCCGTCACTCAAAATTCGTACAAAAGCAGCCGCTTCGGTGGCTGGAACGACTAGGCCATCCTCTCGACGTCAGCCTCGCCGTATCTTTGCTCGTCCCGAGACGACCTACATCACGATTGCATTGGATGTCACGTGGTCTCCGCTGGGCCTTCTCCGAGCGCTTGCCAGAGTGGGCCGTTTATAACGAAAAATACAGCCACCAGGCTCAAAACACAAACGCGCGATTGTCATTTACGGATATTGTGGGTCATATACTACCTATTTTTGAACACGACGGGAATATTTAAAATTTCGTTGAAGTATCCCTTTAACTATAGGAGTTTTTTAGTTTTTCTCTATATTGATGAAACCTGCTCGGGACTTACTGGGTGATTCAAGGAGAGGCCAGGCTCTTTAAATCGACCGCAAAATTCGGTTTCTTAACCTATCGCGCCACGATTTTGTGCAGCGTTGCCCACAGATGATGCATTTTTTTTTTGTAAAATTTGCAAAGAGCGAACTTACCCGAGGAAAAAGTAAAGAAAGAAAAAGGCTTAGCTCCTATGGAAATGCAGCAAAGCCACCGGTCTTCAAACAACACGGCGCCGTTTCGCACGGGAGACAAGAGATGGAGCAAGCGGTCGCGACGCCAACTGCCGCCAACGAACGAGCATACGGCGCCGAGAGCCGGCGTCTTTAGCAGACAAGGAACTGCAGTTCCTTGTTGTTACCGCACCTGTTTTCGTTTCTGCGACTGTCAACGCCTGCGGAACGCGCGCCGCTTTTGAGTCGAAAAGATTGTCTGCTAAAGAGGCCAGCTCTCGGCGCCGTATGCTCGTTCATTGGCGGCGTTCGTTGCGCCATCTCTTGTCTCCCGTGCGAAACGGCGCCGTGTTGTTTGAAGACCGGTGGCATCACTGCGTTTCCATAGGAGCTAAGCCTTTTTCTTTCTTTACTTTTTCCTCATGTAAGTTCGTTCTTTGCAAATTTTACAAAAAAAATGCACCATCTGTGGGCAACGCTGCACAAAATCGTAGCGCGATAGGTTAAGAAAACGAATTTTGCGGTCGATTTAAAGAGCCTGGCTCCCCTTGAATCACCCAGTAGTTTTAGGGGTTCACTGGTATTTACTGAAAACATGAAACTAGTTATAACCTAATCAAAACCTTAATCACAAATGCTATGTTTTGAGCAATGCCATTGTCGAAGCGTAAACAAGATAGTGTCACTGGCAACTGCAATTAGTAAAATTTTAGAAATTAAGGTGCTCCTTTGCTTTATTACCCAAACTTACCAAAGGCAGGATGCGCATTAGCGACAGATGCTCAAATCTGGGCAATGCAATGGCACGACGCCACTGTGACGTGATGCTGCCAGGTCTTAGTGCCATGGACGGACATCATGTCACGTTGCACCACGACAGGCTCGACACCTAACGTTACTATTGATAAAATAATGTTATTGGCACCTAGAGGTCAAGTGACATCACGACTTTGCATCGCGAGTCATGCGACACCATGATATGACATGTGATCCGCAAAGGCGTTAGCTAGGTGACCGTATGACCCCTTTTGATGTCTTGCTAAATTTAGTGGCCTCTTACCCCGTTAAATGTATTTACGGCTACGGCTACGAGATGGCTACACCATCGTTCAATTGGTCAACAGATGGGTTCTTGCAGCCCACCTGTTGACCAATTGCACGATGGTGGTGACATCAGAATGGCAAAATACCTTCAGAAACGCTTTGCCGTTTCATATGGCTAATGTATTTCTTTCCTGCCACGGGCTGTACAGTAATATACGAAGGTTGTAGGGTTCAATGGGTTTGAGTGACTCTAATAGCAGTTCTATTGCTTTTCTCTCGAATAAACCTTTTCGGAAGATTTATTTTTCTCTTATGAGTCAAGTAACTGCCAAGTCTGTTTTCAGTACTTGTAAATATCTTCGGCGTCCCTCATCTCCACGAGTCTCATTGCTGGCTACGCCTAGCATCACGACGTATCATGTTGACAACACCGACGCTTTCACTCCAGCATCCATCTCGGATAACCTCGCGGATCGTCTCACGGCTAATCCGAGGGAAGATCCACGAGCTGACTTCACCGCTCACCACCACTCGGCTACGTTGTGACGAGGTCGTGTTTACCGATAGCTATCGCGAAGAATTCGAGTCGACTGCGCTCAGGGACGCGCACGGCGCGAACCATCACGCTTGTTGAAGTCGGAGATGGTGATAGCAGGCCGAAATATAAACAAAAAAAGAAAGAAGTTCGGTATTATCAACGAGCGCTAGGTTTCGGCTGCGCATTTTTTGCGGCGAGTGATGTAGCTCAAAGAGCATGCCACAGTCGGGTAGTGGGCGTCATCGCCGGTCACGCTGGCGATTGCGGACTGACTGTCTCACGAAATACGTTGAGCGCGGGTCAAACACGTTAGTTTAGCGCGGGATTTAAAGAACCGTTTGTGGTTTCCGGCAATAATGCGCTTCGAAAGCAGAGTCGTCTACGTACCATTTTGATCCGCTCTCAGGCCGCCTGCTTCGAGTGCCTGCTGGACGCCGCACGCACCCTCTCTCAACGATCCGCTCTCTCAAGATGGTAGACAGAAATATCGCTCGTTATCGCCTTATTCTTCCCTAATCGACGTAATTCGTGCAGATCTGGCGTTGGGCTGAGCGAACGCGACGGCATAAACGACTCTTCCTTGCCAGCCAACCTCGCAATTTCGCTTGATTTCTTATGTTTGGTTTAGTTTGTGTTTTGGTTGGTCCAGTTTTTCTGCCCACTATTTTTTGTACTTTTCTTACTAAAAGTATGTCTCAAAGTTTGTAAGTAATATAATATGTTAATGTTTTTTTTAAATTTAATTGTAATTATTTATTTTAAATGCATGGATGTGTTACAACTTGTTCTTGGTTGTTGTTGGTTTTTTTGTCTGGCTACTAGCGCCACATTTTATTGCAATAGATAACAATACTAATACGTCCAGTCCTGGAGTGCGTCGATTTTTGTTTGCCGGTGTGCGAGTGTTGGACATAGAATGTGAGTTTATCGCATTGTTTTCTTTCAAGTAGAATTAACGTTACCCCGACAATCCGACTTTTAGACATCTTAGAATTTTGCCATGGTGTCTGCGCATTGTACAAATCTGTACTGCCGTTTGCGTCTAGGGGACGACGCTCTCAGTTTGATTACCGGCTTGTCACGTTAGCGTTCTTCATTGTGCGGTCTAGAACACCGCCTCGGCGTAATCGCTAACTGTTGGCGTTGTCTGTAACCTCTTCCGAACAGAAACATGATGGATATACGTCCGAACCACACGATCTACATCAACAACCTGAACGAGAAGGTCAAGAAGGATGGTAAGTCGTACCGCGTTTTCCCGGCGTCTGTGTTGTCAATGGACCTTGTGCAAGAGTCTGTAAATCGCTGGAAATGAATTACGTCTGCACTTGCGTACCGCCGTGCGCGTTTTCCCGGCGTCTCACCGTGTTGTCAGTAAGCATTGTACAAGAAGTCTGTAAACCGCTGGACAGGGATTACGGCTGTAAATGCGGGCCGCGGGCGAGCTCTTTGCACCTGGTGTTCAACCAGAGTACTTCGTTTGGAGGCAACTTTGTAGTGCGTTCCACTGTCATCGTCTACTACCTGCAATCTTCTGGGACGAAATAGGACCTCTGAGGGTCTATGACTGTACTCCGTCTCACTAAAACCGTGCAGTACAGCCAAAGCTATAGGAGAGAGCGTATGCCAACCTGTTCAAGAGGAGGGAATGGAGGAACGGGAGACAAGGGCTGAGATTCCCCCGTTCCTCATTTCCCTCCTCTTGAACAGGTCGGGATACACACTCTCCCCTGTAGCTTTGACTGTACTGCACGGTTTTAGTGAGACGGAGAATAGAATAACAGTTCTTACATTTATGGCGATATTACCCAGGCAGAGTACATGGCTTGCACGTGATGTCATCGCATCATGCGGGTGGTCAATCCTACTTTCTGAGAAAAACAAATTCGGATGGTGTAAAATATAAGTTGCAGAAGGTGCGCGCTCAGCATCAAGGCCGCCACAATGGCAGCTGATGTGTCATTAGTGCAAGCCATGTGTAGCGTCTTCACAATATTCCGTTTCACGATAGCTTGGCGAACTGTGGAGGCTGCGGCCTCCGCGACCCAATAAGGTCGTTTGAGCAAGGCACGTGACAACACTTCATGGGCGAGGCCACAAAGGCCTCGGCTCGTTACCACCACAGCAACAGCGTTGTTCGTGACAAAAGGTAGTTCTAGGCTTCTTTTTCTTTTAACAGCAATTGAACTCGCACGATTGCATCTCTATCGACACTGCGCTACATGACACGGAAGAAAGACGAAGGCATGTTACTTAATTGGGATCAACCCTTTCCATGAACAACGTGGCTTTTGAACAATGTTTAAAGGATCCTAACCCTGCAATCGACCACTTCTGGTCAAGACATCACTTTGGCATTAGCACCCGGCACAGATTCGCGAGTAAATTGAGCGTATGGTTGTCTCATGAACTGTTCTTGAAGAGCTTGCTACTCTAGCGAACTGCAGTGTTGTGGCGGTGGACGTTCATCTGAAGCTGGTTGGTTTCACAGCAGACGACTCTTGGCCAGCAGACGACAACCAGTTCCTCCGGGTCTCGCAGTAGGCCCAGTGACACAAACGCTCCTGTGACGTGGGCTATGTGCTTTGCTCCGGCGCTCTTATTTGGTTGTGGGAGCCGTAACCTCCAAAGTTAGCTAACTTATCGTGAAACGGAGTATCGAATACCGTACTACAAGCTCCTTGGCTTCTGCAAGTTGGAAGTGTTGCTGTGTAGGTTTTGTCTCTTATCTGAAAAATATTAAAGCACTGGATGGGGGGGGGCTCTGACGTTTGAACAGGGTTCAATGGGCAACTGACACTAACACCTAGTTTGTTGCCATAGCACTCCACTATTTTCTAAATTTCCACCTTGAGAGCTGTCGGTGAGGAAAGAATGAGCCTGTTAGATGGGGACATTCCCTCAAGTGAAGTGCTCTTGCTCTCTCAGCCACGGTCGCAACGGCTTATGCTTCCAAACCTGCGGCTTCTGAAGATGGTGTATTCTTTTTGGAATCGTAGCTGTAACGGCACTCTTGTTCTGATCAGCTGCTCTTATCCCATGAAGATGCATTATTGGCCTTAAAGCATTTCCCATCAGATCGTTCTGCTACTTTACCTCCGCCGATTTCCATTAATGGCATTACGGTCTGTGCTTGTACCTTGAACAGATTAACATATTTCGGGGTCATCAGATGCCCACCAGGCGGGGACTGGCAATTTTGGCACTGCATCCGCGTCGTGCAGAAAAGACCAAGCATAAACGGTGGTACTTGTAAACCTAATAAGATTGTTCTCCAACCCTTTAAAGAACGGTAAAGCCATGTGCACTGTGAAGGTTGGGCAATATAGAGGAACACATTGTTTTCAAAACAGTCCGCGTTTGCCCACTCCAGGTTGTGGAATATCCCTCGCTGCTACCCGTCTCTGAGAATGACACAACGCGCTGGCTCGTTAACATGTGGTCGTTTATTGACAGTCGTCGCCCGCGCCGCAATCCAAAGAGCCCTCGTGCATACGATGCGACTGCCTTTTATAGGCGGCGAAGCGCCGCTCGCGTGGCCGATTCCACTTGGCCCGCTCGCGGTGGAAGTGACCACGGATGATTTGGCATACAGGCAACCCGGTCCAACACTTTGGATCCCGGTGCCGGGGCAACACCGACAAGGTTTGACCAGAGGAAAATTGGTGACTCCCTCGCCGGGGCGAAGAGGCGGAAGATGGTGTTTTTAGTTTTTTTTACCCAATCCCACAAAGGTCATTCTGGTGATAGTTACAAAATTGCAGAAGGGAAGTGAATTGGCAAAGAAAGGAAATCATACTTTTGGTTTTTAATTTCTAGGCTAAGTGGTGCAAGTTACCGCCCGTTGTGAAGGGTACAGCTGTTAGCATCCATCCATCCCCAGGTTGCCCACAAGGTGTGGGCATTCTGCATGCACAGAAACCAGATTTGCATGAAGTGAAGCGTTTGAGCACGCACTGCATTGGCAGCCCCCCCGCTATCGCTGCGTCGTGACATGAGCGCTGCACGTTGGTGTATGATTTTAAAGATGCCAAAAGCCTAGCGATTGTGGGTAGGGAACAGTGCAATCAAATCACCCATCAACCATCTTGCATTATTTGATGTGCAAAAAAAGAAAAGCATAGGCATGTCGCGGTAAGATTTTACGAATAAACATGCAAGTAGCGACCATGCGGGATGCTCCCACGCCACCGTATCTGCACAGCAGCGACCCTCAATGCGTTAAGCATCTGTTTAAGACTATGGGGAAAAAGAACCGACGCAGCAAGTCTAGCAAACTCCTGGGGTCCGATTTCGGTCACCGCGAGAGCGAGATCTAATTTGCCTCTCGCGGAGCGATCTAAGATAGCGTTCATAGACAGTTTGTCTGCTAATGCGAGCGAAGAATGCAGTTCAGTCTGCTATGAAGTGCCATTCACAGGCGGAAATTAAAAGAGAAAACATAGTATGTCGTCTGCTAACGGACCGGGAAAAAAATTGCTTGTTTGCTACAAACCAAACTCCGCTAGCGAAGTGAGATCAGACACAGACTGAAACTGGGATGGTCTGCTATTTCACGTTGGAAGCCATTGACAACCCGCGCTTTGTTTGCAAATCTCAAGTTGTTCCTCTGCCGTGCACAAGTTGTCATTGACCTGGTGGATGAGTGAGTACTAAGGGCGAGCGCATCGAAGGCCTCGAGACACCTCGTAATTTGTATGTTGGTGAGACGTTCTCACCGAAATATCGCCCAATTGTGAACCTGAGAATGGGTCTAAAATGTCTCGTTGGTTGATCACGCGCAAGTTGTGGCGCCACATCCTATCAGCGGCCGAGAACACCCTCGCACTCTCCTTGACAGAGATTGTATCCCTGGTACGGACTAATATTTTGTGCTGTCCTCTTTTGGTGCGTCACCCTCATCTTGTTTCTCGCATGTTTTGCAGAGCTGAAGAAGTCTCTTTACGCCATCTTCTCCCAGTTCGGCCAAATCTTGGACATTGTGGCGCTCAAGACGCTCAAGATGCGGGGCCAGGCCTTTGTCGTCTTCAAGGACCTCAACAGTGCCACAAACGCGCTGAGGTCGATGCAGGGGTTCCCATTCTACGACAAACCGATGGTGAGTGTGATCGTACTTCCTGGATGCTGGACATTCTTCTGCTCGCCATGCTAGAGCCGCAGTCGTTTCCTACCTGGAGCATGGGAAGGAGGGCATCTTTAAAGCCGGGGTCACTCATACATCATACAAAAGACAGTCTGCATGGACGAGTCACCGCAGTATCTGTGGTTCGAATGCAGTGTGCCAAGTTTTCTCCTTGAACTCATTGCCATGAAGCATTCGAAGCACGGATTTCGCAGTGACTCACGTTCGAATCTGTATGCAGACTGTCCTTTGTCTGATGTATAAGCAGTGGCAGTGTGGCCCGGGCTGAGTAGCTTGAAAGTACTGCAGTAGGCTCGTTATTTCAAACTCCAGGAAGCCACAAATTTTGTTTGAATTATCGGAAGTTTCAATTACCAGAAATTCATCTAAATATGATGAAAAATAAGATTATGATTTGCCATATGAATGGCTGCACATATCAGGGTGTCTAGCTACCGGGAAAACCGGGAATTGTCAGGGAAATTTTAAGTACGGGGAAAAATCGGGGAATTGTTAGGGATATTGTCAAAAAGCGAGCCCAGTCAGGGAAAATGAGCCGGAAACGCCATTGAGTGCCCTGAGCAAAGACTTGAGGACTTGGGGGCAGAAAAATGCGCAATAAGTTCTGCTTAGAGCAGAACGCAGGCTCTGCTCACCCGATGTAGTCTGCTACACGATGCAGAAGGAATAGCCGACAAATCCAGTCCAAGCCTTGGATTGGATTGGGGTGGATTGAGGGCTCGGCACTAGGCTAGATCCAGTTGCTACTAGATTTAGTAACAAATTGGAAAGCCACAGATCCCAATCCAATCCAAGCCCTAAGCCGAAAGTATCCGAAAGTGTGCATCTGGCGGCCATGCAGCCATGCTGCCATCTGGTTATTGATGTGTGTGTTTAAGCGTCAGGTGTTTTCATCGCGTTTCCTTTCCGGAAGTGGCCTATTTGCCGACGATGTCGGCAGCAAGAAAGTGCTTGTTTATTTCGGACTGGACGAACCTGAATATTTTGGAATATGCAAGTTGCATGAAGCCCGTGCAAAATGATCCTCACAGTACCCAATGCTCAATGCCTTGTGTTTTAATGGTCTTATATATTTAACCGCCTCTACGGTGGTCAGGGAATTTCACCTGCAATTGTCAGGGAAAACCTGGAAAAGTCAAGGAAATTCAAGATAATAATTTGCTTAGACACCTTGCATACAAAGCAGATATTGGATGATTTCCTCTCCATAGGCCTACTGATCATAATCAGGTATGCCACACATGAAACATTGGTGAAATGTAAGACATAAGTTTATTTATCTCTCGAAAATGTTGTATACTTCGACTGCTCAGACAGCGCATGACAACTAAAAACAAAATTTTTTTCATCGGGCCAAGAAGTTGGCTAGCATGGACTATACGCCTCGCAAGTGGGCTCATTTTCGTCTTCTGCGCATGAGAAAGGAGGTAGCGGTGACGTCAGAACGCCGAGCCCTGATTGGCTGATCGCGACCCCCCTATCTGAGCGTCGTCTGCTCCTTTGCAACGTCGTCTGCTCGCAACGTCGTCTGCGTCTGTCTTACCTTTCCTGCGACTTTCGGAAGTACAGGTCTTTACGAGCGAGCTCGACATCGCCTTTCAGAGAGGGGAGACGAAATAACTCGAGCGGTACGTTGTTTTTGTCGAACAACTAGCAGACGCGCATCAAGGAGGGAAGTCAAGAGACTCGCTGGCGAGGTGTCCCGAGGCGCCAAGGTTTGTCTGCTAAGAGCCGAGAGTGTCCGCAAGTTCCCTTCCAAATACATTTTCCCTCCTTTCGTGTGCGGCGAGACTCCTCACTCTTTAACGGCGTCGGCGGGTTGGCGCAGTTAACGTCGTCGGCTTTACGTCTGCTAGTCAAAGCGATGGCTGCTTTACCTTTCCTGCGTCTGTCGGAGATTCACCGCTTTTTCACCGGCGAGAGTCACCGCTCGGAAAACAAGGAGATGACAAGAGGAAGAGATTGACCTCTTAATCTAAAATTGAGGTCAGCGATCAAAGTATAATACGGGAAGGGTTCACAGGGGTCGCGCGGGCATATTCCATTCAGCACGCCAGCCGGTCGTGGGCAGACGGTCTTGGCCAAGGACCGTCGGAGCACCGCTGCGCCGCTGCTAGGCCTATCTGCCGAGCTCGCTTGGACGGGGTCAGTGGAATCGTGGCCGTTGGAGCATTTCCCGGGTGTTTGTGGATCCAGCGTTCTTGTTCGTCGTGGTTTATTTCAAGTACTTTTTACTTTTTTTCTTGCTGCTTGTAGTCGTGACGCGTGAGAAGAGCACGTACAAAAATAAACGTCCGTTGGTCGTCGCGACCAAGTAACTGAGCGACGCTGTCGGCCATGCTGAGTTGATCGTCGTAGGATTCCGTCGTAACCTGCGCAAAACTTACGATAATTTTGTTTCGTGAATACGAATGTGTTCTCACGTTTTGTCTTACGCACTCTTTCGGCGTAACATGGTTTTGTGAATCTGGCCTCTGCACTTCCGAAAGTCGCAGGAAAGGTAAGACAGACGCAGACGACGTTGCAATGAAGCAGACGACGCTCAGATAGGGGGGCCGCGATCAGCCAATCAGGGCACGGCGTTCTGACGTCACCGGTACCCCCTGCGCGAGAAGCAGACGAACTTGCCCTCCGCATTAAGCAGGATACACACGAGCGATGAAAACAAGCACTGCGTGGCAGTTTTTATGACAACTTGCACAGACGCCGCGACGTGGACGTATTCCATGCGACGGAAATTTCCGCATGGTGCCCGTTTTCGTAGCTCACGCGCGCCCTGCTCGAGCCCCGTTGAGTGTGCTTCTCACCAAGCACCGGTGGACCGCGGAGAAGTAACACCCGTGGAAGCAGGCTCTGTGGGTGTTGCCCCTCTTCTGCAGTGCACCGATGCTTGGAAAGAAGCGCACGCAACGCGGCTCCGAGAACAAAAAGCATGAATTAAGGCTCGTTCACACATCTACGACTCCTTAGAACCGACTGCCTTAAAACCTCGTAGAATCTCTTACGACAAGAGGACACGCTGGCACCATCAATGGGGTGACCCTGGAACTGCATTGCTATAGAGCAAAGGTTTGGCAGTATTTGCGAAGTAAAATGTACATACACTAATGAGAAATGGTTGTTTATAACATTGACAAAAGTTCTTAGATTCAGGAAAGAAAGAAAGAAAGAATGACGCGCAAAAGAAATAGGAAATCTACGGGACAGCCAAAGGTTCCCCCCCTACCCGATAGTCGGCACCACTGTGTCCTCTCGACGTAAGAGATTTGAAGAAGTCGAGAGTGTGTGAGCGGGTCTTTACGCGAAAACGCTGTTTCGAATTGAGCGGTTTAAGAATACATTAAAAACATAGCAAGACAACCAAAATTTTGAAATTCGTTTGAATTAACCGTCAGTACGAAATATCCGAGTTTGAATAATCACGAGCCTACCGTATACTCCGTTTCACTCTTAAGTCCGACCGCAACCAACGCTGCGATCCAACGGAGCAAGTGGCGGCAAAAGTGTGTCGTCTTTGTGTGTTTGCCATCCCCGGCTAAACCAACCAGATGCGCATGACTGGCTTCGTCGCTGATGGCAAACTCGCAAAGGCGGCAAGCGCCGTGACGACGCACTTTTGGCGCTGCTCGATTGGCTACGTCGGAGCGCAGCGTCGGCTGCAGTCGGACTTAGTGTGAAACGGAGTGCGTAATCGACGACGAGGTGAGAACGGCAGGGAGGAGCTTGGATTGCCCCGCCTACGCCGCGAGTGTCCTACCTTTGATGAGGCTTCGGCCTCTCGTGCACCTCGAGCAAGCGTGCTCTGTCAAAGCGCGGCAAAAGGCATAGAGCGCACGCTGGAGGCCGGGCGTTGGAAAGACGTCCCCGCCATTCTCATTTTGCCGGTGACTGTAGACCGGAAGACGTGCCACTAACTGCAAAAATTATTTTTCTTTGTCTACGAAGCAAAGTTTGTGAGAAGCATGTACGCATCCAACCCTTGGCTATCTCGACTTTCCCAGTTTTAAAGCCTGCCGCGCTCGAAAGCAGGGCCGCACGACCCAGGAATGGCGCAAGCCAAACCATTTCTGGGTTGTCTTTTACGTTTGTCTGTTTTTGCTGTCAAAGAAAGATGTTGAGGTTTACATTGAGAGAAAAGGACACGGGCACAAACTTGATAGACTTTTGGAGCCCCTCGGTGGCGAGGTAAAGCGCCAGCCTAGAGATCCCCAAAATGCAATGTCAAACCCTGGTCGAAGTGCCTGCAATCCGACGGAGGCTTATTGCGGAGAAGCGAGATGTGTCGAAAGACTCCCCTCCTACTCGGATAGGAGGAGCTTTCCTCCTACCCTCATTGTTTGTCTCAAGCGTCGCTTTTCTCACCCTAGAAGGTTAGCCCGTCATTCAAAATTCGTACGAAAGCGGCTTCCCTCTCTCTTCCTCCCGTGGCTCCGACAGGAATGTGCGCAACTAGTGAGATGGAGCGTAAGTTACGTATCTCCCTCCTATGCGCCGTTTGGCTCACTCGGACCATAGTCTTCGCAGTTTGCCAGGTTACGGCGAGACAGGGTATGGCGGACGACAAAGACGACGGCGAGTGGGCCAGGGAAGGCGAGCAGCTCCGGTATCCTCTCGCTTTCTTCAGCATCATACGGTAGATGCCGTGGTGGACCTTAGGGGATTTTTGCGAAATGTCTGTCGGTTACTTTTTTCAAGACTGGGCGGCTAACCGGAGACCTCGTCTCCTCCAGCGCATCCAGTACTCCAAGACGGACTCGGACGCAGTGGCCAAGATGAAGGGCACGTACGTGGAGACGCAGCGCAAGCGCCCGGCGGCTGACGGCGAGGCGGCCCCCAAGAAGAGCAAGAAGAAGAAGGCACCCCAGCACGTGGCCAGTGCCACTGCGGCCGTGGCGGGGCCCCACCTCCAGTCCCAGCCCATGATGATGATGATGGCCCCGGGGGCCATGATGGGCTCCCTGCCCGAGCAGCCCCCCAACCAGATCCTCTTCCTCACCAACCTGCCCGAGGAGACCAACGAGATGATGCTCTCCATGCTCTTCAACCAGTGAGTCTCTCTCTGCTCCAGGGGAATCCCCCGTGGTCGTGCTCCCCTTATCGTAACCGTGCTAAATTTAGCGGGAAAATTGACGTCACGTGACCTCAACACCAATTCAGTTCTCTGCTAAATTTAGCGGAGAATTGAATTGGTGCTGAGGTCACAAGACGTCAATTTTCCTGTTAAATCTAGTGGAGAAACTGAATTTGTTCATAGGTGACATCATTTTCCTCACTAAATTTAGCGGAGAAACTGAATTAGAGGAGGAGGGGAGGGGGTATGGAGGAGGAGGAGCATACCCTCCCCTTTTCTTCCTCAAGAGCTGCACTCTAATTTCGCTTTATAGATATTTGTAAACGTCTTTCATTTTTTATTTACGTGAACATGAAATAATACGCCGTGTCGCTCAATGGTAGTCGTCCGAAATGGTGGCACAAGGAGGGAGAGAGGGTCGCATGTACGAGGGAGGGTTTGCTGCCCGCACGAAAGCAAGCAGCGAGTCGAAAGCGCGTTTCCAGCGATCGGGCAGCTTTGTGAGGTTCTTTATTTGGAAGCGTACGACGAGACGGCGGTGCCACAATGTGGCTTCCACCAGACGCATTTCGCATGGACGTCGTGGGTAGCTTGCCGACTTCAGTTTCTGGTCAGCGTCGGCTTACCCGAGCACAGCACTATACAAACGTTGGGAGCCTTAGTTACCGCCAAGTTTTTGTGCGCAAGACCTGGAGGTTCAGCACAAAGACCCCCTTTGTTGCGTGTGAGTATGTAGTTGGGTCCCCACTTGTGCCTATAAGCCTGTCTAAAGTGAGGAACATTCCAACACATATCGTTGCCCTCTCCAGTCCCCGTTTTAGAAGTCGCATAATGCATTGGCAGGGGTGTGACATCTGCGCCAATTGCGCCATTTTGATACAAACCCAATTTTCTGCGCCTAGTTGCGCCAAAATCGCGAAATCGGTCTAAATTGTGCCAAAAGTAACTCAAAAACTAAAAAAAAGTTTGCGGCAACGCTAGATTTAGCGGGAAACAAGAGCTTGGTTGGCAACATTCAACCTCGTCGTAGTAAAGTACACGACACGGGTTCAGGGTGGCGCCAGCAACCGCCGGATTCGAAGATTTCAGCTGTAGTACCCTTCTATACCTATGATACGTGGTCTTTTCCCGATTTTCCTACTACTTTACGCTGTCATTTGTGACTGCATGCTACCAGTGCGCTGTCACGCGGTCTCGCTGTCTGGCTGCGGGAGGTACAACGCACAGGCTATCAGGATGAGCAAACCTAAGTATTTCTCTCGTTTTGAGAGTAAACCTTTTCTTAAAAGTGCCATTGAGGGCCTCCATTGTGTAATTGTTCATTCGTGTCTGTAATCTTCTCGTCGAAATGGACGGCGCTGTCGCCGTGAGTACTTTCGGTTATCACACATGTGCTTCCAGTGCGTGAAGAATCGAATGAATCGGTCACACACCCGTATTTAGCGGGCATGTGCTCCTCATAGTTTTTCTACCAATTCACTATTTACCTTGTGACTCACTTTCGTGTGGAGTTTTTTCTATCTGCATGTGCTTTCTACGAGCGTCCGATCGGTGTCTGGTTGTAGTAAACCGTGCTTCCCTGTTCATGCTCTCCAATCACCGCTTTAAAAAGTTTTGCACTACAATTGCGCTTTGGCACCAGTTCGTATAAGCTTGAGGTACCTGGTGCCCACCAAACTTTGCAGGAAGCCTGTGTTTCTTGTCCTCATCTATGCGCATTAGACTCGCGTGTGCTTTTTCCGTTGTTTTTTTGTTTTTTTTATGTTTTGTCTTGGTGCGTATCGGCGCTGATGACTTATTGGGACCAGGGTGGGAAAAAATAATGATTAAAAGAGAAAGATCAGATTTTTATGATTTAAATTGCTGATAAACTGCTCTAACATTTTCTGCTCCTAATATGCTCCAAACTGTAGACTTTTCTGCTTCGAAGTTGCTCCAAAATGCATAAACTGCTGCTCCAAAACAAGAATTTTATGCTCCTAAGCTGCTCCAAAATCCAGATTTTTCTGCTCCAAAAATTGCTGCAAAACCTGTTTCACCTGTCTCATCCCTGCATTGGCAAAACTGCGACGGAGACTCGAGAAGCATTTTGAGGCAGCTTCACTTTCCGTGGTCGAAACATTACGATACAACAACAATTATTTTTTCCTCAAATTGTTAAAGGGGAGGTGGGGAAAAAAGTTATAAAGCAGATTGTAGGGGTCCCCCGACCCCCTTCAATGGCAAGCAAACAACAACTTGTGAAAAAGAAAGTCTTTCACTTTGACACATGCATTCACAATCACTTATTAGCAATGTGCATATATGAGGGTGATTCTAAAATTATTTGCACTTTGGCTGTAGAATTTGCTTTAATCAAAGCCTTGGCTAATTTGCGAATGATTTGTTGCGTCATCAACTGTCCCTCGTCTATTCATGTGGACGAGCTTATTTATTTTTATTTTTTTGTTTCAAATACTGCCAGCCCTTAGGGGTCATTGCAGGAGGGGGGTCTACAATATGTAGTCATAAAAGTATGACAATAAGTTATACACATAGAAAACATAGATTGTTTATGTACATAGGGCTCCATGTTTTTGGAGTTTATTTTTCGTCAAATTCGAAGGGTGTTTTTCGGAGTTTATTTTTGCCGAAAATTCTGAGTTTATCGGAGTTTATTTTTTGTTTGATTCCCAATTCTCCGAAATTCATAGTTTTCGCAGTGTTTCTTATTAAAAATAAATGAATAATATCTGGGTGTAAACGTATGCTGGACAAAAAAAAAAACGCGATTGTGTCAATTATTATTTTCTTCAGTGGTATTTGGCGTTGGTGCCATTACTACTTGCAATACTAATTTGTCCTACGACAAAAGTTACATACAAGTGTTGCTTCGATAAATGTCGATAACTTAAAATCAATAAACTCCTGGAGGTAGTCGCTGGGAAGCTTGTATTCATTCCATACTATTCCATCAACCTACCGCACGAGGAATCGTGGTAAAGGACGTGTAATAGAGAAGTTTCAACTGTCCCTCTTCCCCACTTTATGCAATCTCTATGGTCCATAGCTTCCACTATTACCAAAACACAACCTTTCCTTCCTCTAAAGCACAAATAGCATGACCCAAACTGGAAACATAAACAGTGACTTTTGTCATGACCCAAAATGACCTGTTGTCCTGACCGAAATTTGAAACAAGAGTGTAGTGACATTTTACCGGAACCATTGGCTCTACGTTCTGATCAAACCATTTATTGTAAAATATTTGTGTGTGTGTGGGGGGAGCGGGGGGTGGGGGGGGGGGGATTGGCACATAGAAATTTGGGGTTTATCGAATAAATCCGAATTGACCGAAAGTTTACCGGCGGGCGTTTTTCTGATCTGTCCGAAAACCCTAATTATACATCAGAAAACAAATTCAAAAATTTTCCTTCAAATTTTCTTTTGCGGAAGAAACGCCAGTAAACACACTCTGTGGCAGTTTGTTCCAGTCTTCGATAGTTTTAATGAGAAAAGAGTATTTGTAAATGTCAACGTTGGGTAGGTGCGGGTCAACTGAAATATCGTGATTTAAACGCCGAGATAGCCTTCCAGGCGGTTTTATGTAACCTTGCTAAGTGCTTAAAATAGAACATGAAAAAAAAAAATTAATTCAGCAATTTTGTGTTTTGTTGGTAAGGAAGATGGGTTCTTTCCACAAAGCCGTAACAGCCTCCAGCCCTTTGCATGGAGAAAAAAAATTAATCTAGTATGATTCTTTGAATGTATTCCGTTTACCTGTTTGAGTTTGTGAATAAATTGTAGACGCATACTCTATCACTGGCGCACCAGTTTTATAAACATTAGCTCTTATGTCGCAGTTCGTCTTACTCAGGGTTGGCCTCATGAAGCCAAGCTTGCAATGTGCAGAGCTACAGGCATTCTGAATATGCGTAGAAAGCATTCCATGCTTCGATACAGTCATGTCTCGTTAATGTGGACTCCACCATGCGGACACCATTTTCGGGAACAAACTGGGGAAATACATACATTTTTGTCTCGTTATGGACAACTCACATTATGGACGCTTTTTGTGGGAACGGAGGTGTTCATATTGACGAGACATGACTGTACCTCTTTTATCATCGTAGCATCGTAGTGATTGGTGACTACTAATTGCCTTTACTTTGACCGCTTGCAGGTTCCCCGGATTCAAGGAGGTGCGACTGGTTCCCGGACGTCACGACATCGCCTTCGTGGAGTTTGAGAACGAGATCCAGTCGTCCGCTGCCAAAGAGGCCTTGCAGGGCTTCAAGATCACCCCGACTCACGCCATGAAGATCACCTTTGCCAAGAAGTAGCACCCCCCTCCCGTCTCCTTCTTGTGTACATTTAGAGGGCCGAGGCGGCCTTCTCGGTTTCCGTTGACGTTCTTTGCCCATTTCTACGCAAATAAAGACCATCTTCATTCACACTCTGCGTCACGGTTTCCACATTATTTTTTTTTAATGCAGAATGTGTTACTGTATGATAGGCTCTAGAGGCACTAAATAGGCTACGCTTCAGAGTAGCGACTCTCCAGTCATCTTGGTGCTCGAAATCATTGTTGCCAGTTATCTAAAGCTGTACCTGAAGTCGCAGGAAACATCCTCTCGCCCTCTGGAAATGTGAAAACAGTCTGCGACCGAGCAAAACTATCGCCCGAGCTTCCCGACACTGCATTCAAAGTTCAGGAAGACATTTTTGAGTTGTAACGATCGCCAGGTGCGAGCCACTCTGCATTGAGCACCAAAATGGCGGCGCCCACAAAAGAATGAGAGGATGGATCGTGCCGATGCCCTAAGCATAGCTGTTCAGTTGCTCTATAATTCTGTTTCACGACAACTCGGCGAACTGTGGAGGCTGCGGCCCCCGCGACGGAATAAGGGCGTCGAAGCAAGGCACGATCAGACTCTGTGGCCTCGGCCATGGAAGCCTTGTCACCGCCACGGCAAAAAGTAGTTCTAGGGTTTCTCTTCTTTTAACGGCAATTGAACTCGCGCCATTGCATCTCTATCGACGCTACGCCACACGACACTGGAAGAAAGACGAAGATGCGTTACTTAATTCGGATCAACCTTTTTTTTTGAGAAAAACGTGGCTTTTGAACAATGTCTGAATGATCACAGCTGCGTAATCAACCGCTTCCGCTCAAAACATTGCCCTGGCATTAGCACCCGCTGCAGATTCACAGGTATACTTAGCGTACGGTTGCCTCATGAACCGTTCCTAAAGAGCTGGCTACTCAAGCGGACGGCAGCGTTGCGGCGGTGGACATTCATCCGAAGTTGGTTGGTTTCGCAGCAGACGACGGCCGGTTCCTCTGGGCCTTGCATTTAGGTGCAGTGACGCAAACGCTCCTGTGACGTGGTGTCACGCTCCTCACTCCGACGCTCTTATTGGGTCGCAGGGGCCGTAGCAACCATAGTTCGCCAAGTCATTGTGAAACAGAGTATTGTTGTCTCCTGGCCACTTCCTCTAATGCAGGACGTGGTGTCTATCAACCGAGAATCGTCAGGGAATTCGTCGAGACCGTAAAAGTCTGGAAATTTCCAGCCCAACCAGCATCAGTCGGGGAAATTGAGCTCTCCTTTCACAGAACCACAGCATAGGATGGGGGCATGGTTCGAAGTAAGAAACGAAGACTTCTGAGCGAGACTCAATCACGGGCCTCTTTTATTCAAAATGAAATCAACTCTGAGGCAGTGAAACAAGATCACAAAAATGGTGGACGAAGGTTACTTTTGTTGGACTATCAGTATGACTCTGTGCTTACCGTTTGTCATCAACCTTGACTCTTGAGCACTTCAGTGTGCCCCGTAATGTAGCATTTACGTTTGCACCTTTTTTTTCTTTAAAATTTTTATTTGCCTTTTAAAATTCAGTTTAAATGTAAATCCCACATAAGCCAACTGTCTTGTGCGTGGGATGGTGGAATGTCTATGCTCACTTTGAACTAATAGCAATGTAATGTATGCTCTGTAGCAGGCTCTCAGGCGACTGTCATAACTTTAAGGTTCTTTTAGATGCGGAGCATCTCTTGCTCGGGTCTATGTCCCGCGGCGTCGGCGTCGTAGTCCGCACTCACACTACGCATGCGCAACTCTCCTCCTCTAGTCTCCTCTCCTTCAAGTGTGAGCGGTAGCGAGCTGCGCGCGTTCCCCATCACGTGACCGGGGCGGGGTCTGAGGTTGGTCTGAGGCGAAGCCGTGTTTCCCCGGAGGAGGGAAAGGAGGAAAGTTTTCGGCGCGCGGGTCGCAGCGCCAGGCCAGGCCTTTCTAGTGGGGTGTGCTTTCCCCGCAACTCCGCGGCTGTCGTCTGCTAGCATTTCCCGACCGCTCGCGTCCGTTGCAGCCTAGATCTCGCCGGCCAGCCCGGTCTCGACGAGGAAACCTGCAAGCGCTGTTAGACACTTTGCGCCGCCTTACCGTGCGGTCTGATTAGACTTTCAAAGTTACTCGTGCTACATCAGTTCACCGCTGTTGACTCCACTTCACTCCGTTCTTCCGATGAAGTGTGATGGAAGCAACAGTCCCGTCAGTTAGTGGGTTGGCGCAAGCAAGCGTCAGCACCACCCCGATCCTCCGCATCACCCCATGGTTCCCCTCGGGAAGATGGTGTAATTTTTTTTGTACATTGTTTTCCCGTACGACGAACAAGAACGCTGGATCCACAAACACCCGGGAAATGCTCCAACGGCCACGATTCCACTGACCCCGTCCAAGCGAGCTCGGCAGATAGGCCTAGCAGCGGCGCAGCGGTGCTCCGACGGTCCTTGGCCAAGACCGTCTGCCCACGACCGGCTGGCGTGCTGAATGGAATATGCCCGCGCGACCCTTGTGAACCCTTCAATCTCTTCCTCTTGTCATCGCCTCGTTTTCCGAGGCAGCGGCGACTCTCGCCGGTGAAAAAGCGGTGAATCTCCGACAGACGCAGGAAAGGTAAAGCAGCCATCGCTTTGACTAGCAGTCGTAAAGCAGACGACGTTAACTGCACCAACCCGCCGACGCCGTTTAAGAGTGAGGAGTCTCGCCGCACAGTGCACACACAAGGAGGGAAAAAGTATTTGGGAGGGAACTTGCGGACACTCTCGCTTCTAGCAGACAAACCTCGGCGCCTCGGGACACCTCGCCAGCGTGTCCCTTGACTTCCCTCCTTGATGCGCGTCTGCTAGTTGTTCGACAAAAACAACGTACCGCTCGAGTTATTTCGTCTCCCCTCTCTGAAAGGCGAAGTCGAGCTCGCTCGTAAAGAAGTCGCAGGAAAGGTAAGACAGACGCAGACGACGTTGCGAGCAGACGACGTTGCAAAGGAGCAGACGACGCTCAGATAGGGGGGTCGCGATCAGCCAATCAGGGCTCGGCGTTCTGACGTCACCGCTACCTCCTTTCTCATGCGCAAAAGGCGAAAATGAGCCCACTTGCGAGGCGTATTGATTCGGCGAAAAATATTAAAGAATAAACTAGACTGTAACAGGATACCTTGCTGGTTGGTTGAACGACGTAATGAGAAACAGCGCAAAAGGGACAGGACACAAAGTAGAAGGACACAGGACATTCGCTGACTAACAACCAAAGGTTTACTATAAATTCCACGCGCGCACAGTGGCCCGCGCAAGCACAAGCTCTTCTTTCTCTTTCGAAAGAGATAAATGCTAATAAAGAAAGAAACAGCGGCACTAGAAGGACGTTGCAAAACGCGTGACCAGAATAAATATTAAAAAATATTAAAATTCTGCAGCAACGGTGAGGGTGCAGGCTATCTGGTGTAAGTTGAGCATAGTTGTAAACCCGAGACTGGGGATACGGACAAGGGACTGGTTTCAGAGAACCGGGATGACCTCGGGGTGTCGCGGTGTGTGTGTGTTGACAAGGGATCTGTCGGCGGCTTTGCGACTGGTTGGGAGAGCCGGAGTGACCTCGGGATGTCGCGGTGGTGTCTGTTGACACGGGATTTGTCGGCAACTTTGAGTTGGCGCCGTCTGATTTGTTTTTGGTTTTTTGACTGGAAGTACGGGGGCTTGGGAACACGGAAAAGGAGGGGTAGGGGTTTTGGAAAAGGAGGGAAAATAGGGGGCAAAGGGTGGCGATGGCATATATGTTGTCCTGTGAAATAAAGTTTGTAGCTGCGTTTGAGACTTCGTCCGTGTCGTTCTGTGTTTTGTCCCTTGTCCGTATCCCCAGTCTCGGGTTTACAACTATGCTCAATTAAAATTCTGACAGCGGCACGAGAAAACATTAAGATCACGCGCTGCGTACACTCGCACGTTCGCACCACGTACACACCGCTTTCAGGACACAAAATAGACCTTTACAGATCGCGTGTACAGTATACTAAGGGCGGTCACAATTGACCTCTTCTTATTATCGCGTCAAATAATGTACTATTTGATATTTTATTTATCAGACAATGACAGTACTCGGAAGTTTCCCAATATTTTTCGCATGCGTGGTCTCTTCTGGCAGGTTAGCTTGCTTTGTTGAGTGCGCTTCCCGCCGCGCACTGGTGTACCGCAGTGAAGCGACAACCGCAATATGGACATCGCGATTTTGCGCACCTTGTTTTGCCGCAGCACACCCGCGTGCTGGGGATTTCTGAAACAAGCTGTCTACTATACGCGGGTTGTTCCATTGAAGGCCGTTTACCTAAAAATATGATGGTTAAGAAAAGAAAAAACAATTTCCAAGAGCAAACTGCCTGTCATGGCGGACGTCAGGGGTTGCAAAAAACGAACTAATTAACTAATATTTACTAATTAACTTTTTTATTGTTAAGGGTAAGCGCATGATTTCAGCTAGAAACTTGCTAAGCATGCATCGTCAAAAACCACTAAATAAACTTTTTTTTTTTTTTTTTTTTTGGGGGGGGGGGGGGGGGGGGCAGCATTTTAGCAGCGTTCCGAGAAAGCGCTCAATTTGGACGCATCTGTGGGTTTCGGTTTCTGATCGGAGCGCATCTTTGCTCCAGCGCTCCTGCTCCCCAGTGGCCGAGACGCGCAACGCACGTGCGCCATACTTCCCTCCACGCTGCTTTCATTCATCCAACGAGTGAGGCGAGGCGGTTGTTTCGCAACTCGGCCGCTGGCGCAAAGATACGCTACGATAGGAAACTGAAACCTAGACGCTTCGAGATTTAGCAATTTCGGAGCGCCATAAAAGGCTGCCCCTGCCCTATATCTTTCTAAAAATAAGCTGGTTTATTGGTTTTTTATTATGCTTAGCAAGTTTTTCATTGACCTCATGTTTGTTTTCACTAATTGAATGCTGCGTCTAGAGTGCCGTCCGACGGCACTCTTGTGGAGCGTTCAAAGATGAAAGGCACTCCACTCGCGCTTTTAAGTGCCGTCCGAAAGCGTTAAGCGGAAGTCACGCTTATTCAGACGTGTGTTTCATCAGCCGCTCGCCGACAATTTGCTTTAACATAAAGCGCGAGCGAGACAGATGCTACAGCGCAGGAGTGAGCAGAATGGTTTCTTATGTGTGTTTATGCGTGCGCGATGCAGGTGTGCGATCTTGGCAAGTTTTCCGAGTGGCACTCTCGAATGTTGCGATTGTGATTGAAAATAAATTTCAGTATAAATATTATGTTCTCCAGTAACAACAACAACCTCTACAAAAAAAAAAAAAAATTAAGGCACGCGTATTGAACCTAATAATTTGTGAGAAAATAGAGTACTATCCAGGCATGCTAAGATGCCATTCTTTGGTTTTCAGATATCATTTGTTATGAAGAAAGTTTTATAGAATCCGACTCTACTCGTAATTACAAATTTAACACAAAAATCGTACACCGAGTGTAGGCATACTAATTTCGACCACAAAGTGCCAAATGCAAGACATTCTTCACTAATGGACGGCATATGCTCGTCGGAACTCGAATGCGGGCGTAAAGTGCGCAGTCGGACGGTACTTGAACGTTCTGCAAGAACGCCGTCGGACGGCACTCTATAGACACTGCCCTATTCGAAAAGATTATTAGTAAGTTGCAGTTAATTAATTAGCCAATTGGTTGTGATTTCTTTTTTCTTTTTCTTTCGATACTTCAGCTTCGCTGTGGCTGGCAGTTTGTTCCCGGAAAGAGTTTCTTTCTCTTTTTATTGTCTTTTTTTTCCTCAACCACACTATTTTAGAGAATTCTGAAAGCGTTCGCTGATGTTCGGACAATATATTTTACATATTATTTGGCAAGGATACTTGAGTATTGCTAAAATATTTGTAGGGACTGCTCTATAGCTTTATTTTTTTTATGTCAACTCACTTGTTTAGTTATTACTTTTGCATGGCTTCATGCAGAGGCGTAGGGTTTCCATTTTCCCGAGGGGGCAGACCTAGAATGTGGCTCAAAATGGGGGGGGGGGAGAGAGACAGGTGTTTCGGAAGTGGTTGCGTGAGCACGCCGAAAAGTGCGTTGAGACTTGAGAATGATACACAGAAGAAATCGGTCCTTCAGTGAGAAAGCTCTGAAGATTTTATTTCCGCATGGTGGCTGCATTATTTATGAGGTGGGGCACATAAATGATATACAAATTCAACAATTATATTTGTAACATTGAATAACAGAACGTACCATTGAAGAAACAAGACAGCAAAAATGTTTCGTGCTTTCCAAATTACCGTTCTCACACATCTAACGATACGCTGCAGCTTGTTACTTCATTACATTTGCCTTAGCACTTTCACTCACAATAATATAAAAGAAACGAGAAAAAAAGAAATTAATTACTATATTGACAGCACACACTGAAAGGGACACTCAATTTCTAATTATCATGACAGTCTATATATATATATATATATGTATAGGGTGGTCTGCGTTGCTGCCCGCCGTAGACTTTGGCAAGTTCCTTGACTTTATTTTTTACAGAAAGAGAGCTACGCTTTGTAATTTTACAAGAAAAAACCCGACCTGTGAATTACACCTTTGACGAAAAGTTTAGATGGCTACGTGCAGGCGTCGATTTTTACGGTTCATTTTAGATCGAGCCTGGTGACTTGAACCACCCTATATATAATAATGCTCAAATATAATTAACGAAACAAAATGAAACAAAAACATATCAAACTTCTTACTTACATTTTACATACACATAAAATTGAAGAACAAATCGCAGTTTACCATAGAAGGTAAAATTGTCGCTACTTCAGAATGGCTTTTTACACGCGCATTGAACAAACTACAAAATGACACAAACATTACAGTTCTTTGTGATACTGCTTTATACATATAGATGAAAACAAATTACGCAAAGGCAAATCGGCAGCGAATTAGAAACATGATAAATGAACACACGAATGAGAGAATAGGGTTTATGAAAGGAAGGTGGGAAATATCCTTGAGAAGGTGCAAAAGATAGTCCAACCTGCCTCATTGTAGAGCGTAGGTAAGTCTTAACTCTCCGGAGGCACGTGAAAGACTTTTCTGACGTGCAGGAAGTTGCAGAAATTGTCAGTGCAATTCGGAGAAGCTTAACAACCTCTGTAAGAAGAACACTCAGGGGTTCATCTTCCTTTTCCGAAAGAAGGTCTCTTACATCTTAAAATGTAACAAGGCTCGTGACGTTGCTTTGCTATGTCCATTAACATGTCTCTGTAAAATTGGAGGCGGTCCGCATCAAGATTCTCTTGATAGAATTCACACAGATAGGTGCTGTCGGTTTCTCCCGTTACAAACTTTTCAACTTGCGTCATGTGATCCCACATTTCTGGCGGAAATCCGCGTTTACAGGGATGCATGCATCGTGTTAATAACTACAAAGTACTGCTGCCTGTAGAAATCTTCAGGGGAATTAAAGTCATGTGCATGGTATCCTTCATCATAACGACGCGGTGCTTGCCGCTGTCTTTTCGGAATGCTAGGAGCCCCAACCTTCATTTCTCCCGCTTTAGTGGAGACATCGCTCCAAAAACAAGAGAAGTCGTCACGGAGTTGACCAATACTCTCTTTAACCGCCTTCACCATGAGCTCTGCGTGGCTAAACTGTAGGTTCTTCTTCTGGAGAGCGGTATTTACACTTTCCAATCTATCAAATACTAGGAGCATAAGCCTAAGCATAAAATAGGCATCGAATTTCTGCGGTGCCTTTCCGTTCCCCTTGCTTTGGCTCCAGTGTCATTCTTTTCATCCGATGAAATCGTGAAAAAAAAATTTGACTAGTTCGGAGTAGGTACTGGAGACCGACCGACTGCTGGAACCAGCTGAGGCGTTTTGGAGATGTTTTGGTACAGAGCCAAGTGGCGTCGCACTACGCTCGAGGAGGAGGAGGAAAGAAGGATGGAGAGGAGGGTGAGAGAGGGGGATTAGAGCGAGAGAGAGGGAGATTGAGGGATTGAGGAGAAACTGGGAAGGGCCCCGAAATTTTGAGAATAGAGAAAAAAAAAAAAAAAAAAGGGGGGGGGGGGCACTTGCGGTTGGGAGAGTCCCCCGGCGATTTGTTTTGGTGAAGCAGACGAATTGGAACGCGATATCTTCTTTTCACGTGCTTAGGGCATCTTAGCAGATATAGAAACTCTGTTTCTGGATGTTCGACTAAACGTTGGTCGCTTCAGCGTACCGTGGCGATTTGTAAGCGAAATAGGAACAGCCCCTTTCAAATAAGTTTGGGAAACATATTTTTACCCAGGATTGACCCCATCCTGAAAAACCTATAATTCACGCTGTGAAAAAAAAAAAATAACAAAGCAACCCAAATTCAAAATGCTAAGAAAGCAGCTAAACGTACGAAATCAAAACCATTAATCTAGTACGTTCTTGAAAACCTGAGAAATAGGCCCAATGTGAAGAATTCCTGTGCTCCTGAAAGTAAAATTAACTTCCGAGTTTGATCACTTTAGAAATCAACACAAAATGTTTTTGTCAGTAAAATCTTAAATATTTATTGTTGCAGTCAAGAAACAAACCGCATCGCATCCCCCCAGTGCTCCAAGGCACCAGGTAGTGCCTAGCCAGCCTAGCGATGATATCGAGGACTCGGAGGAAGTGGTCATTGCAGCGGATGGGGCCGTTCATCGACATCCACTACAGCTGCAGTTCAGATGTGTCTGCAGCGCTGCAGCAGTCCTTATTTTGCCAGCTGGCGTCCTCGTGTTCCTCCCGCTGCAGCCCCTCGCCTCTCGGAGCAGGTACAGCTTCGACTTTTCCCATGATTGCTCGATGAGCTGCGTGTTGGCTTTCGTTACGGGGTCGATGAAGTGCTGCGAGTGGTTTAGCTGTCAGGTGATTGAACCCCATAGGCCCATTGCCGTCTCGCCGGCTGTCCACGCACACGTAGCCCCGCCACTCATCGCTGAAATCTGGGGTGACGTTCTGGCGTTTGTGGTCGCCCAGGGTGCGCACATCGCGTCGTTGAACGCTGAACATCCTTAGCTCCTTGGTTTTACAGATCATTCCTAGCACTCATGGCCCATCTACGCGGTTGCCGTAATTATTGCGACGGCTCCCGGGCGTGCTGTTGCCGTCCAGCAGGCGTCCCTTGTTGGCCTTGCGCCGGCCACGAAACAACGCCTCGTCTGCATGGACCACCTCGTTAGGTCCCCCCATTCGTTGGCTCTGCTCAGCTCCTTGCCGGTGACCGCACGAGATCTGTGAACAAGCTAACAAAATCCCGACACGTCAATTTTCATGCACAAATCTTGCAACACTATGGTCAGTGTGTGTGCAAGGCAATGCACGTACAGAGCTCTTGGCTCAGTATTTTGCACTAGAGATTGAAGCCCGGCCGCTTTTGCCGGAAACGTTGGCAGCTCCTTCATAGCATTGCCCAAGGCAGCTAGTTCTCTATTAGAAGGCTGAATCGACAAATCACATCTTTTAAAATAGAAAAGAGCATAGGCGCCGACTACGGGGGGGGGGGGGGGGGGGGGGGGACTCCTTTTTCCTGCGATGCCGGGCTTCTCCCCCCTCCCCCCTTCCCGAGCTCTTCGGTAAAGCAAGTACCATCGTCCCCAGAACCTCTGGGTGCACCTCATTAATATCATCTGTGCGTCCTGGTGCCCGCACATATCGATAGCTGGCGCCCAGTAGATAAATTTTTTTAACTATTCGCGCAGTCCTGTTCGAAGACCGTATACGTAGTATTAGCAAATACGATAAAGCTAGGATAGTGCTGGAAATTCCTTCCAAACTCATTAGAAGTATAGTTGCGAATGACGACAGTGGCACCTCTAGCGGACCTGCAGCCTACGGAAGTAGACGACATAATACGTTTTGTAAGCCCCATTTTATTTTCCCAAATGTTGAAACAATTTATTACGGTCAGTGCGCTTGAGCTACGCAATTCACTGACTGTATAATGACAGCTAAATTGTGGGCTCACAAAAGCAGACATTTGTTTAGGTATCATGCCGTCAGCATGTTTATCCTAATAGGAAAAGCAACCTGGTAGTGCGTCTTTCAGGGGGGGGGGGGGGGGGGGGAGGCGAGGCGGTGTTTTGTCTCCCCCCCAGGAAATAGAGAACTTTCCACCTATGAAAGAGAGTACGTGCTCTGGTTTCCGCGGTTGCATAAAATCCAATGAATACCTCCTCCACTTCGAGGTTTTCTTTAGCATATCTAAGATAGAATGATGCTTGTTCCGTAGTTATGTCGGAAATTTCGTCAGCAATTATTGCATAAAACTATCCATCGTGCACTTCTTTCATCAGAGAGCGAAGCATGCTGTGGGTTATTAGCTCCAGTATTTCGTTCTGTACGTTTGAGGAGGTCCACTTATCACCTGCTCTGTTTAGCCATGCTGCTAGCCCTGATACATCAGCTTCGCGCAACAGTAAAAGCTGCTTCAAGTTGCCCTCGTCATCATCGATCGTGACCGCCCAGTGCGAGACCTTGGGACGCCAAAAAACGAACAGATGACAATATTGCCAACAAAGCTTACGACTTTCCTTCATTTGCTGAAGTTTAGACTCTGAGAGCACATGAGGCTAGATTTAGTTCTGTGCTTGTAGCTGTCAGTGCCATTGAAGCCGCGCGATGAAGCGATGAATTTCCATGACTTCTAAACCTTTCCAATGACTTTTTTTTCTTCTTCCAGTTCTGGAAACCACTTTTAACGAAAGCGGTATGCGATCACCACCCCAGCCACCGGCCGGGAACGTGTGAGCAGCCCCTGCCGCTCCTGGTTTCCAGGAGGAAAATACTGCAATCTTGCGCGTTTCTGCTTGTTGCGCGTTCCTGCTGTGCGTCTGTTGCCTAAAGCCTCAAATATCTCAAAACCTGGTCTATTATTTACTAAGCTGCAGATAATCTATCAGTTTTTGCACATTGTCTAAATAAACCGTTACCAAAAAAAAAAAAAAATGCAACCAAAGAAAGACAAAAGTATGTATACGTCAAGGAAGCAAGCACCAAAACTTGAATTGCGCCTTAAAGGGGCGGTGCAACGATATTCAATTGGAATGTTTTTCACTTTACACGAGCTTACTGGCACTAGTGGGACTCAAGGATACTCGCACGCAACGCCACTGACCAAGAAACTCCTTTGTTGCCCTGTAATTTCGAGGACAAAACCGAGCGTTTCCATTCAATCTCTCCTTCGCAAAACCTGATGACGCAGCTGGGCGGTAGCAGTACCGCCCAGTGACGATATTTGAATGCGGCTCAAAGATTGGACCCGAGCATGGCGTGGACACTCGATTTGGGCTCGTGATAATCGATAGCTCGAGAAGCATTCGGGTTGTGGCCCGTGTCCAATCGCTGCAATGACGACAACAGCCGAACCTTAACAATGTCTGGAACTCAGCGCGTGTCCTGTGCCTTGCCAACCCCAGCGCGTGGCTATGATCAACTTTGGCGGCACATAATCGGCTCCAGATCATGTGGCCGCTTGTTCTGGCTGCGAGTTGAGGGGGTGAACTCTGCTCGTTTTTCTTTATTTTTTTCTGCGACTTCGATTGCGTGTGGTGAAAAACGAACGGGTATTTCACAAGTCATTAACGTCAGGGATCCGTTCTAAGCGGTATTTGCGCAAAATACAAAAATCGTTGCATCGCCCCTTCAATTACTCTTCACACGTATCCCAACATAGCTTAGCAATTACCTTGCGTTCACTATGCTTTATTTTATGGTGCTCACAAGGTTATTATACGGCTGAACAAAACATGTCTAATAGCGAGTTCGTTTCACGGCACTCGTGTCCACGCGTGCCCACTCGTGGCGTAAAGCGAGTTCGTTTCGGCAGGCACTCCACGAGTGGTTGCACTCTAGTTCGTTTCAGCGGCGGCACCCCACGCGTGCATGCGCTCGCTGCACCGAGAAAATCGGGCGTGCGCCAAAATGCAATCCCGTCATGCCTCGCTCCGGCGAGGCCGGCAAGGAGCGGGAGTAGACGACGAGGGCACGAGGGTTCGTCTGCTACGATGTGTCGCGGAACCGAAAGGGAAAAAAGTAGATTTTCTGATAGAAATCGCGTCCCGCGGGCAACAGAATCAAACGCGAGCTTGAATGGACCTCTTGGCGAATATGTGCTGCCACCTAGACACGCGAATTGGTTCGAGACTAGGTGATTCGAAAACAACGCGCGCCCAAGGCCTCTCCCACCCGTTCCACACCCAAAACGTCAGCTACATCCTGTTCACCCATTGAGGCGATGTGACTTAGATACGGCTCCCCCAAGCTCACCTTTGTCCCCATCGTGCGTAATCTTCCGCCCCGAGGTCGACACAACGAAACCGCTCAAAGGCGAGAAATGCAAGATGGCGGATTGTTTGTAACTAGATACTCTTGAACCCAGGCGCATGAAATACTCCGCGCATGCGCACCGCGTATTTCTACAAAAGGTCCATTGTGAGCGTCTGCTATTTCATGAAGGAAGCAATTGACATCCCGTGCTTTATTTGCAGGTTTTAAGTCGCTCTGTCGCCGTACAAACGCTGAAATATACCAGTGTGTCAAATGCTCAGAACAAACGCATCGGCGGCTTCCGAGATGTTTAGCACCACCCGTGTGCGGGTGAAAAATTGAACATTTGTCGACAAAACTCCCCCTGCAGAAACCTCTGACTGCCCAAAAAGCATAAGAGAAAGAACATAGTGACTTTACCCGAGGTTTGGGCAACATCATCATGTTTAACATTTACCTACGTCAGCTAGCTTGCCCCGTCGTATTTTGTTCGAGAAAGCTCTCGTTCTCGGCGTCCTCACCAAGGCTAATATCTGATCCATTTGTATTGACGTTCGAAATCAAAAGTCCCACGAAAAGTTTTGCTGGATATTCCAACAGACTAGTTTTAAGCCGTACCCTTTCAGTGATTCACGCATAATACTATGCTCAAACGGATCAAGCTTCTGCTCGGACAGCATCGTCAGTTTTCTTCAGTGTAAACGGTTATAAGAAGTGAAAGATCGCAACCAGCTGCTTTGTAGACAGCTGGGTGCGGAAATTTACGCCGTCTGTAATTATCTCTACGGCAGCCGAGTTGCTTGAAGTCATCGCAACCATAAACTACAGGTTGCAGCGTTCAACGTTTGTAGATAAACGTTGGTAGTGACTGCACTCTAGCATCCCTACCCATCACTCCGAACAGAAAGGCGCTAGTTTCGGTTTGAGGTCAGTACCTTTTCTACAACATAGATGGCGGCAGCATCCGTCTTCTGCACTCGGTGCATTTGGCGAGTTCGTTTGAGTCCAGTTTTCCGTGCAACACTCCGCGAGTGCGATGCATTCTGGGAGAGAACTCGAACGGTGCCAGTGCGTGTGAAACGAACTCTCTATTTTAAAACATAATAGAGACACACATATACTGTAATAAGGTAGAAAGTTGGGCTAGTTGTATAGTTAATTGTTATATATATATATATAATAATAAAACAGCGGAAAAATAAATAAAATGAACAGACACACCGGATAGAACAGAGCGCTGACTTGCAACTGGATTAAAATCCAGTTGCCAACAGAGTTAGAAATATTTAGGCACGCATAGAAATCAGTACAAGAAGCCGATTCACGTTAGGTGAGAATAGTAACCAACACGCTAGTTGCCTCAATTGGTTACCTCGCAATGTTTGCGTCCAGCATATTTTAAATAATATAGCATGCATAGGCTCTATATGAAAGGCCACATGCCATCTAAGATTATTTGGAAATAGGATTTGCACAAAGAAACAAAACACTCACCAATATTGAACTTGGACAGAGCAGTGATGAAATGTTGGCAGGTCAGGTACAGAGCGCCTTGAAAACTTCAGGAGACCGCGTGTCGGACTGAGGAGTTATACAAGTGTAAGAGATGCAGACCTGGCATATTCTGCTATATGCTTAGACGCTATTGTTCTTTCGCCCTTTTCCTTCGATAAACGTTGTTGATAAGGGTATGTCTGAACTCTCGATGGATGTGTTCCAACGTGTCTGCTGGATAAACGGTTGGTGTTGGTTGGATCCGTCTCTTTCGGTACCTCATCGCAGGCTTTTCCTTCTCTAAAATATTACTGACCAATCGAAAATGCGTATCAGGTTCTTTTTCCCGCACTCTTGAGTCGGGCCATAATGACACCTGTTTGGAGACACTTGCCAAAGCAATGTCACCGTTTTTTCTGGGCTAACATTTCTCCTCTTTGTTGTAAAACGCTTCAAGCTGTCGCCAAAGCAGTGCTTGTGTACATATAGTTTGCCAAGGTGAGCTGGCGGTGTAGTCGAGAAGGGCGCGCAGTTTCTCTAACCTAATCGGTTTTGAACGACCAGCTCGTCTTGAGCCGCACCTTACAACGGGCAGCCACCAGAGCTCCGAGCTGAATGGCTCTGCCCATTCACTAACCAGCCGGGAGACCGCCACGAGAAGAAACGAAAACCCTTTCCTCCCCCAAACGCGTCCGGCTTAGCTGTGTCGCCTGGCGTGACGGTGGTTCAATTCCTCGAGCGGCAGACGCCCCTCGTTGTCGGGTGGGTTCAGCGTTTTCTGCGCGCCGCCAGCCGAATGTAATCGGTTATTTTACAAGCAGCTTTTAGCTTTTCGACACGGCCCATTAGAAAGCCATTCGTCTTCACTCTGATCGCGGGCGCCAGCCCAACTTTGGCCAAAAGGATAGTCGCGCGTGTTTCTACTCGAAAAGAAGAGGGGCGAGGTTTCTTGGGGGCAGAGTTTGTGCTTACGATTCACGAATGTCAATCGGTCTTTCGATTAGGGGCTACTATATTGGTGTGCGCGTCTGCGCGTGGTTCTGGTCACCATTTAATCATCGCTTGGTCCTTTATCCCGCAACTCCAATACAATTTTTGAGTCCCTTCCCCTTCTTTGTCACATAAGCCTCGCATTCAAGGAACTTCTCTGGTTGCCTAGGCCGGCAAAATGCTAAGTCCGCTTGTTCTAAAAGCTCATTGCCAGTGCCTATTCTGTGAACTATTGCGCACGAAAAAGGGCATCCCGGACGGCGCGAAAACAAAGTGGAGGGGCTAGAGTTTGCTCAGGGGGGGGGGGGGGGGGGGGCATAAGCGTCAACTACAAAAGGGGTGCTTTGCCCCCCCCTCCCCTTGTAGTTGACGCTTATGCAGTGGTGCTAATGGTAGCTTTCACCCTGGAGACCACATAGTCGTCAATGCAGTGGAACACACATTGGTATTGGTCTCGTTCACGTTCCACCTCACCACCTTCCTGCTTCAATTGACGATTTGCGTAAAGCCCCCCAATGTGTTTGCGTTTGTCTTGCAAGTAGCGTCGAATGCGCCAGTGCGCGAGGCCCATGTCTCCAGCGGCCCTTGGAAGCAAATGGCGACACAGCACTGAAATGAGCGCCCCCTTGGAAGCGAATGGCGGCGGAGCACCCCCTCGTAGCACGTGTCTTGCGCGTCTCCGCAACAATGGTTGGCGATACTTGTAAAAAAAAAAAAAACAACATCAAGGGGCTTTCATTTTGATATGAAGCCCCTCGGTGTGTCTGCGTTTGTCTTGCAAGTAGCGTCGAACGCGCCAATGCACGAGGCTCGTGTCTCAGTTTTATTTTTCAGTTTTTATTTTCAAAAAGCACATAGAAATATTTGAAAAGACAGATAGACCCATAGCCAATTGGCTAGTGTGGGTTCATTAAAATAAACTATTGCCCAAGATGCAGAGCGTTTAACATGTGAATTAAAAGACAAACTGAAAACGCAACTTAAGAGCATATAGACATAATTTATTTCGAGCTACGATAATGAACTAAATGAAAGCAGTGCCCATGATATGAAGATGATTAGGGAGAAAAGAGAAGATTGTCGTTCAGTGCTTTAATAAAGTTATGCGAGTTTTGAAGATCAACTGACAATCAGTTCCAGATTTTTTCACCAGTGAATTTGATTAGTCATTCCCCGTATACGTTGTGACATTGTGGAAGATTAAAAAGCCCAGCAATATTTGCTCTAGTTTGACGATGTCGGAAATGGGCTGTCTCCATGTTACAATTCTATGAAACATTGCAGCAATTTCGTGTGTTATAATATCCCGAAGTGTTAGTCTACGAAGCTGATCAAATAAACTGTGCGATTCTTGTGTAAGATACGAGTTGGTTATAATTCGAATGACCCTTTTCTGTAAAATAATCATGGGCGTGAGATGGGTATCGTAGGGCGTACCCCAAGCTCTGTACAGTATGTTAGCTAACAATGAAATATAGAGAAATACCATTTTATTATGTGAGCGTTAAAATATTGCCGAGTCTTTAACAAAAATAGCATGCGTATGATATTTTTTTGTAAAATAAAGGCAATGTGATGTTCCCAATGTAAATTACAAGCGAAAATAACTCCCAAGTATTTGAAGGTTGTTACCTGTTGTATTGTAGAATTACCAATGTAAATTTAACAGTTCATAGTTGATCTGCTTTGTGTTTGAGTGAAATATGACATATTTCGTCTTGTTTTATTAAGAGTCAACTGGCTCTAATTACAGCATTCTTGGACAAGTATTAGTTCATAATTAATTACACTCTTTATGATATCTGATATATGATACACGGCAATCCTGGTTAGGATTGCCGTGTAGTTTGTTTAGTTCAGTGATGTTTTTATAATGTGAAGTATAACCCTAGAAAGGCCCCTAAAGCTCTTTGGGAAACACAATAAAACTGATTGATTGATTGATCTAGAGAATTATGGGAGTAATAAAGGGGTCGTGTCATCAGCATACATTATAATTTGTGAATGGGAAACCAATTTAGAGTTCGTTGTCATATAGTGAAAATAAAACATGTACTGATCCTTGGGGGCTGCCCGTTGTAATTGGCCTAGCAGAAAATTTGTAATTTGACATGGAGACCGTAGACAAGCGCCGAAAAAATAGACAGGGACAAGAAGGTGACGTAAACACTAGAGTACTCGCAACTAACATTTATTGAAAAAAAAAAAGCAATCTCTTATACAGCCGTGAGAAACGTCAGTCATTACTTCTTTCTTTCTTTCTTTATTTGTTTTCCCTCGGGCAGAGCGCAAAAGAAGGGCCAGTGCAAAAGGCTAAAAAAGCATGACGTCGTGGCACCGGTCTTTACAGTCCACACATAAAAAATAACATGGAAATGCATTCCATCTAACAAAATAATACAACATGATAAAAACTTTTACAGAACTAAGACACACATACATAACACAAATGCAACAATAAAAGCCACGTATATAAAAATAAAAATGCGTACTGAATGCAAAAAAAAAAACACACGAGAATACAGATCATAATCAACATAAAAAGAAAAAAAAAAGTCCTCTAAGGAACACACAAATAACAAACCTCATTATCGCTCACTTCACGGAAACTGAACAGTATACACCCAACTAAATATAACAAGGCGAGTCATGCACATCAAATAAAACAAGGATGAACTTTGAGAGAAAAAAAGTATAATGCAGCGCTTTATTGTGATTAGGAAGCTTAGACAAAGTTTATATCGCTGCCTACCAGTAGTGCTCTACATTCTTTTTTTTTTTTAATAAAGGGAACGATTTTGCATAGTTCATAGAAGGCATGTTATTTAATAGTCATATTAAATGGGTTAAAACAGCGCAAAAAGACGAAGGACCAGTTAAAGGAAACACACAGACACAGCGCTGTGTGTTTCCTTCTACTGGTCCTTCGTCTTTTTGCGCTGTTTTATCCCATTCGTTATGACCATCAACCAACTTGCCCAACTTTACATCTTGTTATTTAATAGACATTGTTTGATAGTGTGTACTCTGCCTCGCGTAATTTGTTCTTGTATAGTGTTCCCTTCTTTTAACGTGACGGAACGGGTACGATTCTTCTGTTGCGACTGGGGTGGCGTCTAACCTTTTTTGATAAATGAATGGAAATAATTTGAAGTAGTATACTTGATTTGCCTTTAAGATCTTGTATTGAATAAAAAGTGGTTCCGTCCGCAGTTCTCGTATTCTCCCCCCATAGTTTTCGAATATGCGTAGAACCTTTTTTTTTTTTTTTTGTAGGATTAGTAATTTATAGTGATCGGATACTGTAGTTGTGCCCCATATAATAATTCCATAATACATTTTGGAAAAAAAAATAAGGAGTAATACAATGTTTCAACTATCCACCTCGGCACAAGGCTCGCCACTCTATAAATACAGCCAAGAACTCGTGATAATTCTGACTTTAGTTTACTTACGTGTGTATTTCATTTTAGCTCTTGGTTAAACCACATCCAGGAATTGTTGCTCGGTAACTTGTTCTATTAAATCACCTTCAAACGTAACCTTAAGGGAGTTTGTAAGACGTTTCGTTGCTGGTTTAAAAATCACATATTTTGTTTTGCTTGTGTTTAATTGTAACCCTTTGGAGCTTAGCCATTTTGAAAGCTTTACAAGATAGGCGTTTGCCATTTCCTCCAGGCATTCTTGAGTTGCTTCACTAAAAAAAAAAAAAAAAAAAATATTAGTGTCATCTGCATACATTATTAAGTCCGGGGAACCAGAAATGCTTACGATATCATTTATATAAACTAGGAAAAGTAAAGGGCAGGAGAGGAGAGCCCGGCCCGTCGACGTCGTCAATAAACGTTCGCTGCCAGTTGGGAAACGTCGTGTCCGTCCTCGTCTTTTATGTCCTTCCCTTATTTATATTTTACCTAATATGGAACCCTGCGGGACACCATGACGCGTTTTTTCCTTATTTGGTTCTAGATTATCAATTTTTACGTATTGCTGCCGATTTGTTAAATAGCTCTTTAGTAATGCGAGCGCGACCCCGCGGATGCCGTAATGTTCTAGTTTTCTGAGTAAAATAGTATGCTGAACGGTGTCGAATGCTTTCCTCAAATCTAAAAACAGTCCGAGTGTAATTAACTTGTCTTCAATATTTGCAACCAATTTCTCTTTTGTCCAGAAGGGCTTGCTCTGTAGATTTTTCATTTTGGAATCGGTATTGGGCGGTGGATATTACACTATGCTTTGTGAAAAAAACGTTCTAGGCGATTTTTTATTATGCCCTCAAATATTTTAGAGAATATTGTCAGTACAGAAATGGGCCTATAATTTTCTATACTTTTTTTACTACCGCCCTTGTAAAGAGGATTAACTTTAGCCAGCTTCAAATCTGTCGGAAAATCCCGCTCTCTAACATGCTATTCGAGAGGTGTGATAGAATAGGGCTAATACTTCTAGCTGCATGCTTGAGTGGTTGAGCCTTCAACTCGTCGTCACCCGCTGCTACGTCTTTCTTTATTGTATCAATGAGTGTTTCTATTTCATACATTCTTGTCGGGAAGAACATTATTGAATTTGTTATCTTCGTCATTGTCATCTCGTCGGCGTTTGTATTGCCTTCTAATACCATACTTCCGCCGATATTTATAAATTGCTTGTTCATTTCGTTTACTATTTCAATGCCCGTCGTCTCGTTCCCGTTGATTCGGATTTCTTTCACTGCGCTTTTTTGCTCTTTCAGGTTTGTTGCACTATTAAAAACTTCCCATACTTTTCTTTGATCATTGTGAACAGACATAAATTTATTTTTGTAATACTGGCGTTTGGCCGCCTTCAAATCCGAGTTTACTTTATTCCTCTTTTTTGGTTTTAATTCTCTTAGTACGTTCAAATCACGCGAACGCAAGAATGCGTGATATATTTTATTCTTATTTATTTTCTTTACTAAACACGTGGTTACCCAGGGTTTTCTAAATTCATTACTTTTCTGTTTTGATTGTTTTAAAGGAAAGGATGCGTCGTAAGCAGCTTTATACTTCCGATGAGATATTAAATGCTGAACAAGGATTTTCCTCTGTGAACACTTCTCCCCAATTTATTTCTTCTAAAAGGCAAGTAAAAGTATTCAGCGTTTCATCGTTTATATTTCTATAAAAAAGTGTTTCAGTTTTCTTTGTGTTTTTTTCACACATGATAGGGCACAGGCTAAACATAGGAAGATGGTCACTGAAGTCATCTATGAACGCACCAGATGCAAACTTATTAGCAAGCACATTTGTAACACAGATGTCAATTGAAGTTGCACTATTTTGACTCACCCTGGTAGGCAGCGTCTTGTGAAATTAAGCTCTTTCAAGGACCACGCCCTCACGTCCTTGGCTTTCCCAGTACTGTGCACAATCAACCGGTGGAGCCTTCTACCAACAAATTCATATTCTTTTGCCGATAAGGTAATGGACTTGTCACTTGTACACCTCGCGCCTTTAGCTTTAAAGGGATGCTGAACCGAAATCTGGATTCCACAAAACACGCGGCAAAAGCGTGCAACGGGATGCTACAAACACTAAAACATCGCTCATACAGCGATATTTCGAACGGATGACCGTATTTTTCAAAAAAAAAAAAAAAGGAGGCGTATTTGACAGATATGTTTACGTCTCGTTTCTCCCAGAAGGAGAGGGAACGGCCTCGCGTCTTCTCCGCCTCGCCGCCTTGAGGGGGCGAAGCGAAGAGAGGAGGAAACGAGATATCTTGACGTCACGCGCCTCGTAGGCCTGGTTTAATCTCGACCTCTTTTTTTCAAAAATACTGGCCGTCCATGATTTTTTTTACATCTAATTCTCGGTTTTAAGGCCTCTTCATACATGCAGCGGAGCGCTACAAGCATAGCGCTGACCTTGCGCTAAGCGCATGCTGAGGGGAGTGTTCACCAGCTTTGTATCGCCCCGTTTTTACGGGGCGGTACAAAGCTGGTGAACGCTCCCTTCAGCACGCGCTTTACGCGAGGTCAGCGCTTTTTTGAGAGCAGGGAGACAATTACGAAGTTGAAATTAGAACAAAGGTTGACCGAAATGGATGATACGCGGTGGGCACGGAAGGTATTCAAGTATTTATACATGAGAAGTTTAAACAAAAAATGGAGAAACCGAACCCGAAAGCTTACATGTAAATACTTACACACTATAGTCGGCGGCAGGTCAAGAACGAAGTGGAAGCTCCTCCCTCTCCTTTCCACTTCATCGGAGTGAACGGCAGAGAGGAGGTCACCTTCTCTCCAGCGTTCGCACTACTGAAGTGGAAAGAGGTGGGAGGAGCTTCCACTTCGTTCTTGACCTGTCACCGACCATAGTGATGGGGCTGAGCAGACTGCCTGAGTGGAAAAGGAAGGGAAAGGGACAGAAAGAAAAATGTGTGAGGGAAGGATGCAGGAAAAATCAGCTTTAACAATACAGGTCACAAAATCAGGACATAAGAAAGGAAAATTTGTTTGACAATTCACTGGGAAGTTCTTTGCTGTTCGAGGCAAGAACTGGAGTTCGGAGACAGGCACATTATGGGCTGCCTGCCATAATTAGAGCGAGACATTAGAGCACTTGGTTTTGAAGTGCACGGGGCTTCGCCTTGCCCTCCCTGAAGGGGTAACAGATTTGGTCAGGGCCATAGGTTTCGCTGTCGACGATGAAGGGACGAAAGAGAAAGGATTACAGTCACAAAGAGGTGATTAGAAGATTGGTGGAAATTATCTAGGGAAAATTGAAGGATGCACAATTAACTAGCAAAGCTGGGGAAAGGCGGGACAGAGGAAAATTGGGACTTTCTCCCGCGTGGCTCCGGCCTAAAGTCTCAACCCTGTCCCTCAGAGGGTCCGGTGCTGGGGTAACGCCGACAACGTTTGACCAGAGAACAATTGGCGACTCTCGCCGGGGGGAAAAGGCGGGGGTTGATGTTTTTTAGTTTTTTTTTTTTTTTGCGCTATACCCCAGAGGTCATCCTGGTGATATCCCTCATTGCCTGGTGATAGTTAGGGGGATAAAACTGGTCTTAGAAGGGCGGGAGGAATCATATACGCTTGTCGTTTTAGACTGAGGCTAGGTGGTGCAAGCCGCCCGTTAAAGGGATGCTGAACCGATATCTGAAGTTGCCGAAATAAGCCCCGGACAAGCTTCCCGGGACCGCACTATACCTAAAAATGCTATTCATGTAAAGGGATGGAGATCGGATTATTATATTTCTTGGAATAACGACCGCTGATTGAGCCAGAAGCGCCAGAAGCCTCCGATGCGCGCGAGGCCCTCTGGGATTACTCGCAACGGAACTGACGTCAACAAACTGCAACGGAACTGACGTGAACAAGTCGAGCTGCCGACGCGCCACAGCGTGGAAGAAAGTTGCGCTTTGATGCCCGTCGCGTTGGAAGTTTGCCAACTAATTCAGCCAAGTTAGCTGCGCACATACCTGCCAGCCACCCTGCACCCTGCCACCCCCAGTCCACTTCTGCACCTGCGTCGTAGCGACGGTGGCGACTTTGGTCTGTGGGTTTCTCGGAATTCGGCGATTTCTTTCCCGTCCTGATAATTTGGCCATGACGACGGCGACCACGGAGACTTCGACAGCGCTGATGTTTGATGCCGCCAAGATGCCGCTTGCTCGCGACGCTCGCTAGGCCGTTCGGCGCCGCATAGGTGTCGTGTCAAAAACCAGTGTTGGGTAAAGTACATCTAAAAGGTACTTCAAGTAAAGTACAAAGTAAATGAGACGTGATGTACTTTAAGTAAAGTAGTAAGTACACTGGGTGCAATGTACTTGAAGTATAGTACTATAAATCCAATGTACTTTCAAAGTAAAGTGCAAGTATTTTAATACAATCTCTCATGAAGTACTTTAATTAATTAATTTAATTAGTACAGTGATTTTTAACTGGTATGCATTGCCCAGGGGTAATCAGGGTGCATGACCTATTTGTTTTTAAAAACAGCGGCGAATATTTGATAAAGTCAAGTGGACACAGAGTAGTTATTTTCAAGAATTGAGCTAAATGCAGAAGTCCCTCTTCTGAATTTGGCGCCGCTTGCACTGGATTTTTGCGGCGCCGCCATCTTGAGAATTGCGGCGCCGACGACGCCGTCTAGCGGCTTAGAAAAAGAAATACCGGCTAGTTCTGGCAGCACAGCTATCTGGGTAGGCAACGGTGTGGGTATGGGGGGAACTTGGCTAGACTTGGCTATGGTGGGCTGCAATGACTTGGTTGGAGCTTGTCCGGTTGGATCCAGCTGGCTACTCACAGGCCATCACCTTGCCTCCTCTTGAGAACGAGGACGAAGACGGTGGCGTGTTTTGATTGAGTTTCCACAGCGAAGTATATATGAGCAGTTTAATGTAGTCTATGCAGGTAAGCTCTCGGCATTTGATAGCTCCATCTTGAGTGGTGGCATGCAGACGTTTTCATACCTTTCACATACCGTGGGGCTTGCAGTGATAACCTAATTGGACCACATGCACCGGGAATTAAAATCGGTCCTCTTGTCGTAGACGAAGTGGTCGTGAGCTTAAACGTGACGTTGAGTCTGATACAAATCTCTCGCGATTCAAGCTCGCAATCGACTGACTTCATAAATAAGGGTTCTTGGGGAAAATGCGAAGCTCGATAACATTGCAGCCACACTCGCGCTGCAGCTTCTTGTGCTCATGGCACACTTTCTGCTATTGTTCTTATGCTTTTTAACATTATTTATCCATCCGAAGACCACGCAGTGGTAGCCAGACAACCGTAGATTTTCGGAAATTGCAGCACGGTAAAAAGGAGCACTCGGAACTAACTCATGCACGACGTCCGTTTTTAAGCCTTTTCGCCCATACCCTTGGCGGTTGCATACCCTGTGTCAGCGGGCAATCCAAGAATGCACCAGGTCGAGGCTACGTCAGTTTCTGGCTGGTTCGAGGTTATGCGAAAAAGGTCTATACTAGGAGAGAGCATGACGTCAGTGAGTGTCCAAGCGGGCTGGTGGTAATTAATCATAATGTGATACCTGAGATTGAGGTGCGAAAAAATTGAGGAACTTTCATGTCGAAGGAAAAGACAAAAGAGAATGTCTCAAAACATTGTGACGTTCTCCTCTGTTGTCTTTTTCTTCGACTAGAAAGTTTAATTGTTCCGCACCACAGTTTCAGGTGCTAAAATATGATTAATTTTGCCCTCATAATATTTTAAATCTTCTCACTTGCGCTGAACGACCGAGAAGTGGCGAGAGTTCAAAAAGCTACTGGAAAGCCGCCCCCAGAACAAGCGGAGCGATGCGTCGTCTGCTCACGTCTCTGCTGAGAGTAGAATATCCCTCCTAGTATTTCTTCGGAGTTGACAAAGCATCATTTCGTGATACAAACTTAACAAAACCAAATTTGGGGAATGTACTTTGAAGTCGGAAATTGTACTTTCCTCGGAAAGTGCCAGAAAAAAGTACTTTAAGTAAGGTACAAGTACATACTCGGAGAATGTACTTCAAGTAAAGTACAAGTTTCCTAAATCTACTTGAAGTAGTACTTTAAGTACAATGTACTTAAAGTAGTTCCCAACACTGTCAAAAACGACATGATGAACACTGTTCGACAAATTTATCAGATAAAATTGCATTTCTTTTAAAAATATATCTCATCGTTTCGGGACGGGGTTCGCACGTCGCATTTCCGTTTTGTCGCGCCACCACGCGGCGTGAGCGCACGCCGGAGCCAACGAGGTAGGTCGGAGCCAACCGAGCCAACTTTGATGGCTCACCATAGCCGCGTTCTGCGTACTACAAGTTTGTTGTCGTCACGAAACGAGCTTTCAAAAAACTCACCAGGTGCACCTTAGAATATTTATTTACATAAATCATATAATTTAGACTACTTTATTGTTTCAAGTACCGTCATTTAAGAGCCATTCGTGTGCTGTAAATATCAAAACCACAAAGAATTTAGATTATGTTTTTCGGTTCAGCATCCCTTTAACATCCATCCACCCATCCGCCTTAGCTATAACAATCAAATCCACTCTTTGTGTACGTACCCGGACCCCTATTTACCTTCCGCACGCGGTCCGTACATACGCTCCCGCGTCGAACACTCGATCCGACTCATCTTCATTTTTTCATGGCCACTGGTTCTGATCCCGTGTTCTCTTCGCCACATCGCTTCCAGACGATATTTAATCCCTTCAGTAGTATTCAGTAGTAGCAAGCAGACGGACCCGCCGCTAGGGTTCAATAAGCAGACGAAAACTCGCCTCGCAATGACGTATCTCGACGCACTGATACGCACGACGGAGCAAATATGCTAAGTGGTTTCTAACAGGCTCGTGATTGGAACCAGCTGCCTGTAGCATTGAGCTATCATAGGATGACTATCCCTTTCACCCCTCTCTCTCTCTGCCTTGTCCTCCTCTCCCGTCCCGCCTTGGCAAGCTAGATGGTTCGATGGATGAATATTAGCAGCTGTACCCTTTGTATCGGGCGGTAGCTTGCGCCACCTAGCCTAAACTATCTTTAGTACGGCCTACCCTCTTCTCTTCAATTTCCTTTCCTCTGCATTTCTGCAACCATCACTGGGCCGGTCGAAATAACCACCAGGCTGACCTTCGGGGGATCGGGCAAAACAAAGGAATAAGACAAATAGAAAACGCACCCCCGCCTTCACCCCCCGGCGAGGGAGTTGCCAAGTTTCCTTTGGTCAACCTATTCGGTGGTACTCCCAAAACCACACCCACTGAGAGACAGGGTTGAGACATCCGGCCGGAGCCACGCGGGAGGGAGTGCCAAATTTTCCTCTGTCCTCCCTGTCCCCAGTTGTGCTAGTTGCTTTAATATATCTCAGTTTTCCCTTGTCTGCTTCCACCAATTCTCTAACCTCCTCTTTGTCACCTCCACTCGCTTATAATCTACCCCTCCATCGTTTCCACCGAAGGCCAATGCCCCCGCAACGTCTGTTGGCCCAGAAGGAAGGGCAGGACTAAGCCCCTTGCGCTTTAAAATGAGATGTTTCATCGTTTCATTCTCCATCTTACATATGTTACATATTGTATCTACATCTTCCAATATAGCCCTATATATCTTTGTTCTCAGTACTCCCGTCCTAGCCTCGAATATCAAAGAGCTTTCCCGCGAATTATCAAACAATTTTTCTTTCCTTATTTCTTGCATTCTCCCCTCCCACATCTTTTTCTACCTCCTTAATCCTCTTTTTCACTGACCCTAATTATTCCGTTCTACTACCTGTCTGTAAGAATTTAATTCCCAGCTTCCGAGTTCGTTTTGTCTATTTTGTGTTCAAGTTTTTTATATACAGAAACTTGTAGGCCTTTGCCGCCCACCTCTTGTGTTCCATATCAGTTAGTCTCTGATCAAAATTTAATTTACTTGTTGCCTCTCTGCTTTCGAAAGATGGCCATATCTCCCTGTACCCCTTCGTTTGGTGTCTTCCCATGTGCCCCTCAAGCTAACCTGCCAACACTCCTTTGCCTTTCTTCTAAGCTCAACTGGATCTCTGAATTCATGCACAAGACTGCATCGCCGAAAGTCCAACCGGGTACCATTACTCCTTTCCATACCCCTCTCACGACTTTGTATCTAATGAAGTTCCACAGTGCCTTATGTTTCATAATGACTGAATTCCTTTTGCCTTTCTTGATTACATGCCTCTCATGCTCCTGTGGCTATTTATTTCCCTCATTAACCGATACTCCCAGGTACTTGTCCATGTCCACCATATCTATCTCTATGTTTTGTATTTTTATCGTATCTCCCTTCTTGTCGTTAAACATCATTACTCCCGATTTTGTTCCACTGAAATTCAGGCCCACAGCATCCCCTTCCTCGCCACCAATTATTACCAATTTCTGTAACGCTTCACGGCTGTCCGCCAGTAGCACAATATCGTCATACATCAGACCTGGTATTTCCTGCTTCACCTTCTCCCCTCCTTTCATAGAAGTTAAATCGAAGCCTATTTTACTATTTGTTCTAGTCTTTGTTTCATTCCTGTGCACCATGAATAGATGGATGTTAATGGCTATACCCTTTGTAACGGGCGATAGCTTGCGTCACCTAGGCTGTCTAAAAAGACCAACATATATGATTCCTCCCGCCCTTCTAAGACCAATTTTCTCCCCCTAACTATCACCAGGCAGTGTGGGATATCACCAGGATGACCTTCGCGGATCGGAAAAAAACAAACAATTAAAACTAAAATCATCACCTCCCGCCTTTTCCCCCCAGCAGGGGAGTCCCCAATTTTCTTCTGGTCAAACCTTGTCGGCGTTACCCCAGCACCAGACCTACTGGGAGACAGGGTTGAGACTTTGGGCCGGAGCCACGCGAAAGGGATTGAGTCCAAATTTCCCTCTGTCCCGCCAGTTCCCAGTTGGGCTAGTTAGTTGTGCATAATTCAATTTTCTCTAGATAATTTCCACCAATCTTTTAATCGCCTCTTTGTGATATTGTAATCCTTTTCTCTTCCGTCCTTCCATCGTCGTCAGCGAAACCCGGAGCCCCGGCCAAATCCGTTACCCCTTCAGGGAGGGCAGGGCGAAGCCCCGAGCACTTCAAAACCAAGTGCCATAGTGTCGCACTCATTATGGCAGGCGGCACATAATATGTCTGTCTCCGAACTCCAGTTCTTGTCTCGAACAGCAAAGAACTTCCCCGTGAATAGTCAAACACATTTTCCTTTCTGATGTCCTGTTTTTGTTAGCTGTATACCGTTAGAGCTGATTTTTCCTGCATTCTTCCCTTCCACATCTTTTTTTTATTTCTGCCTCTTTCCACTCCCTTCTTTACTGGAGAAGTCTGCTCAGCGTCATCACTAGTGTGTAGGTATTTAAATGTAAGCTTTCGGGTTCGGTTTGTCCATTTTGTGTCGAAACTTTTAATGTGTAAATACTTGAATACCTTCCGTGCTTACCGCGAATCATCCATTTCGGTCAACCTTTGTTCAAATTTCAACTTACTAATTGCCTCTCTGCTCTCAAAAGACTACCAGCCCATGTCCCTCGTACTCCCTAAATTGGTGTCTTTCCATGTGCTCCCAATGTCAATGTGCCTACGCTTTGTCGAATTTTTAATCCCGATTAAACCTCTGATTTCATGCACAGTACCCCATTTCCAAAAGACAGTCCTGCTACCTATTTGCATATACCTCTGACCACTTCGTATCTCTTATAGTTTCATAGTGCCTTGAGCTTCATAACAGATGAATTTCTTTTCCCTTTTCTAACTATATTCTCCTCGTGTTCCTCTAGATATTTCCTTCCCAGAGGTGACACTGGACAGCCCTGCCTGAGCCCCCTTTTTATTGCTGCGGGTTGTGCAGTTTCTGCTTCCCATGTTGTAAATACATTATTATCTCTGTACACATACTGAAGCAACCTAACCAAATTTGCATCTAAGTTATACTTGCTCAGCTGACCTCAGAGTTTTTCCTGGCTCACATTATTGTACACGCCCTTGATGTACAAAAAAAAGCTAACCATAAAGGAGTTCGGTTCTTCATTGCTATTTCTATACACTGTGTGGCGACGAATATGTTATCTTCCAGTCTTCTACCTCTTCGGAATTCGTTTTGGAGCTCACCCACCTATTTGCATATCTTCTGCCCATTCCTCCATTCTCCGCTTTACTATCTGCATAGCTAATCTGTATAGAACTGAAGTTACCGTTATCGGGCGCTATGACTTAATGTTTTTGTTTCTCTGCCTTTATATCTAGTCTAATTTCCCTTAGTTTCCTATCATTAGGTACCTCTCCTCAGATAAGTACTTGATTAATCAGATGCCGTAACTTCAATTTGCTTGTTTTTCCTGGTGTCTTTATGAGTTCCATATGTATGTCGTCTGGGCCTGTCGTTGTACCTGCTGGAAGCTTAATTCCTGCCTTGTCCCATTATTTTGTGGTCGTCTCCACTGTTACGTCATTCTGCTCCTCCTCTACATTGCTGCTGTCAGTGCAATCCAGTGTCCCCCTCTGCTCAAGCTGGGAGGAAGCTTCTTCGATGGTCTGCCGATTGTCTGCCTAATATATTCACGTGCCTCTTCCCCCTCTACTCTTCTCCCCTCCTGTATGGTCAGTAAGTGTTGGATACCCTCTGTCTATCTCCCCTGCGCTTTAATGTGTTCCCAAAACCTTTTCGCCGCATTCCTATCTTTTTTATTTATTTTCATCATCCACTGCACTCCTGCACTCCCAATTTGGGCCGGTATTGAAACTGATGCCTCCCTTTTCCGCTCTTGGAAGTTCTCCGATTTTGATTCTACTTCAGCTGACAACGCTACCCTTTCCTTTGCCCACCTATGCTCCCTAGATGCCTCTTGGCACACGTAGCAGAGCGCGTTGAAAACTACAGAATACAGAAACTGTGTGTGTCTGTGTTCGTCCTTCATGTGTTTTCTTTCTGTGTATTCTGCCTCTTGGCGCCGCAGTATGGCTGATTTGACCTCCTTATCCCACCGGCTTTTTGGTCCGTGTCCTCGTTTTTGGTTTCCTCTTTGTTTAATTCGATGCCCTTCTCTAATTCTCTTTTAAAAATTTCTATTAAAGCCTCATACGTCTATTCTCTTGCTGGTTGTTTCGATACTACATTCTCAACACTTTTATGTGCATTTTGTATATGAGCTTCCCTTAGTTTCGGCTTACCCACTCGATCCTGAGCTTGATCTTCTGGTTCGGAAGCGTCAGATTTAATCTTAATTATTTTGTGACCACTCCCTAAGCTTTTTGTTCCTTCCTCATTTATTTCCACACTTCCTAACCTGCCATGAAGTTTGTGGGACATGAGGCAGTAGTCTATTGTTGAGTGTGAATTGTTTCGTTCCCACGTTACTTTCCCGTCGCATTTTACTTGTGCATTAACTAACACTAGGTTCAGGGCATCACAGAAATCTTCTAACAACTTTCCGGTTGTATCCGAGAATCCGTCAAACTCTTCTAAGTGGGCATTCATGTCTCCTATAATAATTATTTCTTGATTAAAACCAATTTCCTTGATGTCCCTCGATATACATGTCAAGTGTTCTGTATTTTCCTCCCTTGAGTCATTTCCTGTTTTCAGGTAAGCAAACCCCAGAAGAGTGTCGAGGCCTGTTACCCTACCTTTCAGCCATAAATGTTCTCTGCAGCTTTCCTTCTCTCTTTCGCAGTCTTGTCCTTTACCTAACATGCCTAGACCTCCGCCATTGCGTTCACCTCCCCTCCGGTTGCATCCCATCTAGGAGTAGCCTGGTATGTACGGAGGTTCCTCCTCGTCTCTAAGGTGCGTTTCTGCAACCCCATACACTGTAAGATTTGCAGCCTCTAAATGCAATCTCCTCCCACTTTATTACGTCTCCCTGCACGTTTATGAACCCTATAGAACTTTTTCGTGTACTCTCGTCCCCAGCCACCTAATAGGCGTATCCGGTATGGGCGACGAAAAAATTATAAAACGTTTTAACCTGTAAATAGTAAAAAAATAGAGGGGAGGCAAAACGAGAATGTATGACGGTTACACTTATATCCTAAATGTCTTCTATTGGCGTGGTGACAGCAAAACAATGTTTTCGCCCATACTAGAAGTGACGACAATTCATGATGGCAACGCCCTTGTGAAAAAGGTCTATAGACCGACACGCGGCGCGGCTCTGTTTATCAGCACGGCAGGTAGGCCGCGCATGCGCAGAGATATGTGGGCAGAAGTGGCCAGGCTCTCCGTGTTTTTGCCATTGCGCTGTGTGGCATGCGCTCGCTGTTGACGTTGTAGAGACACTTCTCGCAATATTTGTGCGTCGTATTTCCTGCCAACGTATGTCGTATGTCAGTGGTTCTCAGCCATGGATGTGTCGGGGACCCCTTTCCAGCGGGGGGGGGGGGGGGGGGGGGGGGGGGGGTACGTAAGTAACGGTAACACGTCTGGAGCATGAAACAGGTGCCTTTTATTACTGTCGTAGTTCCGGAAGCATGTTGCAAATTAGTCACGGCCGGACTAAACTACAAAAAACGTGCCAAATAAAAAAAAAAAAAATTGTTGAGGGTCTTGCGGACCCCCATTTGAGAACCACTGTCGTATGTTATGCCCGACTATTTGAGCTCGCTGCCCGAGCCTGAACGGCAGCGGTATCGAGACAAACGGTGCGTGAACGGCGTCACCTTCGACGATCCGTACGCCGTAAACAGGTCCTGCTGGAGTTCCGACGTGAAGTTGCTGCCACCGACGTCGGTGGCTCACGTTGTCGTTTATTTGGTTTTTTCGCCAAGCCAGTTCACGGCCGACACGGCGCAAGCGTACAAATCTCTCGAGGCAGTTTCTGCGCTGCCGGCGGGATCAGTAAACTGTGAGTCTGCGGAAGTGTATTTATTAATTAAATACACACAGCTTCCTTCAGTCAAGGTATGATATTTTTCTTACCCTCATGACCACAAGGCACGACAAAAGGTAAAGCTTTGTCCGTTCTGCCGCCGATCTTTTTCCGCTTTGAAACACGGGCGTAGCGAGCCACTGACGAGCGCTTGCCCTTTGCTTTGTGCGCGAACACCGTGGGAACAGAACCTGGGTGGTCTCGATCAGACGACGGTTTTCCTGCACATAAGCAAGCCTCGGGACGGAGATTGAAATGAAAGCCCTACTTGCCTTCGAGGAAGTGCTTGCCGCACAAACGGTCGTCCGCGCGATGCGACCATTCTTTTCGATCCCCGGATATTATCCACCTTCTGCGCCTTTCAGAGTCCGCCGGGAACTTGTGGAAACTTACTCCGCTGCTTCGGCTGTACATTTGGGTGCAATTAACGGCTACACAGCTTTGCGGATGCGCGACGCCCATGCAAAATGTGCGCCCTTCTGCCCACACCACCCGGCTCCTGCGCGATCGCAGCGCCGCCGCAGCTCCGTGACGTCAAGCCCGCGTGTCAGTCTATATTGAGCCGATTCGTTCTCTTATTAATGCGAAAGCATTAACTGTCTCATGGAGCGAGCTGACGTCATCAGTCTGAAGCGCGAAAACGGCAGATAATTTCCTTCGGTTCCATTGGCTGGCGCGCGTCGACGGGGCTCCTATTGGCCGCTGCGCTCGTCAGTTTCCGCGACCACTCATCCAATAGCGCTGCGTGTCCATCAGCGCGGAGCGTCCAAGGTCACCAGGGGAGCACACGCGCCGACCGGCGACGAAAAGTACGCAGCAGACGAAAAAGAGAGCGGACGAGCGGCTTGCATGCTTTCGCATTCACAACTCATAAGGAATGCTTAAGTGTACCTCGATCTTTTTCTTCTTCTTCTTCAAGGATTCCTCCTGCTCTCCCCTGCTGCTCTTGCGGTACTTACACACAAGAGCTTCCCCCGACTCTGGTACTGGTACATATGGTACTGGTACATCTAAACTGGTGCCCTCCGGGCTCCATGGGTCCCCAAAAAATCTACAACATGACGCCCAATCCTATCACCTGTGGTTCCACTGTTGTGGATGCCCCACGAAACAGGGGCGAAGCGAGCCTCATACACCACCCTAATTACTTCCAATACGCCATACTGAAGTCGTTGACTCATCCCTCTAATCGCACGGTAAGTTGCCACCACCCGCTGCTTTGTCTAAAAAAACTGTCCCCAGACCTCTGGGATAGTGCATATTTGCACATGCATTCTCTCAGAGACCTCTATCAGCTTACGTACACCAACCTCTACCTCTATGTGCCTGCCGAGGTTCTGTCTCCTTCCCTTTAACACATCACTGAGTCGCGCATGCACTACTACTATGTTATCTCCCTCCCTGTTACCCAAGAGCTTTTCCTTAGCTTTGGTCATAGTGCCTACGAAGCACTTCCCTGACTGGGCCACTACGTTTACCCTCCCGTCTCTTTTCACCCTGGCTAGAAGGCCCCCTTTAATCCTTGTTACTTTCGAGTCTCCTGCTACCAGTACCCCCTTAGTCTCAGACTGCCTGTCTTCACTTCCCCTCCCTCCGTCCCTGCCCTGCGGCTGACTCCCTCCAGTTATCTGCACTACCTCACTTTGTGTCTGTCGGTTTACCACCGCGTCATTTACTGCCCCACTGGTCACCTCTGCCGCTCTGCGACTACGGGACTGTGGGGTCGAGGAATTACTACCGTCCCGCTGACCTCCACCTGTTCACTAGTGCTTCCTTCCTCTGAGACTGCCATTCCTGCTAGGTTAGCTGTCGCCTCCCTCCTCAGCTGCTCCAACCCAGCCGACAAATCCTTCCACACTTCCTTCTTCTTGAGCTCTCCCACTTCTGTCGCAAGCTTCACCCGCGGCTCCCGCTCCTCACTAAGCTCGCCTACCATGCGCTCCACCTTTCTTTCCCATTCACTGATGAGTTCTTGAATCTCTACCTTGACTTCTTCCCTCTTAGCTAACACCTCGACCTGAGTCTCCAGGACCACTCACTTCTCTCGCTCTACTTTAAGTTATTGCTTGACCTCCTCAACCCTAGCTGCACACTCCCCTTGTATCAACTTCAATCCCTCTGCAACCCTTTTGCAGATACAGCAAACCATGCTACCCTCCTCCGCCTCCGCTAAGTACTCAAAATCTGTCTCATCTAGGGACATCCACCGCATGCACTCATCACACGAGACTAGGTCATCACCCCCTTGGTAAGGTTTCCTGCGCCGAGCCATTGCGCCTATCTACCTCACACCGTGCTATGCAGACAAAAACTAATAATAAAATAAAAATCCCACCTTCACCTGGCAGTGCACAAATTGTTGCCAGACGTTCGAATAATTTCGCATATCGTCTATTGCTATTTTGTTTTGTGCGTGTTCACTTTTGATTGTAGTGTACCTTGTACTTTGAAGGTAAATAAATAATGATGTACTGCTCCGCAAGTGTTTTTTTTTTCTTTTTAACCCCCTAAGCAATTACTAAGGTTGTGTCCTTCTAACTAATCGCAATTTGCTTCTCAGCTACGAAGAGGTTAAATACGAAGCTAAAGAGTAATTCCTGCGTCCCATGCGTCGTGGCGTAAACGCGGCGCGACCCAAACTGACGTCATGCTTGAAGTCACACTTGGAATGCGAGCGTCGCTTAAAACGGGAGACGTGTCAGGAACGTTGCTGCGGGGAGGGGGGGGGGGGGGGGGCAGCCACAATTCCATTCATGAGATGCTTTCCCTCTCTCCTTCCTCTATTCACCGACCCAGAGACGAAGAGGCCGGGCGGCGAGCAACGAGGAAGCAGACGTCGCTTTCCCCGACACGAGTCGCTGCCTAATGGCGGTCGCTGACAACCCGAGAACGAAAGCGCCTGGCTAATTGACTCTTTTCCTGATCAAGCAACATCAGCGGCTGCCGATGATCGGGCAAGAAGCGTGTGATCAGATCCGAGTTGTCCGAGTTCTCACCAAACGCTAACGCAGAATAGGTTTTCGATACGAGCCGAGCCGAGCTCATGCCCAACGCTGTTCGGGGTACCGTACGTGCCTAAACAATGGCAGCTACTAGATGGCGCGCACCATTGAAAAGGAGTAGAGTTCCTGTATAGACCTTTCCAATGTTTACAAATCCACAGCCCAGCGTGCGATCTCCACAGCTCAGCACGCGCGTGTGCGTCGCTCCGGAAAACGAGCAAAGCACGCGCCATACGCACGAACACTGGAAATGGCACCGGCCATACGCTCTTTCTTGGAAAGGTCTATAAGCCAGAGTTGCGCGTTCATGCATGGCATGTGGATCCAGCTCCTCACGTGACTGAATTCGGCGAATAGCAGCGCCGCGCGTTCGAGGCGCGCGGCGCGCTCAAAAGCAGGGGAACGTACGCCGGGGCGCGTGCAACGTCTACTTTGCTGCACGTGGAATCAACCGCGCAACTCTGGCTCCCGTAGGGAGCCTATAGACCTTTCCAATGTTTACAAAATCACAGTCCAGCGTGCGATCTTCACAGTCCAGCACGTGCGTGTTCGTCGCTTCGGAAAGCGAGCAAAGAACGCGCCATACGCACGAACACTCAAAATGGCACCGGCCACACGCTCTTTTTTAGAATGGTCTATACAGGAACTCTAAAAAGGAGAAAAAGGCTCCTGTGCGCTGCCATTTTAAGCGATGCTGGCGCCGCGTAACGTTTCGCCATACTGGGGTGCGCCAGGGGCACGTCTATGGGGTGCGCGATGACAAGATGGCGGCGTCTGCTGTATCGCCCACGGCCAGCGTTAGCGACACACTTCATGTTTCGGAACGCAGGGGAGGTATCCACACAGAATCGTAGCATCAAATATTAAAGGGGCGGTGCAACGATTTTCAGACTTTGGCCAATTAACTGCGGAAATTAATCTGCGTCACCTATGAAACGAAGAGTGGAAAACCGTACTTTCTTGCGAGCGCTAGTTTTTATTTAAAAAAAAAAAAAATGAAACAAATCGAAGGTTATAATGCCTCTCAACTCTTCACCTTGACTTTCGAGTGACGTACTCTGGGGGATCACGTGGTTTCCCCTCGGGTTCTCTCTTCAGAGACCCCAGCCGCTTCCTCCGCAATTGTCGTCTTTTAAAGAATTAGCATCGTCGAAGGTCGCGGCGAGCGATCGACACAAAAGACGGTTCGAAATGGGGCTGATGGCGAGTGTAGCAGCGGAGGGGGACAGGTTTTGTGGACTTTCGCGTATCCCCCAGAGACGCCGTCATTTTAGTTCCCGTAACCGCCACACGCGGCTGCAGATCGGCAAATAATTCGTTTTTTATTTGCGATTACGCAGCAGAATAGCGGTTTTTCGGGAAAAGGTGACGCGTTTTTGGTCACTTGGGCTGGCAGAAACAATATAAAAAAATGCAAACTGCCAATTGTTTCAACATTAAAATCGCAACACCATCCCTTTAAAGAGGTAGAAAAACGAAATTCCAGCGCTCATTTTTTAGCTTTAATGTTGCAGACTAACCTAAAAAATATCAGTCTTTCGTTGAAAGGCACAAGCAAACTAATTTTAAAGCTAATTAAACGATCTTTCAATGTGCACCTGGTGGGTGCATGTGGAGCCTATTTGTTAGATATTCTAGCAACGTTGGGGAACTTGTTACGTAGTCATGACGTAGCCAGTTCCATCGGAGCAGCGCCGCTCTTTGGAATTTCTACATTTTCCTTCTTAGCTTTTTTTTCCGCGCATTGTACCAAACAGTCCAAGAAGACGGAAAGGAGGGACTCCCCTCTTTCTCGGACCCTCGTTTGTGCACCCGGATACAGCCGTTCTCCCCCTAGAAGATTAGCCCGTCGCTCAAAGCTCGGACAAATGTTGCTTCTCCCACCCCGTTCAGCCCTAAGCTGACAGTGCTGGGGAAGCTACGTGCTCCTTGGGCCAGCCACACGCTCGTCACCCCACGGGTACTTCGAACGGCTCGGTTGTAACGCGTTGACGCTATTGACAACACCACAACGCTGACAACGCCACCAACGGCAAAGCTCATAACCACGCCAGCATTGGTACGTCACGAATGCTGGGGAATCTTTTCTTTCTGTTTTTGTTTGCGCCGGATATCCCATGACGCATCGCGCTCTCCGTTCGCTTCTCTTCGAGCGCTTGCTCGAGTGCACCGTTTGGAACGAAAAATATAGCCAGTCGTTCAAAATACAAACTTGCGATTATCATTTACGGTTATTATCCATCATGCTAGAGTCATTTCCGAACGAAATTCGAATATTTCAGTTTTTGTTTCCGAAGGGTTGGAGCTGACTTTATAACGATCGCAGCCTCTGTTCCAGTATGTCGTGGAAAGCACAGCTGCATGAGCGCAGCCATCGTTGATGCAATGGCCATGCGGCTTCTGGCGCATTCTGATGAGCGCTTTGAGACTTTCTATATTTTTGCAATTTTTCGGTTTGTTACTGGCTTAGGTATTTTATTTAATTGTTTCTGCTCTTTCGCGGTCAAAAACATTATCTGTGTGTTTTATATTAAAAAAAAATTCTTTCTGCGCTCAGTGGTGTTTGCTTCAGCAAGAGACGCTTGGCAACATTGTACGACAAGCGGCGAACGTCCTGGCTATAGTACACCATATCCTGGCTGGAGTGTGGGTCTGCCTCACCCATAGAGTTATTATAATGTACGCTAGAGGTTCAACTGGCGCTAGTGTCTAGGCGACTTCCGTGACGCAAATTGAAGCAGACAGCAGCCAGTCTACTTTTGCGGTGCTCCTGTGCATTCCTATGGGAAAACGCGCGTGCATTTTGTCTCTTCGCCGGAAAATAACACGGAACACTTTGGTTATTTGGGTCGTACCGAATAGTATGTACCTTGATTAACACTGTAAAAGTGTAATTGCTTTAGTTATCGCATTTTTCTTCATCAGTGAACGATGTTTAACTTCGCTACATTCCAGTCTTAAACGTGTGTTCCGCAGCAGGTGTGTAAAAACAAGCGACGATTCAAAGCAAAATTACAATCGAAAGGAATATAGAGTGTGTTCAAGGCTCGCCAGCATTCCGGTGACGCCTATATATTGCTAATATGCCAGTCCTGTAACTATACGAAAATGGCCCCGTCGTGCATGAGCGGATAAAAACATTCAAACCGTAGAGAATAAAGTCCGTGGGCTATGAAAGGTGTCTCTTCGTATTGTTTTCTCTGCCGGGCAGCTTTTATCGGGCACTTGTTCTCAAAGATTTTGATCGTGCTGGTGATATTTTGGACGTAGATAGATAGATAGATAGTCTTTATTCGACCCTGGAGGGTCGCAGTATCACAGAAAGGCCATTGGCCCGTACCTGAGGCCTGTGGTGCCGCAGTATTACAGGTCGCACAGAGCAGAAAGAATAAAGCGGTACTTACTTATTTAAAATCGGAATATATTACGCGGCCTTCAATTTATTTTGATCGTATATGCGCGGGCAGTTACTGATCCAGTGTTACTGCGTAGTTCTTGCCGTCTCCCTTAATTTCCAGATGTCCTTCGTTCGTTTGGCACGTATATCCCTCATGCTGAAAAGCGCCGACGTCGTGTTCGCGCTAAGAGTGTCCGACAGTGCACATAAATACACGTACGAAGCTGTTTTAGCATCGTTTTAAATGCGATGAATTTGAAACAAAAACGCCGTAACTGACCAATTGTTTCGTCGGCCTGACTGAGAAATGTTCTAAGCTACCTAGTAAGTACGAATTATTTGGGATATTTGCTCTTATGATCGAGCGCAGGGAGAAAATGCGCTCACGTTTTCCCATAGAAATGCATTACCGGAAGTCAATTTCCGACTGGTTGCTGTCTGCTTCAATTTGCGTCAGCACACTAGTGCCAGTTGAACCTCTAGCGTACATTATAATAACTCTATGGCCTCACCTCGGTGCGCGGTTCGAGGTTAAGCCGGGATCCCGCTTGCAAAGGTGTATAGGAGTGTCGCGAACTTTTGACGACACTAAGGTTCGACTGGTTCCGCGAACATTCGACATTTTGGAAAACAATGTACGAAATTTGACTTTTCAACAATGTTGCCCGACCCTCCCCACGCACGAAGACAATTCGGAAGAAAATTATTTATGTGTAGTTTATTTAAAACTTTAGAAAACGATTACCAATGTCAACGCAGTATAAAAGTAAACTTGCAGTTTGGTAATAATCCAGTTAGTTTGATACCCTCCTTCTCCGCCGGGCGGCGTCAGCCAATACCACATACATTACATGGCCTGAGCATGACATCATCGTTAGTGGACCCCGACACGCCTCATGCGGTAAGCAGGCTGAAGCTAGACGAACTTTGCATTACAATTCGGGAAAAAATCTAACTGTATCGTACTCGAATCTCTGCAGGTTCGCGAGACCCCTAATCTAGACTAAGGTCGTCCCGAACCCGCCAATATTCGGCCAGGGACCGAGTTTTTCGAAGTTGCATTGCAAATTTGGGCTGAAGTTCAACTATTATATGCGCCTGACCGGATATTGGAAACAATCCGACGCTACGTAGACGTAGAGGACAAAGGGTGCAATATGTTCTGCTAAAATTGTTTCACACGATTAAACTAGATATAAAGCATTAAGCTTCATGCGTTTGTTTTTGTATTGTTTGGACATTGGTAATAATTTTATAAAATTTACAATAAACTACTATACAATCTCCATAATAATAAGCCCGAAACTGGGAATAAATAAAAAAAAAATTGGCTGTATGTTTGGTTATTTTGTAAAACACTTTTAAATGCGGTAGCTTTATGAGTGGGTGGTGCTCTTAGGTCAGGTGGAGCCTAGGGCAAGATGAATTTTAGTATTTCAGTGTGTGGGGTGGGTGGTGCTTTTACCTCAGGCGGTGTCTATGACAGGGTTTTGTATAGAAACGGATTACGTCACACCATTGTCATCTTTGTGAGGCTGCGCGCGGTTCCCTTCAGGGTCACCAGGGCACAAAGTCTTTGCGCTGAATTTTCTGAATCACCAAGAGAAGGGGGGAGCGTTTTCCTGCCCTTTCCACTCCTCGTTCCGCGCGCTCTCTCACACCACTTGGTTCTGCTCCTCCCGTTCCTTCATGCTGGGTCTGTAGCTAAGTAAGCAGCACACTCGGCCTCCATGCCGGTTATTGGGGTTCGGTCCCTGGCACTAATTGCCGTTTTTTTTTCTAAGTTGTGTAGTGGTTACAGATTAACCGACCTACACATTTCGTGCTTACGCGCGGCTCCTGTGATTGGTTGACCCTTAAAGCTACCGCTTTAAAAACCGGACAACTGCACACGCCGATCTCACACTTCACAAAATAATTTTTGCCGAGAGGCTACGTCTGCGCATCTACGTTACTTCATGAGTAAATGAGAGCGAAAGCTCGCACTGCAGCCTGAAAGCACGAGAGTTAAAAAAAAAAATCACGGAGAAAACAAAATGAAAAAAATTTAAACGGTCCAATATATTGCTAGGAAGGACAAAAAGAAGCATCCTGGCAGCAAGAATCCTACAAGAAGCTCGCGTTAACTGCAGTTGTCACTCGGACCATTCTCAACATCAGTTGACTCTCAATCTCTCTCGTCATTAAAGGAATACTGAACCGAAATTTCGAGCACACAAAGCAAGACTGGAGCGATAGGCGGAACGCTGCAAAACCTACAAAACACCACTCATACCGTGATATCTCTAACTGCGGATGGACGTATTTTTGGAAAAGAAGTGCGCGATTGAACACGGCTGACAAGGCCGACGAGACAAGTCACGTCACGATTCTCATCCCCTCTCTGCCTCGCTACGTCTCGTCGAGCTGGTGAACCGAAGCGAGGAGGAGAGAAGCGAGGCCGCTTCCCCTCACTCTCAACAGTTCCAGGAGGATCGTGATGTCATAGTTCTCGCTTGATCGCGCCCTTCTTTTCCAGAATTGCGGCCGTCCGTTTGATATGTCGATGTATGAGAGATGTTTTGGAATTCGTAGCGTCCCGTTCAACGCTTCTGCGGCCTTAATTTGCGAAATCCAAATTTTGGTTCAGTATCCCTTTAAGGGTGAACGGGGCATAGTCCCTGCTAACGAAAGGTGCGCATGGTGTGGATTATTATTACTTTTGAGCGAATAGTGGTTGGGATCGAATAGCGCTGTGTCTCTCATATAGCGTTCACAGTGCTAGGGAAACCCACGCCATGCCGGCTCTCTTTGCGGAGTGGACGCGATGACGCGGCGCTTATAAATTCGAAACTGTATTTTTGTATTCCAACTTATTATGTACCCAATTCTTGCTTGTGGTTCGTCCCTGCATTCTCATGGCTCAATGTCACAATCTGATTGGCTGTGCAGCGACAACAAGAGATTCGGGATTCGCCATGACCCGTGATTTGCCTGAAAATTGATTGAACGCACCTATACTCGAGGCTTAACTATCAACTCAAATACTATGCCAGTTTTTTTTTTTTTGCAAATTAATTTTTTTTAGTTAATTTTTTAGCTTTTATTTAACGGACACTCGACTAAAAAATATTAAAAAAAGGTGACACCAGCGGATATTGTACCGGTGCAATGCATGGTTGCACATATGGCAGCGGAACTTGTTCGCCACTAATTACGAGAAATGTGATGAGAAGCTCACTTCAGGGGCCCTAATCTACTCGGCGGGACCAAGCGCAGTGACGTGATTGTTGCGCCAATTGCGCTAAACTGCGCTAAGGGTCTAACCCTGCTAAATCCTGCTACATTTTGCCAAAATATGGGTAATCTGCGCCAAGCCTGCGCCAAAGGACCAATTTCTGTCGCCTTTCAAAACCGAAACTAAACTAAGTACCGTAATGAGCACACGTAAGCTAGGTGGCGCAAGCGACCGCCCGACACAAAGTACCCTGCATCAATCGTTCATCCGGTCCTTGCATGGTTTTTCCCACCGTCTCTCGTTTCGCGCTCTCGTCGTCTCGCGGATTTTTTAAAATTTTTCAACGATAGACGCGGGCATGTGCGGACGCTCAGGTACTAGCGTGCTGGGTACCAGCCATGCCATCATGCTGTGAAACGAAACCACGTTTTTGCGCGGCGCGAGTTACTTTGTGAGCTGAAGCACTTGCTCCTGAAAGCAACGGCCGTGGGAAAACTATATTTGGTCTCTGCCTACCAGTCCCCGTGGTCGTGCGACGCCGGGTGTTGCCGTCGCCACGTCGCTGCAGATATGGCGCTTTCTAAACTGAGACGTAAGGACCGCCGCAAGGTCATCAACATTCCTGTTCTTGTTTAGATGAAACGCTACTACAAAAATCCCTCTTTAACTCAAAGACTACTGTGTCGAAGTATTATACCTAGGTTTCTTTCGGTGGGCTTTCTTTCGAAAGGAATCCCGGTACGTGAAAAAGCTGCCGCGAAAGAAAGTTGGTGAAGGGAGCTGTCTGTCTATGCTAGATCGCAAACTCAACGATGAAGTTAACTCAATCGGTCGCTGATTGGCTGGCCTCTCTGGTCACGTGACGTGACGTCCCAATGAAGTTTGTCCCTAGAAATTTCGAGCTAAGCTCGTGAAATAATAAAGTTACGGTGACGTCAAAATGTCGTCACGATTGAGTTCGCCGATGAAGTTAACTTTGTAGTAGGACGGGAGCAAAAGTTGTTCTCCATCAGTCAAAATGGCGACGCTTACGTACGGGGCTCTCCTGCTACGTTCGCCCACGGAGCGGGTTTTCCGGAACCACCGCGACGCATTCGACGTCTCCGAGGCAAGATTCGTCGGGGAATACCACCTCACGAAGGGCGCCGCTCGCTGGCTATGCGATGAGCTTCGTGGGAAGCTGCAGCGGCGTCGCGAGGGGCCTCATGTTTTGACTGTAGAGCACCAAGTGCTCCTTGCTCTACGCTTCTACGCCGCTGGCGGGTTCCAGGGCACAGTGGCCAGTGACGAAAATATTGCGGTGCATCAGTGCACTGTAAGCCGCGTTCTGCACGAGGTGACAAATGCGATCATTGATCGCCTCGGCCCGAGCTGGTTAAGCTTCCCGCTGACGGACGCAGAAAAGGAAGAAACGAAGAAGAAGTTCTTCGCACGGTGCAAGTTCAGCGGTGTGATCGGTAAATACTCATTTACGTGTACATGTCTCAACATTGATAAATGATTTCCGATGCGCTTATACGACAGCGTTCGGTAGAAATTTGCGTAGCCGTAGAAGATCCTTGATAAAAGAGTTCCATATCCCACGTGCGTTTCGTGGTTTGTTTCCCGTTCTCTCCCTTCCTTTCGGCCCCTGCCTTACGTAACGCGCCTCCGCGCCGACAGCTGGTGTTCATGGTACTCACGTGAGAGCGATAATTTAAGCGACGCATTCAAACGACATGACTGCACTGGCATCCTCATTGAAATCTCTCGCACCCACAGAAATCGGCCATATATGGGGGCGGTCCCAAGATTCCTAAATTGTTGTCGAAAATGAAGAATATTGAGAAATTTTGCTGGCTAATCAAGGTAGCGGAACAAGGGTGGGTATTGGTAGTCTCGGCCCGCGTTTTTCTGCGTAGATTGTTAGAGCACCCAATAAAAGGACGCGGCTCGTGCAGAAAGAGAAATTTTGTGCTGTTATTAGTGTTTTTCTGTGTTTTTTTTTTTGCATTTGAAGGGGAACAATACAACGGACATCCATGCCGGTCTGATGGTGTAGGGTGTCAGTCCCCAGTGTATATGACACTCCAGCTAAGTGGCGCAGGTGCCTAATAAGCTTGCATGGAGGCTAACTGAGTGGCAGGTGTTTCTGCAACAATAATAAATTGTGACTGGCAAGGTGGAACACGTACCCAAAAGCCAAAACGAGGACTTTTCAAACCAAACCATCCGCCAGGTCATCTATTGCTAGGAAATGTGTATCACCTTGTGTGGTGCATATATGTAGAGAATGAATAGGGATCGCAGCAGTCCCCTAAGGTTGCACAGACTTTACGACCACCCTTCGTAAAGCCAGTTCCAGATAACGCATAATTCCAGCCCTCCTGTCTTAAATTGTGATAAATTGATGCATAATTTTGCTACGAAGGTGCTAAAACCATATTGTGTTACAGGATGCATCGATCGAACCCAAATCGCCATCCGGGCTCCATCTGAGAACGACCAGAGGTTTGCGAAAGCCGCTTACTGGTGCCGAAAGCACTATTATGCGCTAAACGCTATGGTGGTGAGTAGTCACTTGTTAGTTGCAGATGACGCACTCAAGCTCAATTCGCTAATGCATCCTTCACAGTGGTCACAATATGCGAAAGAGCATTGTCATGCAACAGAATCACACCAGATGAAAGCATTCCGAGTCGCTGATTCCTAAAGGCTCTGTGCAGCTTTATGATTGCGTCCTTGTAGCAGTTTACACTTATGTTCACGTCGGACACTGTAAACTCCGCCAACAAATGCTCTTTGTGGTAAACATGGGGAGTAAAACCAATTACCATCGGAAGCCTGTGACCTGCATTTGTTCGTGTTTTGGGGGATGTTTCTATTGCACGCTGGCTGTTTTGTTGCTGGCCACCATGCGTAACAGAAATGCTTCGCCCTGTTTCATACCGCAGCAAGTGGTTTAAACTCAAGCCTATGTGTTCTTTCTTTAGGTGGTTAGTAAGCATTTGGGATAGTGCGCTCCGTCTAACCCACTGTATGAACAGCTCTAAACAACAGCAAATTCCTCCGCTAGTGAACATAAGCTCTGACAAGGAACCTTTTGTATTGCTGCATCAGTTTTGGTGACAGCTTCGTTTGTCGCAGCAAAATGTGCGTTCCCTGCCGCGGAATATCTCATGTTTCCTCACATTCTTCACGAAACATTCATGCTATCAGTCACTGTTGTCTTTGACTCCCATTTGCCACCATACATCACCTGCACTGTGCGATGAATGCCGACACGCTTCCGCCGTTAGGCACCAGACCACTGTTCATTGACCCACCTTTGGCATATTCCCAATCACACCAGCCAAGTTGTCGGTGTCTAATACGTACTAGACATGTGAGAAGAACGAAAGTTTGTTCACTTGTACTTTGGTCTACACTTCTCATGATAATTGCAACATAATCGATCGGGCTTCTCATGCACCTATCTCTACGATGCACCACAGACGGGTTTCATTTGGTCATACCGTGTATATCGGATCCATAGTAGTAGCTCGATAGCCGACAAATACCGCATATACAAAATTCCATATATTCATTTTTCCAGGTTTGCGATGCCGATCTAAAGATCCTCAACTTTGACGCCACCTTTCCTGGATCTGTTCAGGATTCTTTTGTGTGGCGAGCGTCTTTGCTTAAGGAAGAGTATGGAAACGGAAATCTGGTAAAAGAAAACGAGTGCTTGCTTGGTAAGGGGTTTGCTTCTTTTCACATGCCTTGATTTTTGAGTAAGTTCTGTTTCATAGGTGTCAGAACTAATCCACAAACATATTTATTACTAAGTGAAAATAGAAGTTCCCCAAATTTCTGTTTGTTTTTGGTTACTAGCTGCCATCATAGCTTGACAGGTGTCCTTGTGGCAGTGTGGTTTGGCCATCTAAACATCTTTAGCTACAAGCTACCAAATAACCGGCACTGGTTGACAAGAGGAAGGAAAAACTGGCAATAGTTGATATACTTTGTTTCAGCATAACTTGGTAAACGGCAAATACTACGGCTCCAGTGAGCCATTCAGTGTCTGAGTGTGGCATGTGACCGCATACTATCAGAGTGCCCTTGTCCAATGGGGAGGTGTTGCAAGCTTCGCTATGCAGTTCTGATTGGCTCATAGGAAATGCAGCCGTTGTCTTTTGCTAGGTAATGGTGAAGTTGCGTATAGCCTATGTCCATTTCCGTGAGTCAAAAACATAGGTACAACATAACTTTTACTGACTTTAGCTACAGAATCTCAGTAATTTCTGAGCCTTGCAAGGCATTGTCTCTTCTTAACACAGAATGTGTTTATACACTGGTTTGCATGAGAAGACACAGAAAATCAGTTTGCATGGTGTGTGTATCGGTTGGTGCTCAGCACCAAGGAAAGGCTCGGACTGGTTGTGCCGGCCAATGTTCCATTTATTGGTCACATGCTGTGTGGTGAATGCGCACCTGCAGACGATGTTGCTAGGCCAATTGCTGGTACATCCCCCTTTCTCTATCTTTATGGCTTTTAAGAAATCACCAAAAGCGTAGAAACCAACTTCACAGGGAAAACCGGCTGGCAAAAAGACTTCACCTCAAAAGGCAGCATTCCCAGCCCAGAAAGACGTTGTTGCTAGACCAATATGCCGATACAGTGTGGGCCACGACCACATTACTTCTACAGGTTCTTTCATTGCACGACGACTCGGTCTCAGTGTGCCTCGAATCGTCACATATATATCTATTAAGACAAATCATGGCCGGGAAAATTGAAGACTTGCCTTAATCATTCCGATAAACCTAGAGAGCACAGAACATGTTGTGCATGCATTATTTATACATTATTCTGTTATGAGACATAATATGCGCACCAGCACATTGTACTCTCATTGTTTATCAGAATGATCGGACATGTTTTTGGCAGGCGAGTAACATAGAATATTTCTTTTCTTCTAGAGTCAGTTTTCGCACTGCAGGTTCTTGGGAAATGTTATGACACCCTACAAATAGAGGCTGCATCAGCCTTAAAAGCCTCTAACAGAAGTGTAATTTCGGAGTTATGCCTAAACATTCATGTCAAACCGCGTCACATGTTTGTGCACAGGTGACAGCGGTTATCCCCTGGAACCGTGGCTTCTTACTCCAATCCCTGGCAGCCCTGCTGTGCAGACACCTGAAGCTGAATTCAACAAGAGGCATCGTTCCACACGCTCCATTGTGGAGCGCTGCATAGGCATGTTGAAGAACAGATTCAGGTGTCTGCAGAGGTACCGCGCACTGCATTACGATCCGGACAGGGCATGTAACATCGCCACGGCATGTGCCATTCTGCACAATGTGTGCTTGTTTTGCACAATCCCAGAGCCTTTCCCGGAGCCCCTCGTGTCCGAGGAGTCCGACTCGGAAGACTCGGAGTCAGACGACAGCGACACCAACACCAGGAGCCTGAGAGACAGGGGTTTGGCAATGCGGCAGCGAAAAGTAAGAGAGGTGGTTGTCAACACTCGCTGAGCACGGCCCGCACCCCGAGCACGGCCCGCACCCCGAGCACGTCCCACTCGCCAAGCACGATCCACACCCCAAGCACGTCCCACTCACCGGAGTCTCCCTGCACAGCCATGAAGCAAAATGCATGTGCCTACCTATTCTGCCCCCATGCCAGTCGCAGAAGAAACCTAATGAGGTCACCCTCCAGTCTTGGGCGGCAGCACGATAGGTGGGCATGTTCCAGACTGTGCTATAGAAAAGTTAGTGCCAATTAATGTTGTTTGTACCGTTCCCTCATCTATGTTGTTCTTAACTTCTCAGTCCCTTTCCATCCATGTTGGTCACAGTATAATCATTAGACTAAAAACAAATTATCACAAGCGAAAAAATTGTCCTCCTTTTGGTAGACTATAGTTTAAAGGGACGGCGAACCAAAATTTGGATTTCAAAAAAACAATGCAGGAGACGTAGGTGGGATGCTGCAATCTCTACAACACTACTCGTAAGGCGACATCTTGAATGAACGGCCGTATGTTTGGAAAAAGGGTCGAGATTGAACGAGGCTGATGAGGTGTGTGACGAGAAGATATCTCGTTTCCTCCTCTCCTCGCTTCGCTCCCTCAAGGCAGCGAGGCAGAGAAGACGTGAGGCCGTTCCCTCTCCTTCTCTGAGAAACAAGACGTAAACATTTTGTCAAATGCACCTCCTTTTCTTGAAAAATACGGTCATCCGTTCGAGATATCGTTGTACGAGTGATGTTTTGGTGTTTGTAACATCCCGTTGCACGCTTTTGTCGCCGTGTTTTGTGGAATCCAGATTTCGTTTCAGCATCCCTTTAAAGCGGTTGTCCGGAAAAATCGTTACTTCAAGAAAACTATTTAATTTGGTTATCACTGAATTTAGGAACACCTTCCGCACAATATTTAGATTTATCCTCCACGGCACCAGTAATTCAATATTAAAAGGGCTCAAATTACGTTTGCCAATAAACGGCATTTTTGGTTGGATGGAAAAATCCGACATCACATCTTTCAGAGAGATTTTTGACTTTCTCTTCGTGTTTTCATTACTGCTGTTGAACACCCATAGCATTGTATTTCAACGCCTGCGATATTGATTCTATGCGTTTTGCGACGTCACACAAGGGAGGACATCAGCCATTGATATCTGCGAAGTTCGGCATGATTTCATATGTATACTTATAACCGATTTAACTATTGAGACTTTGTACAATGAAATAAAAATTACGTACTCTACATTTTGGTTCACTCCGCCTGATCATCACAAAAACTGATTTGTGCATGTCTTTTTCCTGTATCGCAACCATGACATGAAGGTAAGTCACGCACAATAGAAGCATATGATATGGTTTCTTGCCACCTGCACCAGATATGCTTAAGTCTTTCAGTTTTAAAGACCCTGTGAGAGATAAAAGAATAGATATGGGATTTGTATAACATCTGCAACATGTTTTTTGAGTGCAGATTAAATAAATGACAAACAAAATGGCCTCTGGAGACAGCTTTTATTCTGACCGGGGGTTCAGGTTACGGACACCCATCAGATGAAGCACCAGTGTTGTGATGGACGCAGACTGCTGGGCACCAGCAGCCGCTAGTCCCTCCACAGCCTGAAAACAGAGTGAAAAGAATACTTTTTGAAAAGCATGCTAGCTAAATGTAAGAATGGGTTAGAGGTTTGGCCCGCAGTAGTCTTTGGCATGTCACTGCCTTTACCTTCATCATATTGTCACAGAGGAATAGCCAAGAAAACAAAGAATAACTGGGGGGAAACTGAAACGTTTAATGGTGCGAACTTGTGCCCAAAAATAAAGAGGAAAACCGATAACAACAGAAGAGAACAGAGCGTCGCGGGCGTCGAGGTCGGCGTGACAGCAGAGTCGAACGCTGGGGCGAAACTGACTCCAGCTTGCCACGCGGAGCCGCTTTTGTACACGCGTGGGCTTCTGGAGCATTCGGCGTAGAAGGTCCGGTGCCTAGAACATTCTAACCTCGAATCAGCAAGACGGTTCTCGAATTTACCAGAACGTCAGATTACAGTGTCAACAGAAATGTGTAGCCGCGGCCAGGAATCGAACCCTGGCTTTTCACGTGGGAGACAAGCGCGATAACCGTTCGGTCACGCGCGCGCTGCCTACTTGGCAAGTTGCGCGCGCGGCATTACTCCCCCCTTTAAAAAGTGCATCGCCCCGATGCAGAACAAAACAAAGCGAGCAAAAAGAACGGTAGGCTAAAGAGTCATTTAAAACACATAATGTCCACAGTCCTATCGAGCGTAGTATGGCTTCATGCGCACGACGTGGACGACTTCTGGTCGTGGAGGGCGGCGTGATGAAGTCCGTGTTCCGTCGGGCATCACCTCGTAGTTCAGATCTCCAAGTCGACGAAGTACCTTGTAGGGTCCAAAGTACCGTTTTAGGAGTTTTTCGCTGAGACCGCGTCGTCGTATCGGGGTCCAAACCCACACACGGTCTCCAGGCTTGAAGTGGACGTCCCGACGACGAAGGTTGTACCGGGTAGCGTCGACACGTTGTTGATCTTCAATTCGGAGTCGGGCGAGCTGGCGAACTTCTTCGGCTCGTTGAGCAACCACTTGGGCGTCGGGGCTTCCATCGTCAGCTGGTTCGTGGGGTAGCATCGCGTCGAGCATGGTCGTTACTTTCCTGCCATGCACCAGTTGAAAGTGTGTCACCCCGGTCGTCTCTTGCACGGCCGTGTTGTAGGCAAATGTGACGTACGGCAACACCTCGTCCCATGTCCTGTGCTCCACGTCGACGTACATGGAGATCATGTCGGCGATGGTCTTGTTGAGTCTTTCTGTCAGCCCGTTGGTCTGCGGGTGGTACGCCGTGGTGCGACGATGGCTGGTGTGGCTGAGACGAAGGACTTCCTGTGTCAGCTGGGCCATGAACGAGGATCCACGGTCTGAGATCAAGACTTCGGGGGCGCCGTGCCGGAGGACAATGGACTCGATGAAAAACTTGGCGACTTCAACAGCCGTTCCTGATGGAAGGGCTTTTGTCTCGGCGTACCGTGTGAGATAATCGGTTGCGACGATTATCCATCGGTTCCCTTGCGTCGATGGTGGGAATGACCCAAGTAAGTCCATTCCAATTTGCTGGAACGGGGCAGATGGCGGCGCAATAGGCTGAAGAAGTCCTGCCGGTCTCGTCGGTGGTTTTTTTCGTCGTTGACACTCGTGGCAAGATCGGGTGTAGTGGTGCACTGTCTTCGCGAGCTTGGGCCAGTAGTATTTTTCGCGTATCCTGGCGAGAGTTCTGCTGTAGCCAAGGTGTCCCGCCGTCGGGTCATCGTGGCAGGCTTGAAAAATTTCTTCTCGAAGACTGGAAGGGACCACCAACAGCCACGCCGTGTTGTTGTCGCTGAAGTTCTCCTTGTAGAGCACACCTCGTCTGAGGGAGAAGGTTGGCAGTGTTCGTACAAAACTGCGGGGAACGGCACTTCCTTGTCCCTCTAGGTGCTCGATGAGTGCTCGCAGCTCAGGGTCATCTCGTTGAAGTGCTGCCATGTCGCTGACATCCAGAGCGCCAAGGAAACACTCATCGTCGTCCTCTTTGGTGCAGGCAGGAGCGGCCTCGACTGGGGCCCTTGACAGGCAGTCGGCGTCATTGTGCTTCCGGCCGGACTTGTACACCACGGTCATGTCGAACTCCTGCAGTCGTAGGCTCCACCGGGCGAGGCGTCCAGAGGGGTCCTTCAGATTCGCCAGCCAGCAGAGCGAGTGGTGGTCTGTGACCACGCGAAAAGGACTTCCATACAAATATGGGCGAAACTTTGTTATTGCCCAGACGACAGCGAGGCACTCCTTTTCTGTAGTTGAATAGTTCCTCTCCGCGTTAGACAGCGTCCTACTTGCGTATGCGATGACTCGCTCTGCGCCGTCCTGCATTTGGACTAGTACCGCACCCAGTCCGGTGTTACTGGCGTCGGTGTGGATCTCGGTTTCAGCAAACTGGTCGAAATGGCCAAGAATCGGGGGCGTCTGGAGTCTTCGTTTGAGCTCGTCGAATGACCTCTGGTGTTCTTCTGTCCACTCGAACTTTACGGCGTCCTTCGTGAGGTTCGTCAGCGGTGCGGACAGCTTGGCGAAGTCTCGAACAAAGCGCCTGTAGTAGGCACAGAGTCCGAGAAATCTTCTCACAGCCTTCTTGTCAGCCGGCGGCGTAAATGCAGCTACGGCGCGGGTCTTCTCGGGGTCAGGTAGAACGCCTTTGTTGTTCACGACGTGGCCAAGGAACTTTAGTTCCCCATAGGCGAACCGACACTTTGTTGGCTTGAGTGACAGGCCGGCGGTCTTGATGGCTTGAAGCACGGCTCGAAGTCGTCTGAGGTGTTCGTCGAAATCTCGTGAGAATACCACGACATCGTCCAGGTAGACGAGGCAGCTCTGCCATTTCAGACCTGCCAGCACGGTGTCCATGACGCGCTGGAAGGTGGCTGGTGCTGTACAAAGTCCGAACGGCATCACTTTGAATTCGTACAGTCCGTCGGGAGTGATGAAGGCAGTTTTCTCCCGGTCACGTTCGTCGACTTCAATCTGCCAGTAACCACTCTTCAAATCCATCGACGAAAAATATCGGGAGTGGCGCAATCGGTCTAACGTATCGTCGGTGCGGGGGAGCGGATAGACGTCCTTCTTCGTCACAGCGTTCAGTCGACGATAGTCCACGCAGAACCGCAGGGTTCCGTCCTTCTTCTTTACAAGTACGACCGGGGACGCCCATGGACTTCTTGAGGGTTGAATGATGTCGTCGTCGAGCATCTCCTGGACTTGATCTTGAATCACTTTCCTTTCCTTTAAGGAGACTCGATACGGCGACTGGTGGACAGGGAGTGCGTCGTCGTCGGTAATAATGCGATGTTTCGCCATTGGTGTTTGACGAACTTTCGATGTCGTGGCAAAACAGTCACTGTATTCGGCGAGGAGATCAACCAGTTGCCGGCGCTTCGGAGCTGGGAGCTCGGGGTCGATGTCGAGCGGCGGCGGTGTCGTGCTCTCCTGCTGTGACGACGAGGTTTCTTCGGAGATTGCGGTGACCACGGCTGGCGCCTGAAGCTCCTCGACGTATAGCCCACGGTGGTACCCTTCGCTAGGTGCTGCGGCTCCTCTCGAAAGTTTGTCACGAGAACAGTTGTACGTCCTTCTTGGAGATCCGTTACGCCTCGTGCGACGCCAATTCCTTTCTCAAGAAGCAGTTGGACGCTGCCTTCCAGAAGAGCTTCACCGTGCATGACTGCGTCGGTTATGACGGTGACGAAAACACTTGACCGCGGCGGCAGATTCACATGGTCGGCTATAACTCGAATCGCGGATGACGTCGTGTTGGCATCCACCGGTGGCAGAACAGGCTTTCGCAGCGTCAACTGGTTTGCCCCGAGGTCGATGACGGCGCCATACTCGCAGAGAAAGTCCATTCCGAGGATAACGTCCCTCGAACAGTCTTGCAGAACGACGAACTTGACAGGGCACGTCTCACCGTGGATCTCGACGCGAGCAGTGCATCTCCCGACTGGTGTGATGAGGTGTCTTCCGGCGGTTTTTATTTGTGGTCCATCCCACGGCGTCATGACTTTTCGAAGGCGGCGGGAGAGCCTCCCACTCAAGACTGAGTAGTCTGCTCCGGTGTCCCCGAGTGCTGATGCGTCGTGGCCGTCGATGACGACGTTTAGGTTATTGGACACCGTTGCAGGGGCGTCGTTTCGGTCTTTGGTAGCGTTCGAGTGGGGGCCCTCCGACGTTCGTGGAGGATCTTGGCGTCGGTCGTATTCGGAAACTCCACCTCCAGGGGTTGCCGCGCCTAGTTTCCCCGGCGAGGAGCGAGGGGCGACAGGCTTTCACGTCGGGGTCGGTGCATCGGCGATGCTGGACGTCGTGGCGAAGGCGACCGGAACTCTCGGCGGGACGCAGGCTCGGGGGACTGAGGTCGTCGCAGGTAATCGTCGATCTCCCGAGGGCGTTCACCATACCGGGGGCGCGGGTCGTTTGGGTGGAATCCGCGCAGCCCGAGTCGTCGGTATGGGCATCGGCGGTACACATGGTCAGCTTCCCCGCAGTGGTAACACAGCGGGCGTTGGTCGGCCGTCCTCCAGACGTCTGTCTTCCTCGGCGCAGGTCGGTCTGGGTGAACGTGCGCCTGATCTTCCTGTCGTCGGGGGTACTGCGGCGTTGGGGCGTCTCTTCGGGGTGGCGCCGTGGCTTGGCGGGGAGCTTGCGGCGGTCGTCGGGCAATGGCAGCGTAGCTCAACGTCGGCTCTTCTGGCGTCGCCATGTTGATCGGAGCCTCAGGTTGGAAGGCCCGGTGAACTTCCTCTCGGACGACCTCGGCGAGCGACAGTGAGGACGGGCGATCCGCGGCGGGGAGTATCTTCCGGAGTTCTTCCCGGACGACTTCCCGGATGATCTCCCGAAGGCTGTCGAAACCGCTGGTATTCAGGTCCAGAAGGGAAGCAGCGATAGTTGGAGCAGCAGGCGCGCCGGCGATCCGGTGGTAGTGGCTTTCTCGGGCTGTCAGGGCGCGCTCGATATTGGTGGCTTCGGTTACAAAACCACTGACAGTCGTTGGGGGATTGCGTACCAATCCTCCAAAAATTTCTCCCTTCACGCCACGCATGAGAGCGCGAAGCTTCTTCTCCTCGGTGGCATCTGGATCGGCCCGGGCACTTAGACGCAAGACTTCTTCGACGAAGCTTGTCACACTCTCGTTGGGGCCCTGCACCCTTGTTCGAAGAAGATCCTCCGCTCGCTGTCGACGGTGGTAGTTGATGAACGTCCGCTTCAGTTCGGCGGCGCATGGCTCCCACGAAGTAAAGGAGGACTCGTGGTTCTCGAACCAGTTCCTCGCGGTGCCTTCAAGCGCGAAGTAGAGGTTCTGGAGGCGGTGCTCATCCGTCCATCCGTTGTGGCGGGCTACACGTTCATAATGATGCAGCCAGTCCTCTACGTCTTCGTGAGCTTCACCGTGGAAGGGAGTCGGAGTGCGGGGGGTGACGGGCAGGATGACGACGGGTGGCGTAGTCATTGTCGCGGTCCGCTTCTTTGATTCAAGCAGCAGGGGTCCAAGTTTCGGGAGAAGGCCTTGGTTACGGCGACTTGACCGGGCCTTGGTCTGGTCTTCTGCGAAGGGTAGCCTCCCGGGGCTGAGCACGTCACTTGCCGGCGTGTTTTCGGAGGGGTACGGTCCACGGGCATAGAATGCAGGTACCCAGCACCTCCACCAAAAAATGTCACAGAGGAATAGCCAAGAAAACAAAGAATAACTGGGGGAAACTGAAACGTTTAATGGGGCGAACTTGTGCCCAAAAATAAAGAGGAAAAACGATAACAACAGAAGAGAACAGAGCGTCGCGGGCGTCGAGGTCGGCGTGACAGCAGAGTCGAACGCTGGGGCGAAACTGACTCCAGCTTGCCACGCGGAGCCGCTTTTGTACACGCGTGGGCTTCTGGAGCATTCGGCGTAGAAGGTCCGGTGCCTAGAACATTCTAACCTCGAATCAGCAAGACGGTTCTCGAATTTACCAGAACGTCAGATTACAGTGTCAACAAAAATGTGTAGCCGCGGCCAGGAATCGAACCCTGGCTTTTCGTGTGGGAGACAAGCGCGATAACCGTTCGGTCACGCGCGCGCTGCCTACTTGGCAAGTTGCGCGCGCGGCAATATCTAGCCTGCAGCAGTAGGAATCTGAGCATAGGCTAAGCCATATTTGAATAAGCCCTTTGAGGCCTCTTGTTCAGCGGGAGCTTAAGTTTGAAAGACTGCGTGGGCCTTTGCTTTGAAATTGATTCAGAGCTCCTCGGCCAGAATCGGGTTCCCTACTCTTCCGACATGGCTCCTTCTGATGCCCGGCTCTTCCCAAAGATTAAAATGCCGCTGAAAGGAACCCGATTTGAGTCACGTGAAAAACTGACGAGCACTGACTACACCTTACTCAGGCTGACTGCCCGCGACTCGCATTTTCTGGGGGCCTGGTAAAATTCACGCATGTGCATTATGTTCCCTCCACCTCCCCACCAAAGGACGCTGTCAGCGCTTCATTTGTTTCCGTGTAACAAATTCAGGTCAGATACGTTTTGAACAGACCTTGTAGGTGCTGTGTTGTATAGTTGTAAGTACATGTGCAAGCGGCGGCAATATGAACTGGGACGGAAACGTTATGGCCGGAGCGGCGAAAATGCCATGCAGGCAGCTCCACGCGTGTTAAGCTGTAAAAAGGAAGATTCTAGTGAACTGCCACATTCCTTGTTTATTGGTGGCAATAGGTTCTGCTTTCAATCTTATTTTGTTCTGTTCGCCCCATATACTCATCGGCCCATAGCCACAGCCTATACACATTGCAACACTGTTAGTGCCCCCTATACACATCACACATCGTCCTCTATACACATCGCAACACTGTTAGTGCGAACTTGTCATTGGCACATATTTGCATTTTACTTTAAGAGCATTAGCGGGCAGGGCGCCAAATTTTACCACCTACATTATAGCCCCAACTGAGCACTTTCCGTAGCAATAGTAACTTTGATGGCAGCTTTTCGGTTCTAAGGAAAAAACAGAAAAATTCTGGGAGTGCTTGTTCACATAAACAGTGCAGCGCTCTGTTTAGTGCTTACAAGCTGGGCCTCTTTCCAGAAATAGCAGATTGTTTTCACGATTTTCACGGATTGCTCAGCAAAATTCAGAAAGCTCAAGTTTAAAACGACGATGAAATAAATCGACAAAAACAAAACCATCACAAACCTTAGATTAGATGCCTGTTGTCTACAAACATTTTGTCAGAAAATGAGAGCTCGGCATAGGTTAAATTTTCCTAGCTCTCCAAACAGAACAAAAATACTTACACTTGTTATGCGACCGAGTGCATCGGTCGCACCCCTTTGGAGCCGCAGAATCTCCTCTAGGGCAGCACGAATGCCCTGCTGCGCAGCCAGCAGCTGAAGCTGGGCAGCCAGCTGCTGCTGCTGTGTGGCCAGCATGGATGGATGGATGGATGTTAATGGCTATACCCTTTGTAACGGGCGGTAGCTTGCGCCACCTAACCTAAGTCTAAAAAGACAAAAACGTGATTCCTCCCGCCCTTTTAAGACCAATTGTTCTCCCCCTAACTATCACCAGGCAGTGTGGGATATCGCCAGGATGACCTTCGGGGGATCGGGCAAAAAAACTAAAAAACATCACCCCCCTGCCTCTTCCCCCCGGCGAGGGAGTCGCCAATTTTCCTCTGGTCAAACCTTGTCGGCGTTACCCCAGCACCGGACCCACTGGGAGACAGGGTTGAGACTTTGGGCCGAAGCCACGCGGGAGGGAGTCCCAATTTTCCTCTGTCCCGCCTGTCCCCAGCTGTGCTAGTTAGTTGTCCATCATTTAATTTTCCCTAGATAATTTCCACCAATCTTCTAATCGTCTCTTTGTCACTGTGATCCTTTTCTCTTCCGTCCCTCCATCGTCGCCAGTAAAACCCAGGGCCCCGGCCAAATCCGTTACCCCCTCAGGGAGAGCAGGGCGAAGCCCCGTGCACTTCAAAACCAAGTGCTCTAGTGTCTCGCTATCATTATGGCAGGCGGCACATAATGTGTCTGCCTCCTGAAATTTAGCCCTATACGTCCTCGTCCTCAAAACTCCCGTTCTTGCCTCGAACAGCAAAGCACTTCCCAGTGAATTGTCAAACAGTTTTTCCTTTCTTATGTCCTGCTTTCGTGCCCTGTACACTGTTAAAGCTGATTTCTCCTGCACTTTCCCCTCCCACATTTTCCTCTCTGCCTCTTTCACCCCCTTTTTCACTGAAGTAGTCTGTTCAGCCCCATCACCTGTGTGTTGGTATTTAAATGTAAGCTTTCGGGTTCGGTTTGTCCATTTTGTGTTTAAACTTTTCATGTATAAATACTTGAATAGCTTCCGTGCCCACCGCGTATCATCCATTTCGGTCAACCTTTGTTCAAATTTCAACTTACTAATTGCCTCCCTGCTCTCAAAAGACGACCATCCCATGTCCCCCTGTACTCCTTCATTTGGTGTTTTTCCATGTGCTCCCAGCGCCAATCTGCCTACGCTTCTTTGTCGAATTTCTAATCCTGATTGAACCTCAGATTTCATGCACAGTACTGCATTGCCAAAAGACAGTCCTGGTACCATCACTCCTTTCCATATACCTCTGATTACTTCATATCTGTTATAGTTCCATAGTGCCTTGAGCTTCATAATAGATGAATTTCTTTTCCCTTTTCTAATTATATTTTCCTCATGTTCCTCTAGATATTTCCTTCCCTCATTGAGCCAGACTCCCAGATATTTGTATTTTTCAACATGATCTATTACAATGTCTTGAATCCTCAGGGGTTCCCTCTTTTCATCGTTAAAAACCATTACTCCTGACTTGTCACTACTAAAACTCATGCCCAAGGTGTCCCCTTCGTCTCCGCATATTCCAGCTAGTTCCTGTAATGTATCCTGGTTATCTGCCATGAGTACTATGCCATCTGCATACATCAGTCCTGGTATTACCTGTACTACATTTCTCCCTCCTTCCATATAACTCACATCAAAACCTAAGTTGCACTGCTCTAATTTCTTTTCCATTTTACTGAGATATATCATGAAGAGCAGAGATGACAGTGGACAGCCCTGTCTGAGTCCTCTTTTTATTGCTGCGGGTTGTGTAGTTTCTGCTTCCCATGTTATCACTACCTTATTGTCTGCGTACACCTGCTGAAGAAACCTAACCAAATTTGTATCTAAATTATACTCTTTCAGCTGACCCCAGAGTTTTTCCTGGTTCACATTATCGTACGCTCCCTTGATGTCCAAATAAGCTAACCATAAAGGAGTTTGGTTCTTCATTGCTATTTCTATACATTGAGTGGTGACGAATAAGTTATCTTCCAGTCTTCTATCTCTTCGGAATCCATTTTGAAGCTCGCCCAGTATTTGCATATCTTCTGTCCATTGCTCCATTCTACGTTTTACTATCTGCATTGCTAATCTGTATAGAACTGAAGTTACCGTTATCGGGCGATATGACTTAATGCTGTCTTTGTTTCCTTTGCCTTTATATATTAGTCTCATTTTACTTAGTTTCCAATCATTGGGTACCTCTCCTCCCATAATTACTTGGTTAATCACATGCCGTAACTTCAATTTGCTTGTTTTTCCTAGTGTCTTTATGAGTTCCATGGGTATGTTGTCTGGGCCTGTCGCTGTACCTGCTGGAACCTTACTCTCTGCCTTGTCCCACTCTTTTCTAGTCGTCTCCATCGTTACACAATTCTGTTCCTCCTCAACACTGCTGCTGACCGTGCTGCTCACTGTCTCCCTCTGCTCAAGCTGGGAGAAAGCCTCTTCGATTGTCTGCGTAATATATTCCCGTGTCTCTTCCCCCTCAAATCTTCTCCCCTCCAGTGTGGTCAGTACGTGTTGGATACCCTCTGTCTTTCTCCCCTGCGCTTTAATGTGCTCCCAAAACCGTTTTGCCGCATTCCTATCTTTTTTATTTACTTCCATCATCCACTGCACTCCCTGCAGGTCCCTGGCCGTGCATGGTTGCCCAGGCCGTGCTCGTGTATACAACGAGGCGGCAGGGCACATGGTGGCTGGTGCACTGCAAACACGAAGCACATTTTAGAGCGCAGCTCTTAGGCGCCCGTTTCCGGCTTGAGCGGCGTCGGCGTCGGCGTCGCCGTCGGCGTCGGCGTCGGCGTAACCGCGCGGTGCATTATGGGAAATTTCCCATAATGCACCGTGCGAGCCCCCACTGAGGTCACGTGACCCCGGGGGTCACGTGACCTCGGTGGGGGGGGGGGGGGGGGTCACGTGACCCCGGGGGGGAGGCTCGTGCGGTGCATTATGGGACATTTCCCATAATGCACCGCGCGAGCCCCCCCCCCCCCCCCCCCCCCCCGGAGGACATTGAAGAATGAGGGGAGGAGGAGGAGGAGGAGGGGTATGCCCTCCCCTGAGTACCCTTCCCTCCTCCTCCTCAAGAGCTGCGCTCCAATTCGGCGTTACAGGGAGTTGTAAACGGCTTTCATTTTTTTAAATGATTGAAGATATGTAATTTTGTGTTTTCTCGTACCATTTTGTGGCGGCGAAGCTGCCACCTCCCCAGGCAATGCCACTTCAGGCGTGCCCTCGGCCTCACCGTCTTCTGCTGAGGAGTCCTGTATATTGGGTCAAACCAGAGTTATCATGTTGTCAATCCTTTTTGTTTTTGCCCGTGTCTTTGCACTATTTTTTTTTTTTTTTTGTTCTGACTGAACTATTAATTGACCAGATCGTCAACGTTTATTGAGTTAGAAAAACAGTACATCAACTGGGGTGTTCTTCCAGTTATGAGTCGTACTGTGCAGTATATCCAGTCATAACTGTACCTATGAAGGTACAGTTGTCACGATGAACTGTGGCATTTCTGACAGCCCTAACAACACATACTGCGTTTTCCGTTCACAACTACCACATCACGAGGTCAGATACTGTGGTACCTTAGCTACACCTGCGATTCCAAGTACTTACCGGGGCTGCAGCCGTTGGGTCAGGCTGTGGCGCTGGGCGAGGTGCCACCGGTGCCACGCGCCTTCCCCCGCAGCCTCGCGAGGAATCAGTCCCCACGAGGGACAATATTCTTTCTTCTTTGGCGCTCAGCGGAGGGACAGGGTTGACACCCCCGCCGGTCCGCTGGGTGGCACCGGAAAAGTCGAGGTCCCTTCGTCGCGCCGGGCACACACGCGCATTCCAAAACGCCTTCCACTCGGCCCGACTTTTGACCGACGGGCCCTCGACATTCATTCTCCCGGACAATGACGTCCCACAGGGCAGTTCGCTCTTCCTTGGATAGCGGACTATCTGGGGCGGCCCTTACAAGGACAGGGTTCGCCAACAGATAGTCTAGGAGCAGAGCGAACTGCCCCGCGGAAACACGGGCCCCGAGCCTCCTCCTCTTGGCGGCGTTGTCGGCAGTGGCCATACTTCGAGTGCTTCGAGTCGAAGCAGAGGCGATGGTCTAAAACTGTCAAACACTCGAAAACCCGGAGGTTGTCTCAACGCAACAACAAATTTCAAACGGAACTCCCGAATCCGGATTTTCCAACGTTGCCAACACCCCGATTAACAAACGGCTGCAGTTCATGCGAATAATTACTATTGTCACTCACGTAAAATGCGTAATTGGTGCAAATAGAATTCAGCTTATGTTATTCTATTTTAATTGAAACAGGCTCTACGTTTTTCAAACTAAAAAGTAATATTTTTACAATTTCCTTCACTCGGTGTTTCACAATTCCCTGTGGGGACAGTTTTGGGTACAAATCCCGATGAAGTTACAACTCAATCGCCACTCTTCGTCGACGTCATCAACGCGCCGCGATGAAGTTCCCTGCCAGTTGAGTTCGCTGCCGATTGAGTTTAGGCTCCTCCCACCGGCGACGTCACGATGAAGTTTCTTCATCGCTTTTTCCAGCATGGCTAAAGCAAAGAAGGCAATGTCTGCACGCTGAACCTGCACAGCGCGCTTCTTTGTTTCGAGTTCAGTCGTTGCACAAAGCGCTTCGAGAACTTTTTGACCCTGACTCGCGATGTCTTGCATCGATGTGATCAGGTTCTTTTTTTTTTTGTGTGTGTTTACCTTGTACCTTGCAAGCCAGTCTGGCAAGCACGTACGGCTGGACTGTCTTTTGTCGTATGCTGGACAGTTACATTGTGTGTACGATTTTGGGAACCAGTTGGCGACGGAGCGGAGTGGTATGGTTTCGATCACTGATCTCAATGACAATTGCTGGATCGCGCTTCCCCGTTTGTTCGCTGCAGCGCGAGTGAAGCCACCGGACGGCAACCTTGCTGGGATGCGATTTGTGGTCTTGCTAGCCTTTTGCTGCGGTTTTCCAGCATGCTGTAGACACGTTTTCTACTCGTTCGTCGCCATTCGCCGAACAAGTTTTTTAAGACTCAGTGCACCGCTGAGACTTGCCGTTGTGAACACGTAGAAAATTTTACGAAAGCGCAGTACCGCAGGAAAAAGGCACAACTCGTCGAAAGCAAGTTTCGCCGGTCTGGCGGTGTGTTCAAAGCTTCCTTGGCACGCCGAAGTGCCGTGTCTCTGTGCTTTCGCACGCTTGGATACCGACCAAGAATCGACGCCGTGTGAATGTGTTTTGCGAGTGCAATGTGCGTGAAGCCGTATGCGCCTCTGGATCAGCGTCTGACTTTACTCTGACGACTGTATACTTGCGGCACTCGCGGTCCAGAAATGAGCTTATTCCAGCGTCCAGTTGCGACGGAAGAGGGGGGAAGGTACGTAGTTTTTTCGTCCTTAGACGATTTACAGAATACTGCGCAAGACAGCTCCTTATCACTGATCAGTTCTGGCTCATTATCAACCTGCTTAATTGCACTTGACGTTTGAGCGCGGCTGGCCTAATTGTGATTGGTCAACAGATTGCACACGACCATATGGGCCGCGCTTCAAAGATTTTCATTCTCGCCGTCTTGTACTTTTGCCTTCGAAAACCCTCCTTGCTCCACAGCTTTGCTCTATTTGTGCTCCCATGTGATCCATTAGAGTAGATTTGGAACATAGCCATGGTTAATAGTACATAAGAACACGTACAGATCTCCCCCCCCCCCCCCCTTTATTAATAGCAACTCACCGGAGCAGCTGGACGATCCAGAACTTCGTGGCCGATATATATATATAAATGATCTAAAGGCATCTACGCGCGACACACGTTCAGAACTGTGGTGCGGCGTCGATTCTTGATCGGTATCCAAGCGTGCGAAGGCACAAAAATGCAGCACTCGGCATGCCAAAGAAGCTTTGATCACGCCGCGAGACCGGCGACACTTGCTTTCGACGAGTTGTACCTTTAGATACGTACGGCTTCACGCACATTGCACTCGCAAAGCACATCCACACGGCGTCGATTCTTGATCGGTATCCATCCGTGCGAAGGCACAGAGACACGGCATTTCGGCGTGACAAGGAAGCTTTGAACACGGCGCTAGACCGGCGAAACTTGCTTTCGACGAATTGTGCCTGTTTCCTGCGACACTGCGCTTTCGTAAAATTTTCCACGTGTTCACAACGGCAAGTCTCAACGGTACACAGAGTCTTAAAAAACTTCGGCGAATGACGACGAACGAGTAGAAAACGTGTTTACAGCACGCTGGAAAACCGCATCAAAACGCTGGAAAAACCGCAAATCGTATCCCAGCAAGGTAGCGTCCGGTGGCTTCACTTGCGGGAGCGGGAAGCGCGATCCAGCAATTGTTATTGAGATCAGTGGTTTCGATCAAATAGCCATCTCCGCACGCGTGACAGTTTCACTGCAGTGGTCACGTGTATCAACAGTTAGAGACTGCTTTCATTTATTATATAACTAGTCAACCTAATGCTGTGATATGTAATACACACTAAGAAATGCCTGCGCGTGTACTTACCCGCCAAACACTCGAAGAGCCAATCTCTGCGATCTACGAAATCAGCTCAGCGAATGATGAGGCGGTACATATGTTTAGACCTCAAAATGAAGTCTGCGCTGTGGCATTACGCAATGCGAGCATGACGCTTTACATTGCGTTATGCCACAGCGCAAACTTCATTTTTAGGTCTAAACGGATGTTCCGCCTCACCATTCGCTGAGCTGATTTCCTAGATCGCAGAGATTGGCTGTTTGAGTGTTTTGAGGGTAAGTAGACGCGCAGGCATTTCTAAGAGTGTACTAAGCTGGTCATTTTCAAATAAATTTGAATATGTGCAGTTTGGTTATTGTTTGACTATAGCGGGTACATATATATGTATCATTTAACTGAAGCATTGCAAAATGTGTCATGTCATTGGCATTTCAGTTACATGTTGAAAGTGGTCTAGCTTGACTATAATTCGTTTATTGCAGCGAGCAAAGTTTCCTTCGTTTGTCCAGCACTTGAAACGAATATTTTTATTTTTCTAAGACTATCAGCTCCAAAGGTCACTTTTGCTGCTCCGAAACAGCGTCTTGGCTGCTCCAAAGTCAACTTTTTCTGCTCCAAAACGATGTTTTGGCTGCTCAGAAAGGTGCTCCAAAGCGGCTTAGGCCAATCACATCACTGCAAGCGGGACCAGGGGACCGGGACATCGCCGTCTGCTGTGATTGGCCAGCTCCGCACCGCTAACCAATCGCACGCGGCAGGCGGCGATGTCCCAGTTTCTTGGTACACCGCTTGGCCCCGCCGTGTAGGTTAGGGCCCCAGCACTCGCCCAGCAGCACGAAAAAAAAATACCCGACACAGACTGTTTTCTAAACTGCCTGCGCGACTTGCGAGGCTGTCTGCAACACACGTGACATGACGGCACTGGAAAGCACGAGGAAATTTGAAAGTTGCTTTGGCATGGCCTTCATTTGACAGTTTTTCTATACTGCCCATTTTGAACATAGATATTCGCCCCTTTTTTGCTTGGCAACAAACTTCGTGGCTCCGCCTAATGGGTAGCCCCGGCACACTTCCGGTTCACGGATATATTTCTTAATTTTTTACTCCCTATTCTTTCACTATAAGAGTGAATTAAGGCTGACAGCACTATGAGTGAAAGTATCCAAAAGATAATGTGTGTATTTGATTTTGCAAATACTGCGAAACCCGGCGTCTAGTTCAGAACCGGAAGTGGTTGGGGGCTATTTGTACACTGGCACCACCACGTTTCAACTCACGCGAGAAAGAGCGAATACTAGAGCTTGCCGGAAAATATCGAGACTGGGTATTAAAAAAAGTGCAGTTAATTTGGGTAGGTCGAAAATTGACGGAGGAGACCCCATGACAGTGCGGCGAGATTTTGTTAAAACCTACGTAAACCGCCTACAGTTGCATCTTCGGCTAAGATTACGACGCTCTCATTAAAGTAAGCACTAAACCAACGGCCCAGCCAGTGGCAAAGTGCCATACACTAAATGTGTACTAATATTTGCTTTTATGACACACTTGGCAAAGTATACTTAAAGTACTTTTTGCTAGTTGGCTATTTGTGTAATAAACAGATACGTTTAGTGTGTGCTCTTTAGTTGTTAGACTGCGTCCACGTGCGAGGCACACCACCAGATAGCGAAATATAGTACTAAAAGCGTATTCAACGTATACTTTCCATATTGAGAATATTCTAGAATTACGCTTTCAGTGCACTTTCTGGATGAATAAAAGCACGAAGTAATTATACCTTTAGTATATTCCGTGCTGACAAAATCCATATGCCCCCCTACGAGTACGACCGTTCATGTCCCATATTGCCATTAAGGACCCATTTAAAGAAAAATCTGGAAATTAAATATTTTTATCAGCACTGACTTGGCAATTTTAAGTGATTCGAGAAAATCTACCACGTTTTCACACGTATTACTCGCATAAAACACACAAAATACTGTCGGCTGCCACGTGCCACATTTATTTAATTAAAATATCGTCAATTGAAAAAAAAAATAGACTAAAGACAATTGAAATAAAACAATGTCACTTCTTCTCCGTATGACGGGCAGCGTATATGGCAAATAACAATGGACGTTAAATTGACACGTGCGTTCATCACTGAGAAAGATGCGTATATGTCATATAGGGTTCTTTCATATTATTGCAAAAGACACGGTGCTTTCTACAGATGAGAAAATTATGTGCGGACCCACTTTAAGCATGTTGGAAGCATTCACACATGTTTCGAAGATGTCCACAATGTGGCCGTCACACAAGGAAGAAACACAGACGTGTTCTGCAGACAGTCTTTTGTATGATGCATTATGAGCAGTCTGACCGCGGCTTTGTGATCAAGGTGATTTATTTTTGTTCGATATGAGTTGCTTCTCACCGAGGAAGAAAAATGCAGGCCCCCCCCCCCCCCCCCCCCCCCCCCCCCCCCCCCGTCCGCGCGTGTATCCCGCAAGGTACGGTACACGTCCCGGGGAGGAAGAGCCAAGTGCAACGGAGCGACTACGAGGAAATGGAAATGCCGTCTTCGCTGACGCAAGTCATTCGCGGAAGACAGGGGCCATCACTTTCCTCGCTTGGCAGTGCCGCTGATGGATAAAACATGCGCCGGCTGCCGGCGCCGAGCACAGCCAAGGGGCTCGGGCAGGCAAAAGCGGTCCCTCGAGTTATGCAGCAACGTCGAAAGTTACCGGGAAAGGCGTAGCGATCAAATGGAAGCGCCGCATTAATTTCGAGCTCGTGGGGGCGCCTTAAAAGCGCGGTTGCTTTAACCAGCCAACAAAATCGTCCGAATTAACTAACTTCTAATATTATTATGGTATATATATTTTTTTTAATTCCTCAGTCCCCACTCTTTCCTGTGGCCCTTTACCGCACGTCTCGTATAGTTTTTCGGTAGGGGACAACGTCGAGAGATAACATGTCTCGGATGTCGATTGGATCGATGGCAAATACGTTTATTTGTACATGGCGGATACGACCATCCCCCTTGCCCAAGGGCACCAGGACATCTATTGCACACCTTTTCGGCATAGGTTCGGGCAGTTCGGGGAAGCGGATCTCCCCCTCTTTTACAACGCCTACACACACACATGTGGCGGTGCGCGGTGAAGGAAATGGACGCCATCGAGTTTTCTCGCGCGCACAAAACAAGCTGCTGATCTCGCGCGCCATAGCAAGCCGTCCTTCTGGGACCGATCGAGGCCGTCGAAACCCGAATGTACTCCGTTTCACCTTACAATGGAGAGCAGCGGACGCTACGAGCCATTCCAATGCCGTGTGAGTGTCACGTGAACTTCGGGAGAGACGCAGCAATGCGCGGTGTGCGTAGTCACGTGATTTGTACGCAGTGCTCGCTTCGCTGGGATGGGGGGATGGCTCCTAAGGTCCGCTGCGTCCATCGACATTAAGTGTTGTTGAGCAGAAAAGTAACCTCACGGAAAATCTCTACACACGCACACTTTAATAGAATGTAATAAAAATATTATGTTTGTTTTAAAGTCAGAATAACCAAGGGCGATGGAAGTATTTTAGTTTATATCTCGGAGTCTCCGGACGTCAACAACCAAGTCCTTCCTGAATGACAACATTAGGGGATTCTTTTCCGATTTCCTTATGCCATGAAACCATTTACGCCATACATAAGGGGAAATGCCCCCTTATACATAGTCCTTCGTAGGGATTTCAGAAACTAACGATTGAAATGAAATGAGTTATTTTAAGAACTAATGTTTTCATTAGTTCTTACATCTTGAATATCTTTATCTTCACGCACTGCCATTGATTGGAACGGTCTTCTCTCAGACGTTGTCGCAACTCCTGGCGCAACAAAAGTTAAGGAACTTGTATTAGATCTCGTATTCTAGATCTGTGCGTAACTATTTTGTGTGTATATTATTGATCTACTTTGATATTTGTCTGAATTGTTTTTATGCGCTTTTTCTCAGTGAGTTTCATCCGCCCGTTTTTGTGTTATCTGCCAGCACTTATGTAATACCCCCAAGGGGGTCCTTAAGCTACTTAAATTGATAAACATGTCTCTTCCCTATCTCGTTTTCTTTTCAATTAAAGAATTAAAGACGCTAACGAATATAAGACTTTTTTTTTTTTTGTACACTGGGAGTTTCAGAAAAACGGTATCTCCAAATGTTTTAGGTCGGTCTGCAGGAAAAGTTAAAACTGCGCCTTTTAACCATTTGCTTTCATGGCTAGTTTTGGTGAGCTACTAAGTTCTGTCTTTTCTGAAGAGGAGTGTGTTGAGCTTTGTGTTAATAAGATGAGGCCCACATTAGCGGGGGTTGGGGCGAAATACCCTGTGCAATTGTCAAATCTTATGATAATTGTGTCTGTACCTTCTGCCCACTTTGTTAACAACTCCTATGGGTCAGTTATATACCAAGTTGAGTTGTGAAAAATAACCGTAATTCGTCCGGTCCTTAAATAAAAAACAAAATCGTGGTGACTCAATTTTTCTATACACCTTTTCCACAAGGGCGCAGCCATCTTGAATGTCGTCACTTCTGGTATGCCTTAAAACATCGTTTTGGTTTCTCCACACCGCTGGAAGGTGTTCACGAAAAAGCGAGATTGTCACACAATCTTGTTTCGCCTCACCTATAATTTTTCGCGTATTATAGGTTGAAATGATTGATTATTTTTTCGTCCCGCATACCAGATACGGAACCCAAGTGACCGAGAACGAAAGGAAACGAACAACATCTATGTTTTGTGAACTCGTTGTAGTCCTAAATGGATTAGTTTCTGTCCGTCAGGTTTGGAAACCAAACTTTTCCTAATCAATGTGGCTTTATGTCTGGCAAATCGACAGCTACAAGTCTCGCACCTCCTAGGCCTACTGCACAGTCTTGAGCAGTAACGCGTTACTACTATCGCATTAATGTAACTTCGTTACTTTTTTGGTAACTTGTAACGGTAACGAGTTACTTTTTAAAAATGTAACTTGTAACTGTAGTTCTATTACTTTTTCTCGGGTAACGATGAAAGTAAAGACGTTACCTTTGTCGTTACTTTCCAGTTTTTTTATGGATAGTATATCATTGCACGAGTATACAATCTAGCTATCACTTGCACATTCCGAATTCTCTGCTGCGACATTTCGAGTGTCAAGTTGGCATCGCACAAACTTGCGAACACGTTCTTTCTCGCGAGTCACGACTCGAATAAAACCACGTGTAGACTTGATGAAAAAAAAAAAAAAAATCTAGTTATGTTTAAACAGGCATGTGCTTTGTGACTCAACACTTACATCATGATAGTATATTGAAGCACTATCTATGTTGCGGTTTTTCTTTTTTTCTACGCAAACGCTTTTTAATCGGGTGACTCAACCGTGAAACAACAATACACACGGAGGACACTGCGCATGTTTCGTATTTTGATTTGCGCCACTACTCCGGCGTGGTGTCACCAGCCGAGGCAAAATGTACTGCTGTTTGCGCGGGGTTTCTTTCTGGCTTGCCGGCTACGAACTGAAATATGTCCAGGTATACTCTATGAACCCAGCGCAAGCGTCAACGAGCCAGCAATGTGCTAGTGCTACCAAGGATAGGGATGTCGATTAGAACAAAGAAGAACTACCATGGCCGGCGTACAGAGAGTATATTGCTGTGGTGAATGTGGTTGCTATATACAACAAAAGCGTAAAAAGCGTACTTTTTAATTTTATGCAATAAAACTTGGTGAGGGGCGTTTTTATAGTTTTTTCTAATTTTTTGTGTTGTAGAAAAGTAACTGAAAAGTGACGTCGTTACTTCTTAAAAGTAACTGTAACAACGAGTTACCCTTTTGTTGCGGTAACTGTAACGGTAACTTCGCAACTTTTTTCTGAAAGTAACTGTAACTGTAACGAATTACTTTTTAAAAGTAACTTACCCATGACTGCTACTGCATCTCAAATAGTCTATAAAAAAAGTCCGCTACATTGTTCTGTTTTGTTGTTGTTTTTTACTTTGACGGGGTAAATTGCAACACGCTCTTATCAAAGCTTTCCTTTGCGGAGTATGGGGCTCGTATACAATTGCATTAAAAGGTGACCATCACCATGGTGCAATAACGCTGCGGCTACGCGCAAGCCTGCTTTTGAGATATAGCGACACTGTTCACGCTGTATAGATAAGAAATTTAGAGAGTGCAGCACGACTGCTAACCGGGACGTTACGGTGCGTCACGCAGTAGTGATTCCGTAAACGCACGCGCGCACAATGCTCGTTCTGATTGAAACGGACAGAAGCAAAGAAAGAGCAAAGCTACGACTCTCAAGCAGCATGTATTAGTAGTATAAACACTTTTCTCACGTGGCTGTCCGCCATGGCTAATACCTACCAAGGCACTGCGTTTTCCGATTCCTCGCTTTCGATGCAAAATAAAATATCATCGAGGGCACCAAAAACTTAAATAAACGACAGACAAAGAAACGGAGCCCTCGCTTCGTTGTTTGGAATAGGTCCTTCGCAAAATCCCATCGAGCAACATTAACTGTCGTCATTTCTAGGGCACTAAGCGTGTAACTGGATCCGAGGTTCCGCCGAGCGTTGACACAGCCCTCGCGTTTAGTGCTCAAAGTACGTGTTCAAACAATGGCAGGCTCAGATAATTGCCGCATCATAAACTAAATCGCGCTGACTTTTGAAAAGGCTATAATAGTGTCACTGCATTGAAACATCGAATAAATATCTCACCTATCACACCTACATTAAAATGTATCGCTATCTTCCCTTTAAAAAAATGACGCTATTGTCCGCCGGCTTCGCATACCTCTCCTCACGCAGATGACCCTCTCAAAATCCAACTAATTGCACCTACAGAACTAATCGATTCGAGTCCTCTTCCTTACAATTGGCGTTTTTTTTTTTTTTTTTGTTACTAGAAGAAACCTATACCTTATAATATTCTTTGCACGCAAGATGTTGTTACATTCAGATCCGCCATTGCCACTCTCCACACAATCGATATCATGCTCGCATAGGTTAAATGCATTCGAAAAAATACTGCGCTGTTTTTTTGTTTTGTTTTTCTTTTAGCGTGATCGGTTTTGCCGGTGTTAGCAAACCCACAAAAACAATGAGCGCCGTGACGGTGCATTTTTGGCGCTACTTGATAAACCTATTCCGAAAACTCGAAGCGCCTCATCGCGGCGTAATGCCACGCTGTGCATTGTGGGAATCAGTGGGCAGCAAAATACCTACGCGCTCCGCTCCTTGCCCACAGGTTCCCAGAATGCAACGCACCCGGTGACGTATTTATGCAAGTAGTCTATTTGTTCGATTGGATCGTTGGCTAAACGGAGTGTAGAGTATCGTATTAATTCCTTTTTGTCCTTTTTGTTCTTAAAATTCGATCTCTCTCGCTTAAAACCTTCCATGAGCGTTAAAGTCCGAAATAAATAAAAGGAAATGAAGGGATGATGACAAAAGAACTTGGCCTGCATGACCGCGTAAACGGCTTTTCCGAACCGGAAAGTGGTGAAAGCCCCCGACGTAAACGCGCAGGTACCCGAGCTCGGCAACGTATGCGTGTCGTCATTTCCTGCCATTGGACACTATACGGCGGCATTCCCTTTGAGGCGAATGGGGTATACGGCGAGCATATAAAACTTTTCATATAAAACACACGGGCAAACAGCGCGTGACGCGTGTTTTACGCCGTGCCGGGATTCCTGTTTTCCTAAGCGCGACCATAGTCTGAGATTGCGCCCAGGGTCATCCGGAATATGCCGGTACATCGGGCCCTTATCTTAGCTTTCTTCGCTGTTGTTTTAAGCCGCGCTCACACTGCCATAGCCTCCTCTATACTCACAAAGCCTGTCGCTTCGACGACGGAGCCCTATAGAGTGCCCGGTCGCAGATTTGGAGCGCGAGGATCTGGTAGCACAGAGCATCAAAGAGCCATTTCTCAAGGAACCTGGACGTCAGCGCACAGGTTTTGCAGCGGCGAGGACCCGAAGCACACTTGTTCGCTCGGGAGAAGTGTGCTTCGGCGTCTCACCGCAGCGGGGCGCCAGACACGTGGCTTTCCTCAAGTCCGTTGTCTGCCGCTCCACCTTTTCCATTTCGGCGCGGCCGCTTCTCGTGGCCATCTGCCATGCTTTGTCAGTATACAGGAGGCTATGACACTGCTTATGCATCATACAAGACACAGCCTGCCGACAGTGTTTGAGGCGTGTTTCTCTTTTGTTTGCCAATGGTCATAAAAGAAGCTGTCTGCAGAAATTTTCGAAGCATGTACGAAGCAAACCTGCTTCGAACATGCGAATCTTCACGTAATCGTGTCATCATGCCTGCAGCGAGTACCGTATCTTTCTGCGCGATGCTCGAGCGCCGTGACTCGTGTTGGTCTCAACGCATGACGTCACCATGTCACACGACGTCATGGTGTTGCGTGGCGTCACGGTGCTACGTGACGGTCACGCAAAGTGGCGTCGCAATTTCTCCGCTAAATTTAGCGCGGAAATATTCCGTGTCATGTGCTATCGCGCCGTCGTTGCATTTGACGCTATGTCAAAGTCGGGCGATTTTTTTTTTCTTTTAAGAAACGGATAATCCATAAATAGGAAGCAACAACAAGATGTAATGTAGAACGAGAAAAAAAATGATATTACGGTTGTTTTTTCTCCGCCTTCCGAGCTTCAGAAACGTTTTAGAGTTTTTATATTTAATCGTTTATTTCTCGATGCCTAAAATATCTCACTTCGTAAATATTATACATTTCGTAAGGCGACGACATATGCTATACGTGGTTTTAATTATACTGCGATACTCCCAGCGCATGACTAGGAAGTCTCAGCCGTTGTGCCCGCAATCTGACGGAGGCTTATTCCGGAGAAGGCGGTCATGTATACCGGGATTTCGGTTCCGTGTCAAAGCGACCCCGGGTGGTCAAGATTAATCCCTAGTCCTCCGCCGCGGCTTGCAAGAAGCCCTTCGTTGGTTTGACACGTAAAGCGCCCCCATTTGACTTCGACACGACCGGACAAAAATAACCGAAGAGTCGAGCATAACTGCCTCCGGCACCATGTTTGAACTTTGATCACTATTACAAAATCCTAAACTACCAATAATGAACTCGGATTTTACTATCTAGAATTTCATAAAATATCCCCAACTTAATAATCTTTCTTAATTGTGATTTTTTTCACATATAAAGGTATCGAACGTATGCCAAATCTATATATAAATAGTTCGAACGCGAATAAAAAAATACGAGCGTATACTTCACTGCCGGAATTAAAAAAATTAAACCTCCCACGTGTCATTATTGTGTCCCTCTCTTCGCTCATCCTTTAGTTTCATATTCCATGTGCTCTTAATTGTATCTTGCGAGAATAAATAATCTTACCAATCTTTTCGCCACGATAACTGCAAAAAGCCACAAAAGTAAACGAATGTATGACATATGATGGTACGCATTGTTGTCTAACCAACAATGGAGTCCGCGTCCGTACTTGAATGTCGTTCTCTCGCACAAACTACGTTCCCCAAACACACAAAACAGGTAAGCGATAACTTAGGTTAAAGTAGAGAGAGATGGTTCCTACTCATTTTGGACTACAATCGTGAGAGAGCTACCTCAAAAAAAGTCACGATTACAAGAGCAAGAGCGGCTTGACCTTACGAGAAAAACAGCCTATATAATCTTTTGCCCCCATGCGGGAGGTATATTTACAATCCGTTTTGTCCGACTGCTGCCGATACTACGATCCGATGGAGACGATGGAGGTGGGCGCTAATGACTGTACCCTTTATGACGGGCGGTAGCTTGCGCCACCTGGCCTAGAAATGGCTCCATCGAAGGTCGGACTTTGTGCGAAACGGAATATACTGAAGCGTAACTCATTGCCCGTGCATTACTGATATACCTTCCGCATAAGAAAGAAAAGGTTTATATAAACCTTCTTTTTTTTTTTAATCTATGCTCACATTGTTCTCACCTCGTTTTGTATTTCTGCATTCTCTGAAGGAAAACATTGCACAAACTTACCACTAAAACTTATTGGAGACTAATAATAATAATAATTATAAAAAAGTTCTGAAGGTTTTTACATATTATTCCAATATTTTGGGGAAAAGCGGATTCCCTAAAAAAGAAAAGGAGACGGGAAGAATGCGTGGCTTGCACGTGACGTCAGTCCACCCTTCTTTCTGGTGGCCATACGCGCCTCTTTAACGCAGCGAAAGCTACGCTCTCACGCGCCCTTTCTTACAAGACATCACAAGACACAAGACACCAGTTACAGTCTCCAACTGTACGAAAGATTCTTTTGCGTAGACGGTCTATACGGCGGTGATAAACCACTGATGTCTATTGTGGTAGCCTAGGCTGGATCGCGGATCGAGGCGATTTTTTTGGCTGGTGTCGAGCACCGTGGTGTCGCGTGATATCACCGGCGGCCATCGCTTGAGAGCAGCAAATGCTTTGAACCCTAAGGAAAAAACGTGAAAAAGTGAGAATTTTTTCATTTGTATTATATATTGTCTTACTATCCCTGAGAAACCTCATAAAATTTTCTTTACGAGACACTTCGCGCAAGCTTCAGAAAATTCATTTTTAATCGTTCTTCCCATAGGCTGGCATGTACTGCCTGGTGTCAAGCAATGGCCGCCGGTAGTGCCCCCGTCGGGCTCCCGATCCGCAATACAACCTCCTACAATAGGCGTCAGTGTGATACGCGCGCATTGGCCAGCGGTACTTTATTTATGAGAGAAAATGAATAAAGCTCGATTTATTTCCCCACCCCTAGCCACCCACAGCGTCAGCAACGTTCCACCACCAGCGTCAGTGTCGTTTCCCACAGCATCAGCGTCGTTTCACCACCAGCGTCAGCGACGCTGATGCTCACCCACAGCGTTAGCAACGTTCCACCACCAGCGTCAGTGTCGTTTCCCACAGCATCAGCGTCGTTTCACCACCAGCGTCAGCGACGCTGATGCTCACCCACAGCGTTAGCAACGTTCCACCACCAGCGTCAGTGTCGTTTCCCACAGCGTAAGCGTCGTTTCACCAACAGCGTCAGCGTCGTTTCCCGTGGCGGATTCCCTGTCCGTCGCGGCCTACCACCGCCAACAGCCACCCAGAAAGACACGGACGAAGCAAGAGACATCACTACCCCTCCCCCCGCGCTTCGTGGGCTCGGCAGTTGTACCGCCATGCAGCAATGATTAACACCGTTCCCATCCATTGCACAGGTACGTACAAGCAAATCTCTCTTTGCAAAGAAAAGCGGAAACCGCTTCTTAGTACAGCTGCCGAGCACTCGGTGCCTTGTTGCTTTGTTTTTTATGTGTCAATGTCATTCGCGAGCTCGTAGCGTGGGCAATCAGACAAACTCTACCAGTCATGCAATTCTTGCAAAATTGGAGGCTGGCCAAGCTTTAATTATGTATGAGCTAAAAGCGATAAGCAACAGACTGGCAGCAACCGAACAAACACTGTCTGAATTAACCGCACGTATCACTAAAACTGAAGCCGAATGTTCTTCTCTCGGATGGATGGATGGTAATAGCTATACCCATTGTAACGGGTGGCAGCTTGCGCCACCTAGCCTAACATTTCGTCATACCTTCTTTTTTTAAAATTTGTATAAATTTTGTTTTAACACAACCCTCCCCCCCCCCTTAAAGTGTTTCCATTCCTTATTTTTATCTGTATCTTTACCCCCCCCCCCCCCCTAGATCTTTTCCACCAATCTTCCAATCTCCTCTAAGTCACCGCAATTCTTTCCCTATCAATTCGTTCACTCATGTCTGCGAATCCCAGTGCCTCCTCCAAATCCATAATCATCCTCCCCAAGAGGGTGGGACGAAGCCCCGTGCACCTTAAAATTACATGTTCTATAGTTTCCCTTTCGCGTTTACATATGTCGCCTACAGTGTCTTTCCTGGAATTTAGCCCTATATGTTTTCGTTCTTAGCACCCCCGTTCTAGCCTCAAACAGCAATGAGCTCCCCAATGTATTATCATACAACCGTTTCTTCTTTATTTCTTGTTTTTGTGCCCTGAATATTGTTAACGCTGATTTCCCCTGCATTCTCTCTTCCCACAATTTCCTCTCCATTTCCTTTACTCCCTTTTCTACTGATATGCTCGGATCGGCTCCATCTCGTTGAATGTATTTAAATCTCAGCTTGCGGGTTCGGTTTATCCACTTAGTGTTTAGACTTTTCGCATATAGATACTTGTACACTTTCCCTGCCTACCGTGTATCCTTAATTTCAGCTGGCATTTGTTCAAATTTTACTTTACTGATCGCTTCTCTACTCTCGAAAGATGCCCAACCCATATCCCCCAGTACTCCCTCATTTGGTGTATTTCCATATGCCCCCCATGCCAACCTACCCATACTCCTTTGTTGTATATCTAAACCTGTCTGGATTTCTGACCTCATACACAATGCCACATTCCCAAATGACAGTCCTGGCACCACGACTCCCTTCCATACACCCCTAACGACTTCATATCTATAATAGTTCCAAAGTGCCTTGTGTGTGTTTCATGATAGCCAAATCTCGTTTCCCCTTCTTTATTACAATATTTTCATGTTCTTTTAGATACTTTCTTTCCTCACTTAACCATACTCCGACACATTTTGTACTTTTCTACGTGTTCTATCACTATGTCCTGTATCACCAGGGGTTCCACCTTCTCGCTGTTGAAAACTATATTATACCCGACTTGTCCCTACTGAAGTTTAGGCCTAAACTGTCCCCTTCCCTGCTGCAAATTCTAATCAGTTTCTGTATTGTCTGACGACTTTCTGCTACGAGTATAATGCCGTCTGCATACATTAACCCTGGCAATACTTGATTTACTTTATGTCCTTCCTCCGTGTAAGTCAGGTCAAAACCTAGGTTACACTACTCTAATATTTTTTCCATCTCACTGAGGTATATCATAAAGAGCAGGGGAGGCAATGGGCATCCCTGTCTCAGTCCTCTTTTTATTGCTGCTGGTCTTGTAGTTTCGGCTTCCCATGTTATAACCGCCCTATTCTCCGTAAAAACCGTTCTAGAAACTTAACGATGGTTCCTCCTAGCCCATATCCCTTCAGTTGGTCTTTAAATTTTTCCTGATTCACAATGTCATATGTCCTTTGATGTCCAAAAATGCTACCCATAATTGCCTTTGACTTGTCATTACTATCTCTATGCACTGAATGATTACGAATAAGCTATCATCTAGTCGTCTATCCCTCCTGAAACCGTTTTGAAGCTCCCCCAGAATCTGTTTTCGCTCTGCCCATTCTTCCATTCTTCTTTTTTACAATTTGCATAGCTAGTCTGTATATTACTGAAGTTACTGTGATTGGTCGGTATGATTTGACACTGTCTTTGTCTCCCTTGCCCTAATATAATAATCTCATCCTGCTCAATTTTCAGTCACTGGGTACCTCCCCTCCCATAAGTATCTGGTCAATCACCTGCCTTAGTTTCAATTTGCTTGTTTTGCCGAGAACTTTTTATCAGTCTAATTGGTATGCCGTCTCGCCCTGTCGCAGTTCCAGCTGGAACCTTTCCTTCTGCTTTTTCTCACTCCCCAGTGGTCATTTCCTCTTCTTCACTCTGATTCTCCCCTTGTGTTGTGTAGACGCTACCATTCCCTACGCCTGATCTGGTTCTAACTCCAAAAATGCTGCTTCGATTGTATGTATAATGTATTCTCTTGCCTCTTCCCCCTCTACCTTTGTCCCTTCCAGTGTGGTTAGCGTCTGCTGGTACCCCTCGATCTTTTTTCCCTGCGCACTGATGTGTTCCCAGAATTTTTATTTTGAAATCCGCTCCAACGTTGACAGCTTGTTATCGTCAGCCGCCGAAACATCAAGTGCACTGGCTAACGTCAATGATAGACTTAACGATGCTGAGGGCAGATCACGCCATTGTAACCTTGTTTTTTATGGCATTGCCAAAGGTGCCTCCGAAACGTGGAATGACAGTGAAAATATAATCATTAATTTTCGCAAGGACCATCTTGGCATGTCGATCGAACCCAAGGAAATTGAAAGAGCGCACCGAGTTGAAAAGCTTCAACCAAACAAACGTCTCCCAATCGTCGTGAGATTACTTTTTTTTTTTTTTAACCAGAGAAATGGTGTTGTCAAACTGCATCAAGTTTAAGGGCACAGGCTTCAGCGTTGAAAAAGACAATTCCACAGCGACTTGTATAGCGCGCAGAGAATTATTACGTTTCGCCCGCAACCAAAACGCCCCTTTCAAACTACGGTACAAAAAGCTGATTATCGGAAACACAACGTACTACTACGATACGACTGAAATGAGGGCGCAAGAAAGATTCCCAATATAGCTACAAGCCACATGCCTTTCACCGCCCTCAGTTGGATCCCGTCCTTGTCACACCATAAATAAAACGTCCTGCAACACAAATGGCAGCTCATTTTCAGTCTTTTTTACTAACATTCGGAGTGCCATGCCAAAACAGGAACAAATATGTAATCTAATCTAATCGTCTGAATGTGGCATTGTTATACGTACTCACAGAAACGTGGCTTACGCCTGCTATCACAGACTTGGAAATGTTCCCGCTTCTACGTGAGTTTTTTTTTTTTTATATCGACAAGACCGGCACATCAACGAGAGGTGGGGGCGTCTTAATCGCGATAAAAAATTCAATCCGTCATCTTAGAGTAGAAATTGACAGCCCTTTATAAATGGTCTGGATAACATGCAAAGGTCTACGCAATCATATCGTTTTAGGTGCTTGCTACCTCCCGCCAAACCAGGACTCCGAATTTGCAAGACAATTCAGTTACGCTTTAGACTGCTTGCATAAAAAGTACCCAAGAGCACACTTCATTATCTCCGGTAACTTCAATAATCCAAGCATAAATTGGCTAGATTTATATTGTGTCAGCTCTAAAGAGTCTGGTGAATTTTGGAGACTGCGTAATGAACTTTATACCAACTCACTCAAGTAATCAGGCAAGCAACAAAAAAGACTGCACATACTTCGAACATACTATAGTCGGTGACATATCAAGAACGAATTGAAAGCTCCTCCCACCCCTTTCCACCACAGCGGAGCGAACGGTGGAGAGGAGGTCGCCTCCTTTCAAGCGTTCGCACAACTAAAGTGGAAAGACGTTTGAGGAGCTTCCAATTCGCTCTTGACCTGTTACCGATTATAGACTTAATCCTCATGACAATTACCCAAGCAACTTTCAATCCCTGTATTACCTTAAAGAACTAAGCGACCATAAAGTCATGCTGGCTACTTTCAAATTATCTCTCCAGAACGAGAAACCCATCAACCAAATCAAACCTTATGACAGCGAAAATTACGAAGCAATAACCAGAGAACCCAAGGAAATAACTGGTATCACCCTTTCATCCGCTGTTGAGTCCATACAAAATCGTTCTGCTCGTTTCATCCTCTCGAACTATCATCGCACATCCAGCGTCACATCTATGAAAGCATCCCTTTCCTTGCCTAACCTCTCTCTTCGCAGGAAAATATCCCGGCTTTGTCTTTTTCAGAAGATGTTTCACTCTAATCCAACACTTCGTCAAACATTATTCTTAGAACCATCTTACATTTCGCTACGAACTAATCACCATCTAAAAGTGGGCGTCCCCCAGAGTAACACCTCATCTTTCAATGCCTCCTTTCTCCCTCAGACCTCAATAGATTGGAATCGCCTTCCTGCACCCATAGTCTCGATAACTGATGCTACTGATTTTAAAATTGCCATTACTAAGTTTTTTGATGTTCAATAACTTTTGTTTTATGTCTTGCCTTATGTATCGTTATACTCACATGTTTCCGTTTAGAAAAACCCCACTCCTCTCTGTAATGCCTTCGGGCCCTGAGAGAACAATAAATGAAATGAAATGAAATGAACTCGAAAACTCTTATCTCTCATACAAGCGAGGTTTTCACTATCACGCTGTTGATGAAAATCGGTACCTATTTTGTGACAAACTGAACGAGCTAGTAGATAAATTTATATTAACCATTAGCAATAAAGGCGAACCATCTGCCCCATGGTTTAACAATGCGATTAGAAAAATGAACAACATAAAAGCGTGTGTTTAGATTAGTCAAAGCAAAAAACATACCTTCTACGTGGCTACTGTTTTGTGAAGCAGAAGGACACTTTACAAATGCAGTTCGCAGAGCTTTTTTGGAACCACCCTACCAAGTATGCTTAAGAATAACTCCAAAAGTTTTGGAAAGCTGTAAATCCTTCAGCCGTAACTTCAGTCACCTTACATGGTAATTCCGACGATCGCTTAAGTAACAATGAATGTGCTAATACGCTGAACAACGCTTTCTGCTCCGTTTTCACCCAAGAGCTCAGCCTGATCCCCCCAACTACTACCGACACAGGGATTCCTGAAACTATATATGTCTCCAATAATAGTTAACTACAACGACATAGTCAATGTGACTACAATATGAAGCTTTGATGCAGCGTCATTTTCGCATTGCTGTTCTCTCAATCACTCCAAACAGGTCACGTCCCCGTTTAGTGGAAGTTAGGTCAGATCATTCCATTCCCCAAATCCGGTGCCAGGTCTTCGCCATATAATTACCGGCCCATATCTTTGACAAGCGTGCCATCAAAAATTGTGGAACACATAATTTTCCCAAATATTATAAATCACCTAGAACGTAACAGTTTTACACACCCTTCACAACACGGTTTCCGTAGGGGTCTATGTTGTGAAACAAAACTAGCCGGGTTCCTTCACAACTTACATGTTAATTTCAACAATAATACAAAGTCGCCATTTTTCTCGATTTCGAAAAAGCGTTCGACAAAGTCCCGCATGGCTGACTAACGTCTAAACTTGCCCTGCTTACAGAGAGTGTGGTCGCTCAGTGTGGAAAAAAGGGGTAGCGGAATGTTTTGGGGAAAGGGGGGGGTCAGGACCCCTTGTTGTATTTCCAGGCGGAATAATTCGTTCGAGGTTGTTAAATCGAAAAGAAATACACTCATTTACTGATGGGATATTTACATATGTACAGGAAACTGTGCAGGGGAAGCTTTTCCGAGGTCCTCGCGCATCCGTCCATTCTTTCGCGACTTCTTTCTTCTTCTCTTTCTTTCCCGCAGTCCCACGAGCTATTTCGGCAATTCGCAACACCCCTAACCCTCCCTTTGGTAAGGGCCTGCCCTGCCTCCGGATCTGCCTCCATTTCCCTCGCTCACCCTCCGTCTCCCCTCCCTTCTAACCAACCTCCAATTCTCTACCTCTCCCTCCCCATTCCTCCCTCACTCTCCTACAATACCCTCCCTCCCGCCTCCTTCATGGTCATGTGACACACCAAATCAGTTTCTCCGCTAAATTTAACGGGGAAATATACGTCACTCGACACATCAATTCCTTCTCTCTATTCCTCTCTCCTCCCTTTCGTCTCCCACCGTCTTCCAATCCCTCTCCGTACCCTTCTACAATGCACTCTCCAAACACCTCCAAAAAAAGGAAGCGTAAGTGCTGAATTTTCCTGCGTCACTAAAGAAGACCACCGTAGGCCAGCAATTGGACACGATTACGGCGTCAGCGTTCGGCTAGCAGTCGTCTCCCCAGTGATTCGACACGAGTTGCAGCCGAATGCTGACGCCGAAGTCATGTCCAATCGGTGGCCTACAGTGGCCGTCTTTAGTGACTCAGGAAAATTCAGCACTTACGCTTTCTTATCTAGGAGGTGTTGACTCTCCCCCTCAACATTTGTCTGCCTTCCCATTCCTCCTTCTTCTCTCCCCCTCTCTCTTTACGTCCCTCCTGTTGCAGTGCCCTTCCTGCCCCTCTTTCCCCACTTGCCTCCCTTCCACCTCCCACCTCTCTGGTCACGTGACGCGCCGATTCAATTTCCCAAAACTTGATAAAAATTTGGTTTTTCACTTCCGGAACGACTGTTTAATGTCTTCGAAACAATAAAACAATTTGCTTTTCAAAATTCCATTTTACGCATTAGAGAACTTTGATGGTCAAGGTCACTGCCAATATATATATATATTTCGTTTTTGTAATAACGGTTTAGGCAAGACTGGCGTCCCTATTGTGAGAGAATTTCAATAAACGTTCCCCTCCTCTCCGCCCTTATCGAAGTTGCTTACAGCAAGCAATAACCTTTACTTTTTGCTGTTATTAGGCACACGCGTTTGACCACGACCGAGTAAGACAAGACGGTTTTAAAGCCTTCACGAAAGGGGCACTAAAGTGCTTTTTGAGATGCTCGTTTTATAGTCATAACTTAATCTACGAGCTCTAAGAATCCCAAGAAAACCCGGAATAGGATTCATGCGCGGCCGATTTGCGTATTAAAAAAGTGATTAATGATCTCGACACTTAGCGTTGGCGCAGAACAACAGATGGCGCTACCGAACATTGCTGTATATGGTCGGACGACGGACGGCGCTTGTCAGCCACTGGCGAGCGATGTGCTCCTGCGTGGACGAGCGACTGACCAGTCCCGCTCGCCCACGCGGGAACTCATCGCTCGCGAGTGGCTGACAATTGCTCCGTCCATCGTTCGATTACATACAGCAAGGTTCGGTAGGGCCATCTGTCGTTCTGCGCCAACGGTAAGTGTCGAGATCTTTGATCACTTTTTTAATACTGAAATCGGCCGCGCATGAATGCAATTTCGGGATTTCTAGGACGCTTAGAGCTCGTTGATTGAGTTATGACCGTAAAACGAGGACCTCTAAAGGCACTTTCGGGCCCCTTTAAAAACGGTCTTGTTTCAGTCGGTCGTAGTCAGGCGCAAGTGTGTGAAAGGGCCTTTATTGTTGTACAGAGCGAAACTCGTGTCCTCATTCGCAGAACACGAGCGACAGCCGAGCGCTGACGCATCCCTCGTGTGTGTGCTCAGCGCTGGCCTCCGGTAGGTGGCATAGAGAGTCAAGCACGTCAGCCTCGCCATCGAAGATATGTTGACTCCGACCAGGAAGGCAGCCGGGTGCACCTTCGTCGTGAAATGTCTCCAACCCGACGTCAGCTCTGACAAACGAAAAAAAGCGTAAGGGCTGCAAGAGCCAAGATTGCTTGCCGTGGAAAGGGGCAACACCGCAGCGTCTGCGTTCAGGACGATGAAGATCGCTTGACGACACCCTAGTGAAATCGCGGTTTGTTCTATGAAAGGGGCGTACTTACGGAAAATCAAAGTGAGCAAGTCACGTCCGGCTGCATACAACTCGGGGATGAAAGTCGACGTTGGGAAGTTTGTATCAGAGTTTTCAGAATGGGGCGTGAAGCAATCAATCAACCAATAGATTAATCGATGCATGGTTTAACATATTATTATCTTACATCAAACATCGATGTACGCTGCAGGAGTCAAAAGTCAAAATGTTTGACTTCACGAGCCCTCTGTAGCCTTTCAATTGGCAGGCGGCGACCAGCCAGCAAAATCAACGGAACGGAAAACAGAAACACAACGTCAAGCAACTACACAAGCACAGACACCAGAAACACTTTTTTTTTTTTTAATGTGCATGACGGCAACACGAAGATAATATTCCTCCGGCCACTGAGAAAAAAAAAATACATCCAGAAACATTGAAAGTTAAGCCTTTACCCCAAGTGCAAGTGAATATCACAATGTAGATAACATGTCTAACCGTGCAACGATCCAATCTCTCATTAACCCTAATTTGTACGCTTCGATGGTATTTGTTCTCTCCCTCTCTCTCTCACACGAAATTCGTATGTTAAAAAATTTGGTGTCAGGTTCGAGATACTTTCAAGAAGCCGACGCGGTAAGGAACCGACGCGGAAAGCAAAAAACGGCCTAATCATTATTAAAAAAAAAAAAAAGTCCGAGGACACCTAAGCACTTATGAGGCGTGCATGCGAAAGCATGAATGTCGTTCCCGCTCCCTCAGTTCGTCTGCGGCGTACTGGCGTGGACGGCCACGTTTCCCCGGCGGACGGCCGAGCGCACGCTGTCGTGAAGTGGCCGCGCCGCGCTGAGCTCGGCCGTGCACCCTCCCCGGGGTTTGCCCAAGCGGGCTATGAGGCTCTGCCGCCAGGCCCGCACCGCCGCACCGCTCTTACCGGCGGTGGGGCCACTGCGTGCGCTGCACCGCCATGAAGAGGGCTTCTCTGGTGGCTTTTTTTGGAACAACGCCGCACGAGAGCCAATGAGAGCGTCGTTCCTTGATGACGCACGCCAGCCAATGGGAGCATAATCCATCAGAAATCGGCTTCACTTCGCTCCATTGGGAAAGTGGGATTTTGGGTGCCGTTTGGCCAACGTTTGGCGTGGTTTCAAAGCTGATGACGTCGGTTCGCTCCATAAAACAATTAATGCTTCAGCGTTAAAAAAAAAAAAAAAAAGCTCAAGTGCACGTTTTTAACGACAACAAAAAAATGCTGCTCGGGAAGATGAAATTTCTCGAATAGGATCATCAGCTGCAATCCCACCGCTCCTAAATGAGTTACTTCAACGTTGAGGTCTTGAGCAAGTATATGTTCAGCAAGTATTCGTTCACATTGCCAATCGAGCTCTGTAAAGGTAGCACGTGATACGCTCTCCGCGCGTCACCGCGCCCGCTCTCCAAGGTCACGTAACGCTCACACGGCCTTGGGTTGGCTCCGATGGCTCGTAACATCCACTGCGGCCGGACGTAAGATGAAAAGGAGTGTCGTTGGGTGGACTAATTTAGATGGGAGAGGCCGCTAACCTTTGGGTAATCATTAGTATTCGTATTAGTATATTGTATCTATTTCGGTGCAGTATAGCCTCGATGCCGCAGAAAACTCCAATTTCGAGATTCCATAATTTTTTTTATATGCAGTTTACTAACATTGGTATTTCTGTGCGCAAATCTGTGCTGTTAGAAATCATACTTTAATTAAGCACGTTATTAACTGATTTTTGGGTGTTTTTGACGGTAGGCTTAGGAACTGCTGGTGATAATTTAAAGAAAAGAATTGATTAGTTGATTGATCTATCGATTTATTAATTGCTTGATTGATTGATTGATTTATTGATTGATTGATTGATTGAGTGATTGAAAGGCCAGTGACCTAGCTTTTCTGCGGCTGTGGAGCCATACCGCTGGATTCATCGATACAATGACACCAACAATACCATCAACAGTGAATGATGCATGGACTACCTTTGACATAAACACACTGCAGTTGTTTGGCGTTTTGCCTCTCACAAATAGTAAATGCGTTCTGCGTTCTCCGACGCTGAGTATTTACTTCACTTTTCCCCGGGTCACATTTCTGCCGCGAGGCAGCTTTTCTCTGCACACTTGAAATAGGCGGCAGCTCTCTCCTCTCTCTCTCTCTCGCATACCTTGTGGCGTCGTCTCGTCTGGAGTTGCGTAAAGAGCCTAGATCTCAGAGTGTCTCCGACTGCTCGCTCGGGTCACGTGGTTTACGGGCCGCGTTTGGAACACGAGCAGGTGGCGAAAGCGTTTTGACCGTATAAAAGCGTCTCCGCCTTCTCGCCCACTTTCCTTCTCGTCGCGCGACAGCGCACAACGCAAGCGCACTCGCGGCTAATCTGCGCAGGAGGAGTCTGCCATTAAATGGCAAATGTTCTCAATGGTTTCAGTTAATGCTCCCTCTCTTCAATTTAGGCTCTCTAGAGTTGAGAAAAACCCGTCGGTTGCACGAGCCATGTGCGACCCTTGCATGTGGGCTCCCATCGCGTTTTTAAGGAGGAGATAAAGATGGCATTTTGGCACGATAGTATCACTACGGGTGCTCTTGACAAACGTTGTGCGGCACTTGCATTGTGTGACAATGAGACAATGAACAGGAGGCTGCGTTTATCAGTGTTCATGAAAGTGGAATTGCGCAATGAATTACACTTCTACAATATGTCCCCCCCCCCCCCCCCCAGAAAAAAAAAAGAAACGTTTTCTTTTTTTATTGCAAAAATAAATTACGGATTCCCGAAAGCTCCATCTCTGCCCAAATGTAGCGCCAGATACCAGATATTAGATACTTAAGTATCAGGACTTGCCGCTATACAGTGTTCGCGGTGACGCGTTACAAGTAACTGGGTTACCGGTAACGTAGTAACGTACTGGTTAGTTTTTTTTTTTTCTTCAAAACAATAACGGGTGAAGTACTTGCGTTACATGTCACTCGCTACTTCTTCCTAAGACTCTAAAAAATACACTTCAATTTTTTTTTGTGTTTTAAGGCGGCAAGCCATGTGTATTTTTGAATATTTAGCGTTTTTCTTTGCGTTACTTTTTTGTGAGTATATAGGTGAAACCTTAAACAAATATAAAGTAATCATATCCGGTTTCTGCATGAACATAATGCTTCTTGAGATATGCTATTTGGCTGTTATGCTTACCTGTACTCTCAAAACTATAAAACGTGTTAAATCATAATTAAAAAAAGAAACTCAAAAGTAACGTGCGTTACTTTTTATCAGTAACGGTAACGGTAGTGCATTCCTTTTATTTCCAGGTAACGTAGGATGGAAACGCGTTCCATTTATTTGCAAGTAACGTATTTCGTTACTTTTTTTTTTTTCGGTAACGCCTACAACAATGCCGTTATGTGATTCCAAAGTTATAAGTTGGTCATTTTCGCAAATTTGCGACGAGAAAATGGTGGCCGACGAAGTCTACGAACGCGTGAAGGTGGATGGCGCCAGCTATCCGGGAACGGGTCCCGTTTTCTCATTGAAACTTTTAGCAGGAAATCATGTGTAACTTTTGAACAAGATAACGGTTAGTTCTGAAACGTAGTCATCTGGTCCGGACCACGAACGATACATGTGGGCGGAGACTAAGCTTTCGGAGATGCGTACTTTATTTCTTCGACGGAAAACACACTTTATGTTGTTGTGGTTGTGGTTTTTTTGCACGTGCTGTATTTCAATGTACCGGCTGTTAGACGAAAAAAAAGAAAAGACGCATGTTTTTGTACTGCGAAAGTTTCACCTCCGAAAGTTAGGACCCACTGGATTGTGACTCTAACGATTGGAATAAGATGTCAAAGGTTCAAAAAATCGTTTATCTATGGATCAAAGCTAGAAGCAGGAGATGGGGAGAGAGAGAAGAAAAGTGTGAGAGAGAGAGGTGGATCGTGAAAGCAAAAATGGTGAGAATAGCAAATACTTTATTTAGCTCAGCTTCAGTTTCAGCTTCAGTCCAGACGCGGCCGACGTTAAGAGGTAATGTACACATCGCGACACTGTTAGTGCGAACACGACATCGGCGCATTTTCGCATTTTACTTCTAAATAGCATTAGCGAGCACGAAATTTTATCACTTATATTATACAACTAAATGAGCTCTTTCCGTAGCAATACTAACTTGGATGACATCCCTTGGTTTCAAAGAGAAAAACTGTAAAAACCGTCGATCCCTTGTTCGCGCTAACAGTGTCGCGCTCTGTACCAATCAGGCAGCGTCAAAAACGCATGCCACTAGGCCTTTTGTTTATGATTGGTTCAGCGATGATAGAACACGTACAGAAACATGAACACCATGATGGTGCGCTTCTCACGCTCCCTGAGTGGTCCCATCAGCCCGTAGGGTCGGCTGCCCCTCGCGACGTGGACAGCCCATGTCTGGGAAAAGGCATGCGCATCGCACTGTCCACGCTGTCGCGCTTTCGTGCTGAGCCGAGGGAGTGGTCTGCCGCCGACGCACCGCGATATAAGGGGTCTCCAAACCGAAAACAGAAAGCGAAAAGCGTACACTTTTAGCAGAGAGTTTTTCCGACGCGTTCCACTTCGTCCCGTTTTTTTTTTTTTTTTTTTTTTTTTTAGGGGGGGGGGGCACCTGTGTGGGGCCTTGGAAAGCGTGCGTGACGAAACCACTAGACGCAACAAATCACAGGGGCGAGGGAAGTGGAGAGGAGGTAAAGGCTCTGACTGTGCTAGTTGTGCTCGGGCATCATCGGCCGCCCTATCAACCGACGACGAGTGCCTGCAGCACTCGTCGATATCCCTTGAAAGTCAGGTTTTACCCCAAATTAACGACCTTGTCAGCTTTGGAGCACATTGACATTAGCAAAGAAGGGAAATGGGTCAACGCATGTCGATATCAGTGCCCCTGTTTGGAATCGGAGTTGGGCAAGCTTGTTGACGATCGGGATTACTTAACAGCGATATTGAACTAATCGGCTTCGTTTTGCTTCAATAGCCTTTTATCTAGTGAGGTCGTCGCGAAGGTGCAAGCATTGCCCCGTCAAGTGTTCGTTTCAGTGCATCTCGGTTTCATATCAGGTAAGGCCCAGAAACATGCCGAGCATAATTTTTCATCGAGCCGTTTTGAACGATGTAATATCTATTTTATTACTTATTTAGTCGTTCCGATAATTACCTCATCTTATGAGGCGTGATAGAAGTGTTGGCGTCAAAATTGGACAACATTCAAGTTACAACAGCACTTTCACGGTACTACATTTGGTTAAAAAAATGTTTCAAAGTTCAAATAATGAATCTACGAGGGCTATTTTTTTTTTTCAATTTTCTATGAGCTGGGTAAAAGATACAAAAGTGGTGACAGGTCTTTTCATATACACATAATGTAGCTAGATACTCTAGTTACTTCTCCACATAATCACCGCACAGATTGTGGCAATTATTATTGTCACGGATGAAAATTGATGAGGCGATGATAACTGAAGAAACTAAACGTTTAATGGGGCGAACTTGTGGCCGAAACTAATGGAAACAGGAGATAACAGTAGAGCGTCGCGGGCGTCGATGGCGGCGTAACAGCAGGATCGTACGCTGAGGCGAGACTGACTGCGGCTCGCCACGCGGAGCCCCTTATGTACGTACGTGGGTTTCTGGAATAATCGGCGTAGAAAGTTCGACGCGTAGAACATTCGGACCTCGAACAAGCAACACGGTTCTCGAATTTACCAGAACATTTGCGTCAGAGTCCACAAAAATACGTCCCCGCGGCCTGGAATCGAACCCTGGCTTTTCGCGTGGGAGGCAGGTACGATAACCGTTAGGCCACGCGCGCATTGCCTACTTGGCCAGCTGCGCGCGCGGAATTACTCCCCCCTTTAAAAAGTGCATCGCCCCGATGCAACACAAAACAAAACAAAATAAAATAAAAAAGAACGATAAACAGAAGAGTTCTTTGGAGCACATAAGGTCCACAGTCCTATCGAGCGTAGTACGGCTTCAGGCGCACGACGTGGACGACCTCAGGTCGTGGTGGGCGGCGTGACGATGTTCGTGTTCCGTCGGGCATCACCTCGTAGTTCAGCTCCCCGAGGCGACGAAGTACCTTGTATAGTCCAAAGTACCGTTTCAGGCAGTTTCTCACTAAGGCCGCGGCGACGGATGGGCGTCCACACTCACACCCTGTCTCCGGGCTGGAATTGGGCGTCCCTGCGACGAAGGTTATAGCGGCCCGCGTCGACGCGTTGCTGGTGTTGGATCAGGAGTCGGGCGAGCTGGCGGACTTCTTCGGCCCGTTGAGCAACCACCTGGGCGTCGTCGCTTTCATTGTCAGCTGGCTCATGGGGCAGCATCGCATCCAGCATGGTCGTTACCTTCCGACCATGTACCAGCTGGAAAGGTGTGAATCCAGTGGTCTCTTGCACCGCCGTATTGTAGGCGAACGTGACGTAGGGCAACACCTCGTCCCACGTCTTGTGCTCTACGTCAACGTACATAGAAATCATGTCGGCGATTGACTTGTTGAGTCGCTCCGTCAGCCCGTTGGTCTGTGGGTGGTACGCAGTAGTACGACGATGGCTGGTGTGACTGAGCCGGAGGATTTCTTGGGTCAGCTGTGCCATGAACGATGATCCGCGATCTGTAATCAGACCTTCGGGAGCGCCGTGCCGGAGGACGATGGATTCGATGAAAAACTTGGCGACTTCAACAGCCGTCCCCGAAGGAAGGGCTTTCGTTTCTGCGTACCGCGTGAGATAATCTGTGGCGACGATTATCCACCGGTTTCCCAGGGTCGACGGCGGAAAAGGACCAAGTAGATCCATTCCGATCTGCTGGAACGGTGTAGTTGGCGGAGGAATCGGCTGCAGGAGACCTGCCGGCTTCGTCGGCGGTTTCTTGCGTCGCTGGCACTCGTGGCAGGATCGGGTGTAGAGGTGGACGGTTTTGGGGAGCTTGGGCCAGTAATACTTTTCACGAATACGGGCCAGTGTCCGGCTGTAACCAAGGTGTCCGGACGTCGGGTCGTCATGACATGCTTGAAAAATCTCCTCTCGAAGGTCGGCCGGGATTACCAGCAGCCACGGCGAGTTGTTGTTTCCGAAGTTCTTTTTGTAGAGCACACCTTGTCGAATGGCGAAAGTCGGCAGGGTTCGTGAGAAAACACGGGGCACGGTACTCCCGCCCTCTTCCAGGTGCTCGATTAATGCGCGCAGCTCAGGATCGTCCCGTTGACGTCGTGCCATGTCGTCGGTGTTGACTGCCCCTAGGAAGCACTCGTCGTCATTGTCGTCGCTGCAGCCGGAAGGGGTTTCGACGGGGGCTCTGGACAGGCAGTCGGCGTCGCTGTGCTTGCGACCTGACTTGTAGACCACAGTCATGTTGAACTCTTGTAGTCGGAGACTCCATCGAGCGAGGCGTCCTGACGGGTCCTTGAGGTTCGCAAGCCAGCAAAGCGAGTGGTGGTCCGTCCACACGCGGAACGGGCTCCCGTACAAGTACGGACGAAACTTCGTGATTGCCCAGACGACCGCAAGGCATTCTTTCTCAGACGTGGAGTAATTTTTCTCCGCCTTGGACAGTGTCCGACTTGCGTAGGCGATGACTCTCTCGATGCCTTCTTGCACTTGGACCAGTACTGCGCCGAGTCCCGCGTTACTTGCGTCCGTGTGAATCTCGGTTTCCGCATCCTGATCGAAATGACCAAGCACAGGTGGAGTCTGGAGTCGTCGTTTCAGCTCGTCGAAGGCCTGCTGCTGCTCCTCGCCCCATTCGAACTTCTCGGCGTCCTTCGTGAGGTTTGTGAGCGGTGCGGAAATTTTAGCGAAATCCCGAACGAAGCGTCGATAGTAGGCGCAAAGTCCAAGGAATCTTCGCACGGCCTTCTTGTCTGTCGGCGCTGGAAATGCCGCGATGGCGCGAGTCTTCTCGGGGTCTGGGCGGACGCTTTTGTTACTAACCACGTGGCCTAGAAACTTCAGTTCGTCATAAGCGAACCGGCACTTTGACGGCTTGAGTATGAGTCCGGCGGCCTGAATGGCTTGGAGAACAGCTCGGAGTCGTCGCAAGTGCTCGTCGAAGTCACTTGAAAACACTACGACGTCGTCAAGATAGACGAGACAGCTCTGCCACTTCAGCCCTGCCAGTACTGTGTCCATGACACGCTGGAACGTTGCCGGCGCCGTGCATAGGCCGAAAGGCATGACCTTGAACTCGTACAGGCCATCTGGCGTAACGAAAGCTGTCTTCTCTCGGTCCCGTTCGTCGACTTCAATCTGCCAGTAGCCGCTCTTCAGGTCCATCGATGAAAAGTATCGAGAGTGGCGCAGGCGGTCTAGCGTGTCATCGATTCGGGGGAGTGGATAGACGTCTTTCTTCGTTACCGCGTTCAGCTGCCGGTAGTCCACGCAGAACCTAAGCGTTCCGTCCTTCTTCCTAACCAGCACGACTGGAGAGGCCCACGGACTGCTTGAAGGCTGGATTATATCGTCGTTCAGCATTTCTTCCACTTGCTGTTGGATGACCTCCCGTTCTTTTATGGAGACTCGGTACGGCGATCGGTGCACAGGGAGCGCGTCGTCGTCGGTGACAATGCGATGCTTCGCAACGGTGGTATGGCGGACCTTCGACGACGTCGCGAAGCAGTCGCTGTATTCGGCGAGGAGGTCACTCAGCTGCCGTCGTTTCGGGTCTGGAAGCTTGGGGTCAATGTCAAGCTGCGCTGGCGGCGTAATGTCTTGCTGAGGAGGCGATGATTCTTCAGCAATCGCGGCGATTTCGGCGGAGTTCCAAAGTTCATCGACGTGGCCCACAGCGGCACCTTTTGTGAGGAGTCGCGTTTCTTGTCGGACGTTTGTCAGGAGGACCACGGTGCGCCCATCCTGGAGTTTAGTCACTCCTCTTGCAACGCTTATTCCTCTTCCCAGGAGCAATTGAAGGTTGCCTTCAAGAACAACTTCGCCGCAGGTAGCTGCATCGGTCACGACGGGTACGACAACACTTGATCGCGGCGGCAGGTTCACGTGGGCGGCAGCGACTCGGACGGTGGCTGACGCTGTTTGGGGTATCTCTGAAGGCGGAACAGGCTTGCGCAGCGTCAATCTGTTCTCACCAAGGTCGATAACGGCGCCGTATTCACACAGAAAGTCCATGCCGAGGATTACGTCTCTGGAACAGTCTTGTAGAACGACGAACTTCACAGGGCACGTCTCACCGTGGATCTCGACTCGAGCAGTGCATCTCCCGACTGGTGTAATGAGGTGTCCTCCGGCGGTTCGTATCTGAGGTCCATCCCACGACGTCATGACTTTTCGAAGGCGGCGGGAGAGCCTCCCACTCAAGACTGAGTAGTCTGCTCCGGTGTCCACGAGTGCCGATGCGTCGAGGCCGTCGATAACAACGTTTAGGTTGTTGGACACCGTTGCAGGGGCGTCGGTGCGATGCGGGGCGTCGGGAGAGTGGGAGTGCTCCGTCGATCTTGGAGGCTCTTTGCTTCCGTCGTTTTCGGCAACGTCATCTCCAGGCGTTGCCGCACTTAGTTTTCCCGGCGACGGAGGGGAGACAGGCTCTCTCGGCGGGGTCGTGGCGCTGGGGATGCTGAGCGTCGTGGCGATGGGGAGCGGGCTTCACGGCGGAGAGACGACACCGGGGAGGGAGAGCGTCGGAGGTACTCCTCGATGTCGCGAGGGCGTTCGTCGTACCTTGGGCGCGGGTCGTTCGGGTGGAACCCGCGCAGCCCCAGTTGTCTGTAGGGGCATCGACGGTAAATGTGGCCGGCTTCACCGCAGTGATAGCACAGCGGGCGTCGATCGGCCGTTCGCCACACGTCGGTCTTCCTTGCCGCAGCTTGTTCTGGGCGAACGTGCGCCCGATCTTCCTGGCGTCGGGGGTACTGCGGCGCTGGAGGTTCACGTCGGGAAGGCGCCATGTACGGGCACGGGGCTGGTGGAGCTCGTCAAACCATTGCGGCGTAGCTTAGAGCTGGCTCCTCCTGTGCTGCTGCGGTGACGGGAGTCTCGGGCTGGAAGGCTCGGTGAACCTCCTCTCGGACGACCTCGACGAGTGAGGGTGAGGATGGGCGATCTGCAGCAGGTAGGGCCTTGCGGAGCTCTTCCCGGACGATCTCCCGGACGATCTCCCGAAGGCTGTCGCCACCGCTGGTATTCAAGTCCAGTAGGGCAGCTGCGACGGTTGGAGCACCAGGCGCGCCGGCGAGTCGGTGGTAGTGGCTTGCTCGGGCCGTCAGTGCGCGCTCGATATTGGTGGCTTCGGTTACAAAACCATCGACCGTCGTCGGGGGATTGCGTACCAAGCCTCCGAAAATTTCGCTCTTCACGCCACGCATGAGAGCGCGAACTTTCTTCTCTTCGACGGCCTCCGGATCGGCTCGGGCACTTAGACGAAGGACATCCTCAACAAAGATTGTTACACTTTCGTTGGGGCCTTGCACCCTTGTTTGGAGGAGGTCCTCCGCTCGCTGCCGGCGGTGGTAGTTGATGAAGGTCCGCTTTAATTCGGCGGCGCATAGTTCCCACGAAGTAAAGGAGGCTTCGTGGTTCTCATACCAGTACCTCGCGGTGCCTTCAAGTGAGAAGTAAAGGTTCTGGAGGCGGTGCTCGTCCGTCCATCCGTTGTGGCGGGCTACACGTTCATAATGATGCAGCCAGTCTTCTACATCCTCGTGCGCGTCGCCGTGAAAGGGCGTCGGAGTGCGGGGAGTGACAGGCAGGATGACGACGGGTGGGGCAGTCATCGTCGCGGTCTTCTTTTTCGGCTTCTGTGGCAGGGGTCCGAATTCCGGGAGTTGGCCTTTGGTACGGCGGCTTGCTCGGGCGTTGGAGTCTTCTGCGAAGGGTAGCCTGCCGGGGCTGAGCACGTCACTTGGCCGGCGTGTCTTCGGAGGGGTACGGTCGACGGGCATGAAATGCAGTACCCAGCACCTCTACCAGAATGTCACGGATGAAAATTGATGAGGCGATGATAACTGAAGAAACTAAACGTTTAATGGGGCGAACTTGTGCCCAAAAATAAAAAAAAAGGAACAGAAGAAAAGAGTAGAGCGTCCCGGGCGTCGATGGCGGCGTAACAGCAGGATCGTACGCTGAGGCGAGACTGACTGCGGCTCGCCACGCGGAGCCCCTTATGTACGTACGTGGGTTTCTGGAATAATCGGCGTAGAAAGTTCGACGCGTAGAACATTCGGACCTCGAACAAGCACACGGTTCTCGAATTTACCAGAACATTTGCGTCAGAGTCCACAAAAATACGTCCCCGCGGCCAGGAATCGAACCCTGGCTTTTCGCGTGGGAGGCAGGTACGATAACCGTTAGGCCACGCGCGCGCTGCCTACTTGGCCAGCTGCGCGCGCGGCATTATGACGTAGCACAAGTTTTTGGATGCCCTCTTTAAAGGAGGTGTTCGCATGGTTCATAAGTCACTCCATCAGTGTTGGGTTAAGTACACCTTAAAAGTACTTAAAGTAAAGTATAAAGTACGTAAATGATAGGTGATGTATACTTCAAGAAAATCAGTGAGTACACTGACTACCATGTACTTGAAGGAAGTCCTATTAATAAAATGTACTTTTCAAGTGAAGTACAAGTACTTTTTGACACCATCTTTTTTATGCCCTTTTGTGCAATGATGTCTTTTAACTTGTATGCATTGCGCCAGGGGTAATCGGGGGTGCATCCCCTTTTTTCGGAAAACGCTGCGAATATTGAATGAAGTCAAGCATGGGCGTACCAACGGGGGGGCAAGGGAGGCTCTGCCCCTTCCCCCCCCGCATGCAGTTGTCAGAGTGGGGGGGAAAGGCATGTGTTTTGCCCCCCCCCCCCCCCCCTAAAACAGCCGCCACTGGGCAGGGAAAACACTGGCCGGCGCAAGCAAGCAATCCTCTTGTGTGCAGGTGAGCCGGTGATAATTAATCATAATGTGACACCTGAGATTGCGGTGCGGAAAAAAAACTAAGGGAACTGTCAATTCGAAGGAAAAGACAACAGAGAAATGTGTATCAAAACATGAGGCGTTCTCCTCTGCTGTCTTTTTCCTCGACTTGAAAGTTTTTCCGCACCACAGTAAAAATGTTTTGACCCACGCTCGCGCTGACCGAGTAAGACGCAGCGAGAGTTTGAGAAGGTACGGGGAAGCCGCCCCAGAACAAACGGAGCGATGCATCGTGTGTTCCCTATTCTGGTGAGAGTAGAATATCCCTCCCGGTATTTCTTTAAAGTTGACAATACATCATTTTGTGATACAAATTTAACGAGACCAAATTGGGGGAAACTACTTTGAAGTCGGGGGTGGTACAATAATTAGAAAGCACGAAAAATGCTTAAAGTACGAGTACATGCTCAGACAATGTACATCGAGTAAAAGTACTGGTCTTCTAAACCTACTTGAAGTAGTACTTTCAGTACGATGTACTTAAAGTACTTCCCAACACCCCTATCCATCATGCATCAACAAGACTGTCACTCGTTACAGACGTGTAAGGTGGATGGAGAAAACTTCACAAAGCTTTGCGAAGGACAAACAGACGTCTTGATGATGGGGGTCAGGAAAGAACGGCTGTGGAATGACACTGAGAGGCCCAGGAGGCAACCTTCTTTCGGGAGGGCGTTCGAAAGCTTGAGCCCCGTCATAATGCTCCCTAAATCTGTGCGCTGATTATGTGGAGAAGTATCGCTAGAGTATGTAGCTACATTCTGCGTACATTACAAAATTTTTCATCACGCTGAAAATGAAATACGCTTACAGTTCTCTGTAATTTCGAATTAGAGCGAAGCTCCTGAGGATTAGGAGGGGAGGGTATGGAGGGGAAGGTATGTCCCTTCTTCCCCTCCGTACCCTCCCCTCGTTCTCTCCTGTTCCCCTCATATTTAGCGGAGAAATTTAGCGAAAATTTTCCCACTAAATTTAGCGGGGAAACTGAATTGGTGTTCAGGTCACGGGACGTCAATTTTACCGCTAAATTTACCGGGGAAACTTGGCCCGCTAAATTTAGCGGGGAAATTTCCCGCTTAATTTAGCGGAAAATTTTCCCGCTAAGTTTAGCGGGAACATTTTCCAGCTAAATATAGCGGAAAAATTCCCCCCCTAAGTTTATCGGGAAAATTTTCTCGCTAAATTTAGCGAAAAAAATTTTCCGCTAAAATTAGCGGGGAAATGCCCCATAATGCAATGCGCGCGGTTACGCCGACGCCGACGCCGCTGAAGCCCGAAACGAACGCCTAAAAAGCGCGAAAGACATGTACGACGAAACCGTCCGATCCGACGTGCGGACTGCCGGAATGACCTTGGGGGGCGAGGGTTTTCGCAGCACCGGAGAGCGTTGAAAACCCTCGCCTCCGACCGTCGTATCGCCTGATCGGACGTCGGATCGGACGGTTTCGTCGTACATGTGTTTCGCGCTTAAGAGTTGTGCTCTAAAAAAAATTTTTAAGCGTGTGATTAGTCACGAGTCTTTGGCGAACGCTGCCGCGGCACTCGTAATTCTCGATAGAAGCTGAGCCGAAATCACGCCGAACGCTGGGGCAGCCCCTATGTGCAATAAATGCTCCGAGTGCGTGCACAACCGTCGGCGGACTCAGATAACTTGGCAAGGCAGCCGCTAGATGGCGCGCAGTTTTGAAAAAGGTCTATGATAACGGTCAATTATATTGCAACATCATCCCTGCCCGGCGTTCATAGAAAATCACCCCTGTGGTTTCCGCAAAAATTCCTCCGCCATGTCTTTTTTTTTTTTTTTAAGCTAGCAGCATTGATCTTGAAGACGTCTCGGTACACAATGTCGTCCATGGCTGAAACGGTTTAACATTGCGCAACTCCAACGGCGTGCATTTAATTTGTATTCTTCCGTCTGACATTTCCACCGCCGATGCCAGTTTTCGCAGCACACCTGCGTAGTCGGCAGCTCTCCTCTTTTGTCCTTTACGTCTTTTCCGCTGGGTAGCAAAGTGAGGAAAGGCGACCAACACCGACAATTAAGGCTATACTTTGTGACAAATACACCTTTTATTTGTTAGCAAACGAATCGCTTCCCGGTCATATAGTCTTCATAGTTGGCAAATACGTTGCCGGGATACATGCTATGTTCCGTTCATTTGCGTTAGACGGGGCGCCTACAGCACCAAATCCTCCCCTAACAGTGGAGACAGTCCGCATCCCCCCGAGAAACGTTCACCGAAAAAACAAGAACAGAAAACAAAACTTGTCAGCAAGGAAGTTGATATTGCTTTCTTTCTTGTTGGCAAGTTTTTTGTAGTTGTTGTTTTTACTGAAGTTGATGCTACTGACGCCCACATTGTCATTTCTTGTTTTGACTATATTAGGCTAAAGTGGACGTCGGCTCATAAAGAAATTTAGTTATTTTTTTCTTTTGATTCAGGTAATGTCGTGTCCTCAAAACTTTCGCGTTCTATCTCAACCTGGTGTAGGGAAAAATGTCCCCGGACAAAAATGTCCCCGGAAAAAATGTCCCAGGAAAAAAAGGCAACACGTGGGAAGTAGGAAAAAATGTCCCCAAAGGATTCTCTATCTTTGGGTTTCCCTGATCCTCATGGCCTTCGGGCGGTCCGGTCATATGTCCTTAAGAAAAAAGGCACCCTGTGGCAAGTAGGAAAGCAACGGCCTCAACAAATAAGGAAATATACGATTCCCCGAGGTACACATCGCGACACTGTTAGCGCGAACACGACATCGGCGCATTTTTACATTTTACTTAGAAAGTGTATTAGTGGGAACGAAATTTTACCGTCTGCATTATATCCTCAAATGAGCACTTTCAGTACCTATGATAACTTTGATGACAACCTTTTGTTTCTAAAAAAAAATAAAAAAAAAAACTAGCGGTCGCTTGTTTGAGCTAGCAGTGTCGCGCTTTTTACCTATTTAGAAATGGTACACAAGTACCTCTCAAATTCTCCCAAACACAGAAATTTGGTTTTCGCTAGAAGTGTTATAAATGTTTTTTTTTTTTTCACAACGAAAAAAAAAACAACACAATATTTGGTTTTGGCAAACACAATAATTTGGTTTCCTAAATATTCCACAATAGATTATTTCGGTTGCTTTGTGTGACTTCCAGTCTCCCTTTCTTCCTCTAGTGGGTCAGGTCATTTGTGACCGGATAATGACCGGACTGCCCGAAGGCCATGAAAATTGGGGAAAACCTAGCGATAGAGAACCCTTATTTGGCGACATTTTTTCCTACTTTCCAATTGGGGCCTTTTTTCCGGGGACATATTTTCCGGGGACTTTTTTTCCGGGGACATTTTTTCGGGGGACGTTTTTTCCGGGGTCATTTCTTCCGGAACCCATCTCGCTTTAGCGTCACGTTCTCACAATGTTCGAGCTTTCTGCTTTTCTGCTTTTTTAACCAGCGCAAACAAAAAAGGAAAAAAAGAAAAAGATAAGGATTAGAAACTTCTCTCAAAACTGTGTTTCGACGGGAACAGCAGATATTGTTTTCCTGTCGAACTGACGTGATATTGTTGTGCATTACAAATGTATGCGTAATCTGTGATGCTAAACATTTTTTTTTTTTCACTTCAGCTAGATATCTCAAAAGACCGGACAGAACTAACATAGAGACAGAGATTCTGCGCAAGCAGAAAATTTTGTCCGCAACAAGGATTAAAAAAACACCATAAAAAATTCCAAGTGAGTTTTGAAATGTACCATGTTCTAATAATGTTATTTACTTTAATGACTTGATTGTGAAAACAAAAAGTTTCACTGAAATCGATCCATTTTTTATTGTTAATTATACTTTTAAATTTTTAAATATAACCTAAAACCCCCGAATTGCAGAATACTTTTTTAAAAATCCGATTTCTACCCGATTACCAGTTTAGAAAAAAGCAGCCTGATTTTTACCCCCCCCCCCCCCCCCCGATTTTTGACAAATATAAAGCCCAAAAACGAAGGTCACTATTAACTTATGTTTCAGAATACGTGGCTAGGAATTCGTAACGGAAGTTCATGAAACTCTCGGCTATTAACCCACTCAAACGGAAACATCTGCAGCACCTGATGGCGAAAACAGCTGCATCATGTTGATAGAAAAAAAAGAAAGAAAAGAGATGCGTGGTTTGCGCTTTTACTTGGATATTGGCATATGCTAGTACCTTTGTGCACGGTAGAGCGCGCACTACACGGCTGGTTAACAATTGTAGAAACAAAGGACCGATAACCGACAGTAGGGAACCGAATTCCCGTACTAGGGGTGTTGGGGGTGGTAGTGTTAGGTTAGGGGCGGTTTCAGAGAAGAATACGGTTTATTCCAGAATACAAAGGTCCACATATAAAGACACTGGCCCGCTTAAAAAGGAGCTCAAGTACTGTTTTTTTTAACTACCGAAACTGAACAGATTTTCGGTATACTCAAGTTTTATTTTAACCGGCATGCAAAAATGAAGGTTACGCTAAAACCAACATTCAAGTTTTGCCGCCCTTTCCAGTGGGGTGACGGGGCAAGTTGTAAACGTCGAGCAGGTATTATAAAATAACACAGAATGTCGCACTTTTTTTTTTAAGTTTTGCTAAAGTGAGTTTTTTTTTTTCAGCATTTAATTTACACCATCAAACGTCTTGTAACCCTTTTGAAACAATTGCTGCACTGACCCCAGATTGCAACATGTCTCGTCAAGATTTTCAGTACTGTCAATAGAACATCTCAGTTAAGCATCCCCAACTTTCTTGGACATCAACGCCTTCGTGCATGCACTAGAATGAGAATTTAAACTGAACAACTACAAACATCGGAATGTTCTCCGGGGATATTCTATATAAAAGTCATACGTAGAGTGTCATAGAACAGTTTTGGACGCGCTTAGCTTTTATTCCGCGGCTCTACAATTTTTTTTTCTTCTTTTGCATTGATTTCTATGGGTCACATTCACAGCATTATTAATTTCTGCTTTTCTTGACGAAAGATCGTAATGTTCCCCATGACTGTAATTGCCCGGGTATCATACAACACAAATCTATTAAAATTTTGATATTTCCTAAAAACGTTTTATTCCACTGGAATGTACCAAAAGTTTGCCATGAATTATAAAAAGTGAGGAGCAGAGTTAAAAATGCAATGGCATCGCTAAAGAAAATATTATTTTGACCTGCGTTTTTCGTTAGTAGTTCAGATGTGTCCATTGATCGGATGAATACATTTTGTAGCAATGTATATGCACTGTTTACAAACAAGCCCGCGTTTGCCCACACCAGGTGCGGGCACTGCTCGTGCGCAAAAACCTGACCCGGGAGGAGTGAAGCTTCTGCGCATGCGCAGGGCCGACAGCAGCGCCACCGCGGTGGCGTGACGTCAGAGGGTTGAGTCGGTCTATTCCTAGTGAAAAATCTTATTTGTACAATACATTTTTTAGTCCGATAAACGTATATGATCAAATAATATCACATAAGGACCTTATAAGAACATGCAAGAACAATAAAGATTATATAAGACGTTATAAGAAACTTCTTATTCGTTTCTTATATATTCTTATATCTCTTTTATGGTTCTTATATGCTCTTATATGATCTCATTTGATCACATGCGTTTATTAAACCAAGAAATTTCTATACAAATATTATTTTCACTAGGGATACGGGACCCAGTGGTACACCGCCAGGTTTTCAAAGAGACATACACTATAAAGCATAACTGAATTGCGCATTAACACGTGGCAATGACTTGTAAACTGGAGGTTCCTCGGTCGAATAATCTTTTTGATGTATTGCCACTACGGATAGTATCCAAGTTAATCGAAGTGCACAGTTTATTCTTGAATACAAAGAAATAAAACTCGTTATGATTGTATAAACTATAAAATATCCCTCCCTAATATTATGGCGAATTCTGTAGTGTCTAAGAGGTGTATTCCATGATAATCTGTGGGAAAGTGTACTTCGGAGGCACCTTACGCGATTTCTTTTCTTGAAACAGCGAAATTAAAGCGATCACAATTTAAAAATACAGCAAAATACAAGATTTGCCATTCGACGGCAGTAAACCACAAGAATCGATAATGTGCTGGGTACATTTTGCTTTTCTCAAAATTATTTCTTGGATTCCTGACGACTTGTATAGTCGGCGACTTTAAATTTTACATTTCGTCCCCAGTTGAGAATCGGTCGATCTCAAAACGTCCCCGGGCAATGCGCGGGTACCCAAATTTGAAATCATGAACGAATGCCTGAAAACACTCGAACCATGTCCACTTTAAGGCGAGTTTTCTCAAAGATGGTTCATTTTAGAAAATTTGCCATAGCAGCAGCTAATTATTAAGGGCACTGAATTCTGTATTTCGTCACCAGTTGGGCCCGCTTCAGACGGGGCAACTTTTCCAGCAATTTTGAGGTTGCTGGCGGGTTGTTTTCTAGCTTTCCCTAGATCGACACGAATTGCTGAGATCGGGTCCGGCTCGAAACGGACGAGCAACTCGAACAACCAGGAGACGTTTGAAGCGGCAGCAGCCAATCAGGAACGTGATATTTTCACGTGACACCCCTGTGGGGGTGATGATGACAGCTAAAGACTTGATTCTGGTTTGAAATCGATCGTTTTTGGAAATAAACCTTTTCAGAACGATGAGTTAGTATTCTCAACGCCATTAAAAAATATAAAACCACGTTTTTAGAGTGTAGCTGGGTGTCTAAATAGGGAAAAAAAAAATCAAATTGAATGATGATGATGGCAAGTCGTAGCAATTCGGTTGCTCCGTGTGAACGCGGGCGGCCCGTGTTGCTGGTGTTGCGACGTCAAGTTGCTGGGTGAAATTGCTCCGTCTGAAGAGGGCCTTAGGTTCTCAGCCGAGCGTCAAAACGTTCCTGGATAAAGCGCAAATGCCCGATAAAAAAAAAAATGAACGAATGCGTCAAACTTTGAGACAGGTTTTCTAAAGAATGCTCCACATTTTATATTCCGCCTTCATGGGAACTGGATTGTCCTCACAACATTCCCTAGCGAGGTGCGAGTGCCCAAGCTTCAAAAGATGAACGAATGCGTAAAAACGGCATAATCATGCCCACTTTGAGACCGGTTTTCTAAAAAAAAAAAAAATACTTATTTTGAAGTATTTGCCATAGTGTCAGGATGTGCTCGATGGCTCTAAATTTGACATACCGCCTTTTGTTGGAAACTGGGTTGTCCTCAAAAAGTTCCCTGGCGAGGCGCGTGTGCCCTAAATTTTAAAAGATGAGCGAATGTGTCAAAACGTCCGAAGCATCCGCACTTTGAGACGGTGCTACTGGGTATTTATTGATTTTTTTATGATTTGGCATAATGAAAGCAAATGATAAAATTATCATCCTCGTTTTCGCACCGCTGGCCTTGCGCCTGTTGCATGAGTAGTAACTTTAGCGCATTCGCTATTCCTTCCATATGCTGCAATAGTTTCTGAAATTTTCTGATTTAGTAACTTTCGACGACTCTCAGCAAGTTTATTGTTTGAACCATACGTTTACTTATACCTATTAAAAATTATTCAACAAAATTTTAGTTATTAATTCAACTTATCGTGGTGATTAGCCCCCTATATAATGTTCCCCCGGCCGTATAGCTTACTTGATTGTGCTGCGTTAGTGTAGCCTTAACGGATTTTTTAAAAACGATGTGTAAAACCTAAAATAAGCACCCTTTATTCATAATATGAATGTAATTAATTTAACATTGTAGTACATTTAAACCTTCAGTAAATGCCGCATAAGCGATAGTTTCCATACTTCATTTCAGCTTTAGTCCAGACGCAGCCGACGCAGCTCATAATCAATCAATCAATCAATCAATCTTTATTATACAGTGCCCAGGAACAACCCTGAGGTCTTGGTGCTGGTACACTGGTGGATAAAAAAAAACAAAACAAAAAAACATAATAATAATAATAATAATAATAATAATAATAATAATAATAATAATAATAATAATAATAATAATAATAATAATAATAATATATTTATTCGTGCGGATAATTTCTCAAGTCGAAGCACGGGTCTGTCAAAGCCAGTAAAGGCTTGTGGGACAGCACCCTACTGGTCATAATCACAATATCCCCCCACACTAACAGTGTCAAGCTCAGCATGCAGCATCTGCACTGTAATGCAATAAAATATGATGAAAAAAACATGCACATAGTATCAATAACTACACTGTGATGCAATAAATAATCATGTAAACAAAAAAAACAAAAAACACACACACGCCCACACACTCACGCAAAGTTATGTTGTTCCATTGAAATCTTGGAGCACTTGTTTGAGTTTTTTTTTAGAGAGTCCACACCATATATGTTTTCCGGCAGGTCATTGAAGATTGAAGGCACATAGTAATTGCGAACTCTTTTTCCATAGTTCGTGGTGATAGATGGCACTTTATAACGTTCGGTCCGACGAAGTGATCTAGATACCATATTGGGTCCTTTATAGTCATCGTTCCAAAAATATTTCAGTACAACAGTCTGAACCAATAAAGCATTGAACAGTGGCAAACCTAAAGTTTTTAGTTTTTCTCCTTCCGTTTCTGACGATGGACCATAGACAATACTCTTAAACATTCCTTTCAAAACTGAATCAATTTTTTGGCACCATATTACAGACCCATGCCCAAAAATTGTTATGCCATACCTTAAAACACTGTACGCTAACGCTTGGGCTATCTTTTTGGTTGATTTAGGAATTAATGATCTTGTATTATAGAGTAAGCATGACACCTTTCTCAGTTTTTTACAGATATAAGACATATGAAAATTTCATGACAAAGCACTATCAAACTCAATTCCTAAATACTTAACCTTATCTGCATAAGACACTGGGCAGTAGTTGCCGTCTGCACAATCAGAAGTATACATGTAAAGTGAATGATCAAATATTAGTTTTCTTATCTGATTATGAAAGCAGACACGTTTAGTTTTTTATATAATATTAATATAATATTTTAATAATATAATAATATTAATAATAATAATAACAATAATGGCACCTTTATTTTTTTCCAACCAAAACAATGTTGAAAAGGTGACAAGGAAAAAAAGCTATGAAAAACAGCTTGACGAGCCCCGAGCCACCTAAACCAGCAGTCGCGATGCAGGCACCAAAAGAAAATATATAAAAATACAAACTGATATGTGCACCACATATTTGAAAAACAAATTACAAAAGAGAACTAACGCTAAACAAGATAAGTAGCATATTGATGCAATTTACACAATCGTGAAAACATACACAAAAAGTTAGGGCCTCACTGAAATAAACACAAAAGAAAACATCAACTCCACAGACTTTAGCGCTTATCGCGGACAACTTGGCTCGAAATAAACATTTGAAATGTACATTTCCTGTAAGATGCTCACCTATATATTGCTAAATTGAATTCCCTGCCTACTAAGCTGGTTAAGGAGAGTCGGCAAAGTATATTTTAAACGTTGATGGCCGTTAATTTGTTCTAAAAAAGGGTATTTCCCAAGGGTCTTTAATTTGTGTTTCGTATCTATACATTTTCTGTGTTAAATTCGCTAATTTTTATAATGATGTTGAGATACATTTTTTTCTAATTTATACCTTGCACATAAACGATATTTATATAAATCAAAAAAAATTTATCACACCAATTTCACTAAGAAATCATCAATTGGATGTTCAGTGGCACATTAGAGATGCTTCTTAATATCTTTTTTTGTAACAAAGATTTGTTGGAGGTTGGTATAGAACGTTTTATCGTGGGTAGCGCCATTCTGAGAGCGATAGAGAAAAGGGGAAAGGGCTACCGGCGCTTTCCCCCTTGCTGGAGCGTTAGAAAGAGTGAAAGTCCCGGATGAGAGGCTTCGCCGGTGTTGGCTGTCTGCCGTTGCCCGAACTTCGTTAACACTTTCTTCTCGGGTTTAAACTCCCAAACTTAATTGGAGCCACATGCTTCGATTCTGACAGTCCCCCGGTCATCGGGACACCATGGCTGGGTGATAGGGTGCACGAATAACGACAGAAAGCGTTAAAGGGGCACTGCAACCCAAAGGTCGTATTTTTTTATTGTCTAAAACGATGCAAGTTGTAGTCATAGACACGCAAAAAAAAACCGCATCGCGAAAAAAAACTTTCTCGCGCGCGCGCGCGCCTTTTTATTTTTGGCGTTTAAATTTCCCGCCGCTCACCTCCTCGCTTCTTTTGATCGGTGACGTCAAAAATTAGGAAATTTAGAAGCTTTGTAGGCGACATTTCTATAACATTTAATAACGGCAATCGTTAAACATGTTTTTAACGCAATTGCGAACGCACTGCGGCCCCTCTTTTTGAAATACCAAAAATCAGAGTTCGGTGTGATGTTGCTTCCTAGATTTGTACCCTCCCTCGGAAAACTTGGCGGCGCTCGTCGGCGAGTCGGGGAAGAAACCGGTTTTTTCCCGTGCCGGTGCCCTTCTATCCCGCAGGCTCACCTCCTCTTCGCTTGGGGTCGCCGTGGCAACGGCGCTTTGCTTCATAGCGTGGAGTGGAGGTCCGAAAGAAAGTCGAGTCGCAGGAGACCGCAAAATTTGACTCACTGCACTGGCGCGGATCGCGCGGGAACTTCAAATTCGGCATTTGGAAATTGTTTTTTTTTTTTTTAATTCACAATACTGAATTTTCAAGTTTCGAATTTTGAGGGCAATGTCCCGGCATCGTTTTCAATCGTTTCGGATAATAAAAAAAAAATATGATTTTGATGTGTCAGTGCCCCTTTAAATCCTGTCTGAAGGCCTATGTAGCTTTCACGGAATCCGGCAAGGCGAGTGCGGCTGTTTCCACATGACCCCGATCTCCGGCGGCAGTCGGTTGCGCCCGTAAACCGAAAAGACTTTTCCCCAACGCCATCCTCTCGACTGTGCTCGGAACATTTTGTGAATGGAGCGCGCACTGCACTTGACGCTGTACAGTCGATGAACATGGGGTACGCTCGCAAGGTGCGTGCAAGTGTTCTCGTGATAATTGCTGTTTCAGCTTGTGACTTTTTGTAACTGAATTTATCTTAATATTCATATTTGAAGTGGTGACAATGACTCAATCTTGTCAACTACAACACTTAGTTGAAGGCTCATTTCCGACGCCGGGTGTGGCTGAAAATTGTCGAAAAGTTAGTTCTATCGGTTTTCCTGAATCGCGATCTCCTGCGCGAAACCAGAGAGCCGTGAACCTAGTATGTTGACCGTCACAACGCGACTAGATTCTTCTCATTTTCAAAATTAGTACATAATGTAGCCGGAAAGAAATCTTAAATTTTTGTTGCTGAAAGTTGAAACATGCTCATGCGTTGATTTCGAATCCTTGAATCATTGATCGACTCACTCAGGCAATAGGCCCATCTCGACTTTGCTGTTTTCAGTTCTCCACAAAAGACACTCGTCGACACGGGATCCTCAATTAAAACGTGTATAAACATCAATGCATGAGCATGTTTCAAATTTCAGCAACAGAAATTGAAGGTTTCTTTCCGGCTAAATTATGTACTAATTTTGAAAATAAAAAGGATCTAGTCGCGTTGTGATGGTCAACATAAGTTCACGGCTCTCTGGTATCGCGCAGGAGATCGCGATTCAGGCAAAGCGATAGAACTAACTTTTCGACAATTTCCAGCCACACCCGGCGGCAGAAATCAGCATTCAAGTAAGTGTTGTAGATAAAAAAAAATCGAGTCAATGTCACCACTTCAAAATATCAGTATTAAAATAAATTCAGTTACAAAAAGTTACAAGTTTAGGGACTTAAGCCATTACTGCCGGAAACTGGGGTCATGAGGAAAGCGATGGAGCTTAAAGACACTGCAGCCGCACTCGCCTTGCCGGATTCCTTGCAAGCTACATAGGTTCGCCTACAGTATTCGACGTTTTCTGTCATTATCCGTGCACCCTATAACCAAGCGATGGTGTCCTGATTACCGGGGGACTGTCGCCATCAAAGCCCGTGGCTCCAATAAAGTTTGGGAGTTTAAAACAAAAGAAATCGCGAACGAAGTTCGGGCACTGCAGACACCCAACACCGCGGCGAAGCCTCTCATCCGGGACTTTCACTCCTTCTAACGACCCAGCAAGGGGGAAAGCGCCGGTAGCCCTTTCCCCTTTTCTTTCTCGCCCTCTTTCAGTAAAACGGTCTATAGGTAGTAGTGGCCGATATGAGTTCACCATAATTTAAATATGAAAAAATAATGAATAATATACGAAAGCGGGATTTGCGGCCTTCTTGGCTGAAAAGCTTATCGCTCGTCTGTTTCGTCTCGCAGGTAAGAACACTGCACCGTTTTCACTTAGCTGTGTTACTCTGGCCGCAAATCCCAGCGAGAGTGCATCGTGTACGTCTACTTTGTCAGTATGGGCATATCTGCCTTGCTGCCTATTGTGCTCGCATCGGACGTTTTTTTCGATCTCGCTCCACTAAGGGACGTCATCGATTGTTGTTACCCACTCTGAACTTGCCTCTGCCAAAGTTCCGCCTGGTATTCGTCTCAGTGTGCGTGTGCGCTCTACTCATTCTTGCGGGTGATGTCGAGACTAATCCTGGACCTAAAACCGATCCCACGCAGCTCGAAAAGCTTCAGACCACCCTAGACAGGCTTCTGCAGAATACCGAAAGCTATCAGAAAGAAATTACGGACAAATTAAATGCTATTCAGGCCGGCATTTCGAGCCTAAGAGGAAGGGTGACGGAACTTGAAAAAAAAGTGGACGCACAATCGAGCTGCCAGGAGGATCTGATTTCAATGAAACAGGATATAAGCTCACTGGAAAGCAATTTACGGAAATTATCTCTAACCTGTGATAATGTTCACGCGGTAGCGCGGCACGTAGATGCTTTGGATAATCGCTCTCGACGAAATGATCTTATCTTCAAAGGAATTCCGGAGGAACACGGTGAGACTTGGAATCGTACTGAACAGATAGTGATAGACTTTGTTAAAACTTACCTAAACGTTGACCCGGGTGAAATTGAAAGGGCACATCGTATAGGTAGGAAACGTGAGAGGTTTCACCGTATGATTGTTGTTAAGTTCCAAAGTTTTAAGAAAAAACAAGAACTGCTTAGTAAGGCCCCGGCCTTAAGGAATGTTCCATCCTTAAAAGTATGGATTGACGAAGATTTCTCGCCACATATTCAGGAGGCTCGTAGGAAACTCAGAGAATTTGGAAAACCGCATCGTGATGCGCAGAAAAAAGTTCGATTTGGTTTCGACAAACTGTTCATCGACGACAAAGTGTTTTTTTACGACTCCACTTTGAACCAGGTGGTTGAATTGCAAAACGCTCCCTCCAACCCTGAGCTTCCAATCTCTCAAGAACGAGAATGACGGTCTACCACAGAAAGTGAGGTCAATCAGTTAACTTTCCTTGTTGCTAATTTTAGAAGCTTGTTGTCAAAACAAGATGAGTTGAGTAGCACTATTGAAGTATGCCGTCCCCACGTCATTTTGGGAAGCGAAACATGGCTATCTAGTAATATACCTAATGAAGAACTTTTAATTCACAGTGATTTTACCATCCATAGAAAAGATCGTTCATTGTCTAGGGGAGGTGGTGTTCTTGTTGCAATCCAAAACTGTTTCTCCTCAGTAGTTGTGGACCTAGATACCGATATTGAGGTATGCTTTGTCCGAGTTAAGTGTGCATTTTCTCATATTTTAGTTGGAGTTTGTTATAGGCCTCCAGACTCGCAAGCTGTGTTTCTCCAGGAACTGTATAAAATTTTGAATTTTGTTACACTACGTTACCCGCAGTGTCCTGTATTTCTTGGTGGGGATTTCAATTATCCCGGGATTGACTGGATTGATTGTGTGCCTGAGAGTAGTTGCAGAAGTACTTCGCAGTGTAGAGACTCTATTGATATCTGTAAATCTTGTTCTCTTGACCAGGTTGTGCTGGTGCCTACGCGTGAAAATGCGATTCTTGATTTATTTTTTACGTCTATTCCGGAGTTAATTCTATCTGTAAATACTGTTGACGCTATCAGTGATCACCGAATGGTGGTGATCGACGCTAACATTGCTGTTCACGAAAAGCGTTGCGAACATGAAGTCATTTTTAAATATGCCAGGGCAAACCTATCGGAGATTGCTTCGGCACTCGAGTCATTCCTTATCGATTTTCAGGATTCTTTCAGTCTCAGGTCAGTAGAAGATAACTGGACTCTAATCAAGCACAGGCTTTTAGAGCTTATGAATCTATTTGTGCCTAAAATCAAAATTCCATCCAATACACAAAAGCCATGGTTCTCGAGGTATCTAAAAGGCCTCCTTAACACCAAAAAGCGACTTTTTTCAAGTGCAAAAAAGCATAACAGTACGACCTCTTGGGACAAATATTTAAACCATTCTAATCTCTGTAAGCAGGCAGTTGAAGATGCCAAACAACGTTTCTTTGGTGGCACTCTTAGACAACTACTAAGTTCAAATCCTAAAAAATTTTGGAAAATCATTAGCCCTCCGAAAAGTCAAAATGCCCCGAGCGGTCTTTCTAACATCCATGGGGATACGTTGTCCGATCTAGAAAGTGCGATTACTTTTAATAAATTTTTTGGGGGGGTTTTCACTGATGAGTCATTTCCTTTACCTACCTGTGATAACATTTATAATAATTCTTTCCTTGATCGCATCTCCGTTGATTCTGATGGGATAAGGCAGCTTATCCTCAACCTTTCCAATTTAACTAGCCCGGGTAGTGACGGAATTACGTCTAAACTGCTCAAACTCGCGCTGCCGGTCTCAAGTATTCTTCTGCAACTTTTATTTCAACAAAGTCTGGACCAAGGATACTTACCTAAGGACGGGAAACATGCAAACGTTGCCCCTATTTTTAAATCCGGTGATGCTACGTCCGCCAATAACTACCGTCCCATTTCCCTAACTAGCATACCCTGTAAACTTCTGGAACATGTGATATACAGCCATATTGTGAATTACCTTACAGAAATTAATTTCTTTTTTTCTAACCAACGCGGCTTCCGTAAAGAGAAGTCGTGTGAAACTCAGTTATTTGAATTTATCACTGATATTTATGACAACATTCATTCACGAACGCAAACCGACGCTATCTTTATCGATTTTTCGAAAGCGTTTGATCGGGTCCCGCACCAGCGTTTGATAAGTAAACTTGAATCACTTAATATGCATCAGTCTCTTGTAAACTGGATCAAAGAATTCCTTTCTGAAAGAACTCAATCAGTCTCGAGCAATAACGACTCATCTCGAATTATTTCAGTAAAATCCGGTGTCCCGCAAGGCTCCGTCCTCGGCCCTCTTCTCTTTTTAATTTACATTAGTGATCTACCCAACTTAATTTGTTCCAACATTCGGCTATACGCTGACGAACGCGTAATATATAGGCGCATTGTCACGAAAGAAGATAGCTTGGCCCTCCAGCGTGACCTTGATTCGCTATCTTTATGGTGCGTTAAATGGCAAATGGATATCAATATTACAAAGACCAAGCTTCTTACTTTTGCTACAATTAAGTCTAAGTCTGCTTTTGATTATAACGTTAATGGTGAAATTCTTGAAAAGGTAACTCATTACAAATACCTCGGAGTATTTCTGACGGATAATCTCGACTGGAAAATGCATATTGATCATATTGTGAGCAAAGCTAATCGATCTCTCGGGTACCTTAGGAGGAACTTGTTCTTAGCACCAAGTGACGTTCGATTGTTAGCTTACAAATCTTTTATTCTTTCAAAACTAGAATATGCGAGTATTATTTGGAACCCATGGCAAGATTATTTAATTAAAAAAATAGAGTCTGTTCAGAATAGAGCCGTACGTTTTATTTTTAGAGATTATTCCTTTACGTCGAGTGTGACAGCACTGAAAACAAGAGCTGACCTTGTTCCTTTATGTAATAGACGCAAAGTATCACGACTGACTTTTCTTCATCGCGTGTATTATTACAACGCTGACCTAAAAAGTCAACTTTTACTTCAGCCCCATAGGATTTTTCCTCGGCAGGATCACCGTCATAAAATTAGGCTACCCTTATGTCGCACTAAGCATTTTTCAGAGTCGCCCTTGATCTTGGCTTTCCATGAATGGAATGACCTCCCTGAAAGTGTGGTTGATATCTCGGACTGTGCACAGTTTAGGAGTGTATGTGAAGAATTATTTAAGTCAGTTTAATTTTATACGCTCTCTGGTGTGTAGCTGTTTGTGTATATTGTATGCTGTGTATGTTTGCGGGATCTGTCGCGTGCTGTTTTCAATGTTAGTGTTTTCCTGTTTTTGCGACAAATTTTTTCTTTTGTCTCTCCCCCCCTCATGTAATGCCTCCGGGCGCTTTGAGGGAAAAAATAAATGAAATAAATGAAACATTAACTTTGTTCTAAGTGGTAAAATGTGTTTATGACGATATAGAATACCGACGACGCTAGCTAATTTCGATATGATATGATTAATATGGTCGTCCCATGACGTGTTTTCTTGAAAAATAACGCCCAAAGTTTTAAACGCGGGAACGATTTCTATTGGAGAAGAATTTATTAAAATATTTTCGGTAATATAGATATGTCTATTCTTCGGTCGGAATATAGCCGCCTTTGTCTTAACGGCGTTTATTTTTAATGCATTAGTGTTCACTCCATCTATCAATCTTTTCTAGTGTTTCGTTCGCGTCACCAATAAGCTCCGACGCGTCATCACCATCAAACAATAAGCTAATGGGACCAACCAAGCAGCGTAAAAAGCGCAAGTCACTGGGCTTTTTCTGCTTATGATTTTTATCAGCGATAATAGGACACGTACAAAAACATGACGAACACCATGATGCTGCACTTTTGGCGCTGTCTGATGGTGCACGTTTGACGCTGTCATGCGGCTGTCACGCAGAGTAGGAGTGGGGTTCGAATCCCACTCGATCAGGATCCTTATTTCATTAATTTTGTACTCTTCTGAGAAATCCCAGCCCCTTCTCGCCTGTTATCGAGTGTTCTTGTTCAGAACATCCCTGAGCCAACACCACCTAGACTAGGAGAAGGCCTCCGCACTTCTCCCCTCCTGCTCTCTGACGTCATCGCACCTTGCCCCAGAAATTTCAAAGCTTCTAACTATCTCACCTCCCGACAGATGGCGCTAGCTGCAACACCGTCGTACGCGAACCCGGGAGGGAAGCTGTCGCCATTTTTGCGGGTTGCTGACAGCACGTGCGCTGCTTGTTTTTCTGTCGTCGTACGGCCGTTCCTTGTTGCAGTGCCCGTTTTCGACGAACTTATTTCGTTGACGAATGCATACTGCGACATGGGGCGGTGTTGTGTACCGAACTGTCGAGGGAACTACAAGGGTCCCAAAGTTCGCTTGTTTTCTTTTCCGGGAGACGTTAAGCGAAGAGCGGAATGGCAGCGGGCTGTGCGGCGGCGCGACGTCGACGTGGGGCTGTTGAAGGACCCCAAGGTAAGCTGCATCCAGCGTGAACCTTCCGAATGGCAAATATGTCTCGTAATTATCCCAAGAAATACTAATTAGTGTTTTGTTTCTGTCACGCACAGGTTTGCGAGCGTCACTTCAAACCGGAGCATCTGCGTACAACGTCCGCGTATACGGACTGCTATGGACGAACCATTGAAGCTCCCATGAAGTTGACGCGGCTAACTCCAGACGCCTTCCCAGCCATTTTTCCTGACTGTCCTTCGTATATCTCGGATGCGCGCACATCTCGAGAAGAGCCTGAAGTGAAAAGAAAGCGAACTGAAAATGAGCTACTCCACAAAACCATTCAAGAGTCCCTAACAGCGTTTGAAGAAGAAGAAAAACAGCACAAAGTTCACAATCTCTGTGAACTGATTTCTCGTGTTAACGAGCGTCGATATAGGAAGTTTTGGTGTACAACAGCATGTGAGACGTGCCTCATCTTCGCCCACATCAAACCGGCATTGCAAGCCCCTGAGCTGTTTGTGTCTGTGGTAGTGTCACAGGATCTCTCCGTTCGCGTGTATTTTAAGTACGCTCCGTTGGTGTCGGATGATGTGTGCATTCCTTGCGAAATCCGTGACATTCGTGTGCTGGATAACCTTCTGGACGACGTGAAGCGCTCTATTGAAAAGAAGGCCCATCAACAGGAGGACAAGGTAAGAAGAATGCTTGGACTGGCTTTCTCATTGCTGGATGACATTTGTGACGATGAGTTGCATGATGATGACAGGGCTGACGCACTGATCTTCCTGTAGTTGCTAACGCTACAGTAAACTTTGCTAGTTGCCAGTTTACTCAAAAATAAAGCGGACTTCGGTAATGGCTAGATTTTTTTAAGCTGGCAGTTTCGGCTTTTTGTTGCACAATATGATTATGACTGTGAATATGACTGTACCAAATGCTTCAAGTTTGTTTTTTAGGATGCTCTTCATACATTGTAATAAATATTATAATGGCTAGTTTGTTTTGTTGTTAACGTTGGCCAGTTTGGTATTTCTTTTTGTCGCACAATTTGATTATGGCTGTGAATATTACTGTACCAAATGCTGAAAGTTTCTTCGTTGTCATACATTATTGATACATTGTTACGAATGATCAAGTGGCTTGGGTTTCTTTTTTCTTTTCTAAAGCTGGTTTGTTCAGGTTTTTTTCATCGCACAATGTGGTTATGTCTGTCATAATGGCCGTACCAAGAGGTAAAAGTTCGCGTCTTCCTTGTGATACACTGTACTTATATTGTAATCAATATTTTGCGATGTACCCGGGCCTTGTGTACCTTTCTTTTAATGCCATCGGAAGCAGTCACGACCGCCGTGATGGAGCGCAGCAGCAGTATTCCATCTCCATGTAACTTAGTATTCGTTTGAAAATTTCATATGCTATGCATCTATCGCGGCATTGCAGAAATGGGCGTTTTACGCAACTCTAGTAAGCGCTGCGCGGGAAGCTTCTGCGTCTCAGCAGCTCTCGCCGACGGGCCAGGTACGTGACGTCACGGAGGCAGTGAGGAGGCCTGAAGTGATCTAGGTGGTGTTGCCTGAGCGCGCCGTGTGTATGAAAGCAGCGATAACGCACTGCTTCGGCTCAATCACCCTTTCGTCGCCGACGCAAGATGCCTGGCGCACTTTTATTTTTTAGTTTGTAGGCACAGGTTTACCTCATTGAACGTTCATTTTCAGTTCTAAATTTGTCTGCTCTTTCTTTTTGATTGGGGAAAACATTTCACTTGGCGAAAGTGGATATAAATCAAGGCGTAGAAAATTATCTACCTGAAATACATAAGCTGACCATCTATCTTTAGGTATGCCATTTACGGAATCGACCACTAATACTAGAATACGTTTTAGGCCCTACACTCACTCACAGCACTGTTAGGTCTGAAGGTAACTAACTATATCGCACTACAATATAACTATAAAAACTATAAAAATGCGTGCGATGGGTTCTGCGAAATTGTTTAGAAATTACGATGTTCTTCCTTTGATCTAAATATCGCCATGAAACGGTACGTAAGGGAGCATGATAAAGATATCAGTATGTTGCAACCCCGAGACAAACATTATCTCGACCTTTTTCTTTTATTTCTGAAATTACTGTTGTTTTTTCAGTCGGTCCCTACCAAAAAAAAAAAAAACGGTTCAAAAACAAACCGGAATGAATCCGGAATTTCAATCCGTCATATGGGCCCCTAAGCAAACCGGATTTCTAGAAACCGTTAAATGAACCGGAAATAACCAGTCCGGAAACCCAACCGTAATTGGTCGAAGCGGAAGCTGAACCGTATCTGGCCAATCCGTAGATCTTCACCGGAGTGGGTCTAACCGTATATTAAACCGTATCAAGCAACACCGGAAAATAATAGAAATAGTTTAATAGATGACATACCTACCCTTACAAAAATGTCATATCTGGATTTCTATTAAAAAATACATATATAAATACATAAGGAATTGGGCAGAAATGCACAATAAGGCCGTATCTGGATGGATAAAGTCATATTTGCACAATTCCTTATATACCCATATCTGCCTAATTCATTATATACCATATATAGACTGCTTTATATGATACCATGTTTGGGCCTGTCAAATGGGGTACCCACCCCACATAAAGCAATTTCCATGTGATGCTCCTACTAGCATCACATGAAAATTATTGCCGTGGTGCAGGTACTAACACACTCCGCTTTGGCGGGAATCTGTACATGGCGCAAAAAGTAAAAGTTAATGTATTCGCCACGGGGAGACATCTAAGTGAACTAGAAGCGTCTGTCGCAAATTTCTAGCCATGGCACAATGTGTCATTATGGAAGAGAGAAATATATTACACAAAATATGTATTGATTTTTACTCTTTGGAATAAACGCAGGTAACATTATCACCCCCCCCCCCACCCTCCCGGTCCTCAGTAAAATGATTGTGGTACGCACAAAAACGTACTACCTGAAAATGAGTGTCGGATTTGTGCACACGGACATTGGGGTCACATTAGATGATAAACAACTACAGCGATATTATTAAGAGGAAGAAAGTAATATTGAGAAGACATTCATGGATGTCTCTGAGTGCATAAAAATATATTTATTGTATGCTGCATGTCAAATGTATTTTTATATATCCCGGGTACGCGTTGTTTCAACGAATACTTGAAGACATCCTACCAATATAGGGTAGATGAGAATAAAAGAAACCCGATCCGGGAACATCAGTGTACATTAAATTGGTCTGAATAAACAAATTCATATTAAATCCAGGTTTCACTTCACCGCGCGTTGATTACCAAGTTCTACAATCCTCATCGCAATTACTTCAGCTCATGGCAACTCATTCGTCGCCAGAATATCCTCCAAGTGGAAGCACCTTCCTGCACATTGAATAAAAATGCTATTCTTTGATTTATTTAAAAAAGAGCGGTGACTGCTTACTTATGTTAACATTATAACCTCTCTGTTGGTTTTGTTCTATGATTTCATGTTGTTTAATTTTTTTTATATGTTAGTACCTGTCGTATCGTGTTTGTATATTCCTGATTGTATTCTATTTTTGTCCCACTCCCCTCTGTAATGCTTTGGGGCCTTGGGGTACTGAAATAAATGAATAAATAAATATGGTTCTAAATAAAAACTTCCTAAGCGCAATCAAAAACTCCTAAATCAGTCAATTTTATGAAGACTTAAAAGGGTACTCCGGCGTCCTCTTTATGGTCCCCGGTTTGTCTGAAAAAAAGCACACCAACAAGATCGCCAAAATGGTATCCCAAATATTAGGTCAAAATAGTTGTTTTTTCGGGAAGTCATGTAACTTGCAATTTTAATCCTCACGATGTTCTCTTTTTTTTTTTAACTGAAAGCTTTTTTTGACAACAACGAAAAAAGTGATAATGCAATTAATGTAAAGATGCAAGCGAGCTGGACAAGAATGATGATAAAAATCCCTGGAGAAGGGGAACACGGGTTACAAAGGACAAACAAAAATCTCCCAAAACAGCTAGGTGACTGGTGGGTGAACGGAAACATGAGAGACGTTTAGAACTCCCTTTAGTGCCGAATTAGAGCGCAGCTCTTGAGGAGGAGGAGGGGAGGGTACGGAGGGGACGGTCCCCTCGTCCTCCCCTGCTCCCCTTCCATTTAGCGGGAAATTTTCGCTACATTTCTCGCTAAATTCTTCCGAAAAAGTTCCCCGCTAAATTTAGAGGGTACATTTTTCCGCTAAATTTAGCGTGGAAAATTTTCCGCTATATTTAGCGCGGAAATTTTTCCGCTAAATTTAGCGGGGAATTTTTTCGCTAGATTTAGCGGGAAATTTTTTTGGTAAATTTAGCGGGGGAATTTTTTCCGCTAAATTCAGCGGGGAAATTTTCCCGCTGACTTTAGAGGGAAAGTTTTCTATAAATTTAGTTGGGGAATGTTTTCCGTTAAATTTAGCGGGGAAATTTTCCCGCTAAAGTTTTCCGATAAATTTAGCGGGGAATTTTTCACTGCTAAATTGAGCGGAACAAATTGCCTCTTCCTCCTCCTCCTCCTCCTCCCTCGTTGCCCTCGAGATGTCACGTGTGACACCATTATAGGAAACGTCCCATAATGCAACGCGTGGTTACGTCGACAGCGACGACGACGGCGACGCCACTCAAGCCGGAAACGGGCGCCTAAGAGCTGCGCTCTAAAAATCCGCCGGGTCCTGGTATTATCAACGAAAAAGGGACTCCAGCGGCAGGCAGGGAAAATCTAGTAAGGGTGCAGGTGAGCTGGTGAATATTAACCATGTTGAACTAACCTAAGACTGGCATAGAAAAGAAGTCTCAAAACGTAGAGGAAACAAAAAAAAAAATTGAAAAGACGACGTCTACGTTTTGATGTTTCCCTTCTACATCAGTATCAGGTTAATTCAACATGGCAGGCAGGGGTTCACTCTTTGGAGTGTAGAATTTGTTCCCAACTAATTCCAAGTAGTTTCATGGTGTCGAATGAAGGCTTTGGAGCTCGCTCGAGTACCCACGCATTCTGAATTTCGAGATATTAAATAGCATGCCGGAAAAGGTAAAGGCCGGTGATTCAGAAAATATAGCTAGTTGGAGTAGCTAAAAAAATCGCCGTAGTATCCTTTAAAATGTTCTTCGTAGTTCTCGATTTGCCTGAAAATTTGCTAAACAGAGAAACAAGCAGCGCTAAAATAATAACCCAAATACTCGCCAAAATTTAAAAAAAAAAATTCGCGAAGTTTTTGAAGTTACAATGTTGACCCTCACCGTGTTTTTCAAAGTGAAAGTCTTTACTGGCAGCAATGAAAACATCACGTCAGCGGACAGCAGAGGTTCACTCTTTTGACTGTACATATACACTTTGTTCCCAACTGATTACAGTTTCATGGTTTCAAATGAATCCTTTGGAAGTTTGCTCCAGCACTCGCGCAGCAATACGAAACAAATGCTCGGCATAGTCCATTTTTAGACTGCCCACTCGACCTGCAAGCCTGCCTCCCCTGGCGTGACGACACTGGAAAGCGCGGGTATATTGTCACGAATGACAATTGATGAGGCGAAAATAACCGAGGAAACTAAACGTTTAATGGGGCGAACTTGTGCCCAAAAATAAAAGCGAACAGAAGAAAACAGAGCGTCGCGAGCGTCGAAGTCGGCGTGGCAGCAGAGTCGAACGCTGAGGCGAAACTGACTGCGGCTCGGCACGCGGAGCCTCTTATGTACACGCGGAGGGTTCTGGAAGAATCGGCGTAGAAGGTTCGGCGTGTAGAACTTTCTAAACTCGAACAAGCAACACGGTTCTCGAATTTACCAGAACATTACATTAGATGTCAACAAAAAGGCGTCCCCGCGGCCAGGAATCGAACCCTGGCTTTTCGCGTGGGAGGCAGGCGCTATAACCGTTAGGCCACGCGCGCGCTGCCTACTTGGTAAGCTGCGCGCGCGGCATTACTCCCCCCCTTTAAAAAAGTGCATTGCCCCGATGCAGCACAAAACAAACCAAACAAAAAAGAACGGTAAGCTAAAGAGTCACTTGGAACACATAAGGTCCACAGTCCTATCGAGCGTAGTACGGCTTCATGCGCACGACGTGGACGACTTCTGGTCGTGGAGGGCGGCGTGATGAAGTCCGTGTTCCGTCGGGCATCACCTCGTAGTTCAGATCCCCGAGTCGACGAAGCACTCTGTAGGGTCCGAACTAGCGCTTCAAGAGTTTTTCGCTGAGACCACGGCGGCGGATCGGTGTCCACACCAACACCCTGTCTCCGGGCTGGAAGTGGACGTCCCGACGACGAAGGTTGTAGCGGCCAGTGTCGACTCGTTGTTGGGCTTGAATACGGTGTCTGGCGAGCTGGCGGACTTCTGCCCGTTGGGCAACCACCTGGGCATCGTCGCTTCCGTCGACAGCCGGTTCGTGGGGTAACATCGCGTCCAGCATTGTCGTTACCTTGCGACCATGCACCAGTTGAAAGGGTGTTACCCCGGTGGTCTCTTGCACGGCCGTGTTGTAGGCAAATGTGACGTATGGCAACACCTCGTCCCATGTCTTGTGCTCCACGTCGACGTACATAGAGATCATGTCCGCGATGGTCTTGTTGAGTCTCTCCGTCAGCCCGTTGGTCTGCGGGTGGTACGCAGTGGTACGACGATGGCTGGTGTGGCTGAGACGAAGGATTTCTTGCGTCAGCTGGGCCATGAATGATGATCCTCGGTCTGAGATCAGAACCTCGGGAGCGCCGTGCCGGAGGACTATGGACTCGATGAAAAACTTGGCGACTTCCACAGCAGTCCCAGAAGGAAGGGCTTTCGTTTCGGCGTACCGCGTGAGATAATCTGTGGCGACGATTATGCATCTGTTCCGTTGCGTCGATGGTGGGAAAGGACTAAGTAGATTCACTCCGATCTGCTGGAACGGTGCGGTTGGGGGAGCAATCGGCTGCAGGAGACCTGCCGGCTTCGTGGGCGGTTTCTTGCGTCGCTGGCACTCGTGGCACGATCGTGTGTAGAGGTGTACGGTCTTCGGCAGCTTGGGCCAATAATACCTTTCACGAATCCGGGCCAGCGTACGGCTGTCGCCAAGGTGTCCGGATGTCGGGTCGTCGTGGCAGGCTTGAAAGATCTCCGCTCTAAGGTCGGTAGGGATTACCAGCAGCCATGCCGAGCTGTTGTCTCCGAAGTTCTCCTTGTAAAGTACACCTTGTCGGAGGACGAAGGTCGGCAGGGCTCTCAAGAAAACACGGGGTATAGTACCCCTCCCGTCCTTCGAGGTGCTCGATTAGCGCGCGTAACTCAGGGTCGTTTCTTTGACGTCGTGCCATGTCGTCGGTGTTCACCGCGCCTAGGAAGCACTCGTCGTCATCGTCGTCGCTGCTGCCGGAAGGTGTTTCGACGGGGGCTCTGGACAGGCAGTCGGCGTCGCTGTGCTTGCGGCCTGACTTGTAGACCACAGTCATGCCGAACTCTTGTAGTCGGAGACTCCACCGAGCGAGGCGTCCTGACGGGTCCTTGAGGTTCGCAAGCCAGCAGAGCGAGTGGTGGCCCGTGACTACACGGAACGGGCTCCCGTACAAGTACGGACGAAACTTCGTGAAAAATTACTCCACGACTTCGTCGTGGAGTAATTTTTCTCCGCCTTGGACAGTGTCGGACTTGCGTATGCGATAACTCGCTCGGTGCCTTCTTGCACTTGAACCAGTACTGCGCCAAGTCCAGCATTACTTGCGTCCGTGTGAATCTCGGTTTCCGCATCCTGATCGAAATGTCCTAGAACAGGAGGAGTCTGGAGACGTCGCTTCAGCTCGTCAAATGCCTGCTGCTGCTCCTCAGCCCATTCGAACTTCTCGGCGTCCTTCGTGAGGTTTGTGAGTGGTGCGGAAATTCTTGCGAAATCCCGAACGAAGCGCCGATAGTAGGCACATAGTCCAAGGAACCTTCGCACGGCCTTCTTGTTTCTCGGCGCTGGAAATGCTGCGACGGCGCGAGTCTTCTCTGGGTCTGGGCGAACGCCTTCGTTACTAACCACGTGACCTAGGAACTTCAGTTATTTCATAGGCGAACCGACACTTCGACGGCTTGAGGGTGAGTCCGGCGGTCCGTATGGATTGGACAACAGCTCGGAGTCGTCGCAAGTGCTCGTCGAAGTCGCCGGAAAACACTACGACGTCGTCGAGGTAGACGAGACAGCTCTGCCACTTCAGTCCTGCCAGTACGGTGTCCATGACACGCTGAAAAGTAGCTGGAGCCGTGCATAGTCCGAAGGGCATCACTTTGAACTCGTACAATCCATCTGGCGTGACGAAAGCTGTCTTCTCTCGGTCCCGTTCGTCGACTTCGATCTGCCAATAGCCGCTCTTCAGGTCCATCGATGAAAAGTATCGAGAGTGGCATAGCCGGTCTAACGTGTCGTCGATACGGGGGAGTGGATAGACGTCTTTCTTCGTCACCGTGTTCAGCTGCCGGTAGTCCACGCAGAACCTAAGCGTTCCGTCCTTCTTCCTAACCAGTACGACTGGAGAGGCCCATGGACTGCTCGAAGGTTGGATTATGTCGTCGTTCAGCATCTCTCGAACTTGTTCCTGGATTACCTCCCTTTCTTTTTCGGAGACTCTGTACGGCGATCGATGCACAGGGCGCGCGTCGTCCTCGGTAATGATGCGGTGCTTCGCAACGGCGGTTTGGCGTACCTTCGACGATGTCGCAAAGCAGTCGGTGTATTCGGCGAGGAGGTTAATCAGCTGCCGTCGTTTCGGGCCCGGAAGCTTAGGGTCAATGTCGAGCTGCGCTGGCGAGGTACTGCCTTGCTGAGGTGGCGATGATTCGTCAGTAATGGCGGCGATTTCGACGGAGGTTTGGAGTTCCTCGACGTGGCCACTGGCTGCCCCTTTTGTTAGGTGTTGCGTTTCATTTCGGAAGTTCGTCACGAGGACCACAGTCCGGCCGTCCTGAAATTCAGCTACTCCTCTTGCGACGCCTATTCCTCTTCCTAAAAGCAATTGAAGGTTGCCTTCCAGGACAACCTCGCCGCAGGTAGCTGTATCGGCCACGACGGGTACGACAACACTTGATCGCGGCGGCAGGTTCACGTGGGCGGCGGCGACTCGGACGGCGGCTGACGCTGTTTGGGGTTTCTCTGAAGGCGGAACAGGCTTCCGCAGCGTCAATCTGTTCTCACCCAGGTCGATGACGGCGCCGTATTCGCACAGAAAGTCCATGCCGAGAATGACATCTCTGGAACAGTCTTGTAGAACGACGAATTTCACAGGGCACGTTTCGCCGTGAATTTCGACGCGAGCAGTGCAACTTCCGACAGGCGTGATAAGGTGTCCTCCGGCGGTCCGAATTTGTGGTCCTCCCCAAGGCGTCGTAACTTTTCGCAGGCGGCGAGAGAGCCTCCCACTCATGACTGAGTAGTCTGCTCCGGTGTCCACGAGTGCCGATGCGTCGTAGCCGTCGATAACAACGTTTAGATTGTTTGACACCGTTGCAGGGGCGTCGTCGCGATGCGGGGCATCAGGCCAGTGGGAGCGCTCCGGCGTTTTTGCTTCGGTCGCCTTCGGCAACTTCACCTCCGGGAGTTGCCGCGCTTAGTTTTCCCGGCGGGAAGTGGGAAACAGGCTGTCACGGCACGACCGATGGAATGGCGATGCGGAACGTCGGGGGGATGGAGACTTTGAACCTCGTGGTGCTGTCGGCGCTGGTGACTGAGGGCGACGGAGGTATTCCTCGATGTCACGAGGGCGTTCGCCGTGTCTTGGGCGAGGGTCGTTCGGCGCAAAACCTCGGAGGCCCATTTGTCGGTACGGGCACCTCCAGTAGACGTGATCGGTCTCACCACAGTGATAACATAGCGGTCGTCGATCGGCCGTGCGCCACACATCCGTCTTCCTAGGGGCTGGTTGTTCGGTGCGGACGAGCTGGGGCTGCCAATCCCGGCGTTGGAAAGTCTGCGGCGCGGGTGCATGGGTCACATCGAGGCGGCGTCCAATACTGCCGGGACGCTGGGGCCGGTCTCCGAGCTACTGCGGCGTAAGTCAGAGTCGGCTCCTCGGGTGCTGCTACGCTGGCAGGAGCCTCCGGTTGGAATGCCCTCTGGACCTCCTCGCGGACAACTTCGGCGATCGACAGCGCAGCCGGCTGGTTGTCAGTAGGCAGGAGCTTCCTGAGGTCTTCTCGGACGATGTCGCGGACGATTTCCCGAAGGCCGTCGACACCGGTGGTGCTCAAGTCCAGACGGGTAGCTGCGACGGTTGGAGCAGTAGGCGCGCCGGCGAGTCGGTGGTAGTGGCTTGCTCGGGACGCCAGTGCACGCTCGATGTTAGTGGCTTCAGCCACAAAACCGTCGACGGGTGTCGGAGGATTGCGGACAAGGCCCCCGAAACTTTCAGCCTTCACGCCACGCTTGAGGACGAGAAGCTTCTTCTCCTCGGCTGCCTCCGGATCGGCTCGGGCACATAGGCGCATGACATCCTCAACGAAGCTGGTCACGCTTTCGTTGGGGCCCTGCACCCTTGTTTGGAGAAGGTCCTCCGCTCGCTGCCGACGATGGTGGTTGAGGAATGTTGCTTCAACTCGGCGGCGCAGGACTCCCACGTAGTGAAGGACGCTTCGTGGTTTTCAAACCAATGCCTCGCAGTTCCTTCGAGCGCGAAGTAGAGATTGTGAAGGCATTGGTCAGTCGTCCATCCGTTGTGGCGGGCTACACGTTCATAGTGTTGAAACCAGTCTTCAATATCCTCGTGGTCGTCTCCGTGGAAAGGCGTCGGAGTTCTGGGTGCGACGGGCAGGTATACGACGACTGGAGCGGCCGGGGTCTGCGCCTGGTTTGTCATCGTCGTCTTCTTTGGCTTGGGCTTGTCCAACAGCTGGCCGTACTCAGGATCCCCTCCCTTGATGCGGCGGCTGGTCCGAGTTTCGGGTTCCGCGGAGAGTTGTCTTCTCACCGGGCTTGGAATTGGACTTGCACTGCGGGCTCTTGGAGGGGAACGCTGCACGGGCATGCGGTACCCAGCACCTCCACCAAAATGTCACGAATGACAATTGATGAGGCGAAAATAACTGAGGAAACTAAACGTTTAATGGGGCGAACTTGTGCCCAAAAATAAAAGCGAACAGAAGAAAACAGGGCGTCGCGAGCGTCGAAGTCGGCGGGGCAGCAGAGTCGAACGCTGAGGCGAAACTGACTGCGGCTCGGCACGTGGAGCCTCTTATGTACACGCGGAGGGTTCTGGAAGAATCGGCGTAGAAGGTTCGGCGTGTAGAACTTTCTAAACTCGAACAAGCAACACGGTTCTCGAATTTACCAGAACATTACATTAGATGTCAACAAAAAGGCGTCCCCGCGGCCAGGAATCGAACCCTGGCTTTTCGCGTGGGAGGCAGGCGCTATAACCGTTAGGCCACGCGCGCGCTGCCTACTTGGCAAGCTGCGCGCGTGGCAATATTTGACTGTTGTTTTTGGCATCATTTTTACTTGCCAAGTTCAGAATAACAATTGCGAATTTAGCGGTACTACATCGCATACCGGAAAGGGTAAAGGCCGGTGATTCCGAAAATATAGTTGGTTGGGGAAGCTAAAAAAATAGCTGGAGTACCCCTCTATAGACCCCTTTCAAAAATCATGTGCCAATTATTAGAGGGTCGGAACCACTTCACAATGGCGGAGCGACTGCATCGAGGAACGTGCAAGTCATTCCATAAGATAGCGAACGTCGGGGCGCGGTCAACACTACGAGTCGACCATCCAATCAAACAGCGTCGAAAGTGCAACGTCACTGCGATCATCACCTTTTTTAATGGGTGTCTTTTTTTTTTAGTGTGCCGTGACGTTGAGGTTTTAGTCCGCCATTGTACAGGGATTTCACAGCTGCGAACAGAGTACTGTATTTTGAAAGGGGTCTATAGACCCCTTTCAAAATACTGCCCTCTGTTGGCAGCTGTGGAATCCCTGCACAATGGCGGACTAAAGCCGCAACGTCACGGCACACTTTATGCGTTTGGTTGAAGCAGCAGAAAAAACAGACCCACAAAAAAAAAGGCGATGAGCGCAGTGACGTTGCACTTTCGACGCTGTTTGATTGGCTCGTCGACTCCTAGCACTGACTGCGCTCTGACGTTCGATATCTTATGGAATGACTTGCACCTGTCACGATGTGTGTTGTTCCGCCATTGTGCAGGGGTTCCGACCTTCTAATAATCGGCACGGGAATTTCGAAAGGGGTCTATAACACGTGTGAAACGTGGGGTTGTGCTAAAGCTTCCACTCGTGGAGCAGACACAAGGCTGGCGCATAGAAAACACGGATGATATTTTTTTTATCATTTGCGTTTCCGCGTCGCCAGCCTTGTGCCTGCATCACAAGTGGTAACTTTAGAGCACCCCCACGCTTCACATGTGCTTTAAAGAAACACTGAAATTTAAATTAAAAAAACAAACGTTTCAAGGGTCTATACTTTCTTTTACTAGTTGGGCGCAGTACTGCGGCAGCCACGGGGGAGAGAAAGAGGAAAGCCTCTTTTGTACGAATTCTGAGTGACAGGCTTATCTCCGAGGGAGAGCAAAGCGATGTGGGATTCACAAAGAAGAGTCCGGCTAAGAGGGGATTTCCTCCTTCCCCTCCTTTTCAACTGCTCGGATTACGCTCCCGCCCCTGTACCTTTAGCAACGCTGCGGCCAACTAGTGAGATAGAGTATATAGATGGAACACTTCCTTTTTTGGCAGATGTTTTTAATAAAAAAAAACATTTGGGTGCATATTTACACCGTTACGCGCAATTGAAGTGGCGGGGCCCTACTCTATAGGCCCTACCCATAACGAAAGATGCTTAGCTTCACTCTCAGAAATAGGGGGTGTATAGGGGAATACCCCTTCTCCCATATGTAACACCACAAAACAACAATTCGACGCTCAGTCCACCGACTTTGAACCGACGATACCAAGTTTCACGAGCGGCTTGATAGTCGAGCGATATAACTTATTAAAATAGCTAATGTACGTATTAAAGGCTACAGTAAGACTATCAAAGTTTTTTTTAGCCCTGCTCTTCAGTGTTTTTTGTTTGTTTTTTAGTCTTTGATACGCACATTAGCTATTTAGTAGGTTATATCCCACAGCTATCAAGCCGCTAGTAAAGGTGGGTACCGCCAGCTCGACGTCAGTGGACTGGACGTCAAAATGTAGTTTTAGGGTGTTACATATGGGACCAGGGGTGTACCCCTCTGCACTCCCTATTTCTGAGAGTGTACTTAAGCACCGTTTGTCGGCTCTCATTGGTTGGAGGGATGATTGACGCGTGAAATTCCTGTTGTACCCGACTGATTCCAAAGTAGTTTCGTGGTGTCAAATGAATGCTTACGCGTACCAGAGTAAGGACTCTGTCCTTACTCTGGTACGTGCGTCTTCTCTTCCGCTGTATTCGAAAGTCAGACAAGGTGGTTGAACATTGGCTCTGACGGAAGTATCTGTCGAACCGACCCGCGGTAATGTAATATATATATTGCCACGGAGATGTGGGGACCGCGCTACTAGGTTTGACGTCTCCTTTGAGAACGCCGCCGCTGTTGAGATGACCCGTTGCTTAGTCTATCGGTACCTCTGTTGGTAGCTATAGCAAATCTCACAATTTGTACTCCCAAGACGTTTCTTTCTTCGAGACGTCGTTTTTCCTAGAATCGTTTTAGACGCGTACACAATATCTTCCATGTGAACTTTAACGAAGTATCGGGAAACACTAATAAGCATTTCACGTGCCCCTGAAGAAAAGAAGATTCGTCCAGTCGCTAGAGATTGCATAAAGCGTGTCAAGCTCACGCAGCTGTCCCATGAGTATTTCGTACTCGACACAAAGGAACGGAACGCGTAGCATGGCTGAGAATTATGTTTATGGATACTGTTTAACACGAAATCGGGATGTCATAAAAGTGATTTATTTATTTATTTATTTATTTATTTATTGTACATACCCTCAAGCGCCGAAGCATTGTAGAGGGGAGGGGCAAAGCAAACAAAAATAAAACAAACTGACAAAACAAAAAAAAAAAACATTCGGCAAGAAATTCAAATATCAAAAATACACTGCGATTGGCAAAAGCAGTAAGCAATATATGTTATGAACAAAATAAACAAAATAAAATGACTCAAGTTGGCTCATCAAACAGAAATGTAAACAAAGATTGGCGAAAAAGAAAATAATGGGGTATAGTTGCGATATCTGCTGGAAGGTGGTTCCAGTCGTTTGATGTATGCGGGATAAATGAATAAAAAAAGTGTTAGTTTGGCAACGTGTTAATCCAACTTTATTCAGATGGTCCAGACGGGAAGAGTAATAGTTAGGCAATGTAAAGAAATGGTCTCGCAGCGACTGATGATGATACACTTTATGAAACAGGCAAAGTCGAAAAAACTTTCTGCGCAATGACAAAGAGGGTAACAACAAACTGGACTTCATTGATGATATGCTGGCTATTCGATTATAATTAGACAGAATGAAACGAACGGCGTTATTTTGAACTAGTTCGAGAGCTTTATGCAGAAAGGCGTGGTTAGGATCCCAAATAGAAGCTGAGTATTCCAATTTTGACCGTACAAGAGTGTTATAAAGAGGAAGTTTTAAGTTATCTGGGGCCGTTCTGAAGTTTCGTCGTAGGTATCCTAACATGCGGTTAGCGTTGGCGATTATTACATCGATATGGGGTTTCTAGACACCCAGATAACGGTATGAGTTTACAGATTCAAGTTGAATGTCGGTTAGTGTATATGCTGAAGGGCGTGCGCCTTGCCGGGAAACGCGCATTAGTTTGCATTTGTTAGGGTTTAGTTCCATACGACATTTTTGCACCAGAGAGTAATATTATTTAAATCAGATTGCAAAATGCGTTCATCATCATCATCATGAACTTCCCGATAAATTACACAGTCATCTGCGTATAAATGCATGGAGGAAGAAACACAACTTGGTAAATCATTAATGAATATTAGAAAAAGAAGTGGGCCTAAAACCGAACCTTGGGGCACCCCCGATACCACATCGGTCAGGGATGAATTAATGCCATTGAGAGTTACATATTGTGAGCGGTTGGTAAGAAAGCATTCCAGCCAGGTTAACAAATTAGGATCTGGGCTTAATGAAGAAAGTTTAAGCATTAGTAACTTATGATTAACCTTGTCGTATGCTTTAGAAAAATCGAGAAAAATCGAGTCAGCCTGATGGTTTTTGTCCAGTATAGCATGCAAACAATGGGTGAAATGAAGCAGCTGCGTTTCACAAGAAAATGAGCGACGGAAACCTTGTTGAGCAGGGGCGAAAAATGAATTTGATTCTAGGTAATTAAAAATATGAGAGTACAGTATGTGCTCCATTATTTTACAGGGAATACTTGTTAGTGAAATGGGTCGATAATTTAATGGAGAATGCTTGTTACCGGACTTATGTAGTGGAACCACATTCGCAGTTTTCCATTCTATTGGGAGCGTTCCACATTCAAGAGATTGCTGGAAAAGTTTGGCCAAAAAAAAAAAAAAGGATGAGTACATTTTAGTTTGTCTTAGAACTTTTGAGTTAATATTATCGCTTCCACATGACGACGATACTTTCAAAGAATCAATTAACTTTACAATTCCAGTAGGCTCCATGGAAATTAGAAACATAGGGCTAAACTCACAACGTGGAACGTCATAAAATACATTTCCATCACCTACAGAAAAACGATTTGAAAAAACATTATTAAACACTGATGGATATTCTGCCGGAGGGATTAACGCCCCAGACTCATCGCTAAAAGAAATTAAGCCGTCGCCATTCATATTAACAGTCTTCCAGAACTTTTTGGGGTCATTTAACAATAGACTCGGTAAAGTGTTCTTAAAGGTTTTTCTTTGACGTCAGATACAGCTTGGGAATATTCGACCTCAGCCGCAAAGTATGCTTCCCACCGATCAATCGTGTTACGTAATTTAGCTAAACGAAAAAGTCGCCGTTTTTTATTGGAAAGACGTTTTAGGGTGTCTAGCAAGGTGCTTTAGCATCAGATTGAATACGCCTGACGGGTGCATGCGCATCAATCAGTTCGTTCACTTTTAAACAAAATAATCTCCAATTTTCCTGCACGCTTCGTTGATCAAATTGTGGCAGATATATGTCCAGATAGCTGCACAGTTTTTGGTTAATAAGATCAAAATTGGCTTTATTGTAGTCAGAAATAAGCTTTACTTTTTTCATATTGATTGTGGGAGCAACTTTGAGATCAAAATTTAACAACGAGTGATCACTTAAGCCTGGAAGATACGTAAGGGAAGATAGAAGGTCAGGGTGTGTCGACAGAATTAAATCAAGTGCGTTCGCTGTATCATTGGCATACGTTGGTTTCGTAACCAGCTGTGTCAAATTAAAACACGCACACAGATCCAAAAAATGTTGACTCTGAGTTGAAACAGGTTGAAAAGAAGGTGGGTCAGACCACATGATATCAGAAAAATTAAAATCTCCTAATAAAAAAAAGTAGGAGAACTGGGATACTGACAAACAATAGAATTCATAACGTCATGCAAATCATCAATAAATGTCACTGCGCTGTTTGGGGGGCGGTAGCAGACACCCAGTAAAATTCTTGTGTTATTTAAAGTGATACAAGCCCAAACCGTTTCTAGATCGGAAGCAACATCTACGCAAAATGAAGGTATGCTCTGTGATACGGCTATGAGTGTGCCACCCCCATGTCTACAGTCTCTGTCAAAACGATATACATTAAATGTTTTATCTCCTTGGAAAGTTTCAGAGCTGCAGACATGTTTACTGAGCCATGTTTCCGTAAGAAAGACTATGTCTGCGTTCGTTGAGCTTACAACAGAGTTAAGCTGATCTCGTTTATTCATAACAGTTCTTATGTTAGTAAACGTAACTGAAACAGATGGAAAAAAAGTAACATGTACGCCACTGCTTCTTGCACGTAGCTATGACGTTTCTGACAGTGTCTGCGAATTAGAAGATGTCGCTGCCTGATTTTTACGAGCACGGGTGAAATAGGCTTGTTCATTTGAACGTACTCGGTCATGGTCGCCTGAAATAGTTTTGGCACAAGCCAGTCTTTCGCGTGTTTGTCCACGTAGCCTGTCACCAGCCCTACCTTTTCCGGACTGGGAAGTGCTAGCAAAATCATCTGTGGCGAACCGCACTGATGAGTAAGAAGAAAACAAATCACAGGAAAGTGGCCACATATGTGACAAAATATCCTATACTAGAAAAAGGCACAGCGAAATAACAAACAAAAAATAAAATCGACATAAATACACTGGAACCTACAAAAAAATTGTTAAAACGCTATTCTAAGTTTAAAAAAAAATCGTCGCAAAAGTAAAATAACTTTAACAACAACAGTACAGCACAGTGATTTCCCTACGCACCCCCTAGGGGGGTGTACACACCTCCTTGTTTTTCTGAAGGCACTCCCTTAATTCGCAACGACTCCTCTATGCTCAATGCCCCCTCCTCCCCCTAACCCCCCCCCTCCCCCTAAAAATTTAGACCCCCCCCCCCATTTCAATTCCTGGGGAAACCCCTGGTACAGCAATACAGGTATCATAAACTAGTGATAAGCGAACCCCCTAAAATAAGTGCAATCCAAAGCTCGAAAGGAATGTGTGAACAACATGTTGCAGACAATGCACGTATCTTACGATTTTATTGAGAGAATAAGTAAGCTATTTATAAAATCCTTAATGCTCTCACGAATGATTACGGTCTGAGCGAGGCTGTTCCGGCTCGCAGCCGTTCTATGAAAAATGGAGTGCCGTATTTTACGGACAATGGTCCGCGGATTACGTATGTTTAAAAGTTGAAATACTACTCAGTGCGGACTATCGATACAGCTGGAAACTAGAGAGGAATTTTTTTTTTTTACATCGTTTATTATGCCGAACCGTGACAGATTTTGCGATTGAAAGGTTATGCTGACTTATGTATCGTACGAGCTTCTTTAAGGGCTAATAAAGCAATCATTTTTCAAGGTGTGCTGAGTGTGAAAATTGTTTTACGCACTGACCAGCCACTTGGTGCGGACTACAGGCGCCGGATGCGGAGGACTCTGTCGAGAAAATGCGGTACTGGATAGCGTCGCACTCGCTGTAGCTACCACCATATACATTTGCGCAGCCCAGCACGAAATATTGATCGAGTATCCTGACATGTGTGGCAGGGCACCTATTGGTTTGTTTCAGTCCAGGTGAAAGCGAAAGCGTTCTCGGTTGCTGGTTGTACGTGGCGTCACAGCTTCCCGCTGGGCGCGTCGACCAATGAAAATTGTTTTTTTGACCCGTTCGGGAGTTCAAGGTAGGCCAATAGTTTGCTGTGAAAGTCTCACCAATACACAGATGACGAGAAAGATATATCGCGGCCCCTAATGTGTTTGCCCTTGGTACTCCTTCATCTATCGGTCGATGTCAGCTTGTGTACAGCAAGAAAACAACTTAAATTTTGCTCACAAAAAAGAAAAAAAGAAAATGTGCATGTTTTTGTTGGCTTTTAACGTGAAATAGTAGATAATCACAATCTCAGCCTGCGTCCCATTTTACTTCGCCTCGGAACACGTTTCGTAGCAGACGATTCTGTTTTTCCGCCGATCTGTTAGCAATAAACGTATGATATACTTGTTAGTGAGCGCGTTGGTAATGATGTAAGTTTAGAAAGTATATAACTAAAGAGTATATAACTCTTTCTAAACGTAAGATGCTTTTCATTTTGTTTATTATTATTATTTTCGTTTGTGAATGGCGCTCCGTAGCAGAATCGCGTTATTCGCTCACTTTAGCTGACGAACCTTCCACGAAGGATATATTTTCGTTTACTCCGCGAGAGGCACATTAGATCTCACTTTTGCGATGATCGAAATTGGTCCCCTGGCTTAATTCTTGTATTGTGGAGGGAAGGCATAAAAATATCACGTGATTTGAACCGCAAGGGCAACTCGAGCCTACTCAAGTACGATTTGAAATGCAGGGGTTCCTATATAAACCGCCTTTGCAGTATATTAAATTTCTTCTCCCCATAATAAAAAAAGCCTTACTTAATATTCTTTAAGATTGTATGCGAAGTACCGCCGAAATCATAGAAGTCATTTCAATTAAAATTATATTGTTTCCATAAAAGAAGTTTGTATTTCTTCGAAAAAAATTTGAAAATCTGGATTACAATAGCCCCTTTCATAAAGCGAGAGTGCCTTTCATTGTCAGTATGGAGAGAAAAATCAAAATGATGTAGTTGTGATCTGTAATTTGAATAGCTCACCACAATCATGTTGGATATTACCATAATAGTTTTCAGCCTCTATTAGACTGTTTCAGTGTCTACTAACCTAACAAACCCTTCCTCTGAACTGCACGCGCCGTAAGAAAATTAGACTAATAATCTTGGTAATGTTAAAAAATACTCAAACATCTGACACGTATTTTACTCATAACTCAGCTCCCGTATTATATTACCAGCTTAATTACTTGCTTAAATTAGGGGATTAATTAACTGAAATTCGCTATCTTTTTAACTATTCTTTCTACCTGGTGGATTTTAATTTGAGAATTTAGTTGGTCGTTAATATAGGCCAAAGGAGTTGCTAGATTTAATTTGAAAAATATTATTCTTGTTATTACGTGGCAAATAACCGGAATTCGCAACGTGATTACTCGAACAATGATCTATTTTTTTTTCTAAAATCTAACAACTTAAATATCCTATATAACGACAGGCTACAAATCTGCAATTGAAATATGGAAGCCAAAATTATAGTTAAAAAGTTCACTGGCAAGTTTTACTCAATTAAGCCGCTTTTTCTTTATACCCGTTCCCTGACGTACGGAAGAATATATGTGTATAAAACAGAACATTAGAGATGAAGATATTGTTTTTTGTAGAATAGCGTTATAGACCGCTGCAAACGTCAATGCGCTAGTATATATAATATTAACTTTACGATTTTTTTCTAGGTGGCACATCTTAATTGGAGCTTTGTAGCCCGTCGTAAACATATGCAGCACCCAAAAATTAAGATCAGTTAGAAACTAGCGAAACGCTCAACAGGTGGAGGAACACAGAGGTAGATACACAGATGTCGATATCGGAGTTGCAATACCGTTGTAACCGATACATGGGGCGACATGCTTCATAGTGAACGAATATCAAAAAAAAAAATATATGCCTGTTGGAGCGGTAATTAATATCAAGATTAATTTTGCGACGAGGCTGAGCCGAGTCACTAACACCATTCGCAATCGTATGTAGAAATACTAAGTAGCATCTCCCTTCTCTTCGAGAGAAGAGAAAGAAAAATACTTGTAGTACGTATTTATGGTCATAATATAAACGTCGTTCTAAATACCCACCGTAGAATCTGCGGATTGTTGTTTTTGTGAACGTGTTTAATATTCATTACCCGTGTGTGTGTTTTATGTCTTTGCAAATTCCATATGACGGAGGCAAATCCAAGTCGAAACCTTAGTAAAAAGTTTAAAAGATGAATCAAGTTATAAGGGATCCTAGAATTCAGAGACAAGTGTAATACAACTCCCAATATTCTCATCGCGCTACCCACGACAAAAGACACATTATTTTTCCATGTTCAGGCACTATCAAAATACACGCCAAGATATTTCACGAGAGACACGATGCACTGGCATTCCATCAAGATGCCATGTGTAGCTCATTTCTTGCATTGTTGCATATGGCTTCATTATTAATCAATTAATTTATTTATTTATTTACTTTCAAGGCAGAAGCATATTACCGAGAGGAGTCGGTTAAATCAATAACAACAAAAATAAATTCGTGGAAGGATTACACAAAATAATTAGCGATGGCAGTTTATATTTTGTGTTTAATACTAGGTTTTACATCTGTCACATTTTGGGCTTGTTTTTTATTGTTATGAAGTGAATTATAATAAAGCGCAGTGTACTCAGCCACATATAAGTTCGTTGTTTGGTCATTTCATTGCGTCATTCGCAGAATCTTATCTTTCTTTTTTTTTTCTTACGGAAAAGTTGATATAAATAAATATCTCAAAGAATGGCATGAAAACTCTGAATCGAAATGCGAAGATTGAATTCTTCAGGAGCTGGCCAACTACATTTACACTGGTCGTTAGGCGGTAGTTTCCTTTCTTTCGTTGTAGAGGTAATATACGGACTTGCGATCCCAGCCTCAGAAATGCATTGAAGCTATATATAATATTTTATTATAAAAACGCTAAATTACACAAACGGTGAATTTAAAATGGTATTTTGTAACACTTTAATACGGCACTACGACGTTCGAGCCGACTGTCCGGACGCAAAAAAAAAAGAGTAGAAACCCAGCGAGAAACCCAAATTCCAGGATTGTCTCCTACCTGTGACGTTGGTGACTTCAGAACTTGATAAACGAGTGATCATTCCCAACTTTCTTATCGCTGATCCAACAATCTTAGAAACGTGCGCAGTGAATGATAGAGTACTATCAATATAGACAGCCAAGTCTCTTACCAGAGATACACGATCTATCACATTTCCCTCAAGCACATAAGGGTGAAAGAAAACGTCCCGCTTTCTATATAAAGAAATCACTTTAGTTTTTTCAGGATTTAGCGACAAAGCATTTTTTCTACACCACTCAGAAATTGCACCAATATCAGTTTGCAATAAAGTACAATCAGTCTGGTCTTTAACATTTAAAAAGAGTTTTATGTCGTCAGCAAAAAGAAGGACGTTTGAGTGATTGACGCATTATACTATATCGTTTACAAACAAAATAAACAACAGAGGTCCCAGGTTCGAACGTTGGGGTACACCAGAAGTTGATGTAGAACACTTCGAAAAAGAATTGCCAACACGAACAGTATTACTGCGTAAACTCAAGTAGCTCCTGAACCATTCACAAAGCTTTGGGCACATGCCATAAAAAGAAAGTTTGCAGAGGAGTAAAGTATGATCTACACGATCAAAGGCCTTCGACATGTCAAAATATATGGCATCAATTTTGCCTCTGTTTGTGACTATCGGCACAGAGAAATCTAGAAAAGGGCACAAATTGGTTTCAACGGACTTTACCTTTAATAAACCATGCTGAAAATGACTAATTTTTTGACTGAGGTAATTTGAGATCCGGTTATGCATAACCATTTCAAAAACCTTCGCAAAACCGCACAATTTTGAAACGGGACGATAGTTACAAACTAATGGCGGATCACCAGCTTTGAATATGGGCACAACTATAGAAGACTTCCACACACTAGGGAAAGTACCCTTCACGAGAGATAGGTTAAGTATATGTTCCAAAAGGAGAGTAAATATATCAGAACAAGCCTTAATAATAAAATTGGGTATACCGTCAATTCCCGTCGAGAACTTAGGTTTTAATTTTTTTATCGCCTCAAGGACTTTTGAGGCATCGACAGTAGAAGCAGATAAAAAGACTGTGTTGTTAATTTTGTCTGATGCACCGGCAGTTCTCAAACTGGAATAGCAGTGACCTAAAGTAATCAGAGAAACGATTAGCTATGTCAATTGGCGAGGACAAATAGCCAGTTGATTCACGTAAGCACAAGTTTTGTGCATTGTCGCGCATGTGGGTTTTAGCATAGCGCCAGAACGTCCGAGGTTCTCTAGTCAAACTTTTTTTAACATTCGACGAGGGCAATAGCTTATCCTTTTTATAGACCTTTTTTTACCAGAGCACGGTAAACACTGAATTTATCGTACCAGGCGGTTAGTCCTGTTTTCTTATACATTCGATTACAGTGAGATAGTTATATTGGTCGTACTCTTTACTATTCTTATGTGAGACTCTTGGAACGATGTAATTGTCCTACTTTGAGTTCTAGACGACGTGCGCGATATCTAGTTTTCCTGTATAATGTATTCATGAATTAATTGATTGTCCCGATCTGTTCCGAGTCATGTTCATGTTCCGAGTCGATTTTTGCGGATTTCTCCGACTTATGTGAATCAAATCATCCCAACCTGTCCTATGACCCGTATTCAGCACTTGTATAATACCCTAGGCGTAGCAGATATTGATGTTTTTGATCCAACTTTTGCGACGTTTGCAACTAACTTATGATCAATCTGTTCTGCATCTTTATCAAGGCGTCAAGCTGTTCATGAGCGCAGAAAATAAACAAATGAAGGAATGAATGAATGCCTCCGAGTGCTCTGGCCTTCACTCTGGGTGTGTTTGTTTGAGCGCAACGGTATTTTTTCAGGTTAGAGTTAGTGTGACAAAACAGGAAGTTGTTAGACGGTCAATCACACATGCCAGATAATAGGCATTTTCGAAACGTCTTTGTTAAACGGAGACAGTGGAAACGCGGAGTCGGTCACGTGATCGCAAACTCCCTTTCGCGGCTATTTTAACCGCCTATTTTAACAGCTATATTTTAACTCGCACTCTCCAGCAAACCGGCCGTGGTATATCAGACGACGGTACGCTCGCGCTCAAAGGCCGACCCACAGAATCATCCACTGCCAGGCAGAGAACCGGTTCCCAGTTTCCTTCTCTCCATTCCCTCTCGCACTCTTCTCTCCTCCTCTCCCCTCGGGAGCGGGTTCCCTGCAGAAAGGAGGTGGGTTTTTCTCTTTCTCGAATGAAAAGAAGGAATTGAGGGAGGGATTCCTCCTTTCTGGCTGCTCGCCGGCCTGGGAGAGCGCCTTTTGGGTGCCTCTGCACGTACTGTGCCCTTGACAGTTGCTCAGCTGTGCACACACGGTCGACGGTCCGACGTAGACTTCGCGCTACCAAAGTCGAAAGGCGGCCACTGGCGGAAGTGCGGGTCAAAAAAGAAGTCTAGCATTTTACATTGTCAGTGACTTTAATCACAGTGATGATGATGCTGAGGTCAAGCGGAGGCGACGCCACCCAGCGAAAGAAACATGAAGTATAGAGAAGCGACCTAGTGTGCAGCGCAAACTGGCGACAGCCTGGCGGTCGAGATGTCGAGAAGCCTGGGATCGAATGTAGGACATTGTAGTATAGCGAATGGAAATAGTCCAGATTGATACGCGTGTTGCAAAAGTTAATGTAATTATAATTGACTATGACTAACGCTAAAAAGTAATTTAACTACATCTACTTTTAGTCGTGATAAATAATTTACTACTTTAGTTGGTTCCTATTTATTCTTTACTCATTGTTTACCTCTTGGTCATTACAGAGGTGGGTTTTCGGTGAGTACACACCCTATACACGTACGTTCACAAGCAATTATAAAACACTAAATATCTCGGTATATGGACGCAGATAATCTTGACTGAAAGTAACAAATAACGTACACTAATAAAGTATTCGGGTAATATTCTGTTGAACCGACTTTTTCAATTTAGCCTCGAAATCTGCAAAGGAATTACGTTCAAAAGCGATTTGCGTCAACTATAAATTCCGGGAAAACAAAATTGCTTGAAAGTAGTTATCAAATATATAGTTGGCGATGTTTGTTTCACAACCCAAAACTTCGCCAAGCACTATTTTCCGAACCATCTTACATATAATCACGCACCAATTATCAACTAAAAGTTAGAGTACACCATTGCATCACATCTTATTTTTTTTTTTATAAATAATCATGCTTAATGTTTTTTTGTTTGTTTTTTTCGCTTCACAAACAAAAAGGGAGACAAGGCAAAAAACTGCAAATGTTAAGCTTGACGAGACCCTCCCTCCCCCCGGGCAGAAAGCAGCAGAAGAAAGTTGCAAACTAAATAAATGAAGAACTCAAATTCGATACCAATTATTACAGGGTTCAATATAAAAACAGAATCAAGAGTCTCCAATTCGTCATGCATGAAAACAGCGAACAAACAAACAATCAAAAATCAGGTTGCCAAACAAACCCATGATCGTACAACTGTTTTCAATAGCATATCATGTAGCACAGACTCTGATTTCCTAGTAATATCTATAGTTTTACTTTCCAGTTCATTAAAGAGTGATGGCGATGTGTATTTTAAAAACGCTGTCGCCGAGGCTTTGTCGCCGTCACTGCCTCGGAAGGTTGAACCGCATGTTGGACTCGGGACACGCACGTAGCCAGGGGGGGGGGGGGGGGGGGGGGGCATGGGGCACGGCCCTTCCCCCCCCCCCCCCCGATATCTTACATTTCGCTGGGTCCTCCTCTCCCCCCTCCCCCCCATACAGCATTTTGTCATGGGCGGGCCCCCCCGAAACAAAATCCTGGCTACGTGCCTGACTCGGGATACTCAATTGTTTCCTTTTGGACGTCCTTTCACGTGTTTCTGAAACGCGAGTCTCCACAAAGAACGTCGAGACGCTGCAGAAGAAATTGTTGTTCTGTGCATGTTTATACATCCGGAAGTTAGTCTGCCTCAGTGGGCGTCTGGTGTCTCAGCTAGGAGCAATTTAGCCAGTGCGGTACAACCGCTTGCCTGGGTTTTTTACATGCACTACGCAGTATTTATTTATTTATTTTATTTATTTATTTACCCTCAGGGCCAGGGGCGTTACAGAGGGGAGTGGGTATTAAAAAGGTACAACACAACATACAGCGTACAACAGAAAATATAATACAGTAGTTATGGCTCTTTACAAAAAAAGATTGGAAACGGCAGTTTTAAAACACTCGATATCGGGGATTTCGGCAATGACTCCGGGAAGGTGATTCCACATTGTTGAGGCACTAGGAATAAAAGACTCATAAAAATGTTTAGTACGACAAGACGGAATGGCAACTTTATGACGGTGATCGATGCGTGCTGAAACGTAATGAGATGGTGTTAGTAGTCTTTCTTTTAGAATCGGGTTATTATGATATATCTTATGAAACAAGCACAGACGGAACATTTTTCTACGTTGCGAAAGAAGAGGTAATGATAGGCTAGACTTCATTGCGGTCACACTGGATGTACGATGGTAATTTGAAAGGATGAAACGAGATGCGCGGTTCTGAATCACTTCTAATTCGGAGATAAGTGATTCTTGACCAGGATCCCAAACCGAAGCTGCATATTCAAATTTAGTACGAACTAATGTTTTATATAAAAGTAATTTTAATGAGCTGGGAGCAAGACAAAAAATTCTTCGGAGATATCTAAGCATGCGGTTGGCGTTATTTACAATATATTCAACGTGACACGACCAGGACAGATTAGCAGATATATGCACACCCAGATATTTATACGATGATACGGTTTCGAAAGAGAGATTATTTAGACGATAAGAAGCACACGGAGTATCAAGACGGGAAACACGCGTAGATTTACACTTATTAATGTTTAGTTTCAAGTTCCACAAATCACACCACTCAGAAACACTGTTAATATCTGACTGAAGGAGTGAGACGTCAGAATCACTGTTAATTTCGCTATAAATGACGCAGTCATCGGCAAAGAGACTGACGGATGAACATATATTAGTGGGCAGGTCATTAATATAAATGAGAAAAAGTAAGGGCCCCAGAACCGAGCCTTGGGGTACACCTGAGCCGACTGGAGATGAATCAGAATTGATATTGTTAGCCGTCACAAATTGGGACCGGTTAGTGAGGAAGAAGCGCAACCATGCAAGAACGTTGGTGTCTAAGTTTAGTTTAGTCAGCTTGAGAAAGAGAAGTTCGTGAGATACTTTATCGAATGCCTTTGAAAAATCGAGGAATGCTGCAGTCCGCCAGAGATCCACGATCAAGAATGGAATGTAGATCATGTGTGAAACACAAAAGCTGAGTTTCACATGAAAATGACTTACGAAACCCATGCTGGGATGAATTGAAAAAAGAATTGGACTCTAAGTAGTTTGCAAGATGGGAGTAAATGATATGTTCCATGATTTTACAGGGAATGCTGGTAAGTGACACGGGTCGAAAGTTATTTGGACAATGCTTTTCACCTGATTTGTGCAAAGGGATCACCTTCCCGATCTTCCAATCCTCTGGTATACAACCTGTATCAAGAGACTGCTGAAACAGTTTACTCAGGATTATAGAGCTATACATCTTAGTATTGAGCAAAAATTTAGAGTTGATATTATCGATACCAGAGGATGACGACATCTTCAGTTTTTCTATTATTCTCGCAGTACCAACTGTCTCAATGAGAACTGGGTTCATTGGAAAAAACTCGTAAGTGTGACAGGCAGGGTAAGCAGCATTTACATTACTAGAAAACGCCGAAACAAACACCGCGTTGAGAATGCTAGCACATTGACCGCTAGGAACTACTGTACCATCTGTACATCTAAGTGTTATAACATGCTTGTCAGTCTTGTTTACAACATTCCAGAATTGTTTAGGGTTATGTATGAGCATAGAAGGTAAAGTTTGACTAAAAAATGAGTATTTCGCTTCTTTTAGTGCTACTTTGTAATTAGTAGCTGCACGTCGGTAGCTGTCCCAACGAGACTGGGAATTGGATTGCTTCGCGGAACGAAACAAGCGTTTTTTCTTGTTTGACAACCTTTTCAGTGACTGGTTAAACCACGGTGATTTTCGGTTCGATCTGATGGTTCTCAATGGTATGAACGTATTTGTGAGTGAAGCCACTTTATTTTTAAATAAATTCCAGTTCATATTTATAGATCTCTCATCAAACCCTTGTAGGAACTCATCCAGTAACATACATAGCTCACGATTAATAGCAACAAAGTCCGCCTTCTTATAATCTCTAATACATTTATAGTGGTTATCTTGATTAGGAACAGGAATGTTCAATGTGAAGTGAAGCAAAGAATGATCGCTTAAACCTGTTAAGTAAGCTATGGGACTGACGAGGTCTGGGGAGGTGGTCAGTACAAGATCCAAGACACTTGATGATGTGGGCGTAACTCGGGTTGGCTGGGTTACAACTTGCGAGAGATTGAAATTAGCACACATGTTCAAGAAATTGCTACACTCGGTAGAAAAGGGACAAAGATAAGTGTTCACGAGTGGACAAAGATAAGTGTACACAGATAAGTAGTAGTGATACACGACCGCCCGCAGGTACGATGCTCATCCAGATCGAAACGAGTAGGGACGGGGATTGAACCCAGGATCCCTGAGCTCTGCAGCGCGGAAGAAGAGGATATGTATAAAAGTCACCGGCGAGCCTAAGCACGACGGTGACGTCCTCGATTTTGTAAATCTTTAAAATGCACACGCAGTCATAGCTGCAATTAATACAACCGTTGACTTTAGAATCGCAATCGCCAATTTGGTAAATGATGTTTCGTACCAATTTCGTATTTTTACTTTTTCGATATTTTACTTTTCTATGTATGTTACAGGGCACCACTCCCCTCTGCAATTCCTTCGGGCCCCGAGAGAAAAGAAATTAAACGAAATGTATGACACACATAATAATAACTATGACATGGATTTCTCCATTCATTTTGAAAATTTCAAGAAAGGTGCTGCTCATGCTTCCTCGCTTACTCGTTTTCACCTCAAGAAAAAAAAAAAAAAAAAAAGTTTTGCTTATTATTCATACGCCGCGCGAAGTAGTTCTTATAAGATTTGGTTGTCAGGGGAAGAAGCGATGCTTTTGGCGTTTGAAACGTGTACGTCTTGATAAGATAACATATATATATATATATATATATATATATATATATATATATATATATATATATATATATATAATCTTGAAAAGCAGCTACATATATCTTAAATATCTATGTAAAGGAGGAATTTAGTAATGCTCGCGGGGAGCTGGACTTTTTTACTACGGTTGTTAAACTGTAAACGAGTATAGTTACTATTATTTTTTCGCCTCATGTACGAGCATTCTCCTAAGGCCTACCAACTGTTTAGGGGCACAATAAAGCGCATGATTGATTAAGACGAATTCAACTTCCCTAATTAAATGCACACTCAATGTTGTGGCGGTGCCATATTATCTGCACTTGCCCTTCGCAGATCTCCGTGCCAAAACCACTTCCGGAGTAGCGGTCAGTGCCGTCATATCCGAGGTGCCAAGCGGAATTTCCAAGACCAAAAAGAAGCCGCGCAGGGTTGCAAATTCTCGGCCGCGGGAGAACCTCGAGACGACCTTCCCGGCTCGCTCATGCACGGGCACGGCAATTACCCTACGCCAAAGACGCGTTGGCGCGCTGTTGTGTCACGGACGTCTCGCCGACCTTAGCTGCGTGCTATTGTCCTCCGGAAGAACCGAAACGACGCCGACGCGGCGCGTGCAAGAAGCGCAGCGGCGCGTCCTTTTCTGCCTCGTCATCAAAACAGCACGAGAGGCCGGCGGCGAGGCCTAAGCGGACAGCGTCTCTTACAGGCACGGAAGTCGGCGAGCGAAAGTAAAAGCTGCAACCGCGCGCGCGGGGGAAAAGGAAATAAAAGGGCGCGCAGGCGCGGGAAAAAGAAAACGGAAAAACGCGCGGGAAAAAGAATAAAAAGAGCGGGAAAAAGTGTCGGCCTTGGCCTCGATGGTGGCGTGCGGCGCCAAATTGCTCGTCGAGCAACGAGGAAGGAGATGTCGCTTTGTTTTTGTTCAGTTTCTTTCTTCTTCTTGGAAATGCCCGAGTATTTAGAAGGCACAAATGCTAACCCTCTTAACAGGAGGTTACACTGCGAGCGCAGCTGACTTATCGTAATGTTTGTCCGATGCGCTGGAAATCAGGTGTAGGTGGATCTCACTGGTGATTAATTGGCGGGTGAAATCAGTGGTGGATTCAAGGGGGGGAGGGATCCTGAACCCCCTCTTGAATTCTTCATGTGTAAAAATTTAGGGCGGGTGAACGGGGGAGGGGGAAGGGGGTCTCAAACATATACGCTGCACCCCCTCTGGAAATACCTGCGTCCGCCCCTGGGTGAAATAAGGACAGTGCCAGCGAGAACTGTCCAAAAGAAACAGTCCACAATTTTTTATTGAATAGTAATTGCCCAGGTCAGGTTAGTTTCATCTAACTTGACTTTTCCAAATCCTTTGATAAGGTTTCTAATTCAAAACTCCCGTTAAAGCTACACGCGATGTTTAGAAACGACCAGATTGTAAGCTGTGTCCAACGTTTTCTGGTGGGCGGGATGCAGTACGTGAATCTTTAACCAGACTCCGTCTCCTATTACAAATTTGAAATTCGGGGTACCACAAGGGTCGGTCTTGGGGCCGCTGCTTTTCTTGTTATTTATCAAAGATAGAGCTGTCAATGTTAACGTGAATTTAAGATTGTATACATACTACTGCATTTTATGCCATGAAATCAGAAGTACAGATGATCATCTAGGTTAGTCAATGGCTTACTTGATAGAGCACAGTAACCAACCCTTTGTGCTATAAATACTCTTTACAGACTAAACTAACTGTACAAGGTAATTCACGACATGATCAACATCAACCGGGAGAACGACATATAATTTTCTGAGCGTTTCATAACACGTAGCCAACAGGAGTAGTATATATTGTGGAGCCATTGCCACGTAACAACGTATTCGAATATTCATTTTTTCCTCGCACCTTCAGACTTAGAAGAACCTACCCACTGAAATAATAAACTCTAATTCTTTAACCTCATTCCTAAACTTTCTAAGAAAACACCTCAACGTTGAGTGAATACTAACTTTGTTTCTCTTGTATCCATTTTTGTTTGCATTTTTTTACCAAGTGTTAAGTTATCTACAACACATTTGCGACATGTCATGCTATTGCAAGTTTGATTGTTTGCTATGTTGACCATGCATTTATTTCCGTATTACCATACATGTACCCTACCTAACTGTTCTGAACAATGGACAGTAGTATCAATGGATAAATTAAATATAAATAGATATTGATTCAGCTTAGATGTTTTGCGGGGAAACAAAGAATTTGGTCAAAGTGAGTGCGAACAATTGGCAGCGACCTTTATCTCCTAAGTCCTATAATTAGGATTCCGTGTTTTCGAAGTTTTGTTTAATTGGGAAAGCGTTTTTGGGAGTTTGTTCTCCTTTTTTCTTTTTTGCTGGATATTTGGGATTTATCGGTGTTTATTTTTGTTAGATTCCCAATTCTCCGAAATTCAGAGTTTAATTTTATTGTGTTCCTATTTTTTTTTCAAAAGTCAAAAACAAAATAATTAGTTTGGACACAAACGTCTTCTAGATTCATCAGAACGCACCTTATTGAATGATATTTTTGCAGCTGCATTTGACATTGGCGCCATTGCCACTAGGAAGACTTGCGATTGGCAATATTTCGAAATAACTCAACTTCTGGACGTAGTCGCTGGGAAACTTGGAAGCTTACGCCGCCCTCCCCTTTCCTTGACATCTATGGGTTCACAGCTTCCTCTATTACAAAAATAGGGTCCTAACTGGAAACCTAATAACGATGGCTTTTGTCGACACCAGAGATATCATGACCATTGACCTCGTTTCCCGAACGAATCTTGACGAGATCAACGGTAAGCCCCCTTTTGTTAGTAGTCTGAGATTTAAAGGCATACTACAACGAAATTGCGGCGCTCATTTCTTTTTCTATATGCGTTCAAAGGAGCAGTATCACATCGAACACACCAATATTTTGTTAAAAAAGTCATGAAAAGGAATTTCAAAATGAATTAAACGATTAGCAAAGAGGACCTGGTGGATGTCACTAACGCCTCGGTTGTAAAGCCCGTCTAGGAACCCTGACAGCTAGTGACGGTAACTGTCTCGCCCCCGGCCACGACGAGAGAACAGGGGAAGGAGGAACTCTCCTCTCCCCGAAAATCTCTTTTGTGTGCCCAGAAGTCGCTATTGTCCCTCTACAAGATTATAGAAGATTAAACCGTCACTCAAAATTCCTACAAAAGCAGCTGCTTCGGAGGCTGGAACGACTAGGCCATCCTCTCGACGTCAGCCTCGCCGCAGCTTTGCTTGTCCCGGGACGAACGACGTCACGATTGCGGCTGATGTCACGTGCTCTTCGCTGGCTGTTCTCCGAGCGCTTGCCAGAGTGGGCCGTTTATCACGAAAAATACAGCACCAGGCTCAAAATACAAACGTGCGATTATCATTTACGAATATTGTGGATCATGTTCAACCAATTTTTAAACACGACGGGTATCTTTGAAATTTCGTTGAAGTATCCCTTTAAAAGAAAAACTGAGGTGACCTCTCTTCAGGACCAATTACCCTGTACCTTAAAGGTATGGTGAACCGAACTTTGGATTTCAGAAAACAATGCAGGAGCTGTAGGCGAGACGCTAGAATCTCTACAACACTACTCGTAGGGCGATATCTCGAATGGACGGCCGTATTTTTGGAAAAGAGGTCGAGATTAAATGAGGCCGACGAGGCGCGTGACGTCAAGATATCGCGTTTCCTCCTTTCTTCGCTTCGCCTCCTCCAGGCGGTGAGGCGGAGAAGACGCGTGGCCGTTCCCTCTCCTTCTCGGAGAAACAAGACGTAAACATATCTGTCAAATACGCCTCTTTTTTTTTTTTTTTTTAAATATGGTCATCCGTTTTAGATATCGCTGTATGAGTGATGTTTTGATGTTTGTAGCATCCCGTTGCACGCTTCTGTCACCGTGTCTTGTGGAATCCAGATTTCGGTTCAGCATCCCTTTAATAAAATTTGTTAAACACCGTTTTTTTTCTTGCTTTTTATTTTGCCATCGCGGCTTCAAAATTTTGAATTTTCGAAAATTTTATTGGAAAGTGTTTTCTTTTTCTTCAACTTTTTAACGCAGGAATGCAATATTTTGAGACGCCGTCGTTTAATTTGTTTTAGAAGAGAAACAATCGTTTCTGGGAGTGAAGAATTGTGTTAAAAAAAAATGTACATTGTATATAATTTTTTTTTTTTCATCACAAAAATGATCTATGCATCGCCGAACGCCCTGAACTTTGGCATCTGATCCAGATGCCAAAGTTTCAGAATTAATCGTTATGTCATTCAAGTCATAGGTGATTTTGTGAAAATTTCTTTGGGAAAATGGGGCCCGTTTTTGCCCGTCTTCGGTAACTTGCGCCCTTTATCTCCATGCATTTCAGAGCTTCGTCGGCCGCCATTTTCCCATATAAAATTTCAGAAAATCACTTATGACTTTTCAATAATAAAACGATTAGTTCCGAAGAATTAGCGTCTGCAGTGGTTAGGGCGCTAGAAAAAAAAAAACATTTAGGCGGAGAATGGGCGTTCGGAAGTACGTATTGTATTTTTTCGGTAAAAAACAAATATTTGTTGAGGGGGAAGCCCGTTATAATATTTATCAATTTTCCCGCTAAATTTAGCGAGGAACCTGAATTGGTGTGTATACGATCACGTGACGTAAAGTTTGTTGGTAAATTTAGCGAGGAAACGGACTTTGTGCACATTTCACGTGGCATCAACTTCCCCACTGAATTTTCCGATGAAACTGAATTGATGTTTAGGTGACGTGATGTCGATTTCTCCGCTACGTTTTCCGTCCGTCCGCACGGTAGGGCGGACAATTGTAGAGATTAGGGGACTCCGTTCAAGAGCATTTTATATTTTAAAATCCAATTTGAATACACCTCCACTGGAGTGTACAAGTAAACGTAAATGACGTGCGTGATATGGTGCCAAGAGACACTATAGGCCTATATATAAATAGGAATGCAAAATGCCTACTGTTTCTTCTCGTGTGTTTTTATTAGTTTCATGTGCCTCATCCTAAATGTCTGATACCTCGTACTCGTGGAATTCGGGGCATAGTGGTATCAGGCATATCAGGGCCGGCTTGCTAGAACAGCGCCTCGGCTGAGACTGGGTGAAAAAAGCACTGCAAAGGCTGGAGCGCGCGAGCGTCTTGAGACAAGGTTTCAGCCCCACTCAGCTCGTGCGCTGACCTTTGGAAGTGCTTTCTTTCACCCAGCCTCAGCTGAGACACTGCTTCTAGCAAGCCCGCCGAGGTGTGCGTGCCTCGCGTCCGTTTGCTCGTGTTCCGCAAGAAGACGTTTTTTTTTTAAATATATATATATATATATATATATATATATATATATATATATATATATCTTGACGTTATAGTTTAGTGACCGCAACTGTTAATTTGTATTTTTTTAAATGATGCAGTGCTTGCTTTGATCATAGAAAAAATCGTAAGGGTCTCTTCCTTTGATAAATCCTTTGATAATCTTCCTTCGATAATTCGATCATTATTTCACCAACGTCGCAAAGTTTGGCACTCTTCAGAACTTTCTTGGTTGTGGAGACTCAGAGACTGTTTCTATGCACGAACATATCAGGGGCACAGGAAAGGGAAAGAAAAATATTGCTTGGATTTATAAATTGTAATTAAATTTTTACAAGCTTGTCTTTTATCTTTTGCAGCAAGAGGGACAAATTATTCTAATTCTAGACTAGTCATACCGATGAATTTCGTATTATCTTTACCTGCAAACATTTTATCCCCTCCTAGATTTATTGAACAAAGCCCAGTATCGAGCGGATAAAGTTCCGCCCAGTCGCCGAAGCGGCAGCGTAGCCAACAACCCAAATCACCGCGAACCAGGCGGAAAAAGACACGCCGCCGTAAATACGAAACGCGTGTTTTCCTTCCGTGAATTGGATTTCGCAATCCCAGCGTTGCGCATTCCAGCCGCGAGGCGTCGAGCGTCGTCGCGCCGCCAGCGCCGCGGCTCGCCCGCAATCCGCACTACCGGTCGCCCACTTGCAGCGGACGGGGAAATAGCGCAGACGTTCACGTGATTCCCTTTTTATTCGGGCGGTCCGCTGCGCGTTTTGCTTCTTGTGTTTTTACCTCCCCGCGCCTTTCCGAGAGTGCAGCTGATGTGCGGCCCGTCACAGCCGGCAGATTGTCTAGTTGCACCGTAACGTCGCTGCGATCTTCTCTCCCGGTTCGACAAGAGCGGCCGAGCTTCCGACACACCGCCGGCGATGTCTACGACTTCAGACGTGCTACCGCCCGACGCCCCGGCGCCGCGGCTCTGCCACCTCGTCAAGATCGCTTCCTTCGAAGGCTACGGCTTCAACCTGCACGCCGAGAAGTCCAAGCCGGGACAGTTCATCGGCAAAGTGGACCCGCACAGCCCCGCCGAACTGGCGGGGATGCTCGAGGGCGATCGGATCGTCGAAGTGAACGGCGTCAACATCGCCAACGAGAACCACAAACAGGTGGTCGAGCGAATCAAGTCCGTGCCCGATGAGACCAAGCTTTTGGTGGTGGACAGTGCGGCGGACGCCTGGTACAAGGACCGCAAGATTGTGCCCCGAGGAACGCAGGATAACGTGCTCTACATCCGGACTCCGGCGGACGGCGTTCCGCAGCCCAACGGCCACCACCACGAGGAAACGACGGCAGCCAACGGAGACGTCGTTATCCGAAAAGTAAGCCCAACTTCTCGATGTCGCGCGCGTTCACCCGATACCTACGGAGCTTGTAAGCGCAGAAACGCTGGTTTTAATTTACGTATTTTTTTAAATAGGGAGACGATACCTCTAATAACGGCTAATTTTAAAAAAAATATATTTTTCTTATTTGGGATGGAGGTTTGGTATTGTACAGTGCTGCGTTCGTTTGTTGACGCTGTTCGAAAAAAAAAAAAAAATTGCGGAACAAATCGTATCCGCTTTCTTCATTCCTTCTTTTTTTTTCTTATTATTTTTTTCCCCCCAATAGGCGATTTACAACTCCGGACACGACCGATCGTGGTTCACGCGTACGGGCAGGCGTCCAACCTCTGTCGGAATTTCCTCCCCGTCGGAAAGAACGGAAAAAGCAAACGGGCAAAAACAAAGCAACCGCAATCTGTCGGCGCGGACGGTCGAAAACAGTCAGTGCAGGAAAACCTGTTGCCTAAAGGAAAAAACCGGCGGCGGTGTGGCGACCGGTGGGACCCGGCGGCTGCTGCTGCCTCGGCGCCTGCGACGAATTTATTGTGCCGAAAATCGCGTCAGTAAGCCGCCCCTCATCCTCGCGACAGTCGACGATAAACCAGCTCCCGTGTCTCCAAGCCGGATTACGTCGTCATTTACATAAGGGCGACTTATCGCTGGGAGTCGACGTTGTACGCCTGTCGAGTCCTATTTTTTGCGTTGTACGTGAACGGCGCTCAATCGATTTTTGCAAGGTCGGTTGATTCAGCGTTCTTTTTTTTTTTTTTTTTTTTTCTCCGGTTGAATACACGCGGGGTCTTGGTGAGGTCGACTTTGCGGTTCGATGCGACAAACGAGGGTGCTTAGTCGACTCTGCGGGTCTCTAGGTTCGATGCGACACGTAAAGACGCATATACATCATGCAAAAGTGTTCGTTGCAGACATGATAACATTACGGACATGCCTGACGCCTGTTCGAATGCTTCAAACATGTCTGCAGACTGTTGTTGTATGGCCAATGTGACAGTTCTGCAAGGAAGAAACATGGCTCAGACTCTTTTGTATGATGTATTAGGAGTTTGACTGCGGCTCTATGGTGTGCTTAGTCGACACAGCTGTTCAGTCGACTAACCGTTAGGTGTACAGAACTATTTGCAGGAAACAGTTGCTCTAATCGGGGCGCTCTTTTGCGACCAGCTCAGTATATCTGGGCTTTTGACATAGTTTAGTGCAGACCATGTTCCGGGGTAGTCCCGAAATATCTCGCCCCACTCTACTGTGGAGACACCGGCAACTCATATCCTTGGCGATGCAGGCTTCGAATAGGGTAAAGTAGTCGAGCATTGCTGTGGTCTTCTAATGTATTCAGTCCGTCGAGTTTGTGTTCGTTCATAAAGCTTACACAAAAGCTCACACGTCGCACCGACATCCCTGAGCAGGGTAAAGCACCACATCACGGGCTCGGAGACAGATAGTACCGCTGACTTCACTATAGTGTGTTGCAGGTTAAGTCTGACTAACCGTTTTAATGGTATTTAAGCCCTCCCCTGTGTAATACCCCGAAATGGCTCCTCGAGGTACATGAATAAAAATCTAAATAATAATAGCGAGACAAGCTTCTCTTACAAGCCCTCCACCATTTCAATTTGAGCAGAGTGAACCCTGGATGGGGGGGGGGGGGGGGGGGGGGGGGGGCAACTGGAGAAGTGTAAGCTACCAATCATGGCAAGGAGTGAGCTTTGAGGAGGAGCTTGTTCTGCTAAACCTGCCTGCAACAGACTATAGACATGCTCAAAGGCAAATATTACTGATACATCACTAGACTGGTTCAAAGGCAAATACTACAACAAAGCGGGCATCACTTGGCATGATCAAGGACGAATAATACTAATAATCTTCATTCATTCATAGAAAGAAGCAATAACGGTTCAGGTCTGCCTAAGCCATAGAAGGCTCGTGTGGCATGATTAGTACCGCTGGTGTCACCAAACTGGTTCAAAGAAACATACTATACTGCTCACACTACTCGACTTTCTCAAAGGCAAGCATTACAGCTGATGCCACTAGATAGACTCGAAGACAACTACAACTACTGGCATCTTTAGACGAGCCTGAAGACAAATACTCTTACTGCCATCACCATATGGTCTGAAACATTTCATCCACTCCTGCTTGGTCCAAAATATTGGCCTGCAGTCTCCTGTAAATGAAATAATAAATAATGACGTGGTTTGCTGCCTTAACTAGACAGACCCAAAGGCAAGTGCTGCTGATGGTACCATTAGACATGCTCGAAACCAAATAATGCTGTCATAACAAGACAGACTGATATGCGAGTCGCTGGTAGCTCAGAGGCAAGTACTACTGCTGACATCACTCGAATACAAATATTACCGCTGGCAGTACTGGGAAGTCTCAATGACACACCACAACTTCCACGACTAGACAGGCTGAAAGACAATTTCTTCCGCTGACATCACTACACGGGCTCACTGGCGTATATTGCCCAAGGTAAAAGACTGACGCTGGAATGACTGGGCCATGGAGGAAACTCGCTCCTCTGTCTCTGGCAGATCACGTCCGCCTCTTAGTTCCCACCGCCTCGGTACGACGAAAAATCCCCGACAAGACGTTTGGCGTCGGTACGTGAGCCGTAAACGTAGTCCGGTAGCGTTCGTGGACGGTGATTCAGGCATTCCAGAACCCGCGTAGCTAAAGACTTGGTTTCATCATATGTTCGAGCGCCGTCGAAGGCTCGAGCACATACAACCAGGAACACACACATTAAAAGCGCAAGCCACTGGGCCTTCCCTTTGGGTGATAGTTTAGCGATGACAGAACACGTACAGACACTAGGAGCATAACAACGTTGCGCTTTCAAACCTGTGTGATTGGTCCGATTAGGCCAAAGCCCAAGCGCCGATGCATTAAAGACAGACACATGATTTACGGAACGAAAGGTCGCTGGTTCGATGCCAGCCGACGGACAAGAGCGAAAAGTCTTTTCGGAGCAATATTAAAATTTGCAGATGTCACGTAAACGTTTTGGTACCTTTCGTGTCGCCAGTTTTCGTACCTTTCGTGTCGCCGACGTGTTTTCGCTCAAGGACTTTAAAGGTCGACTGAACGATGAGAATAAGGCTTTGGCCTTAATAATAGACCTCGGGTTCCTTGAAGCGCCAACTTAGTGACGGCGCAGGATTTCAGGAAGCGAGCGGCGACGCACAGCGGTAGAATGAACTGAAAACCCTTTTGGGCCTGTGAAGGGCCCTTCGTTAACCGCGTTTCCCCTCCGCAACGAAGAAGCTGCGCTGCGCCTGCGTGCCGATGGCCTTGACTGTAGAGTTCCGGGTATCGTAGCGGGTTGCGGAGAGCGTTGCGAGACGGCCAAAGCGATCTACGAAAACACACTATTCTAATATGAAAAGTCGATGAATTTTAGCGTAGCCCACTCCTAATGGGACTTGGGGATTTTATCGTAGCCCAGTCCTCATAGGGTTTTAAGACTTTAGCATAGTCCGGTTTTGGTGGGACTTTAGGACTTCAACGTAGCCCAGTCCCGGTGGGACTGGAATAAGACAGTGTCCACCGGGACTGAACTATATCATATCCAGTCCTGGTGGGCCCAGTCCTGGTGGGACTTTAGGATTTTAGCGTAGCCCAGTCCCAGTGGGACTGGGCTATGATACAGCCCAGTCCTGGTGGGGCCGTGGCCGACTCCGTCCGCCGTGCTCGGGGTCATCGCGTAACTAGGATGTCGAAATGTGTCGACGGAGGGCGAAAGCCGTTCGGACCTGTTTATGGGGCCTGCCGCGCGCATAGAGAGGGGGGGACCAGTCGGCCGGGAAAATGTTTTCGACCTAGAAATTATACTCCGTTCACCCCTAAGCTACCAGTGCCATGGAAGCTAGGTGCTCGCCGGACCAATCAAACGACTTCCTTTCGTCACATGACCCCGCGCTCTCTCTCCCTGCGTGCGGGTTTGGGCGGCAGCCCGGTCACGTGAAGGAACAAAGACGTGCGACCGCTCCAGCGAGCATGTATACCCTTTCCCCGCGCTGTCAGCTTGAGGGTAAACGATGTTGAGCGGCCGCCAGGGATGCGGATCGGGCTGCCGCCGAGGTAAGCGAGGCGCGATTCCCGATGCGAGGAGCTGCACAATATTTGTCCGCTGATCGTGGCGGATGCTTTCTCCTCGTGCGATAGCGGGTTGTTGGTGGCAGCGGCCTTCGCAGCCGATAAGGCCGGCCCGGGGGGGGAGGACGAGCAAACACCGCGCTCGCCTGTTCACACACACACTTGTTTGCGCCCCTCCTGCGAAAATGGCGTTGAGAAGGTGTTTGGGAGGAATCAAATCTGTACTCCCAGGCGAAGGCAACTCCAGTTGAAGAGAGAAAGGAGCACTAGAAACCTCAGAGAGGAAAGGAGGTTTCTCTCTCCCTCCCCAGCCCTCCTAGTGCTTTCTTTTTTTCCCCTCACCTGGCGTTGCCTTCGCCTGCACCGCACGCAACTAGTGACACGGAGTATGGCTCTGGAGTAGAAACTCTCGGTAAAAGGCGTAAAAAACGCAGGCTGAAACTTCTTTTTTCACCATGTTACGATTTAACTGGAATAAACGGTAAGTATCTCAAAACACCCCGTTGCATCTCAAGCAGGACGGATCGTAGTAAAGTGAAATAAAATGTAGGACCAACCACAGAAAAGGTGTTGGACTTTCCTAGAACCATATATGAGTGGAAAAACCTGCCTGCAGATGTATCAACTGATAGTGAATCATTTTTTTTTAGAATGATCAAGGTGTTGTGAATTTACTGCCTCGACTGTTGTGCGTGGATGATATGTGGTATTGCTTATTTGAATTTTTTTTTTTTTATTTGTATAAATTTGTTTTGTTGTGTGCTGATAATGTATGCGATCTCATTTTCGTACCTTGTGGTTTTTTGTGCGTTTTGTCGTGTGCTAATAACATATGCTATTGACTTTTTTTGTACTCACTTTTCTTTTGTAATGTTTCGTCGCTGCAGAGTTCGTTATTAGTACAAATAGAAAACCGTAAAGGGGGAAATCAGTGACGCGCCGCAAAAAGTCGTTTATTATTATTATTATTATTTTCTTTTTACCGCGGCTGGTGGGTTGAATGTTCAAATTTCCAACTAAAAAAAAAACAACAAAAAACAAAAAAAACGCCAATCGATTGTTTGTTTCCGCTGACTGCGTCGCACCTTGTACATTTACCGTCTAGTGCTGACTATGTGAATATAACATACGGCACCGAAAAAAAAAATAACAGGATTTCTGACCTGTTAGACTTCGATAACGCTCTTTCTCGAGCGGTTTATTTGTGCATTTACGGCCATTCTCAATAATAAGCAGGGACGCCACGCTCTCGGGGGTCGCCCAAGTAACGTATAGTCCTTACTTCTCACCGAGGATATTTCCCTATTTCTATGTGAGAAACGTGGACAACACCAACCTTGTCCTTGCCCCAAAACACACTGGCTGTATTTGCTACACGGTGCAGAAAGAGCAAAAGGAGAAATATACACCCTTTCTACGTGAACGCCGCCATCTTCAATTCTGGAACTTCCGGTATGCGTGAAAACATCGCTTTCTTCTCGCCTCGACAGTAGAACGTGTTAATATTTTAATTGCAACCGTCAGTCGTTCTTGTTTTGACCCTTTTACACTTTTTTACTTGGTCGGGGTTGTAAGCTCTTGCTTTTTTTTTTTCGGAACGCATACCGGATATCGGGACAACGTGGCTGGGTGCGAGGCTAAACGAAAAAGGTGTATAGGACTGGCATCCAGAAAGGTCGAAAGTATAACCGCGCCTATTTTTCTGAACGGGTCACTTCCATTCAAAAGACCCTTTCGAAACCCCCATCAAGCAATATTGCTGGTCCGTGATATCAGAGGAAAATTGGCGACTCCCTCGCTGGGGGAAGAAGGCGCAGGGGAGGGGGTTGCCCGATGCCCCGTAGGTCATCCTGGCACTATCCCGCACCGCCTGGTGATAGTTACAAAAAGACGGAGGGGAAGGAGATTTGCGGGGAGGAAAATAATCTTAACTTTTTGTTTCTAGGCTAGGTGGCGCAAGCTACCGACCGTTATAAGGGGTACAGCCGTTAGCATCCATTCATCCATTTCTTGGGTAAGACGCGTGTGATTCGATCCGGTTCCACACCGAACGCTGACCTAGCGCTCGTTCTCGACACGAGCTGAGTCGAGTCCAAGCAGAACGCTGACGACAGTCCACGTCTCTATATAGGTGCTCGGATTACGTGCACCGAACAATGGCGGATTCGGATGATTCGCGCAGCAGCTACCAGATGGCGCGCCCACTTTTGGAAAGGGCGGCGCAAGTCGCCGCCCGATTAAAAGGGTTCAGCTAGAGCACTATATAGCTCCTTCGGAGCAGAGTAGCGCAATCTAGAACGCCATCTCTCGGCGACTAGCGGCGAACGCCCGGGGGTTCCAACTCCGATCAGAAATGCATGGGGAACGTGAGAAAATCGTTGTTTCTTCAATATTGTGGGGATGTACGGAACTTCAATAGTTTTTGACATAATAAAGGAAGATTTTAGAATAATTTGCGCTAAGTTGCGTGCCATGTAAGGACGTAATTTGTTTTTAAAAATTGCCTGAGCGGCATCATGCAGCAGACGACGCGGCGACGTCACAGCGACGTCGCACCGTCCACGTGACCCGCTCCGGCCAACCCAGAAAGTCCATCTCCGCTGCGTACAAAAATCGTCTGCTTCAACCGCCATTGCCTTGGAAATTGCCTTCTCAAAAATTTCACATGCATCCGAAATTATGAAAACTTTGATAAAGTGTTTAGTGCTTTACCAACTTCACGACAGACTAGATTCGAAAAGTGTGAAGTTGGCGTTTATTTTTTAATCTGCCGTGTTGTGTCGATCTCCATGTATTCTCCCATAGGGCGGGCCGCCTCCTGGAACCCTGAGTACCACGTGACTCGCGCCGCGCTCCTCTGTCGGCCATGTTGTCGGCAAAACACGCGGATCAAAGGATTGCGCTACTCTGCTCCGTAGGAGCTATATAGTGCTCTAGGTTCAGCCAGATTCGTCCATCCCTCCACGTCTATTGTCCCCGATAATTAGAGATGTCGCGAGCATCTGCCAAATGTAGAACAGCGTTGCCCGACGTCTACGACAGAGTTTCAAATATATTGAAAAAAAAAAAAAAAGCTTTCCTACCATAGCTAGTGTCAATTTTCAGATAAATAATGGCCAGTGTTCATGCAATAGAAAAGTCCACGAACTCACGAGCAATCATGAATGGAAGGCTCTCGAGCATTGTCTGCCCGATCATCTCGAACTCTCGCCAGTTCTGAAAATCGCGGGTTTAGCGAAATGTCTCGAATCGGGATGCGGACGTTTTCACACTCTGACACAAATCATATACCTTTAGTCACGGACAGAATGAGAACGACAAGGCGTGTTTTTGGAACGCCCGGCGTCCAGTGCGCGCGCTCCCTGCCTTCCGTCGTGCTTTGGACGCGTGTGCGCGCTCGAGGCGCACGATGACGCCGAGGCGTGGTCGAAGCTAGGAAGCTCGCGCTGGAGGCGGGACAACAGAAGCTCCTCCCTGCCGTTCTCACCCTGCCAGTGACCATAGCTACTGTTTGAGCTTTTGACTTTGACCTCCCTGCCGCTCTGACCACGCCAGTGACCATGGTTACTGTTTGACCTCCCTGTCGTTCCCACCCTGCCAGTGACCATAATTACTGTTCGAGCTTTTGACTTTGACCTCCCGCCATCCTCGCCCTGCCAGTGATTATAGTTACTGTTTGCGCCTTTGACTTTGACCTCCCTGCTGTTCTCACCCTCAGGGGTGTGACATCTGCGCCAATTGCGCCATTTTGATACAAACCCAAATTTCTGCGCGTAGTTGCGCCAAAAGCGCGAAATCGGTCCAAATTGCGCCACACTGCGCCAAAGTAACTTAAAAAAAAAAAAAACGCATGCGGCGACGCTAGATTTAGCGGGAAACGAGAGCTTGGTTGGCAACACTCAATCTCGTCGTAAAGTACACGGCATGCATGGGTTCAGGGTGGCGCAAGCAACCGCCGGATTCAAATATTTCAGCTGTAGTACCCTTCTATACCTATGATACGTGGTCTTTTCCCGATTTTCCTACTATTTTCCGCTGTCATTTGTGACTGCATGCTACCGGTGTGCTGTCACGCAGGCTCGCTGTCTGGCCACGTGAGGTATGACGCACAGGTTATCAAGATGAGCAAGTATTTCTTTTGTTTTGAGAGTAAACCTTTTCTTAAAAGTGCTATTGAGCGTCTCCATTGTGTAATTGTTCATTCGTGTGCATAATCTTCTCGTCAAAATGGACGGCGCCGTCGCCGTGAGTACTTTCGGTTATCCCACACGTGCTTCCAGTGCGTGAGCAATCGAATGAATCGGTCACACACCCGTACTTTGCGTGCATGTGCTGCTCATAGGTTTTCTACCAATTCACTATTTACCTTGGGACTCACTTTTGTGGCGAGTTTTTTTCTATCTGCACGTGCTTTCTAGGAGCGTCCGATGGATGTCTGGTTGTAGTAAACCGTGCTTCCCTGTTAATGCTCTTGAATCACCGCTTTAAAAAGTTTTGCACTACAATTGCACTTTGGCACCAGTTCGTATAAGCTTGAGGTACCTGGTGCCCACCTAACTCTGCATCAAGCCTGTGTTTCTTGCCCTCATTTATGCGCATTGGACTCGGGTTTGCCTTTTCAGTTTTTTTTTGTTCTTTTATATTTTATCTTGGTGTGTATCGGCGCTGATGACTTATTGGAAGCGGGGTGGAAAAAAATAACGTATAAAGAAGAAAAATCAGATTTATGTGATTTAAATCAGATTTTTTTTATGATTTCAGTTGCTGATAAGCTGCTCTAACATTTTCTGCTCCTACTCTGCTCCAAACTGTAGACTTTTCTGCTCCGAAGTTGCTCAAAGATGCTTAAACTGCTGCTCCAAAATGAGAATTTTGTGCTCCTAAGCTGCTCCAAAATCCAGATTTTTCTGCTCCAAAAATTGCTCCAAAACTTGTTTCACCTGTCTCACCCCTGCACCCTGCCAGTGACCATATTTACTGTTTGAGCTTTTGACTTTGACCTCCCTGCCGTTCTCACCCTGCCAGTGACCATAGTTGCTGTTTAAGCTTTTGACCTTAGACTTTGACCTCCCTGCCGTTCTCACCCTGCCAGTGACCATAGTTACTGTTAGAGCTCTCAACTTCGATTTCCCAGCCATTCTTTTACTTTGACCTCCCTGCCGTTCTCACCCTGCCAGTGATCATAGTTACTGTCTGAGCGTTTGACTGACCTTTAACCTCCCTGCCGTTCTTTGACTGAACTTTGACTTCGACCTGCCTGCCGTTCTCGCCCTGCCAGTGACCATAGTTACTGTTTGAGCTTTTGACTTCGACCTCCCTGCCAATCTTTGACTTTGACCTCCCTGCCGTTCTCACCCTGCGAGTGACCATAGTTACTGTTTGAGCTTTTGACTTTGACCTTTGGCTTTGACCTCCCTGCCATTCTTTGACTTTGACCTCCCTGCCGTTCTCACCCTGCCAGTGACCATAGTTACTGTTTGAGCTTTTGACTTTGTCCTTTGGCTTTGACCTCCCTGCCATTCTTTGACTGACTTTAACCTCCCTGCCATTCTCACCCTGCCAATGACCATAGTTACTGTTCGAGCTTTTGACCTTTGACTTTGACCTCTCTGCCGTTCTTTGACTTTGACCTCCCTGGCGCCCTCCCCCGGCCAGTGACCATAGTCACTGTCTGAGCTTTTGACCTTTGACTTTGACCTCTCTGTCGTTCTTTGACTTTGACCTCCCTGCCGTTCTCACCCTGCCAGTGACGATAGTTACTGTTAAAGCTTTCGTCTTTTGACTTTGACGTTTACTTTTGAGATAATTTCTACGCAACGCGACACGGTTAGCACGAACACGACACCCTCGTTTTTTCGCATTTTACTTTATGTAGGATGTTGCCGGGCATCGTGTTTTTCGGCCCCTTAGGTTACAGTGCCCGGCACTTTCGAACACTGTTTGATTTCGTGTCTTCGATTCTAGAAAAACAGAAAAAAAAAACTCGTATCGATCGCTCTTGCCAACCAGGCGAGCGCGGGATGTGTCGACACATTCCGGTCATTTGTTACGCTCGGTTACGAAATCCTTTTTGGGTCGTTGCGCGTGCGCGCGACGCTCGCGTACTCCCCGTGTTTATCGGAATGACAAATCGAAATGTATTCGCGACATCGTGAGATCCCGTGACATGCTTCGTCATTCGTAATTCAGATGCGCGCGGCGCCGACAGTCACCTATCCATGGCAGGATCCCACGCTTTAGGGGTGTGCGAATACACTCTCAAGAAAAAAGACTGTAAAAGAGTGTATTGTTACACCCTTTGTCCCATATAATACACCCCAAAACTTCAATTCGACGTACAGCGCCCTACAGTCGAACAGACGGCCCGAAATTTTACGAGGGGCTTGATAGCCGTGTGGTGAAACTTATTAAAATAGCTGATGTACGTTTTACTGACTACAAAAAACATAATCGGGGTTTTCTAGGCCCTACTGTAAAAACTCGGTGTTTTCTTTTGTGGTCTTCGATACATACTTTAGCTATTTAAAAAGTTATATCGCACCGACGTTGAAATGCAGTTTTGGGGTGTATTATATGGGACAAAGGGTGTAACGATACACCCTTTTACACCCTTTTTTCTTGAGAGTGTAGTGGTTCGAATCGAATAGCTCAGCGTCATCCCTAGCTCCTGTACTGTTGAAAGATCCGGCCGTCTGACTTTCCTTTGCTCTGTTAAGCCTACCAATGACGCAGCGCTATTCGATTCGAACCACTATTTGCACAACCCTACCACGCTTAGCACAGCTGCTTGCCGAGCAAAGGCGTCGGGTTGCGCAACGCAAAGACCGGGGCTCCATTCCCGCCGCACCGCTCGGTACTCTCGCTACTTAGAATGAAATGGAATGAGTTATGACTAAGTATGCCTCTATAAATGCTCATGCGCTGCCGGACTCTGCACGCTTTATGTTGTCTTGGCCCGCGTGTAACAGAGTTTCGTAACGCTTTTTGCAAGGACCCCGTGGCCCGCAATCATATTGTACGTTAAAGGGGCCCTGCAATCATATTTAAGCGTCTACCTTTTTTGCGGTTTCCGCGTTTCTTGGGGTTCGGGCAAGCCAGCGGGCACGGAGAGAGTTACTAAATATCAGTGCGTCATATTTTAACCGGACGACGCGGAAACCTCCTCCACCGACGAGGGCGACCCGCAGTACCGAAAGCGCGCAAAATGTGACGTCTTTGGCCCTGGGCTTACTACTGGTCAGAGCCGCTAAAAGCTTCTTTTTAGTCGAAATGGAAAATATAAGTGGCGCGAACCGTTTCAATTATTTATAAAAGAAGTTTTTGTTCAGTAGTTTAGGTCAGAAAAGAAACGAATGCAGTTTATAAAGTACGGAAACAAGAAATGACTCGTCGAGATACCCGCCACCAAGTGGTGGAAAAGGCGGCGCATATTAGAAAGGGCTAGTGGGATGAGGCGCCGACACGAAAAGGTCCCGGATGTACGCGGCGGCGCTGAGGTCGTATGGACAGGAGGATCCGACCGGCTCCGAGCGTTCCGAAGGCCTTCAGCGAGAAGCTTTGTCTTGCTGTCTGTGTCTGGCCGTTTCGCGGTATGGCAGCGCGAAGTGGCTCCCATTCTGAACTGATCTTTACCCCGTGTTTGCTGTCGTTTGTGGCCAATGAAGTGTCATGCCGAATTAGTGTTTAATCGCGCAGCAAATGCAATGAGAGCCGCTCTGGCCTCCCGCTGCATACAGCCTATCCAGAACATGCTCTAGTGGCGCCCTCTCACGCCGTCGACACGGATTGCGTCAGCCATGAGCGCTCGATGAGCTCACTACCCCTCCTCTAGTTCACGGCCACTCAAGCAACCAAGAACGTCATGAGGGCGGTTATTTTTTGCTTGTTTTTGTAATTTTAATTTGCCTATAACTTTTAAAATAAAGTGAATTTCTTGAAAAGAGAAGTTTCATTAAGTTACTACGTTCAGTGCGCTCATGTTCGGTGCAAATTAAAAACCAGTAAAAAAGACCTTGCAGGGCCCCTTTAAGGACGGACCATCGCCTCGTTCATCCTAGCCGCAGTTACTCACACAACATAGAGGAAAGCTGTTCGCTGCAGAATGTTGACAAAATTATCTGTTCCTCAAGCATGTCCTAAGTATGCTTGCTTGTTACGTGGTTCCAACATGTCTGCAGAGAGTTTTTGCCTGACCGCCCATACACCTCAGGCAGTCTCTGCAGACGGTCCTTTGTACGATGTACTCCTTTCTTTCCCTGTCTGCGTTCACTGAACGCGCCATTTGAAATGCCGAGCGTGTCCGAGGTTGACCGCCCGTTGCCTCTGCGAATGCCTGCCCAGCCATAAAGCAATTGCTCCTTCACACCGGAGGAGGCCATTATATTGGTTTATAGGCCGCCAGATAGCCTATCGCAGCTATCTTACGCTGCCCCGCTCTGTCGTCGCGCCAGCCCGCTGAGAAATTTGGAGCGCGGGTCAGAAAGAAGCACGGAAAAGAACAAAACAAAAGATATAAAAGGTGTAGGGAGTGCCTGTGGTATGAGCTTTGAAAAAGGTTGTTAGCAACTTTTTTATGTACCTACACTCACCGTCGCCGACAAGCAGCGTTAGCGTATTTTAGAATTTAGGGTTACGGTTGAATAAAAAAGTTAATTTAAAGGGGCACTAATGTTCATTTTTATATCGTCTTTTTTTTTTAAGGCACAAACTGAGAAAACAAATTATTAAAATCACGCGGAGCCTTTTGCCCTCGATTAAAAACACGATCAAACATCGCGACACGTCTCCTTTCTCTAATATATAGGTTTTTTTTTTTTTTTGTCTTTACGGCCAGACTTTTGGGGGACAGTCGTCACGTAAAGTCGAACAACTAACGAAAATTTGCCAATTAAGCGTTTATTTTGTGGAAATAAACGCATTGTTCCCATTTGAGTACACGTATTCTGTATTTTGAAAGTGCTTGGAGCGAATGCATGGTCGTGTTCCGCGGCCCCATTCCCGACGTGTCTATCGCTCGACATACCATTGTGCGACCAGTTTTCTCCTCTTTCGGCAAAGAATAAACTTATCGTAGGCGATATACTGGGAGCGGTTGCCGTCACGTTGAGCACAGATTGAGCTGGCAACCAGAAGACCAGAAGTCCGCAGCGTACGGGATAGACGAAGAAGTCCCTAATGAAATTAGACATATCCGGTCCCTTCGTGCAACGCTGTTGCGAGGCGGAACACGGGAATGCCTAGTTTAATGCGCTCACTTCGTTAAAACTGCTTCACGCACGAACCCGCCGACCAGAACCACGCGCTAATAGCAGCACCGAGGCAAAAAAGTCCGACAGTCCCTGCCACCGCCTCCGCACCGCCGCCGTCCCTTACAAAAATGATCAATGAGTTTCTATTGAGTTGCTTATGTAGTCTATAAGAATACATGTAGTCTATAAGAATAATGTATTCTTATACACTACATTAGAAACTCAATGGAAACTCATTGACCATTTTTGTGAGGGGTCTCCGCTTCTCTAGTTCTTCGTTCGTCCGCGAGAGGGCGAGCGGCGGGCTGGAGTTGCGAATAAGGGGGGGAACCTGTTGTAACGCTAAATTTCCCGCCAGTAAAAATTACTCTAAAGCTAAAAAAAAAACAAAAAAACATGAAATAACGAAACACTTAGCGCACATTAAAATACGTTGCACATTCTGTGGGTGCTCACTTCATCCGTAGGATTAAGATATATGTATATATATATATATATTTTTATTCGGGGTTTTTCGGGTAATTTGTGCCAAGGCTGTAAACAAGTCTGGTGTATGATACGGGTTTTGAACCAACGCAGTATTTTTCGCGGTCCTGTGGAGCAATTCAACACATTTCTTGCGTTGTGCCGATCTGGCTAATTAACGCGTATTGATTAGCTAACTTTTTGTTTTAATATCATTTTGTGCGCAGACCTTCCAATCCAGAAGTGGTAGGGCGCGTGTTGAGAAATATCCCATAGTGTCGTTTTCATAAAGGTAGCCTTTTGTAGCCTTTTTGTGTATATTTTTTCTTTCAGCTTTCAAAATTTCACAAAAAAAAAAAAAAAAAAAAAAATTGCGTTAGGTTAAAAAGAAAGTTCCACATTTGACTACTCGCTAGCCGACTGCGATGTTATGACGACACGATGGGATGTTTCTCAACACGGTTATTGGAGGGCTCACGCGCAAATTAATATTAAAAAGGCTAGCGAATCAATCTGCGTTAATTAGCTAGTTTGACCCATCGCAAAAAGAACGAAAAAAGAGAAAGTATTTTGACTTTCTCAATAGGATTGTGAGCGAAACTCCGTTAAATCACCGGCTTTATTTATTTATTTATTTTAAAATCTTGGCACAAGTTAGCTTAAAGGGCCTCTGACACGCCAAAAAAAAATTTTTTTTTTCATGCTAAACGTTGCAATGGCATATCAAGACATTACAAAAAAATTGTTTCACTATAGAGTTGCGTAGATTTTTTATAAAAAATAGAAATACGAGGCCCAATTCAAAGTTCCCGCCGTGCACTGTGACGTAACAGTGTACCGCAAGGTGTCGGGGCGGTCAGAAGGGAGGCATCGCCGGAAGTCACGTGAGTTGTATCCCTCCTCGTGCTTACCGCGAGCGCGTGTACTATTTTTTAAAATATTTTTGTTATTCTCCGCACCTCCACGAGCGATCCAAGCAGACAAGGTTTCTTTTATTTGCTTTTCATCGCTTAATGTTGCTGTAAAGGTAGAAGAAGCGGAGTCAGTGAATTGACGTGATCAACTACAATGCCTAGAAGGTGCTGTGTGAGGGACTGTCCCGGTATTTCAGCAACTGAAGAAGAGATCACACTGCATGCATTTCTGAGAGACATACATCGGCCGCATGAGCACCCAGTAAACAAGTTCTACTCATGTTCTAGACAAAATACGTACTTTGTGCTCGACGTTTACTTGTACTTGGTACACTCACCAGTTCGTATTCTTTAGACGGCAGGCATCTACAGCCTGGAGAGTATCCGATGATTCAACGACCTCGGTGTCTCAACCTTCAGCAATGCGATCGGGCGTGTCTTATGCTAGCAATCCTAATTTCTGCGAGCGTTCTAAATTTTTTTTCAAGACTTGATAGCTTGTTTTGCGCCCAGTATAGCCCTGTATCATCGGACTGACGGCATGCACTCGTACACTGGCTTGTACTCGCAACGCTTTCATCATTGACCTCCATCACGTCGATCCACTGACTCTTCGTCCTCAAATTTTACAGCACGCAAACTAACCAACGGTGCAGGGATAAAGAGCTAGTGGAACTGAAACTTCGTTTTCTACGATCGCTCGTACGAAGAGCAGAATAATAAAACGAAAAAAAAAAAAAGTCTTAGGCGCGGTCGCGGAGAGCACGAGGAGTGAAACTCACGCGACTTCCGGTTAACCCACTATTAGTGACGTAGCTCGATGCCTCCTTTCTGACCGCCCCGACACCTTGCGGTACACTGTTACGTCACAGTGCACGGCGGGAACTTTAAATTGGGCCTCGTATTTCTATTTTTTATAAAAAAAACTACGCAACTCTATAGTGAAACCATTTTTTTGCAATGTCCTGATATGCCATTGCAACGTTTAGCGTGAAAAAAAAAAAAAAATTTTTTTGGCGTGTCAGAGGCCCTTTAAACACGTCGTATGTACCAGGCTTCGATGTTTCTGTTGTATAACCCATTTACTCTCCCAATTCGTCAGTGTAACTATTCTTTCATCAATTTCTATCAAGTGTTAGTTGCGTGAGATGTTCTTATGTGGCGAGAAAGTGAGGGAGAGGAGGAGACGAGACGGGGACGTCAGAACGCCGAGCTCTGATTGGAAGGATTAGAGGGTAGACGTGAAGCTAGCAGCCTTCGTCTCCACTGCACTCGTCGAACGCGTTCGAATGCGAGAGCTAAACACGGGAAGCCGGCATTCCACGTTCTAACGTGCTGGACGAGTGAAGTGTAGACAAAGGTTTAGGTCTGGTCTACTAATCATTCGAACCAGAGCTCGGCGTTTTGACTCGTCTCCTCCTCGCCCTCAGTTTCCCGGCACGCATAGTGTCTGAATATCGGGTGCAGTTTAGTCGGCAACCTGGAATTTATCGCTTCTCGGTACGAGTGCGATAGTACAGCTACTATTTCCCATCTGTCCGTTCGGAGTGCCTGTGTGTTCTCTGTTGCGGGTGTGGGTGTCTAGGGTGCAGTTTTCTCGGGAAGAAAAATCTGTAGTAGTCGTGTGTTTGTTCGCTGGTGCTCGCGTTGATTTTGATTCGGAATCGCGAGCCTGTCTCACTGGCTCTGCAATCGGAAAATAAGTTGTTTTTTTTCGTGTTATTTTGGACACGTTGCGCGTGTGTTTGTGTGAGTGAGTGAGTGAGCGAGTGCGCGGGTATGTGTGCGTGTTTATCTTTTAAGAAATCTCTCAGATTGAAGTCAGCATATATAGAAAAAATATTTATGATAACCCGTTGATTGGAAAAAAGGTCAGAATGCTAAGGGGGGTACATTTTAGAGAACAGGTGTTTGTGTGTTTTTTACCCGTTTTCGGATTTCGGAGGGGGTTAGATAGATAGAGATTCTTGGGTATCGGGTCTTTTTGCTTGAACCGTACCCACCTATATACTGACAAAGCCTGGCAGATGGCCACGAGAAGCGGCCACCGAAAGAGAAAAGGTGGAGCGGCAGACAACAGATGAGAGGAGAGCCACGTGACTGGCGCCCCGCTGCGGCGAGACGCCGAAACACACTTCTCCCGAGCGAACAAGTGTGTTTCGGGTCCTCGCCGCTGCAACAGCTGTGCGCGGACGTCCGGGTCCCCCGGGAAATGGCTTTTTGATGCTCTCTGCTACCAGATCCTCGCGCTCCGATTCTGCGACCGGGCACTCAATGGTTCCGTCGTCGAACTGCCATGCTTTGTGAGTATAGACCTTTTCATTTTAGTAGTTGCCTTACCGGCGGATAGAGGGCGCTCACGCACTCGGCGCCCTAAGGTTGCTTCAATTTAGTTGGTTTCGTTTTCAACGTAAACGCGACTATGTTGCTGTTTTACGTTGTTTTTGCTTAATTTTGTGATACGATTATTTTCTTTGTAGCACACAACTAATGAAACAATGGTATTGAGCTACTTTGAGGACAACGAGGTTTATATAGCCTAAATTGCGTTTTTTTTTTTTTTTGACAAACTCATTTGATGTATTTGATTATGGTCGGTTGCGAAACGCCTGACTGATGTACAGTGAAGATCACCATCGTCTTCGGCCGTACCCGATGACACCAGTTTCCAGAAAATAAAAAAAACTGATGAAGAGAATAACACGTGAATGTAAAGAAGCACATCGGCAGGTTGATTAGCAATGTGCTAAATTGGCCAGAACAGATGAACTCGCGAGTTTACTACTCACTGTTTGGTTTTCGTGGGCACCCGACCTTTAGTGAAGTTCGCTGACTAAAAACGTATCGTGTAATGACGCAGAATATTATATAAACAAATAGTATCGTCTCGGCATCTTTTTTTTTTTTTGTTTTAGTTTAGTATTTGAGCATGTTTTGACAGGCCGAGTAGGAAATTTCTTGAATTATCAACTCTGCTAAAGTTCTCATAAGCAGCACTTGGCGATATTGGCCCTAGGAAATAAATTATTTTATATGAGCATTTGCTTAATCAAAATATCATATAAGTGACAGGCCCGTCAAATTAAATCCGGCATTTGTCTTCAGTAAAATTGGCCAAATAAGATGAAAGGGCGCAGGAGGAGAAATACCTCGGAAAGTTTGGCTGAATTTTAGCGCTAGGCACCACTTCATGGACCTGTGTGAACAAATATTTATTTGTTTGAACCGATTCGCTTTGTAAATTTCGGCATCGCCAGCCACCAAAAGTAAACCTCTATTCGCCATCGACAATCCTGGACTCAAGTGACTGTTATGCAGACGGCTCTTTTTTTCTTTTTTTTTTTTCGGCGTCAAATATTGCGGATTTTAGATACTGGCAAAAGATAAAACAGACTACAAAAAAAAAAAAGCGTTGTCATTATTGTGCATGCGCCGAACCCAAACCGCGTTCTGGATTTGCAAATAAAAACGACGTTATTTCTTTGTGCACGCTATTCTAAAACTCACTACTGTTAAGTGTCTGTGGCAGTTTCTCACGCAGGAAGTCGCAACCTTTGTGTTAAAATATATCAATAAATCACTTAAATGACTGTCGAAATGGGAGCGAGCATGGTATACAATTTCTTAAACTTCATAAGTAAACCGACCAACCGAATGTTTACGTCGCAAAAAGAAGATTGAGAACCTCATACACATGTAGGTATGATATGAAGAAACAAATCGCCTGATGTTGACGTACACCCGTGAGCGATATGAAGGTGAACAGCCGTCTTCTTGTTTTTGACGCTCCTGCAAGTTTTGGAACAAGCTCTGTTCCAGAAGAGGGCTAGACCTTAAGTTTAGACCTTAAGCCACGTACCATTTGAGACGTTGAGAGTTAATATAGCTTTAGGGAGCCGTAAAACAGGCAAGAAACCAGGTAAGGTGTTCACCTTCATATTGCCGGCAGGTGTACCATTACTTAGCCTCAGATAAAATACAAGTTAAACGTTCGTTGTCTATCCCCTCCGCGAATTTTTTCACACAATGAAAAGAAATTGTTTTCGATATAATATGAATACAAAGTACAGTACGTTCATTAAATACAGATAGCCTCCTTGCGCTGACTATTCTTGACGCCTTCCGATCCTAAATGCGCGCTTTTTACTGAGAATGTTCCTCCACTATTAGCAAACAAACCTCAGTTGTCATAAGGACCTTTGAACCCTCGTGATGTCTTAGTCGTCGAGTAGACGTATCGGACTACAGTTTCCTAAGTAAGGCAAGAAAACGCGGTGAAACGCAACGCTAAACACAAATACAACGCATCCGCTAAAGCGCGGAGAGGAGAGCGGAAAAGCAAGTTGAAGCAACCTAATGGCTGCCGCGTCACGTGATTCCAAGATGGCAGTGCCCATGTGGAGGAGGATGAAAAGGTCTATAGAGGAGGCTATGCTTGAACACAGTGATAAGACGCTCATCCGTACCACAAATCTACCCCATATACGCAGGTATCAGGTTTTGTTTCCAACCCCAAACTTTCGCGAGAAAAGCTTTACTTTGAGATGTTCGGATATGCACCTTTTTTTGTCGACACTCCGAATAAGATCAAGTTGCACGTGTTCTTTTATGTATTCCCCAAGGGCGCGGCCACATTGCTAATGCACATCGTGCTAAAGGCACTGTGTGCAGACCGAGGCGTTTGTTCTTCCTCGAATGATGGTCGCATCGGTCGCACAAAATCTAGACACGTTAGAAACCTGTATGAAGCGTAGGTGCTTCGAACGAGGCATTGACAGCGGATAATTCTGTTGTTATGTAAGCAACGAGTACCGTACGTCGTTTTATGATATGCGAGCAGCCTGACTGCGACATAAAGCACTCTCGATTAAAAGACAAAAGAAATTAAGGTACCTTTAATGCATGCGGACAAAGTCGGGGAGACGGAATGTGCCCCGCGTGTCTTTTTAGCTGCGCTGGGCGTATCCCACGAATTTGGCGGGAAGCGCTGCACCGCTAATTTGAGCGGAAACTATTTTCCCGCTCAGTTTAGCTATACTCGGTCACGCCGACGATTACTCACCACTATCCCTTGGCATTGCGGGGCGTTTCTCACGGCTGCCGTCGTAGTAAGCAATCTCAAACTCGTTACTCGAAAAAAAAAAAATAATGAATTCCGATTACAATTATTTTTGCTCGAAAAGTATTCATTTAGATTTACTCCAGAAGAAAAAGTGAAATGCCGTTACTTGAAAAAGGTATCTGATATACACCTCAGATTTTTCGAAACGACAAATTTTTGCCCTGGTTTAAAAAAAAAAAAGGGGGGGGGGGGGGGGGGCGGCGGTCTTTTGTACCGTCCATTATTGAATTAAGATAAAAAAAATTAGAAACTACTTTTCTTGAAGCCATCCTCGTGTCGAAGACTTGGTAATAAACTTGGTAGAACTAGAAAACTGTAGAATTCCCTTTTAGAAAACACGTAGAAACAAAGGGTGCCAATAAAAAGGGAGAGAAAAAGAAATAACTGTTACGAGTAATTTTATTTTTTTCCAAAAGTAATCACTTTATTATCGCGATTTCTAGCTCATAAAGGTGATCAAATTACTAAAAAAATTACTCCAAAAAGATAATCGATTACGAGTAATTTTTCGTACGGTACAAGTCTGGTCGTAAGACAGGCACGTTGTGACGCAGCACAAGTGGAATGTGCGCGGATACCGCTTTTCCGGGAGAAAAAAAGAAACGGCTCGAGTGAGGCGTATCATCAGGCGTGAGCAGCGAAGTCGAGCAGTTCGTGTACCTCGAAACATTCCGCCGGATCGGCGTGAAACAAGGTCGATGCTTGCGCCTCCCATCCATTGTTCGCTCCTCTTTACGCGGATTTGGCGAACGGCGTCGCTGCGTCGATGACGTGGTTGGGGGATGCCACGATACATGTGTCGTGTGTACGATGCCCACGGGGTGCCCGATTTTGATCACCGCGAGAGCCAAGTATCTAATTCGCTTCTCGGGGAACGAGCAAAGGTGGCGTTCGCAAACGGTTTGTCTGCTAACTCGAGCGAAGAACTCGGTTCGTCTGCTACGAAGCGTCATTCGCGAACAGAAATAAAACGAAAAAACGCCGTACATCGACTGCTAAAAAACCAAAAAAAAAAAGAAAAAAAGTTGGTCGCTTGTTACGAATTGAGCGCCGCAGCGGAGTGAGATCGGACGCGTGCTGAAATTGTGATCGTCTGCTATTCTACGCTGGAAACCGTTCACAACCCGCGCTTCGTGTGCAAATCTCAAGTTGTTCCGTCGCCGTACGCAGTCTGACATCGACCGATGGATGAAGGAGTATAAGTACAAACACGTTAGAGGCGGCGAGACCTTCCTCGCTCTTTGTTCGTTGATAAGACGTTCCGGCCAAAATATTTCCCCGATTGTGAACTCGTGAACCTGTGAAAACTGTCCCATTGGTGTCCGGAGCCCGTCTTGGACATGTGTCTAGCGTCCTGAAGCGGTGCGGTCCCCAAGTGCCAATCCTGTTGTGTTGACGAATAGCGAGAAAAGTCGAGACGACGCGAGAGGCGAGAAAAGTCGAGGTGGACCAATTAATCGCCTTCCTTTTACACCAGACCCCACTGTGGAGACGAAAAGCATGTTTGTATTCTCCTTTTCCCTGGAGCCCACACATTTCACTGTCATCGTAAGCGTGAATGGAGGATGGTGACGTCAATTTCGTTGCATGTGCTCGCGCACACCGGCAGCTGCTGGCTCGTGGAAAGATCGTGCGCCACTGATTATGGACACTGAAATGTTTGGTTCAGCATCCCTTCAACCAGCCGCACTTGCAGCCTCATTATTACAAGTAATAAAGCGTACGCGAGATTAATCTTCTCACCGAATAGCGCGCACGGAACTGCTCAACAGGCTGTCGCTGTCTTGAATCGCGGAACTTCCCGCATGAGAGAAAACGTCGTTCAGCTCTCGCCACGCCCGTAGGAAGTGTTCACGTTTTAATCGCGACTGTCACTCATTCTTCATTTGCCTCTTCTGTTTTTTGTGTTAATTATTCGTCTAGATGGATGGATAATAACGGCTGTACCTTTTACCTAACGCGGTAAATTAAACCACCTTACAAAAAAAAAACGGATTCTTTTTTTTTTTAGCCAATGAATGTTTTGTGAAGGTGATAGCCAGGAAAACCTTTGGGGAATCTGGCGAAAAATTCCAGGAGGACGCTCAAGATTGCTCACGTGTAGGAAGGCGAAAGCATTATTGTCCCGCGGGAGAAATGTTGTCGAGTAATGTTTCTACACGTATTAGAGTTTACGACGACGTCCTAGAGATCGACGCCAAATGTACGGCGTCGAGGACGACGTCGAAGACGACCTCTCGGACGACCTTAAGGACGACGTCGAGAACGACGCCTAGGACGATGTCGAGAACGACGTCTAGAGGACGACATTCTAGGACGACCTCAATGACGACGCCTACAGGACGACGTCTAGGACGACCTCAAGGATGGTGTCGTCCTTGAGCATACAGTTGAGTGGCGCGTGCTTGATGGCGTATTTTTATGGCCATATATGAGGCACAACGACGCCGCTTTTTCGCTCAATGGGACAAGTAACATAAAGAACATCATCCCGGGCCGCCTTCTTCACCCGGCAAGAGAGTCGCTAATTTTCATCTGATCGAACCTTGTCGGCGTCACCCCAACATCAGATCCACTGGGGGACACGGTTGAGACTTGGGGCCGGAGACACGCGGGAGGTTGCCCCAATTTTCCTCTGTCCCGCCTCTCCCCCAGCTGTGCTATAGTCAGATACAACATATTAAAGACGATGCGAGGGGGAAAAGGGCAGAGACTAGGAAAGCTCAAGTGGAGAGGAGCGACCTCCTTTCTTCAACGGTTTTTCTTGTGGGCGCCCCTGTCCCCCTCGCGCTGTCTGTATCTGACTCTATAGACCTTTCCAGCGGCAGTCTCGAACGAAGCGACCGGGCAAAAAATGCCGAGTCACTGAGCTGTGGACGCATGCGCAGCGTCCGATATACCGCATATCAGATCAACAGCGCATGCTTGGAAGGTGTTCCACAGCCCAGCAAACAAACATGGCAGCGCGCAGGAGGTGCACAACATGCGGCGCGCATGTTGTGCAACATGCGCAGAAGTGCACAACATGCGGCCCGCGGACATGACACTGCGAGATGTGTTCAAGACAGCAACCAGTGCGATGATGCCAGATATTGAAAACCCGCGCAGTACCCAATAAACTTTCTTTTTTTTTTTTTTGGCCCGCGTCATTTTTGAGTTGTGCACCCCTACCCTAGATCATTTCCACCAGCACTATAGCATACATAGAAGAAGCAAGGTCGCCTCTACTATAATTGCACTCTTCCATCTTCTCCGGCGAAACCCAGGGCCCCCGGTACGTCGGTCGCCCCTTCGGGGAAGGGCAGGACTAAGCTCCTAACATTTTAGGATCATATGTTCAATTGTCTTCGTCTCCCCTTTACATGATGCGCACATATTGTCTGTATCTTAATATTTTTGTTTTTTTCTTGTTTGTCAAGCACGTTTATCAAACACGTTCGACCAAAAAAAAAAAAAAGGAGCACATTTTTGGCGATTGTACACATTTCCAGAGCACTTCTCATCAGACTTGTACGGTACTCATCACTATAACCAAATTACTCGTATTCGATTACTTCTTCGAGTAATTTTGTAATCGTTTGATCGCATTTATTGGTAATCCGATTACTTTTGGAAGTACCAAAAATACTAAATTGTAACCGTCACTATCTTCCCCTCCCCTTTCAAATGGAAGCCCTTCGGGTCTACAAGTTTCCTACCAAGTAATCCTCGAACAACAGGAGGATGGTTTACCAACGTTAATGGATTAAGAAGATAAGTAGCCTATATTTCGGTGATTTTAATCCAATAATAAACAGTCCGAAAAAAAAAAAAAAGTCTTCAAATCGACAGAAAAATGTGTCGTTTCGAAAATCTGAAGTAATCGGAGGTAACGGTTACTTTTTCCAGTAAAGTGACCAATTTTCCTCTTAAGTGATCAAGTAGCCTAATGGAATACCTTTTAACCGAAGATAATTGTAATAAATTATTTTATTCGAGTAACGTGTACGAAACTGCAAATTCTCACCCACGCACACACACAAAAAAAAGTTATTGGGCCGTGTGGACTCGTGCAGCTGCTCATGCTAGGATCATTTGGAGCTCTTCTGAGTTAAAGGCTGGTTTCACAGCCCAATAGACGAAAATAGCGCGCAGAAGGCGTACATTGGAGCTGTCTTTTGGTGTGGTCTCTGAATTCACATGGTGTGATTCTGCTCGCCATATCGCAGCTGGAACGTTAAACACTGTAACTTCCACCACGCTTTTTTTTTCTTGGTGCCGCACGAGGGACGTCGGAACTGCATAATCGCGAGTAAAATCGCACCATGTGAATCAGATATGAAGGCTGGAACACTTGCGCAAAAAATCAACCGATCATGTCGCGAATTTTGAAACACAACGAAAAAGCTCTACGCCTTCCGTTTTTCTTTTTCTTTTTCTTTTTAAACATGAACCTTGCGCTAGGTGTGTCGCATAGAAATCTTAAACATATGCTTTTAAGAAAACCGTATCTTCTATTTACGTGCAGTAAATTTATTTATTAATGCGTTAGCGTTAGTACCTATAGTCCGTTGCAACTCAAGAAGGTAGGGCGAGGGTAAGACGGGCCGAGGAAAAAGAAGCAGACGGAACGCTAAAGAAAGAAGGAGATTTCCCCCTCCCTTCTCCAGGGTTCTGTCTGCTTCCTCCTCCCGGCCCGACTTACCCTCGCCCAACCTTGACTTGCAACGGACGATACATGAAAGCGAAAAGCTGACGCCGTCCGTCAGCTTTGACGTCACGGGGCGGAAGCCAATGCGCGCGCGGCGAGAGGGAGGCGACGTCACGGGGCGGAAACCAATGCGCGCGCGGGAAACCGGTTGGATGGATGGATGGATGGATGAATACGGCTGAGCCCTTTGGATCGGGCGGTAGCTTACGCCACCTAGCCATTTTGTCCGAGCAGCGAAAGCAGCGTCAGGCAGCGGATGCCGCTGCTCAGCGTGCAAGGCGGGGGAACGAGACAGAGGAGCGGAAGCAGCGCCGAGCACGGCTGGCCGAAATGCTCCCCAAGAAACGGCAAGCCGACGGCGGGTCTGCGTGCGACAAAGGCGGCTCCCGCTTCGCCGGAAAACATTGAAGGAAGATCATCTGGGTGATCCTTAGGGAATGCTTTAGCATGGCCCCTGGGAATCGCCACACACGTCCCCCTTTGGGAAACGCTAACGCGGACCCCGTGACGAAGCCAAAAAGAGGCGGCCAAAAATAGAGGAAGCAAAAGAGAAAGCCAAAACAGAAAAGTGAAGGGGTCAGCGTTAGCGTTTCTGGCGTTTCCCAAGGGTCATGCTAACGCGTTCCCTAAGGATCCACCCATGGATCATCCTTTATTGGATTGATATCAATACTGCAGTCTCATTTGAGTCCAAGCACGAGCGTATACAACATTAAAAAAAAAAAAATCACGGAGAAAAAAAAAACATTAAATGAAACGATTTTCGCATGTTCCACATTTCGTGCGTTTTTCGGTTGTCTCTTCGCACATGCGTTGCGGCCTTTACTCGGCCCACCCTAGCACTCTGATTGCGTGGAGCCCATGCTGCGAGCAGTGTGCGCCGATTCCGTGCCGCTAAAGAGCCACGTGACTTTGGTCCCCTTTGAACGCGGGGGCCTCGCCAGGGGAATCACGTGGAGCTTATGTGTTCGGGTTTGGTGCGGACGACGTCGCAGCTTTGGGGTCCGGTCGGAGGGAAGCGCTCACGGAACGCGGAGAGCCGACGTTGTATTCACTCAACTGGAACATAGCGACAGAAATCGGTGACGTGCACTCGACGCGCTTTGTCATAGGACTGCACGTGTAGCTCCAACTGGCACGGTGTTTGGAGCGCTTCTACTCTGTAACACTTCTGTGTATGGCATAAAACAGATCAGAGGAGCAGAAAAGAATGAGTGAAGGACAGCGCTTAGAGCAGCTCCCCAATCAGGCAGCGCCAACAGTGGGTCGTCACGGCGCCTTCGATATCCCCCGCTAAACCATGTGCGCACGGTGAATGCTCCACGATCCCGCGCTTTTAAAGCTGCTTTTTAACGCTCTTAGTGGGTAGACGAGAAGCTAGCTGCATGCCTTTGTCTCTACTCGGTGTCTGAACGCCGGACGCCAGCGGTCGTGTTCGAGCGCTGGCATCGCACTCATCGAACGCGCTCGAGCGCGTTCGGTGAGCGAGTATAGAGACAGGCACGCAGCTCTCTTCTATCCACTAATCACTAATCATAATGGGAGGTTGCTTTTCAGGGTTTGTCGGCATTTACCGAAAACCCGGAGCCCTTTTTTTTTTTTTTATACAAGGTTCGCTTTGCTCTTTGTGAAAGCATTCGCTATTGCATATACTGTTTGTAGTCTCCGAAATGCAAACTGAGTTAGGGAGGTCTCTCATGAGTAGGGCGGGGCAATGGACCGATCAGCTCTCCTATTAGTCGAGTAATGCTTTAATCGCGAACATTTCTTTTAAACCAGTTATTTGGCTGGGCTTGGAGTTTGCTATATCTATGGAGAGAAAAAAGACTGCTTTATTATTTGGTCTTAATATTTTCATTTTAGGAGGAAGCACCCGGCCTCTTGTCTCCTACAGTCAAGGGCACTTCAGCATCCTATATGACTATCATCCAGAGCTATAGTAAAATTAGAAAAAAAAAAGTACATATCTAATGTTTTACTTTCTTTTCCCGTGTTTTCTTTTCGTGCGTATACGTAGTTTCAAGATTCAAATGAGGCTGTACATTTCGGGATGACATAATAAAAATAGTCAAAAAGGAAAATGTATAGTATGGAGACTTATATACAACCTGTATAATTTTAACTCGAACATATATACTAAAAAAAGTCTGAGGACACCTAAGCACTTCTTATGAGTTGTGAATGCGACAGCATGAATGTCGTTCTTCCGCTCCCTTTGTTCGTCTGCGGCCTACTGGCGTGGACGGCCACGTTTCGCTACTGCCGAGGTAGCGGCCGGCGGCCGAGCGCGCGCTCTTGTGAAGTGGCCGCGCCGCGCTGAGCTCGGCCGTTCAACCTCTCCGGAGTTTGCCCGAGCAGCTTTTGCCGCCACCATTTCCTCTTACCGGCGGCCGGGCCGCCATGGGGAGGGCTTCTCTGGTGGCGGTTTTTGGACCTACGTCGCACGAGAGCCAATGGGAGCCTCGTTCTTGATGTCGCGCGCCAGCCAATGGGAGCCTATCCATCAAAAATCGGCTTCACTTCGGGGGGGGGGGGGGGGGGGGGGATTTAGATGCCGTTTGGCGCGGGGCTTCAAAGCTGATGACGTGGGTTCGCTGCATGGGACAGTTAATGTTTTCGCATTAAAAAAGAAGCTGTGAAGGATAGACTTATACGGTCTGTGTAGTTGAGGTATACGGCTAAGGGGGCATAATACACTCTAAAAAAAAGGGTATCACCTTACACCCTTTTGTCCCATAAAATACACCCCAAAACTTCATTTCGACGTACAGCGCCCTTTAATCGAACAGACCGCCCCAAACTTTACGAGGGGCTTGATAACGGCGCGATATAACTTTTGAAATAGCTAAAGTAGGTATCAAAGACCACAGAAAGAAAACACAGAGTTTTTACAGCCAAGAAAACCCCGATTATTATTATTTTTTTTTTTTTTGTATTCAGTAACACGTACATTAGCTATTTTAATAACTTGTACCACACGGCTATCAAGCCCCTCGTAAATTTTGGGGCCGTCTGTTCGACTGTAGGGCGGTGTACGTCGAATTGAAGTTTTGAGGTGTATTATATGGGACAAAAGGTGTAACGATACACCCTTTTACACCCTTTTTTAGAGTATAGTGGAATAATCCTGCCAATAAGTCGGATAATCAACAAAATGTGTTAATTAAGATTCTATTTAGCGAAAGCAAACATGTTGTTTCAGTTTGAAACTTGTCGAGCATCGTATCAGACACCCCCTAAATCAGTCAATTGAAGAGGGATTCGAAGCGCGCGGTGAGCGCGAGGGTGCACTCAAGTTTCCACTCGTGCAACAGGCGCAACGAAAACGCGCGAGGAAAACAGATGATCATCCGCGTTTTCGGACAGCCAGCGTCCGACGGGACATCCTTGAAGCCCCGCATTGTCGCTGATCGCGGCTGATCAAACAAGCGGCGCTGGCTGGATCGCGCGCACTTCTCTGGAACATTGGTGTCTGTTTTTTTGTTTTTTTTTTTTTGTGGTTTTATTTATTGATTTTACCGTAGAGTTTGTTAAGCTTCCCGCGGTCGTCCATTTTCCTCCCTGGCATGCGCATGTCACAAAGCTGTTTCCGCTGCACTCTTCTTTTTTTTTTTTCTTTCTTTTTTTGTACCAATCTTTTTGACTTGTTTATGTTGTTTCTCACATTGAACTTTGAAACCGGAGACAGGTGTGCACTGACATTGGCCACAACCCCAGCTGTAACTACTGAGTCGTGCAGCACGTTAGCATAAAGATAAAGGTAAAAAAAAAAGACCGCTGCAGGTTGTTCTTTAAAGTATCATCAGGCTGACCCCGATTTTTTTTTCTCTCTCTCTCTTCGCTATCAGTAGCGGCGTATCAGGAGACGCTCTCCGAGGCACATTGCATGGCCGACGTCGTGCTCGTCTCGGACAGCTGAACAAAGGATTTTGTTTTGTCTTATCGCGTACTCATCATTAGCCAGCTGCGCGTCTGTGTTCGCGTCTGTTTGTTCCACGCTTTCGTTTCCCACCGGCCTACGCGCCTTTCCCGCGCCCATCTGACAACACCCGAGCTCTGGATCCCATCGAACGGCGTCAAAACCGCAAAGTCACGGCGTTCGTCATCTCTCTGTATACGTCTTCTATGATCGCTAAACCGTGGTCGGTGCCTTCGAATGCGCTCGGACGTACGATGAAACGAAGTGTAGAGGAATCATATAGCCTGTGAACTACCTCCTCCAACTCCATGGAACGTCATCCCACTGGGTTTAGCGTCGACCCAGCAGTGGAACCTGAGCCTGCCACCGAGCGAACGTCGACGCGCTGATTAAACCCGATGTCTATAGCCTAACGCTGAGGCAGCCACGCCTGCCCGGCCTGTCTACGGGACGAGCTCCTCCCACAAAGCCCTCTTTCCACTTGGGCAGAGCGAACGCTGGAGAGGAGGCGAGAACTTTCGCCTCCTTGATAACTCGAGAACATGACGTTATCTGGATCAAAAGACACTTGAGAAAAATCATGAGCCATTCCACTCTTTGAAGGTGGGTGACCAGCGAAGCTCCTTAGCACACTACACAGACCCGCCCCGAGGAGCCGGAGGAATCTAGACACGCGCGACGGGACCGCCACCCGGTGGAAAGTAGACAGGCGCGACGGGCTGCGGCACCCTGGGAGAGCGGAAGGAAAGGAAACTAGGCACGCAAGCGGGGGGCTTGGAACGACGACAAAGAGAGGGCGGTGCGAGCGTATAGACATGGCCGACAGGCAAATCTTTGAGAAACTTTTATTCTCTACCTGAGAGTCTACTGATCTTGAAAATGGTGCCTATTGATAACTAATCTACTAAAAATGCATATTCAAGTGATGAGACGTATAACCTTTTGCATAGAATGAAGCGATTTTCTATCATATTCGGGACCTGAGTTTTTGTTGACGCACGCGAAAAATCCACGGAACCCTAGCTATAAACAGCTTCGCTGTAAAACGAAATTTCTCTATGAGCCGACGTCCACCTAAGCCTAATATCGTCAAAACACGAAACGATATTGCGAACGCTCGTGAGATTTATATCAGTGAAAAACACTCACCATCAAAGAGAATATCGTTTTCTTTCTCACTGACAAGTGTTTTTCACCGATATAAATCCCACGGGCGTCCACAATATCATCTTTTCTTTTGACGACATTAGGGACGTCGGCTCCTATTAGCCCCGTGCGCGACCGAAAGCGTCGCTGTGGTCGACCTTCCACGATTGGCCGAACGCTGACTATGACGTCGGAAAGGGGATTTATCATCGACGGAAATAAGAGGAATGAAAGAACTTTAATTTTGACGGTGTTGGCAGTGTTCCTTTGAGAGCGCAATGATTTCAAGCTTCCACCATGCTAATAACAAACACCATCGAACTTGTTGTTTGCAAGGTAATGACGTCACAAGGGGGAACCACAGGAGGGCGCCACCAAAACATCTCGCCGCTAATAGCGAAAGTTCGTTTTTCTCAGTTACCTTTAAATTCAGGTAACGTCACGATCCCAAACTTTCGCGTTCTCTTTCAACAGCCAGCTTCACATTCTCACGGAGTTTGAGCTTTCTGCCATGCATATTTTATTTATACGGACAAAAAAAAAAAAGCTGTTTTCTATTTTTGGGGACTTTCTGTACATTCTCTGAGTGCGTGTACTTGCAAGTTGAACTTTACCTAATTTTTTTTTTCTGTTACTTTCCGAGGAAAGTACAACTTCCGACTTCAAACAAAATACATTCTACAAATTTGGAAAAAAAAAAAAAGAATATTGGCATGTGAAAACGCGCTATCGTCTTTCGAGACGTCATCTGGTCATTTCTCTGAGTTAAAGGAGCACTGAAGTAATTTTTTTTTTAAAAAAGGTCGTTTTTGATCTTATATTGTTTAAAATGTGTTAGTTCCCACATATACCAAGTCATATACTACAAAACCGCCAATTCATCTCAGGGCAATAGAAAAACTTATGGGCTCTTTTTTTCTCGCGGACCACATTGTGTGGACCAATGAAAGCCCTACAATACGCGCAGATTCCGAATGATTTTATTATAACTCGTTTCGGAGAAAGTCTGATAGGTACACATTCGTGTAAGACTCCTCTTTTTCTCCGCGGGCGAAGCCATCGCTTGCAACTCGCCGACAAGCGCCCTTCGTCGACCACTTCACTCGGAAGAAAATGTTTCCCCAAAAGGGCGTGTCGCGAGCTTTAAACACGCTTTTAACGAGGGAATAAGCTACGCACGATTGTGATTTCGGGTTTGTTGAGATGCTTAGAGCGTCTAGATTGAGTTGTCACCACAAAAGGACGATCTCAGAATCGACTTCAGTGCCCCTTTAAGTAATGGCGGCTATAAGACCGTTAAAAATAAGTGCCTTATAAGTTTATTGCGTTAAATAGTTCCTCAGCGAGAGTAAAGCAGCTTCTCTGTGGCAACTCATTGACTTTATCCAATATTTGACGCTGTTTCGGGAAATAACTGATGCACCTCCATTACCCCTAAGGCAATGCATACCAGTTTTAAAAAAAAAAAGAAAAAGGAAAAAAAAGCTAAACAAAACAACTGTATAATGTAATGAAGTGGCATCATGGAAGATTGCTTTCAAAGCACTTGTACTTTACTTTGAAAGTACATTGTATTTATAGTGCTCTACTAAAAGTACATGGTGCCCAGTGTACTTACTACTTTATTTGAGGCCCATAACCTCTCATTTACTTTGTACTTTAAGTACTTTTTAGATGTACTTTACCAAATACTGCCCGTGTCGCAACATCTGGTGTCACATTTTCTGTGTTGCCGGTGTTCTCTGTCTCTCAGACCAAAAATAAAACTTTAGTAACTTCGCGAAAAAAATGTATTGTAACTTGTAATTTGGGTTACTAGTGGCTGACAGAATTTCGCTTACTGAATAACTTTCGTTATTCAGTAAGTAGTGATTACATGACCGCGTGTTAGTACACGATGCTCTTCCAGTTTAAAACGGACGAGGGCGGGTATCAAAACCAGGAATTATAACGACACACCAGTCATCTCCATTTCAATTTACTCGGAAGGGGAAATTCCTAGAGTCGTCGGGAAATTTAGAGATGGTATTAGGGTAGACATCCTGGATGAACCCCTTCGACGACTCATCCATGACCTCCTGAACCAAGTGGAAAATTCATCGAGGAAAGTATGGCGAGACGACGTCGTGGAAAAAACGCTCACTCCGCGAAAAACCAGTCGCACGCCCGCTAAATTGAGCCAGAGGTGTTCACGTGACGTCATCGGCGTGACGAACGTCAGGTGACACTATGACGTGACATCGTGACGTCACGGTGCCACGCTGACCCAGCGCAGCTCAAACCACGCTGCACATTCTGACTTTGCCCGTCCGACTTAGCTGGGCTGTCCTCACGCGTGCCTCCACTTTTTGTCGTGAACGCGCCGCCTTCTGGCGGAAGGAATTGACGTCATTCGGTCGATTCCGGTCTCTTTAAAACACCTTGTGGCGTCGAAGATTTCTTTTTTTTTTTTTTGGGGGGGGGGGGGGGGGAGTGTTGCGGTTTCTCTTGGAATCGGCTTATAATTAGGGTTTTGGGTTGCTGACAGAATGAACACGGGGATGGACACGATAACGACTAAAGATGTTACGCGATTTCTAAAAGACCAGAGACGACGCACGAAAAAGTGGACAAACACAAAACGTATTTTCCGTCCCTGCGTTTATTCCCCCAGTAACGTGTAATTCCATCAACCTGCTTTCCTCCTACACTTAGGGCTTCGTGTTTTCGGGTTCATTTCCTTTGAACACAAATGTTTTTTTTTTTTTTTTTTTTCGAAATTCAATTTTTTTTCTTTTTTGGAATTGCGCGTTTTTTAATTATTTTTTCGGCGTTGGACAAAAACGAACAAACAAACATTTATTCGAGCTTTTCTTGAAGGAAACCAGACACGGGCATGGGATGCCCCAACCCGCAGGCAACATGCGCCTGTGACCCAAATACTTGAACGATGTTTCGGTGCCAATAAGAGAAGGGAAGGAAACGATGGCAATGGTTTATAGCATTCTTCTAGAAAAAAGCAGATAGTTCAAGGGGGGGGGGGGGGGGGAGCGACTGTGTTTGGTTGAACAGAAAATAAAATTATAAGGTATTTCTCTCGAAGATTGGAGTTTTTTTTATTCGGAGACAGCTTGGAGTGTGTGTGTGTGTGTGGGGGGGGGGGGGAGAGGGGAGGGGAGGGGAGGGGAGGGGGGGAGGGGGGGGGGTTAATAAACGGACTCTGCGGTTATTTTTCAGGGTTCATCGGTATTTACCGCAAACACGGAACCCTACTTATAACTAGTCAACCGTGATTTCACCAAACGCCAATGAGCATTGAAAATTAACTCCCTAGCCGCTTTTCTCAAAAATAGGGGAAAACCGGAAGACCCCGGATTAAAGCTGTCCTTCAGTGAATAAAGCCCAAGCTTGATGGGGAAAAAAAAAAAAAATCTCCAACTGCAATTTTATTTTACATTTGCCTCGAACACATCCGCGCTGAACTGACCGCGAGGCTGCTACTTTGTTCGGGAACCAGGACCCTATATCTTGTCTCCTTTACTCGGTACATGGATGTTTTCCAAGTATTCGGGTGCAGGCGCACCTCCTCGATAGAGTTTGGGGAATCCTAAGACAATGTCCTTTTTTCTTTAAAGTAAGGCCCGATAAACACCGATTTCTTCTCCGACGCTAAAAATTGAAATCGAAAAACACCGAATTTTTGGTAAAAATAAACCCCACCCCCGAAAAGTTATAACGAAGACCGCCGAATTTTTGTGCGCATGATGGGCCTTTTATAACCACTGGCCGATATGGCCAGTGGTTATAAATCGTTATAAATCGTACTCGAAACTGGCCGATACGGCCTGTGTCGTGTACGATTACTATACTCTGGCGGGTTAAGGAAAGCAGGACAAGCTCTTCCCGCAAAGTTCCCCACTCTCTCCACTTTAGCAGAAGCAAAAATAAAGAGCTGGAGAGTAGGCGAGTGGAGAGCGGGAAACCACCAGTCATGGTGAGCAGAGCGGTGGTCTTCAGTGCAATAGCCTCCTCTATACTGACAAAGCCTGGCAGATCGCCACGGGAAGCGGCCGCCGAAATGGAAAAGGTGGAGCGCCAGATGACAGATGAGAGGAGAGCCACGTGCCTGGCGCCCCGCTGCGGCGAGACGCCGAAACACACTTCTACCGAGCGAACGAGTGTGTTTCGGGTCCTCGCCGCTGCAAAAGCTGTGCGCTGAAGTCCAGGATCCCCGAGAAACGGCTCTTTGATGCTCTGTGCTACTAGATCCTCGCGCTCCAAATCTGCGACCGTGCACTCTATGGCTCCGTCGTCGAACTGCCAGGCTTTGTGAGTGTAGAGGAGGCTATGTCAGTGCGCTTCACGGAGTAGCGAAGCGTGATTACACGAGTGCAGATAGCGGTACAACGCCCACTGCTATCGGGAAAGGAGTGGATTCTGAGATAAGGATCTCCGAGTTTGCTGCGTGAGATTTCGCTCCAGGTGGTACTAGAGTCCCTCGATACTTCTTTTACAAGTAACGACAACCAATACAAATGACAAAGCACATTCCGTTGGAACAAAATGGCGGCATTCATTTCAGACCTCTGCTGTGCGCCGCCATTCGCTTCCTAAATCCTGCACCGTCACGCAGTCGGCGCTTCAAAGAATGTCGCTACTCTCATAGGAAGCTCTATCTAGGGACTTTAGGCGGTACCTCTTCGGGGCTGGGGCGTTAAGGTTCCTAATATCGAGGAAAAGTGCATCCATGGAACGGAGTAATTGAAAAGCAACAAAAGCGATCGTCACCTTCTTTTAACTTGGAGCGCGCGTCCTCGTTTATTTTGGGACGTGAGGGCGGGCCAATGTATTGCGTTATATCGTTAATAAAAAACGAAAAACTAACGTATTGATATTTATGAGGGAAGGTTAAGACGTATCCGGAGTGAAAAGGAATAACAAAATAAATCTGATTAAAGTTTTGTCTGATGGCGATTTGACGACGTTGACTGGTGGCTATGCCGGGTGATCGCGGCGCGGGGTTTTAAGTCCTGGACGTGAATACTGCAGGACCGACAAGGTGTCCTAGCAGGAGGGTTTCCCGTGCATAATAAAGCGATACGAAGAAGTACACCCCCCCTCTCCCCCCATTTTGTCAAGTTAAGAAAACAACGAATAATTTCGCTAACATCAAACACTGGTTCCTTACTGTCGCGCGACATGAGCTTCGTTGCTGCTGCGCCATCAGACCCGCAAACACCACCAACCGGTTTCAAAACAAAGGCATGTTGTGGTGGCTATACGAAGGTCTTTTGCGTCTGCTCCGTGAGCGGCCGAGGTATCGTGCTCGGCGTCCTTGAGAAGTCATTTGTTTCTTTTCTTGGGACGACCTTGGCGGGAGTCATGGGTGCTCGTAGCTTCCTGCTTCGCGAGGCGTATAAAAATATCGATTGTTGATTGTTTTGAAATCCCAGTGGGTGGCTTCTGCGGATCTGATATGGCACGCGTCGCGCAGCAAGCAAGCTCGTGTCGCGCGATAGTAATGAATCCGCGTTCACATTTTGTTGTTTCCTTAAGGCCCGTTCACACTCTTGCGACCGAGTAAGACCGAGAGAGACCAGACCGGTTTTTAAGCCTCTTGCGACTTCTTAGGACCAGCTCCGCTGCAGCACATCCGGTCCTAAGAAGTCGCAAAAGGCTTAAAAACCGATCTGGTCTCTCTCGGTCTTATAGTAGGTCGCAAGAGTGTGAACGGCGCTTTAGAGTGAAAATGTGCATTAATCTCACGGATAAACCTGGAGGCAGTGCGTGGGCAGCGTGATTTAAACTTCGCTGGGTGTTTATTTACGTATGCTGAAATGTTGGAAAACATAAACCTCAACTATTTCCATGTATTTGCATTTTTGCGTTTATATAGAGGGTGTTTCTTTTTAAGCTTAAGAGATTTGTTTAAAAAAAAAAAGTGAAAGCTACACTAATGCGCTTTGGTTGTACGGCCAGGGGGACACAATATAGCGGGCTAATCGTCACGATAAGTTAAATGATTGATTAAAATGTGTTAATTAGTTAAAAGAGACGTATGGTTCCAATTAGAAACTGGCTGAGCGTCATCGAAAACCATTATGGCAATAATTTTTAGAAAGGTTTTGAGCGCGTGGGTAGCGCAGTAGTGCGCTAAAGTTGCCACTCAGAAAAATCGCCCGGGCGCGTTACCGCGCTGGTAGCCTCGCTCCTGCTGCACGGGGGGTCACTTTAGCGCTCTCCCGTGTCTCTCTCGTGCTCCAGATCTTTCTAAAATTGACTGATTTAGTGGCTCTCGATGGACGCTCACAAGGTTTCTAATTGGAACCATATGTCTATTTTCACTAATTAAAACGTTTATGAACATAATTTAGTTCATCACCCGGCTGATCGTTACATTAACCCCTTACTAGAGAGTTTTAGTAGATCGTTCCTATAACGATACCCTATAACGATACGATAACCATACGATACCGATACACAGAACAGGAATGCGCATTTAGTAGACCATTTTGAAAACGGATACATCCGATACGGTCGCTTGAGGCGCTGAGGCGCTCCCTAGTGGAAACGATTTGCACTTTCCAAAATGAAAAATAACGAATTAAAAGAAAGATGCTTCACTGAAGGAAAAATAACAGCTCTTACATTTAGTACAACTAAAAAAAAAAACATAAATTAAGTTTTATAAGTTGCAGAAATTACAGAAATGCAGCAGCAAGCAACGTCTAGCCAAGAAGAGACAAGCCAATCTAGTCCCCCCCCCCCCCCCCCCCCCCCCCCCCGTAGCTTGTGGGTGGCACGGGAGTGCGCGCGATATTTCCCGATATTCCCGATACCTGCGCCCGAAACACCCGATACTCTAGCGCATGCGTAATGGCTCCGGCGTAGTATCGGGTATCGTTATCGCAGTGAGAAACGATCTACTAAAACTCTCTACTATGTCTCCCTGGCCGTATAACTCACCTGCACAAACCGTATTAGTGTAGCTTTCCGATTTTCTCTTTTTTTTTTTTTTATCAAGTCTGCTAATGCGGCCTTGTTTTTGCTAAGTTTAAGGAGAAACACCCTGTGATCTCCGAAGTTTGAAACATCGGATGATAAGATTATCACTTGCATTTTCGCACCGATCGCTTTTTTTAGTACTGCATAAATGCCAATGTGGGGGCCTGTGGCTTTGTTAAGCTGGCCTTGTCACAGCTTTTTCCACAAGCCTCCAGTGTCCTCTACGTTGTACTTGATGCAAATAAAAACGAACAAATAAACTCGCATGATCTTGCATGTTCTCGTGTGTTCATTGGACGCATTCGTACAATTTTCGTTAATAGACTCTTCTCGAAAGTCCCTTAAACACCATTGGCGGTCGACATTTTTTGGAGCTAGGTGGCGCAAGCTGCCGCCGTTACAAAGGATATAGCCATGAAAATGCATCCATCCATCCATCCATTGGGCACGAGGCGCGTGATTGGATCCGAGTCCTCGTCGAACGGTGACGCAACCGTCGTGTCCAATTCACGCTCCGAGTTCGATGCCGAAACGACGGCAGTCTCGGATACAATTGGCGCAGAAGCTACCAGGTGGCGCGACCACTTTTGAAAAGGGTCTATGCGGAGCGCAAGTTCGTCTGCTTCTTTTTCAGGGGTTGTGGTGACGTCAGAAGGACGCCGAACTCTGATTGGTTATGAATGAAGAATAGTGGGTAGACCTCCAGGCAGCTTGCTTTGAAGTCTACCCACTATCCTTCAATCAGAGCCAATCAGAGCTCGGTGTCTTTCTGGCGCCACCGCAACTCCTACGAAAGAAGCAGACGACTTGCTCTCCGCATTGCTTTGCTTACCTTCGAATTTCTTTTCTTGCACATTCTACTTGCAAGGACGGACTACAGACTCGCTGACCGCAGTTGGTGATTGCAGCGAGACTGGGAAGCAAATAATGGAAGCCGTAAGGTCAACAACGAGATAGCGACAGAAACAATAGCCGATGTCCGAAGGAAAACCCGCTTGGCTGTGCATTTCCCGATGTGTGCGAATCTGACTCGGTGTTCCTCGTACTAAATATGGCAGTTCGCGGCATAAAGCGCCTACGTGGTATATACTCTATGCGAGGTTTGGATTGCCTTTATCTCCTTATTTACCCTTAGCCAAATCGTCGCTTGCCAACTCTTCTGCTGCGTTTTCTCGTTATTGCAGCGCGAGTTTTTTTTTCTTCTTTTTTTTTGTTATTAAGAACGGAGTTGCAATAGACTCGTGACCTAACGCAAGAGTAATATGTACAGGTCCTCGCGACATATTTCACCAGTGTCGCCTCTTCGGCGGTTTTCCCGGTACTCGACCACTTCGCGTTTTCCAGTTTTCCCTCGCTTCCTTCTCTAGTCCCTTCTACCCTGTCCACCGTTGCCTGTTTCCTCCTTCCCCATGGTGAGGAGGATCTTCTGCCTTGCAGAATCTCGGGTATGGCCGTCGGCCTTTAAGTTGACAGCGTGGTGGGAGCTACGCACTCGACGGACCAATGAACCGCCTTCCTCGCGTCACCTGACCATTGAGCGGGAGCGCGATCACGTGGTGAAAGATCGAAGTATGATTGGTCCAGCGAGTATGTAGCTTCCACCGCACTGTCGGGTCAGCGACCTGTCGAGGTTCGAGTTCGACCAAGTTCGATGTTTTCTAATTTAAGTACGCGAAGTTCGGCAGAAGTAGGTTTGACTTTTACGCAGATGTGCAAACATTAAAAAGTAAAAGCTTACGTTACTCGGTGAAAAAAGGAGAGTAAAATATTTGTTGGTATATTGTTTCATTATTGTTTCACATTATCAAAGTAACGAAAGCATTAGGAGTGCATGTTTGATTTTGTAATGTGTAAGCATCTCTAATCATTTGATAAAAGTATGTCGTATAAACAACTTTATAAATTATTTGTTTCCCAAAATTCCAAATGCCTGCGTAGAAGTTTGGCAACACTGTCCGTAAAAGGCCATGTCACATTGAGGAAACACGGCAACGACATCAACATGCATGTTCATCAACAGCTGTTCCACTTGGTTCTCGGTCGCCCTTTTGCCCGAAAAACCTGTCACATCGCGGAAACAGGCGACAGCAACAATGTTGTCTCGATTTCACAGCTTTCGGCAACAAAAACAGCAGCAACTTGTGTGTGACGCTTGGACGACGCGTGTTGCCCAGGTCGGTGGATGAGCGGATTTTGTGCCGACAACACGACACAGGTAGCTTCTATGGTAAAGTTCACTATAAATAACGTTTTTGTTTAAGTTTTATTTAATCAAAGGCCTGGAAAACGCTATTTAACATTAATGAAGGATTGCGTGCAGCTAAAATAATTTTATGAATGTTTTTACTGCGTAATTACGGAGAGCGATTCTCGAAGTGAATACAGATGCGGTCGTAAACATTCAGACCAGTGCCCAGCTCAAGCTGGGCACTGGTGTCGCATAGTCGTTCCAGGCACCCCAAGAAACACTATGTGCAAACACTGTTTATAAAATGCAGACGTAATATTTCGCCGTGATATTTGGGATTTGGGATCTTTGAGGTCTCATCAATTTGATAAAATTAAGACTGTTCATATCTATTTTCTTTGCACGACCCCTTTAAGGACCAGCTCATATTAATGCTAAAAAATGGCATGTTTACTTACATGATAAGATTTAGTAATAATAATAAAAAAATTATCCACGAAGGCTAGCGATTTCCAAATCGAAGCTTGAAAGCGACCGCTCGGAGCATGATTTTTGAAGCTTGGAACTCGGAAACAGCCACTGCCACACATCTGAATTGTTTCGAAAATCCCCAGGGCCATGTCGTTTTTGGAGTTTGAAGCGATCACATAGCAGGCGGTGAAGGCAAATGGACGGGGTCGAAGAACATTTATTCCAACGGTCGTTACGAAGGCCGATCGCGTCGGTGTCGTAGTTTTTAAGCACTGTCAGTTGAGTTCAACACCACGCTAGAAAAGACACTTTGGGGTACTGCCGGGCTAAGTCAAATTTACTCTAGAAATTGGGAATCCCACGAAAAACAGAACCACTTCATACGGTGACGTAATATACGTATATCGATCTCATCTTCCTCGGTTAAGACTGGCTGTCTCGTCGGCGAAGGAACAGTTTGATAAATATAAAGAGCGGAAAATACTCCCTCTGTCGAGTTCTTAATCACAGACATGTCGATGTAAATCACGCGCGATGCTCTTTGGTAATAAGCGTTGTTTTGTACGCGCAAGGCAGAAAAAGGCAGCCCGTGCCAGGCGGCCCATGTTGTTTGGGGGGGTCGAGCTTTTCCTCAAAGTCGTTTCGCAACGTCTGTTGACAAAGCGAGAGTCGTCAAGGTCGTTACGCGTATCCGTGGGCAAATGAACCGCCTTTTTACATCTTTTTTCCCCCTCTCCTTCTTCATCAGAGTTTGTGGAAGTTTTATGTCTCACAATGATGTTTCGCGGTCAAGTATACTGATTGTCCAATGCGCCTGCGGGGCATCGCACTTTTGTTTTTACAGCGAAGCTGTTTATGGATAGGGTTCCGGGGATTTTTCGTGTGCGTGAACAAAAAGTCGGGTCCCGAATGGGATGCAAAATCGCTTCATTCCATGCAAATTGCTTATACGTCTCATCACTAGGATATCCATTTTCGGTAGATTAGTTATCAATAGATACGCTTTTCAAGATCAGTAGACTCTCGGTAGATAATAAAGGTTTCTCAAAGATTTGCCGCTGTGCGACCCGCGTCGGCCTCTCTTTGTCGTCGTTCCAAGCGCTTGCGTGTCTATAGTTTCCTTCCGCTTTCCCGGGGTGACGGTCTCGTCGCGCGTGTCTAGTTTCCGCCGACTCCTCGGGGCGGGTCTGTGTCGTGAGCTAAACAGCTTCGCTGGTCATCCACCTTCACAGAGTGGAATGGCTCATGATTTCTTAAACTAAGTTGAAAGTTTTGTGCGTTTTGTTTCAAGTTCGTTCGTTCGTCTCTCGAACGTAGTTCGGGAGATTGTTTGTACCTAAATATCCTCGTAACTTTCTTTACAAACGCAGCACAACTCCGCACGAATTGGGTCTCGGCAGTTGTCTGTCGACGAATGGAGGAGCTTCTGCGGTTTTCTGAGCTGCCTAAACCAAACACATTTTCGGAGCAACCAGGCATTTACTCATCCCGGCGTGCCATTTATTATCTCGAAATTCAAAATATCTATGGAGAAGACCGCAAATAAAGGTTATGGCAAAATCAACGTTAATTTTCCCGCGCGCTAGCGTCGAGTTTTGTGCGAGACGCTGCGATCAACACCTCCTAGATAACAAAGCTGTAGTGATGAATGAGATGGCATCAGAAGGCCAACGCTGGGCACAGATTGGACACAACGATTGCGTCAACGTTCGGCTCAAGCTTGATTTTATTTTTTTTTTTTAATAGTGATGATGGTTGAGGGCGTAGACCCTACCCTGTCTCCCCAGTAGTTCGGCTTCTTTTTTTTTTTTCATTTTGCTGGCATTTTTTTTTTACTATCAAACTTGTAACACGTGGGGAACAAGCGGTACTATTGCGGACAATATGAACTGAAACAGGCCTTCATGCTTATTTGACATATCTGCCAGTTGTTTTACAGCGAAACTGTTTATGGCTAGGGTTTCGTGGATTTTTCGTGTGCGTGACCAAAAACTCTACTCTCGCACCGCCGCATGCTCACGCCTTCCCCGTATAAAAGAGTCGAAGTAAATAACAAAATTAAAACGCTGACGAACGCCCGTGCAAGATGCCGTTCGTTTTAGGATTTTGCTTTAGAGCAGTTACTGCTGCAGACGCCGGCACGTGCGGCGCGTGGACCCGCTCCTCGGGGCGGCGATAGTCGTCCATGCGAATGTATAGACGCTTGCAGCTGCTGTACATGGGCGCCGCCATAACCGACCTTTAATTTTTATTTCCTCCTATTACGTTTGCTTTACTTCTTCATGACCACAGCAGGGCAGGTTATGGCCATTTTTAGATTCTACTGTGTCCTTCTCTCCAGCATTGGCCTTCGTAAAAGCTCATCAACGCCCGCTTTACTGACTCAAGATCTGGGTAAGACAAGAGAAGGTCAGCAATGGCGGCTGTAATTTGGCGCGTGTGTAAAGCGTCTATATAAAAAAACCGGAAAGGCAAGTTGCCGTTCTCTATTTTCAATTTCACTTCTCTCTTCTCTCGTCGCAATGCGGAGGCCGCGTATAGTCCGGACTCCCGAAGAGCAACGCGCCTATGCGAAGAGCAACGGCGGGAACGGCAACGAGAATAGTCAGCGGCGGCGGCGGGCGGCTCGTGTGTGTGTGCGTACCTTTCTTTACGATGACCACCGATCAAGACAATAGATGTGTTCGTACCGTTGTTCAAAATTCTGTGTCACGTCTGTCTCCTGTCCTAAACAGCTTCGCTGGTCATCCACCTTCACAGAGTGGAATGGCTCCCAATTTTTTGACAGTACTCTGGTCCGAACTAGGAATGGAATGCGAAGTTGAGGTCCCGTACTTCGGACTATTTTACAAATTGAGAGGTAAAAAAGCTTTTGGGAACCGCAGATGCGGAAAAGGATCGGGTGTTTCATCTAATATTGTCCTCGTGGGTGCGTGCTGCCCCCATATTGCGTCTGGCGTCCCTATTTTCAGCATTGCCACTAGAGCCTCTCAGCTCATTTATTTAATGCCAGGCAGCACCCCTTCAAAGTAAAACTAGACGAAAAGCTATCATCCAGTGTTCGCGGTAACAGTGTCGCGCGGTGTGCCTCGTAAGGGTTAACCCTTTGATGCCCAAAACGCTACTTGAAATACTGGAGACCTTGAAATCCTGACGCGGTGTTACAACACAGAATAACAGAAATGTGGTCTGAGAAAAGTATAACTTTTTTTTTCGTAATTATGTTTTGGAAATGTTAATTGTAAACAACATTGGGCATTTTCAGCATTTACGTCCTATTATGACTGAAAGCAGTTACGACCTGGGAGAAATTAAGGCACATGTGCACTTCGCATTTCACGCACTAGAGACACTTGTCACTGGATTTGCAATATTTGCGCCAGTTTTTCTTTGAGTTTCGGCGTCAGTCGTGCACGCCATCATAACTCCGATCCCCTGTCAGCTTTGGCTTTAAAGGGCAAGTGATCTGTTTTGACGATGCAATTTGATTCTTTACCGATAAGCGCAGGTATCCTCGCCCTTGCGACAAAAGGAGTTAAATTTATTGAGGCGGACATATCGTGGGAGAAATTAAATCATTCTTCAGTTGTTGATCCTGAGCAATACTGGGCATTAAAGGCCCGTTCACACTCTTGCGACCGAGTAAGACCGAGAGAGACCAGACCGGTTTTTAAACTTCTTAGGACCGGATGCGCTGCAGCGGAGCTGGTCCTAAGAAGTCGCAAGAGGCTTAAAAACCGGTCTGGTCTTACTTGGTCGCAAGAGTGTGAACGGGCCTTAAAGGGTTAAGAGTAAAGTGGAAGCACCTCTCCCCTCTTTCCCCTTCAGCAGAGCGAAGGCTGGAGGGAGGAGGCGACCTCCTCTCCAGCCTTCGCTCTGCTAAAGGAAGGAGGAGCTTCCACTTCACCCTTAACCTGGCACTCAGTTGGTCGAACGACGTTTCAGTGAACGAATTCCCGCCCCCGACCTTTCACCGAAAGACACTTTAGCGAACTCGACTGCCGCGAAGCGCAGTCTACGGGTGGGCCAGGTGGATTAGCATTTTTTGTAAGTAGCCGCCGCGAAGCGAAGCCTCCCACCGCAGCGACGACAGTCTGCGGCGGGAGGTCTGTTGGAGGGAGGGAGGTGTTGGGGGTTTAACACGTGCCCCAGTGATACACGTCATTCGCTAAAACTTCGATTCGCTCAAGTGACCGCTGTTCGCTAAAACGTCATTCGCTCACGTGATGTGGACCCAAATCAAGCACTTAGTACACGTATAAGACGGAAATAAATGAGTGCACGAAGTTGTCACCTTTGTCCTCGTAAAAGCAAGGACAACAAGGATAAAAAAAAAAATAAAATGTTTGGAGCCTGCTCTTGAAGTCAAGGCCATATGCTTCGTGAAAAAGGTAGCAATGCACAACCACACAATGGAATAGGCGCTCGGTGATTCACCTGGGAAGAGCTGCTGATTGTGGAGCGCCGGATTTCACTTTTCACTTTCCCAAGTTGGAACTTGTAAGATCTACACACAATACGCGCCTGTTTGTGTGTGTATTTTTTAAATGTCCATTTTAACTTCTATGCGTTTATTTTTGTCTTTTCTTTTTTTAAAGAAGGGAGATAAGGGGGTGTCGGTAAGCTGGTGGACATGCAAAAGTTTGGGGCCCATGCACGAGCAACGAACGGGGTTATTTATGAACACGAAACCTTTGTGTTTGTCAGATGCTTGCGTGCAGGGCGTGTGTCCCAGAGAAGCGGGTTAAATTAGTCTGAATATTAAACAGCGTGACAACAGTCCGTCCGGATGTGTCAGAGGCGGCTCGTGTGTCCGCCTGAGGGACAGCGAGGCCTTGAACGTGCATCGCGCTCTAGCGATTACAGGAATGCGTGCAACCACGTCGCTCAATGCCCGAGTCAGCATCCGCCGCCGCGTCTGCTTTCGCTTCACGTACTACCTATCGAGCTCCGGTGACACGCGCCCTCAGCCACAGAGGAGAATCCGTCGATATTTGGTTCCAATAACGATACTCGACACTCCCCCGACGCCTCTGCACACTCGTCGTAATCGAGAGTTTTAGTGTATCGTTCCGATAACGACGACACAATGCATGCGCAAAGACGTCGGCGTGTGGTACCGGAGATCGTTATCGGAGTTATCGAAACAATCTACTACAACTTTCCATTGTTTAATAAGTGGACGGGGTTTCTTTTTTTTTTTTTTTTTCCTCACCCCTTCTATGTGGAGTGCCACAGATCTCGAGACTGTGTGTAAAACGAGCCCTAAAAATCGGCGTCAGCACGTAGCGATCTCAGATTGTCACCGAAGGCGTGTATTTTAGTAGTGGATTTTGCGTCGCGAAATTTCAAAGCGTAGCTGTTACGCTTTTGTGTGAGAGGAAATATTTACTGTAAAACAACCGCCTGGTCCGGCACTCTATAGGGTAGATTCACCAGTCTTCCCCAAGCACGTCGTGAACGTGCCGGATCGGGCGTTCTTTCTCAGGTTTGGTGCTCCTATTCAGAGGTGGCGCCACGTATCTTAGCTAGGACTGCGAAAACTACCGTGCTCTATAAAAGGCAGGGATAACGCCGCGTTGCTCCACCATCATGGCAAAAATAAACAAAAACGCGCGCGTTTTTTAATTTTTTTTTAGCTATTCTAATTAATTATAATTATATTTTGGAATCACCGGCCTTTACCCTTTCCGGTATGCTATTTAGTATCGCGAAATTCAAAATAGTTTCTGTGAACTCGGCAAGTGAAAATGATGTCAAAACTAACATTCAAATATACCCGCGTTTTTCAGTGCCGTCACGTCAGCGGAAGGCAGGCTTGCGCAGGTCGAGCGCGCAGTATAAAAATGCACTATGCCGAGCATTTGTTTCTTGGGGGATCGGCGGCCGAGTGGGCTAACGCGTCTCAGCTCGGAGCGTGGAGCAAAAGCTTGCGCTGCTGGGTAGTTGGGTAGCTGCTGGGTAGTGCATGTGTCATGCACAAGTAAAAACCTCGGCGAGCGTAACTATCCTGTCAGTGTCCCTTTAAGGTTCAGGCATAGAGCGTTTTCGCTGACCTAATTGCATTCGTCATTTTGTTTTTATAAGCTGTCTGGCACGCGCAGTGATGTGATTGCTGCGCCATTTGCGCCAAAGTGCTTACCCTGCTACATCCTGCTACATTTTTCCAAAGTGTGAGGAATTCGCGCCAACGTTGCGCCAAAAATTAATTTCACATAAATAATACTGAAAGTGTAATAGCTCAGGCCTTGTGCTCGGCCGGGCCATTGCGACATGCTTATGCGAGTTTTCAGAACTTTTGATTATCGTCTCGAATAACGTACTATTCGATTGCATTTCGTATCAACGACTGACAGCACTCGGATGTTTCGCAATAATTCTTATATTCGTCGTCTCTTCTGCTGGAAGGTTAGTTAATCTCGTTGAGTGCGCTTCTCAGTATGCACTGGTGTACAGCAGAGAAGCGAAAATCGCGGAGTAGGCATCGCGAATTTGCGTCTTGCTTCGCCGTAGCGCTCCCCTGTGATAAGGGGAAAGCACTCCTCCAGAGCGAGACGCGACATACACAATAGACTGCGATATCCTGGCGGTACCTTTTTCCAATTCGATATTTAGCAAAAATACTTCGGTATTGCATAAACATTTATATGCTCTTTTGTATGTTTATTTATTTATGCCAACTCATTTGTTTCTATCACTTTTATATGGATGTGAGCAATTTACCGTAAAGTTCACAAAGAACGCCCACCCAAAATGAAGAGATAAGTGGTGAAAAACATGGGATGTTCTATCTTTGGGAACGCCAAAGCAAAACTTATCAAAAATTAATGATAAACATCCTGGCACCGGCTGCAAACCACGTGACGCGGAAACTGATACAGCAGATCGCGAACACCGCGAATTCGACTTTCACGATGTGATAAACACGCGGGAATCCGCTGCGAACTCCTGTGTCACGGGAAAGGATACCGCAGGTTTCGGACGCAGCAGATTCGCGTTTCACGGTGCGACGGACCCGCGGAAACCCGCCGAGAACTCGCATCTCACGGGAACGAATACCGCAAATCGCGGACGCAGCAGATTCAAGTTTTATGGTGCAATGAACACGCGGGAACTCGCTATAAACTTGCCTGTCACGGGAACCGATATCGCGCGTGCTGATTACGGACAAAAACGCGGGAATCCGCTACAAACTCGTGTCTTACGTGAACAAATACTGCAGATCGCGAACGCAGCAGAACCGCGTTTTCACGATGCGATATGCACGCGGGACCAACTCGCGTGAAATCGAGGTCGCGCGCGCAGATCGTGGACAAAAGCGCGGGAATCTGCTACAAACTTTGTCATGGGAACGGATACCGCAAATTGCGGACGCAGCAGATTCGAATTTCACGGTGCAACATACACACGGGAACAACTCGCGTGTTACGGAAGCCGATATCGCGCGTGCCAGATCACGAACAAAAACGCGGGAACTCGCTATGAGCTCACTTGTCAGACGTACCGGTACAGCGTATTGTGCGGTTGATGCGATTCCTGTCGGACATCGCGTGACGTCCGACGGGAATCGGGGGGTGGGCGATGTTTCGGAATTTTTATGTTACAGATATTTAGCCAGAAAAACGGGATGGGCGATATTTCGGGGGCGGGCGTTCTCTCGGATAGAACTTAATTGGCAGGAGCAGTGGATGGAGGATTGGGAAGAACCTTAATGAGTTTGGCGGGATTGTTTTTAAGTTTCGTACACATGCCGTTTTTCTTATGAAGTTCTACACATAAAACGTAATTGACATTCATAATCAAATGACAACTGGTTTGGTTTTTATCTGAATTATAAATTCGTTTTATTATAACCTTTGAGAACTTAAAGAAAACAATAATTTATGTGCTCAATATTGTTTTATTTCAGTGGGATTCAGTACCTAAAATAACCATTCACAACAGTTTGTGCCATCCTTCATCACTCACCTTCTTTTCACCCTGTCTGGTGCTTCTCCGCGCACCTAAACGCTAGTTTTGTGTTCGGGGGACTCACTCCTGCTGTGCAATTGATGCAAACAAGGGTTTGCATGTAAGTGAAAAGGAAATGTAGACATTGCCTTTTAGTTGAACAGGCCGACACATTAATCTTAACATAATGTTTGCACCAGTCTGAATAAAAATGAATGCGCACTCATGCTACAAAAGTTATTTTTGCTGCTCCAAAATTGACTTATGGCTGCTTCAAGAGCTTCTCCAAAATGACTCGGACCAGTCTCATCACTGCAAGTGCTGAAAGCGAGTATTCCCAAGTTCGCAAGAACACCCCCAAATCAGGAGTGCACAAAAGCTTGCAAGTTTCATTACACCTTTCTTTTTTTGATAAATGAAACATTTTCTCACACACTCACTCCAACAGCAAAATGGCGGACTGGTGTCACGTGAAAACACCCTGTTCCCGCCGTCACAGCAATGGGTCAGAAGCTGCTACCCGAATGCATGTCGATGCATTGATTGCCACGAGCCCAAATCAAATGCCCACGCAGTGCTCCTATCCACAGTATGATCCACATTCAAATGTAGACACAGCAGGGATTGCAAAGCTTGGTGACGCAGTCCCGGGGATCGCATTGTTGATGTTATCCCCGCAACTTGGTCGAGTTTTGCGAAGGAGAGACTGGAAGAAAACGCCCGCTTTTTACCCTGAGAAATCTAACGCGATGTAGACGCTTCTTGGTCAGTTTTCGAGTATTCGTGGGTACCACTGGTGCCAGGAAAAACACTTTCACCCAATATCGTTGCAGGGCCCCTTTAAAGAAAATGTATGCTTTTATCTTTACACACCCACAAAACAAACTCTCTGTCACGTGCCGTGGTCACCAAAGTTATACGGAACATGCGAACTGCGAACTATCTCATGAAAGAGCTATCTTGTCACGCTTGATGAAGTTTTATTTCCTGCTCACGACGAGAGGCTGTTTGAATCTTGTCCTGAGCAGCCAAAAAAACTTGACCAAGTCTCCCAGGATAGTGCTCCCATGTAATAATGCACAGCTCCCATGTTCCATGCAAGTTTGGTGACCACTGTACATCTCAGTGAATTTTTAAAACGCATCGAAATTATTGTTTGATGGCCATACATATCGCCGTTTGGCAGTGACATTTTTTGTTGTGTCTATAAAAATAAGTATGTGTTACTTTTTTCTGTGTTTTTTTCTAATGTTTGTTTTTTAATGCATGTTTTCATTATTTATGGCATGATATTGGCATTTTTTTTTATTGGACAGCTGCTTAGTTGTATATTTATTTATTTCTGTTAAGGTGTCTGCTTTGTTTTTATCTTGTGATTTCCGCCCCTGTATAGACCTCACGGGCTGCCAGCATCAATAAACAAACAAATACAACATTATTTTAACTTTTTTTTTAAATTTTGGATTGAAGTTGGAAAATAATCTTTATGGTTTTGGTTCAAGGGGAAAAATGGGGCATCTGGAATGTACTTTGCTGAAAGCAGTGTAAAGTATATGAACACTTTTAATTTTCATGTTTTTAGGTAACGTTCCTTATCCCAAGCATTAAAAAATCAGCTGAATGACAAAAAAAAATTAGGTTTCTTAGAGTTTTTTTACACGCTTTAGCGCATGAAAACCTTCCTTTGTTCGTGACCGAGAAAACTTATGGACCGACACCTGGGTCAGCTGCCGCATTGTGATTGCTATGCCCTGAAGCGTGCAACCTGCGTAGTCCAAAACAGGCTCATTATTCTTATTCCACACAATTTATGAGCAGTTTTCACTGTTTTATGATTTAACCTTCTTGATCAAAATAAACAGCTCTTATGAACTGGCCTGAATCAGTATGAACCGCTTTTGTTTACTCCTGAGCTGAACTGGACCTGAACCTTTCTCCAATTTCACGGAAAGACATTCTGGTAGAATGTCTTTCGGTGACATTTAGGGCTGGGCATTCGATCGACTAACCTGCCTATCAATCAAGTAATGCTTTAATGGCCATTAATTTTTTAAACTGGTTTATCGGCTAAATTTTGAGAAACAAAAGAAAAGTAAAAATTCAATGCTTTTATCATGCAGACGTGGACCTGTATGAAGGCAAACTTTAGGAGAAATTTTGATCCAAAAGTAAACTGTAAGGGCAAGATTTGTAACTTCAAACAAGTGGAGAAGGTAGTACGTACGTGTCCCAGCCACTTCAACACTGTGCGAGTGTCCGTTCAGTGCAGCATTGTGGACTATTGTGGACAATCAAAGGAGTTTGCTATTGCCAGAGAATAACAACAAACCTCTTTGTCTCTGCGGCTGAAGTAATAATTTGTGAGTGGGTTGTCTTTTGACTGTTCTCAACTACACATCAAGGTTGATTTAAAATTCGAAATTGTACCGCACCATTTATTACATAATCAGCAAATGCAAAACATTTAATTTTGACTTTATATTAACTATTACGTATGGGAATGAACAAAACCGATTAATCAGTTAATTAATCGATTAGAGTGGGGCGACTAATTGGGTTAATATTTTTAGTCGACGCCCAGCCCTAGAAATTTCATTTAGAAAGTACCCCAAAAAGGGGAACGTAAAGAGAGCGTCATGCAAAAAAGTACAACGCAAAGGTGTAACATGCTAATTTTAGTGGACTTACTCCCTGCTGAATTTGAGCGGGAAGCATCTCCCCGATATATTTAACAGAGAACCCAAATAGAACCTTTTCGAAAGTTCATCAAGCAACATTGGCGGTCGCCATTGCTTGGACGCTAAGCGCGTGATTGGATCCGAGTCCCTTCCGAACGCTGATGCAGCCCTCTTGTCTAATACATGCTCAGTGTGGGTGATCAAGCAATGGCGGACAGGCAATGGCACGGACTTTTGAAAAGGATCTGTTGTCACGCTAAATCTAGCGAAATATTTTATGACATTTCAAGCTCAGAAAAGCTCTCACATGAAGATTCGCCTCAGCTCAAGACATGCTGCCCATTCCATATCTTCCAATTTTATCCGTACGATTGAGTTACATTTAAACTTGTATGTGGAATGTGACGTTTTTGTGCCTGGAATCTGTATTCCCTTTGTAAAAAATAATACACTGAGAGTTTGCTTATTTCGTACTTTCATTAAACACTTTGCAAAGTACTACATATACCTATAAGTACATTTTTGGTCTACTAATTTAAACAGTTGAACAGGAACATTCGACAGAAGCCCGTATGGTTGGGCGACGTCTAACCAACCTCTAGTTCGGGGTTGGTTGGATGGATGTCCTTTTTAATTATGTTAAAGAAACGTGTACTTTGAGTATAATTGCCTTGGTTGCCAGACTGGGTCAACGTGTGAACCACACCGCTGAAATAAGAAGGGCACTAAAACTATCTTTGAATATTTAAAGTTTTCTAAAGGTTTACTTTAAGTGTTGAAATAAGGGCAATAGTGCAGGCTAGCTGGTGAACTGGTCATACTTTTAAGACCCCAAAACAAAAACAAACAAAAAAAGTTGTGTTGTCCTTTTTTTTCTTCCATTGGTTTAGGGTTTTATGAGTGACCTTAAGTGTACTTTTTTGTTTCATAAACATTTAATAGTAGTATACTTTTAGTGTATACTAATGTATTTTTGGGACTATATTGTCTTCCGTGGGCTATAGTGTGTAGAGGTTGAAATTTATGCAATGCAAACTATCTAAAAGTGCAGACTACAATATACAATTTTTTTTTTCAATATAGTTTAAGAAGATGAGACATTATAAATTTTGTAAATGGCAGATTATGTTAATGATGATTTCTGTATGAAAAACGCTTCTTTGTACACTTACAAATTAAGCGGGCATCTTTCAAGGTATGTAGTGTGCAAGTATTTGTTTATGCACGGAATATGCACCAGATGTGGACTGGGCATCAGGTGTGGACTAAGCACCGAGTGCGGAGTAGGCGTCAGGCACAGACTTCGCAACGAGTGCAGACTATGGGCTTAGTGCAATCTAAGCACTAAGTGTGGGGTAGGCACTGGGTGTGGACTATATTTAAGGAAAATCGGCTGAAATTCGCCGCTGCAGACTATACACTGGGTGCAGACCATAGTCCAGAAAATATGGTACTTTTAGTGTACAGTTTTTGACCAAGGGTTGTCTCTCTGACCTTTTGCAGGAATCCGAGACGGTGGAACTGCCTCCGGATGCCCCAGCGCCGCGGCTGTGCCAGATGAAGAAGTGGGAGGACTTCGAAGGGTACGGCTTCAACCTGCATGCGGAGAAGGACAAGCTGGGCCAGTACGTGGGCAAGATCGATGAGGGCAGCCCCGCCGAGTATGCGGGGCTCCGCGAGGGGGACCGCATCGTAGAGGTCAACGGTGTCAACATCACCTCGGAGACGCACCGGCAGATCGTCGAACGCATCAAGAAGGTGGGTCGTCTCGACTTCATTCTCTCTTTCTTGCGTTCAGGAACAGCCGAAGCCTAAATGCTGGTACACACAACTTAATCAAACAATCAATCAATTACTCAATCATTCATGTGTTTTATTGTGCCCAAACAGCTGGTAGGGCTGAGGAGAGGGTGCACATGCATGAGTCAAAACAAAAAAGATAACTAGCGAGGAAACATGAGCAGTAAGCTTTTTTTGAACTTTTCAATATGGCTCAGCGTGACGCCGTGGAAACATTATAGCGGTGTCATGAAAGTGCTACCATAACACCTGGAATCACGGTCTTCAAACTACTTACTGGTTTGGAAACTTCGGTGGTTTCCGCCCTCGTAAATTTTGTCACCAGTAGGCGGCGCCAATCCATGTAACAGTAAAAAAAAAAAAAATTAATTATCTAAAAAGAAAAAAATTTAGGAAAATGTTGATGGCATTTTAGAGGAGATGTGGCAACCTTCATGTGGCGTTTTAATATTTTCGAAATAATATGGCCCCTAGGTCTCAAGTATGGAGGGATTTTCAATCTCCCGTCTTTTCAACGGGTCCGCAGGTTTTTTGTTTGTTTTTTAAAAGTACACGCATCCAGTGACTTTGTCAGTGGTGGCTTTTCGGAACCCACGTCCATTTGTTCGGTTCTCCGAGCACTCGGATTGATTGACTCCTAACGGCGGGAGCGTGCCTCTGGTTCTTTGATTTGTCCCTAGGGGAAACCTTTCCGTAGCATGTAGAAAAGATTCCACACCAGGTAATCTAAGGACCGTGCTGGAATACGTCTTCAAGTGGTGTGTTTACTGTCCATAGTATTTTGAGTAGTTCCCTCGACAAAGACCGGCACAACGCGAAATTAATGTTTTCTTTGTCTTTTATTTAAGCGCAATAATGCAAGGTTATGATTCGTTGTTAATGTGACTTCATAATGCCAATAAAAAAAAGACAGCCGCTTGGCCGGGCAAGAGAATGATAGAGAGAACTGTGACCAAACAGACGTGTCTAAGCGTCCCTGTTTCACCTTCTATGCGGCAGGCTCCGCACTGCCGCCCCCTCCTTCGTCTCGGCGAGCGTCGGTCTTTCCGTCGGTGCTATGGCACCCGTCTCTATCGGGTATGCAAGCCTTGTTTCAAGCACGTCTTCGTAGCTCGGCATGAGCTCGCCAGACGAGCCGTCACGTTAGCCACCGACCGTCGGTTCTTCATTTTGGGATGTCGCCGCCTCATCCGGCATCTCGAAATGCAACACTGTCCCATCCCTCCTGTTATGTATTACCCAAAGCCTTTATTCAGGCGGCTGACTGGGCCGTACAGAAAAGACGAGTTACGCAAGAGGCGCGTGGTTCATGGCGAGTTCCCCAAATGGCAAACAGCACGTTAAAACCGGCCTGGCTCGTCCTGGCTTGACTTCTCCTGACTCTTCTATGTTTCCAGACGCACACGTGCAACACCGCCCACACCTCGAAAACGGCTTTGAAGTGGCGACAAATGACGCCATGGGAGCTGGCATGTCACACTGTTGGGTGTCGCGACCCCGGCGGTTAGTCGTAGAAGTTCCGACAGAAAAATATGAGCGGACGTGAGTGTTGCTCTTGTCGTAGCATCCAAATTCTTGGCCGTAAAGGCTTCTGTGAACCGTCAGGCTGGAGAGTGACCTGCAGCAGGATATCTTGGTTTCATAGAATGATTTTGCATATCTGCACCTCGAGTAAGTTCAAGTATTGCTTTAATTTTTCTTAATTATTAGTATGCGCTTGTCACTTTGCCTCGTCTTGCCGCCTAAGCTCATTGATGTTACATTATTGTTTGTTTGTCAATGTTGTACAGTGTACTTCCTGTACCGTGATCACCCGGCCCTTGCCTCGGACGGCGTCTATGTGTTTGGCAATATTTCCAAATAAATAAAACACGGGCATCTTCCACATGTGCCTCTGCCGCTTCGCCATTGCCAGGATCGTGGCACTTTAATGACATCGTCAGGCGGAGATCGAGGGACCACATTTGAGGGTGCGGTAAACACACCACATGCTCCAGGAACCATAGCGTTACTGAAATGCCGTAGTGTCCGACGGCTTAAGAAATAGAAGGCATGGCTTACCATATTTGTGCCCCTCGCTTCGTGATTTACCGCCATCTCATTGGCCGTGCAGCGATAGTGAGATGCTCGGGACTGGCCACATTGTACGCTTCTCCGGTCGTGGACGTATCAGGATCTAAGAGTGGATGTATGAGAATCTAATAGGAATCTTTAAAAGAGAATTAAAAAAGCATCAAACTAAACAGAGGGGAAAGCAAAAACAAAGACACAAACCAAACAGCTGGTGGGATAAGGAGGTCAAAGCAGCCATATTTCGGCGCCAAGATGCGTCTAGGGAGCATAGGTAGGCAAAAAAAAGGGAAGCCTTGCCAGCTGAAGTAGCTTCAAAATGGGAGAACTTCCAAGAGCGGAAAATGGCCAAAATTGGAAGTGCAGGAGTGCAGTGGATGATGGAAGTAAATAAAAAAGATAGGAATGCGGCAAAAAGGTTTTGGAAGCACATTAAAGCGCAGGGGAGAAAGACAGAGGGTATCCAACACTTACTGACCACACTGGAGGGGAGAAGATTTGAGGGGGAAGAGGCACGTGAATATATTAGGCAAACAATCGAAGAGACTTTCTCCCAGCTTGAGCAGAGGGAGACAGTGAACAGCACGGTCAGCAGCAGTGTTGAGGAGGAACAGAATTGTGTAACAATGGAGACGGCTACAAAAGAATGGGACAAGGCAGAAAGTAAGGTTCCAGCAGGTACAGCGACAGGCCCAGACAACATACCCATGGAACTCATAAAGACACTAGGAAAAACAAGCAAATTGAAGTTACGGCATGTGATTAACCAGGTAATTATGGGAGGAGAGATTCCCAATGATTGGAAACTAGGTAAAATAGACTAATATATACTAAAGGCAAAGGAAACAAAGACAGCATTAAGTCATATCGCCCGATAACGGTAACTTAAGTTCTATACAGATTAGCTATGCAGATAGTAAAGCGTAGAATGGAGCAATGGACAGAAGATATGCAAATACTGGGCGAGCCCCAAAATGGATTCTGAAGAAAAGAAGACTGGAAAATAACTTATTCGTCACCACTCAATGTATAGAAATAGCAATGAAGAACCAAACTCCTTTATGGTTAGCTTATTTGGACATCAAGGGAGCGAACAATAATGTGAACCAGGAAAAACTCTGGGGTCAGCTGAAGGAGTATAATTTAGATACAAATTTGGTTAGGTTTCTTCAGCAGGTGTACACAGACAATAAGGTAGTGATAACATGGGAAGCAGAAACTACACAACCCGCAGCAATAAAAAGAGGACTCAGGCACGGCTGTCCACTGTCAACTCTGCTCTTCATGATATGTCTCAGTAAAATGGAAAAGGAATTAGAGCAGTGCAACTTAGGTTTGGTGCGAGTTATATGGAAGGAGGGAGAAATGTAGTACAGCTAATACCAGGACTGATGTATGCAGATGACATAGTACTCATGGGAGATAACCAGGATACATTACAGGAACTAGCTGGAATATGTGGAGAGGAACGGGACACCTTGGGCATGAGTTTTAGTAGTGACAAGTCTGGAGTAATGGTGTTTAACGATGAAAAGAGGGACCCCTGAGGATTCAAGACATGGTAATAGACCATGTAGGAAAATACAAATATCTGGGAGTCTGGCTCAATGAGGGAAGGAAATATCTAGAGGAACACGAGGAGAATATAATTAGAAAAAGGAAAAGAAATTCATCTATTATGAAGCTCAAGGCACTATGGAACTGTAACAGATATGTAGAGCCCTGCGCAGATAACAGTTTGAGTATCCGCATCCGATTTGCTTCCGCAGACTTTGTATCCGCATCCGAACCGCATCCGCGAACGTTTTACATTATTGTATCCGTATCCGATCCGCATCCGCATACTTTGTATCCGTATCCGAACCGCATCCGCAAAATGTGGAACCATGTCGATTTTCTTGCTAACCACCAGAGTTTACGATTACATTTAGACTAGCAAAATCAGCGGAAATCACGCCGACCGCGTTCTTGCCTGTTGCACGCGGAATCGGAAACTTTCCCCTGTGGCCCCTTAACTCTCCCCTGAAGTCTGAACGCCTAAGAAAAAAGGTCATAAAAAAATTAAAAAATAAAAAGTTCGGAAAGAGAGGAGGAGAAGCAGTGGTAGGAAGTTAAAATCCTTTCTGTGATGTTACCAAGCGTATGCGGCCGCCTCGAGTCTCACGGTGTTTCGTGTCAGCCAGCGGGCAGATGAGCCTCTAAGTCAGAGTCCAAGGCCTGATCGGATCGACTAACGTGTTGTTCAAGAAAGATCGCGGCGTGCAGGCGCCCAAATATATATATTGAAAGAAAACTTTTTTTTACTTTGCAAACCGTGGCGCCACAGGGTCGTGCATCGCTGTCGAAGCACTTCTTTTGTTTTTGGTATCATGACCACACCACTCTCTGCGGAGAGGGGGAGGTTTCTTCTACTTTCTTGTGACTTGTTCGTGTGAGGTTCTTTTTGCCCTAGAAAGTTTTCCGCTCTTTCCCTGCCAAAGAACTAGCTTTCTCGGGACAATTGATGCCCTGCATTCTTTACTTTTACTTTTTCTATAGATAGCATTTTTGACGAGATGAAATGCACTAACTGAAGCGATCTTCAGTAAGAATCAGATCTTTCTTAGGATCCCCATCGTTTCTTCGAAATGCGTTTTGTGGAAATACGTTTTGTGGACAACTTTTCACGGACATACATTTCATAGACACACGGTTCGTCGACGCTGTACACTTTGTGGGCACATGCCCCTGCGACGTTTTGTCGACAACTTATTTCTTTGCTAAGCCGCTAAAAGCTAGTACGCGATTCACTAAGGCGTGCTTAACCAAGCCATGTCCCCCTCCCCCCTGTAATCCAGGCGAGACGCAAAAAGTTTGTTACGAAAATAGTAGGGTTGTGTGCAACATAATGTCTCAGGTTTTTCTATGAAACGAACATGGGAAGCCTTTCGATCAAACGTCGCATGCCGATGAAACGATTTGTAGATGAAACGTCAGTCGACAGACTGACGTTTCATCCCACTTGGTTTTGATGTGCACGGGGCTTCGCCCTGCCGTCCCTGAAAGGGCAACGGATTTGGCCGGGGCCCTGGGTTTTACTGGCGACGATGGAACGACGGAAGAGAAAAGGATTACAGTCACAAAGAGACGATTAGAAGATTGGTGGAAATTATCTAGGGAAAATTAAATGATGGGCAACTAACTAGCACAGCTGGGGACAGGCGGGACAGAAGAAAATTGGGACTCCCTCCCACGGGGCTCCGGCCCAAAGTCTCAACCCTGTCCCCCAGTGGGTCCGGTGCAGGGGTAACGCCGACAAGGTTTGACCAGAGGAAAATTGGCGACTCTCTCGCCGGGGGGAAGAGGCAGGGGGTGATGTTTTTAGTTTGTTTTTGCCCGATCCCCCGAAGGTCATCCTGGTAATATCCTACACTGCCTGGTGATAGTTAGGGGGAGAAAATTGGTCTTAAAAGGGCGGGAGGAATCACGTTTTTGTCTTTTTAGACTTAGGCTAGGTGGCGCAAGCTACCGCCCGTTAAAAAGGGTATAGCCATTAACATTAGTGATGAGACGAATCACCGGAGATTCGGATTCGGACAGATTCGGAATTTTCCGAACTTCCCGTGACGAATATTCGGCAGATTCGGAGATTTCGTCAGATTCGTTGCTGGTTGCAGACGGCAGCGTTAACCTTGCTGGAAATCTCGCGAATGCAGTCAGTTGTGTGTTTTTTAGGTATTGTTACTGCATATAACCAGATTTCGTCTTGTTTTGTTTCAACGTATGGTATGTACTGTACTGTCATTCTAATCCCTGGCACGCGCCCAGGTCCAGCTGAGCTGAGCTGATCGGTGTGGTTGACGTAGGCCTAATGCACGGCCTCGGTTTCTGTGCGGTTTCGCCGTGATCGGTCGAATGTAGCGGAATGCTATGTATTATACATAATGTGGCGCAACGCACAATAAATATATTCAGGCAAGGAAATGATTCGTCTCCGTCTCTAGAGCTGCGTATGTCTGTACCTGTAAGGCGCGAGAGCGAGATGAATGTTGCTCGTCACAACTTCGACTCGGCACCGGTGGCGAAGAGAAACGTCACAGTGTCATTTCTCCGTTCTCGGCAGCAAGTGTTGTGCACGTAAACTTTATTTGATGAAAAAGAAACAACACGGGGGTGTCCAGCACAACTTTATTGTTCGGAAATATACACTAACTAAATCGGATATCATTAACCAGAAAGGTACAAATGCAGTACTGGAGACTGTAGTAGTACGGCGCAAGGAGTTTCAGTTGTTTCCCGTGCTCCGATAACAATACCTCAGTGGACACACGTTGAAGATAACCGAATCGAACATACTCACTTGTTTGGTGTGTACCATCATGACCGTAATTACGGGCACGAAATGTGTCTGTACAGAACAGCACGTACGATCTAACGTACGGCATCAATCTCTTGCGGTGATGAAAACATGCGCTTGTATTTCCACGTGCACCAAGCATGCCTATTTTGGTCGTAATCCGGAACCGAAACCAATTTTCCCGCAATGTCTGGCTACCGTTTTCGACAAACATCCAAAATAATATAAACACAGCGGAACATTTTATTTATTACTATGATATTATATTACAATGTTATTTTGTGCATTTTGTAGAATTTAGTGAATTTAATTTCACGAAAAGTTGAGACTCTCATCAAAGTGATTTGGCAACCATGGCAATGCTCCGAATCTTCAGATTCGGCTTCGAATCTCAATTCGAATAAAGATTCGTCCCATCACTAATTAACATCCATCCATCCATCCGTCTCTCGGCAGCATCATGGCAGCATTTATTGCACTTATTGCATTTTTTTCCCCCGTGTCTATTCGGGAGGGAGGCAAAGGCAAAAGGCCAGGGAGCCTGGCAAGGCCCCCGTACGTCTTCTTACAATAGAATTGAAATGTAAAAGCGGCGGCATATTGACGACGTTATGGCAACATTATGGCAACATTATGGTGGTGACACTGTAACGATGTTGTGGCAACGTAGCCTGGGCGGTTTCGTACGAATTTGGACGAGATTGTTGGGCAGGTTTCTACACTTGTCTCCAAAAATACTAGTGACTGTGCAGACCCCGATACGAACGTCTACGATGATTTTGAAAAATTCGAGTGTATTACTTGTGATTAGTTGCTAGCAGGGTGGATAATACAAATCAAGATGAATGAAATCGTGATTTTAACATCGTGATTTAAATCGGATCAGTTTTACCGCGATGATTTGAATCGAACCTTTCCCGCAGAAATAATTTCTAAATATTTTTTGTTTACCGTTTTTATTTCACTCGATGCTTTCTATGTGCATTGGTTTTGTATTCAAATTTAAAAAAAAAAACATATAATCGAGCGAGAAATATTTGTATTAGGCTAAACAGGAGCAAAAACAGTGCTTTTCTGAGCGAATTGGAACATTAAACTTGATTTCTACCCTTTCGTTCGTCAGTTTCGTAATGTTCTATTGCAATCGAGTCGGAATGCATAATAGAAAGCAAATAAAGTTTTTTAACTAACTAAAAAAAATCCCTATGATTCTGTTCTTGTTTGGTGGGATTACTTCAGTAAAGAGTTATTTTCAAGAATTATTTCTTCCGCATTGTTATCAGTCGTTGGACATATTGATCAATCAATCTGTCATGTTCAAAAATACATCTATAGATAAAGAATTACTATTTGATATCTATGGTGATTTAAATAAAATTGACAAATTAAAGAAGTGTGATTTATATAAAACAAATCTAATTTAATTAAAAAAAGAATTTTTTTTTTCTAGTCAAATTTTTATTTTGTTTCATATATATGCACTCCTCTTGAGGCCTGCCTGAGAGCCCAGTAAAACAATAAAACATGTAATTGAATTGATATGAATTCAATGAATGGAGCCACCTGCAGCAGTCATTTGGGACCTGGATGTTACTTTGACTCAAAGCTTAATTCATGCAATCCAGAGCATATTTGTTGCTGCCATGTTGGATCAGATGTTTCCATATATTTTATATAGTTGCATTATTCTCATGGAATGGCCTAACCAAGTCCACATATTTACCAGACTAAATTGAAAGATAATTTGTTTGTTTCTGTGTTCTTTCTATCCCCGCGACATCAAGCGTGCAGTAATGCAGATGTATATAATTACCATGCATTAGAGGCATTGCATCACTAGGTTCCTAGCAGATGTAATATCGTTTTCCACGTGTGTGCACAAGGATCTTAGTTTACCCCAGTTGTTATTGTCAGTCTGTATTTACAATTCTTTATCAAGTTACGCATTTTGCCCACTGCAATAAACACGTTAAACCTTGTTGCTCATGCGCAGCTAGGATAGAAGTTCTGCGGATAAGCTTGATATCGTCTATCATAATATTAACAGTCTTTTTTTTTTCAAGTGATGGGAATGGCAGTTGTTTATGATTGTTTTCCATTTGGTTGCATGCTACTTAAGTCATGCATACTTCCTTATTTTATTTTGTTCTTTTTGTATTGTGTATGCTTTGTTTTGCTGGGTCTTGATGTGCGTGTGGTCACAGGCACTCCATAAAGAATCCCATCCAGCCATTCTCAATCCAAATAAGGCAACACTATCCACCAGATAAAAAAGGGGTGGCTGACCAGTAGAAAGTTTGTGCGTGCATCTTTTGAAGTATATATAGGTGTACACTAAAATTGGCTCCACCTGGCGGAAGATATGTGAGGAATGGGCATCAGAAGGCATCTGGTTAGACACACGAATATGGTACAAGAAAAAAATTGGCTCATCATCTAATGAGATATGCAGTGAGAGCCAACGTCACTAGATCAGTACCAGTTGACAAGCTTCCTAAAATGCCCAGCACCTGTTCGTGGCACGTCCGCTCCGGGGCGGTCGCTACGCCATTGACCCAGCCTATATGGACAGAAGCGACGGAATTGATGTAACGTTGGATGCACATTGCCTGCCGTGGAAAATGTTTCTAATGCGGTTTTTATGGTGAACATAACTTGCGCGAAAGATTGCTCAAAAAGAGAGTCGTCCGAAAACGGTTCTTCTTAGTTGCCCGTGGGAAGCGGTGCCGGCGGCGGCGCTAGGATCGCTGTCCGCCCGTATCTGCTCATGTGCATGCAGGCAGCAGAAAAAGACAGTCTTCTAACGGTGCTAATCTGTAGAGCTTGTTTGGTACCATCAAGCTTGTAGTGCTGAGGAGTACTCTCACCACGCTGACACTGACACCTCGTACATTGCTTTTAATTTTATGTTTGTTTATACAATGGGAAGTTAGACAGCCCCAGTGTGCAGCTAATGTCGCTGCTGTTGATCAGAAATGTAGCCACACTGCTGGCTTGGGGTCTTTGACTATAAATGATGCAGTAGTGATTACACGACCGCACGCCGGTACGATGCCCATCCAGATCGAAATGGGCGGGGGTGGGGATTGAACAGGACCCCTGGGTTCTTGGGCACGAGCTTTTTGCTCTATGTGCTCATAGCTGCGCCACCGATCCCCTTCTTCATTTGATGGTCGTAACAAACAACGGCTATTTGGCTACGGTTTTTACTCCTGGCGGGTAGGAATTGTGACGCTAAATTAATCGTCGACCAACTCGGTATAAACTTGCGCTAAGAGGAGGCAGCGGCGTTCTATTTTTTTAAGTCTGGCAGTGCATATTTGTGAACAACAGCCTCAAACAGCTTTGGATAAACGCAGATGAGGGGCCGTCGTCTGTCTTAGTTTGTGGACAGGCACTATATTACGCCACATCCACATGTCTGGAGAACTATAGAGAACCTAGGTTTAAGGGAGGGAGCAACTGAAACCACGAAGAGCATTTGCGATTTAATGGCGGACGCCTCTTGTGTAGATTGGTCGCAGGTGCGCACGCGTTGCATTGTCGCGTGATGGGGAGAAAAGTGGGTGGAGAGGCGGAGATCCCTGCAGACGATCGACTCTTTCGTCGCCTCCTCGCAGGTCGTATTAAAAACGTGGCCCATAACCCAGGTGACCCCGATCGAGCAGTTGAAAACCTTTTGAAATCTGAGCGCACTATGAAAAACATCTGGACCAAGTAAGCTTAATGTAATAGTCCGTCTACAAAAGGGATGCAAACGGTTCATTGTGTACCTTCACAATGGGACTGGGAATGACATCGGTGCCAACAGCAGTTAAGTGACTCACCTCCTAACGGCGACAGCAACATCGGTGGAAATAACCACGAGCCCGGAAATTACGTCAACTACATTTTCTTGTTTTTTTTCTGCGGCCTATCTGACGTGGTGGGTCCCGTGAACCAACTTGGAAGCTCTGCGAGCACGTCAGAATAACGATAACGATTCAGAATGTTGTCGAATAGCTTAATGGTTCGTTAAGATAAAAGAGTATGCACCATGTTGTGTACTAATCTAAAAGTGTACTTGCTCTATTTTATAATTTGCATCTATATATCTGTGCATAAGCTGATGTGCATCTATGATTGAAAACATGGTTTCCTGGCTCTTGAACCTGCATGCCCATAACGTAGGCCAACTGGCCAGCTGTTCTTCTCCAATAGTACCTACTGCTATTATCGCTTTTTATGACTCATTAAATGTCTCACGAAATTCGAAAGGCTGTGTCACTTAATAGGTTTTCTCATCAATATACAGTCACGCATTAAGGTAGCACAGTTCTGGAAGGCAGTAATTGTTGTAGGGTTGTAAGCAAAGAGGGCATAATTTTAATCAATCACTCACAGAATCTATAAATCAGTTTTTGTTGACAAAAAAACATGCCCAAATTAATGAAAAAGCAGATGAGCCCACACCCATTTGGCTAGGGCTCACCTGATTCTGTCAGGTAGGAGCCAACAATTTTAAGCAAAATAGAGAAAAAATTTTGTGCAGTTCTTTTTATTTCTTTATATATCTTGACATGGTCTAGATTGCTGGGAGCAAAGGGCTGTGGGCAAGAGATAGAGACACTTGTGCAGACCACGTTTATGCAGTTCCAAATTGCACCTGAAGCAATTGAGGCAGTCTCTAGTTGCAAAGTTGTAGAAGCTTGGTTGAGTCTACTAATTACTTAGCCTGACTGGCTGCTTGCAGGCCTCTAAAAATTCCGTTTCATTTCGTCTTATACCGGCTAGTGTCTCTGTCAAAACAGTTAACCGATAGAACTTGTAGCCACGGTGGGGGGATATTTCAGGATTGGGTTTCTAAAATATATGTATTATTCTGCAAATCAAGGTACAAATAAATTGAACATCAATTTTTATGTAGCCATTTATAATCTGTGCTGCATAGGTGATATAAAAGCCAGAGAAAATTTTCTATTATAAATTGAGTGGCAGAAAAGTCTTCTTTGTAGCTGTTTCAGCCGGAGAGCTGTTGGTTCTCCAAACACAAAACTGCTCTTGTTGCTGCGCCAAACTGTGGTGTCAGGGAGAAACTGGGTTTATTCTGAATGCTCTTATACGACTCTGTACCTGACAGGTAAAATGGGATTTATCTAGAAAGGTGCTAAGTAGATTCAGGTGTCAAATAATCCTAAGAAGTAGCGAAATACTGTTAATAGCTGATTTATTGTGATGCTGTCCACAAGAGCAGTGATTTGTGAGAAAAGAAGAAAAAAAACTAAAGATACTAAGAAATGTGGTGTGCAGATTGTAGCAAATCATCACAAATACATTACAATACTTCCAAGTTTCATAAAATGGAAGGGTAATTGTAACAAAAGAAAAAGTGGCAAAACTGAAATGTTTATACGGAGCTCTTAAGAGCCACCCAACTGCGTACCTTGCTACACTTTATATAGAGAGAGATGAACATTTTCTGTCCCCTCTGCCAGGTCCCCAACGAGACAAACCTGCTGGTGGTGAGCCTGGAGGCGGAGAAGTGGTACCGGGACCACAAGATAGCGGTGACGGGCAGCCAGGCCAACGTTGTGCAGCTCAGGAACCCTGCCCTCAACCCGGCCACGGCGGGAGACCGGGAGGCCGAGGAGAGGCACGCCGAGGAGGACGCAGTCCTCGCAGACGCCCCGACCCCGGTCTTGGTGAGTTGACCGCGCTCTCAGCTTGCACAAGAGAGCATCGTGCTATCAACATTGTGCTTGAAACGTGTCTCCAACTATGTGTTTATGATTATTTTTTTAAATTTGTTTATGCTGTTAGAATTTTATATATACGAAGTTAAAAAATTGAAATTATTTGCGGGCTCTAATTTTCGCGAGCCGAAATCACCTCACTGTAGCTTCCAATGTGTTGAAATTTTTGCCCGAATTGTTTGCGGAATCTATTTTTCGCGAAATGCAGACGATAGGCGAAATACGCAAAAATTAGGTCCTCGCGAAAATTAAGTCGTTTACAGTACATGCCAAGGCAGATTACTGTCCTTCCCACCAATGCATCGAAAGTGGTCTCGTAGTGGCAATGAGCGACGTCACAGGAGCTCGCGTGTTATGCCGTCGGCTTTGCAATCCTGGCGGTTGGTCGTAGAAATACCGGCGAAACGAAAAGGGGCGAACGGGGGCGAGGGTCGCCATCGTCGCAGTATCGCGTCTCGTGTCGGACCACTTTTGAACATATCAGTCGCAGTCGCGTCCCGGGAGCCATAGTATCGCAAACCATAGGAGCGTGACCAGCACATTAGGGTGAATCCAGTTGTGGAACTCCGCTCTGGAAAGAGGCACCTGCATGTGTCTATCGCCTGCGAGGTAGCGTGCACTCCGCATTAGGAGACATTATCATCATTGTTGGCTAGCCTTCTTCGTGCTTTCTGGTGGCAAACTATTTATAGAATGTTTGAGGCTGTTAGTAACAGGACAAACTATAACTATATAGTTTGTTCTGTTAATAACATGTTTCCTCTGTGTTTTTGTGGTTATCGAAACACATTGAGAATCCTCGCCTGCTAAAGTTGCAAAGTGTGCCCATGCAACGCATTTACAGTAATTCACTCAGATCCACCGAGTCGCTGACAAAGAGAACACTTTCCGTTGTACCATATCTCTGGGAAGTTCCCCAACTGAAGTGATCTAGCAACGTTGGGCACGACCGTGCCACCGTGCTTATTTTGTGCACCTGCCATACTTTAAAGACGCTATGGTCTGCACCTGTGCTGGTTTAGGTTTCAGTCTCAGACGTTCCTGACGAGTTCAGAGGTAATGTGAGAAAGTGGGCCAGTCTGTTCGTCTTAAAGTTTGCAGAAAAGTGCAGAAAAAACATGGCTGTCTAGAGACAGGCTACAAGACACATAATGTATCTAGAAGTACCCACTAATCATTGTTATATCAGCTAATAGCATCTGTATTGTTATCAGAAAAGAGCATGAGTATACAAAAAGGGTTTGCTCCGACATAACAATGGCTTGGCATTTCTAAATGGCTTATATAAAGTTCTGTTTTTTTGTTTTTCTCTTTTGGGTATTTGGCATTGTTTTTTTTATGACAGATTCCGTGACCATTTTGTTAAGAGCAAGTTCTTCTATACATTTTTTGGGGGACTTTCTTTTAAGACCAAGATGTATGCAAGATCTAACTGCCGCTAGGCAGAGGGTTTCTTACTTTCTGCCTAACTGCAAGGGTGGCAAAAGAAGTATGGAGGTGAATAAAAGCAGAGGATCCTCCCAATGCCTCCTAGGTGGCAGGGCCGTAGCGCTGGTTCTTTTACGTCACCTACCGGAGGTCAACACAGCGAGGCATGAACTGGACGTAGATGCTGCGTCAAGGTTCAGCCGGGACTCGTGTCCTCGCCGAGTCAACACCAGTCTCGGCCGAACACTGACACAGGACTCGTGTCTAATTGGCCTCTTGCAGGTGACGTAGAGGATCCAGTACTACTGCTTTGTCATCTATACTTCGTTTCATCTTAAAGGGGCACTGAAGTGATTTTTGGGATTCTCATTTTATGGTCATAACTCATTGTATGAACTCTAAGCATCCTAAAAAACCGAAATTACATTCATGCGTGGCCGATTTGCATACTAAAAAAGTGATCAAACTTCCCGACACTTATCGTTGGTGTAGAACGACAGATGATCCTGCTTAACCTTGCTGAATATAATCGAACGACAGATGGCATGTGTCAGCCACTTACGAGCGATGGGTTCCTGCATGGGTGAGTGGCTGACCAGTCCCACCGTCCTCGTGGGAACCCATCGCTCTCAAGTGGCTGACAAGCGCCGTCCGTCGTTCAACCATATTCAGCAAGATGTGGTAGTGCCATATGTCGTTCTGCGCCAGCGGTGAGTGTCGGGATCTTTGATCACTTTTTTAATACGTAAATCGACTGCGCATAAATGTAATTTCGTCACACTTGATCGTCACACTTGATCAGATCAGTTGGTGGTGATCACATGCATAGAAACACAAGTGTTGTGACCTAGCGTTTTTTAAGAAGCTTGATTAGCCCCATTGACTTGTAGCATTGTTAGCACGCGGGCTTAAGATGAAACAGAGTATGGGAAGAGGTGGTAAAGTGCTCGGGGAGGAAAAGTGAATCAAATTTGGGTGACACAGGCGAGTTGGTTCATTCTTACAAATCGGTGATACAGCGTGCAATACACAGGGACAGAGATAAGCAGTAGACATGCGCTCCTCCTGTCTACTGCTTCTCTCTGTCCTCCATTATTGTACGCTTTATCGCTAATTTGTGAGGAAAGGTGACGGAAAAATGAAAACCCTCGAGTGCACGAAACGTCCGGTGTCGTTCGACCTCACAGTATCAATCTGTTGTCGACTCTTTTAAAGAGCGTCTTCGCCTCTTTCGGTGTTGTTGCAGAGGAGGCAGAGCCTGTCGGAAGAGGACAACGAGAAAGTGACGCAGCACACGACCACCCTGTCCAGCTTCGTCGTGCAGCGGAAAGATGAACCGGACGGCGTGGAGGATAGGGCCCCCGCCCTGCCATCTTCTCCGGTGAGTTGCGGCTGGAATAAGCGGTTGAACTATCCTATTTTTCGGTCTATAAGTCGCACTACCCTATAAACGGCCATTTTCACGAGAAAGATGGTATATAAGTTGCACCTTCGTATGCCTAAGCTGTATACACACTGCACGTATGTGTATTAGATTGCAATATTCTCATCGAATAAGAAACGTAACCCCGTGGCAAATTTTCACGGTTAAAGACCATAGTCATAGAAAGAAATGTGTGCAAGTCGCACCATTACATAAAATGCCCCGACGAAACTTTGAGAAAAACACAGCGACTTATACACCGGAAAGTATGGTACCTTTTGTGCATCCATTTGGTTGCATCAAGGGCCAGTTTACTTAGTTGATTCAACATAGGTAAGTGTCAAAATTTTTTCGTGACAGGAGTACTGAACCAGTTTGGTTTTTGAATTGTGAAATGCATTCTTACTGTAAGCTGCCTCGGCATTCGGCATCGAAAAGGCATTTCGGATTTGGCTGCTTTGTCAGAGTTGCCTAGCAGGCGAGTTGATTTGGCCTCTCGGTCCAGCTCGATCGTGGCGCCTTGGCATGATGTCCTTCAGAAAAAAGTATTGACAACAAAAGGAGGACGGGGCGTGTTGCACGTCAACACACCTCTCGCTCCAGCCGTGTCCATCGCAGCTCCCAGAATACTTCACCAACGTCTTTAACGAAAGCAATTAATTTTTCCGGCCTAGCTCGGCGTTCGAGAAAATGCTGCAAACTTTCTCTCGTCTCTTTCCAATTTGATGTCTGCGGAGGACTTGGTGGCGCTACGTCCGTAATAATTGTCCAAACAAAGTACAAACATGATTAATGCTGGTAGAAAGAGCTCCAGCAAAAGTTTCGTAGTTATTGATCTGCCTCAAAATTATTTCAACACGTTAAAAGACACTTTCGAACCATTAACTCAAATCATCAGTCGTAATAGTTTTTTTTTCGCTAAGTTATTGCGGTCTCGAATTTGGTCCGAGAGGTTCTTGTGGCAACACTCAGTTGCGACACCAGATATGTGTCGCATCGTAATGCCCCCATAGCATCCGGCATTAGGGGGCATTACAGCTTGTTCTCGGTGGGTTACAAGAAGTCAGATAGTGCGAAATGAATGCTGGTTAAACTTGCGCCAGCAAAACTGAAAAAAAAAAAAAAAATTAATTAAAAAGAAAGGATGTACGCCAAATATTGTTTTTAGGCAGCCTGCACGACTTGCCAGTTATGCAACATGCAACTTCATCCCACTGGAGAGCACGGGAAAATTTGAATGTTGGTTTTGCCATAACCTTTATTTGCCATTTCGTCAATGGCTATTTGAATTTGGAGATTATAGATGGCACATCGGAAAGAGTATAAAGGATGTGAATTCCGAAAATGTGTTTGATTTGGGTAGCTCAAAAAACTGCCAGAGCTGTTTCTCCTTTAACTGCCTCTAAAAAACTGCCTTACAGGAATCTTTCTACTTGCATTGACCTTCCTGGTAGCGTCAGCAGCAGCTCACATTTTCACTGAGAGGCCTAGTATTTTTGGGAATACTTTTTTATTTGTTGTTAGTATATGTATAGATCTGTGGCCACAGTGTTCCTTAATCTGTGAAATTAACCAGAACAGGGCACCTGAACACAGGCAGGTCAAACTTCCATCGAATCTGCATTTATGTGAGGGATTTTTACCTCGCAAAATTCGAGGCATAGTTCTTCTGTAAAAGATGAGACCAACAAACCTGCCAAAGTCAACGACAGACGTGTTTGCAGAAGACAGAGTTAGCGATGGATTTAACTTGTGGCGCCATCTCCCGATAGGCACAGTGACCGGATGATACACTTTCGTTGTCTGCTAGCTGCGCCGATCGGGGGAGATGGCGCCACAAGTTTCGTTCATCTCTAACTCGGTCGTCTGCAAACACGTTCGCCGTTGACTTTGGTAGACGACGGACATGAAACCAGCAAACTTGGTTGATGCGGCCATGTTTGTTGGTCTCATTCTTTACTGAAAAATAACTTTACCTTGGGAGTTCCCAAGGTAAAATCCACCGCCTAAATGCACATTTGGTGAAAGTTTGAGCTTTGTATGTGCAGGTACCAATCTTTCCGGTTCGTATTATGTTGTAAGAAACACTGTGACCACCTCAAATTTTTGTTCCCCTCCAACGCCGCAAAATTCTTCAATTCCGGCGGTATCGCTTGCCTCTCAGCCGCCGGACGACACGGAACCCGAGGTACCGGAGACCAGAGAGGAGACTCCCACGCCAAAGGAGACCCTACCAGAGGCAGTCAAGACAGAGGTCATCAAGACCGAGGTGGTCAAGACCGAGGTGGTCAAACCGGATGAGCCGAAGCCTAAGCCGGAGCCACCGAAACTTCCACAGGCCAAGCCGGTGGAGCCTCCTCGTGTCCCCACCGAAGCCAACGGCGGCGCTTCCACGATCGCCACGACGACGACGACTTCTGAGGCGAAGGGAGCGAGCAACGGGTCGCTCAACCTTAACATGAGCGCTTCGGAAATGCGGCAGCTGTTGGCACAGCGTAAGAAGCACGACCCCAAGAAGGTCCAGATGGACCTAAAGAAAAAGTATGAGCTCATCGAACAGATGTAGATGCGACCCCCATCCTCTTTCTTTGTTTCTTCGGTGCTTTTACCGTCGTCGCCTCTGTTTTTCGTCGGGAGGAGGTGACGGTGTACCGTCTGCAAGTTTTTGCGAAAGTGTCGACGGCGCTGCGGATGGTCTGCATGGGACGACCGAGAGGCCTTTGAAGGCTCGTCTCGAAACATGTACGCGACTATAAAAATGCTGTCCTGGACGGTAGTACACTAGGCCGAGGTTTTTTTTATGGTAATGTCAGTTTACAGAAACACACTTTCTTCCAGTATGGTATATCAAAATTCTTGGTATACAGCGTCAGCAGTCCAGACGCCGTCGTAGCAAAAAAAAAAAAAAAAACTGCTTTACTGTTAAGAGTAAAGGAACATTGCGGTAAGCTCGCAGTCGTGGTATTGCCGACTTAAATACACCTTTTGGCCGGTAAATCCAGTGTACCTCTACAAGCTGGTCCTTTTAAGTTTTAGAAAGCTTTTCCCAAGACGCCGAAAACGGGGAGCCATTTGGGTGCGACCTATTGTCCCCGGTTATCACGCACGAAAAGTCGAGGTCGATCATCCCTTTTACGCTCTTCTAGCGATCCCTTTTCTATTCCGGTAGGTGACCGATTCCAGTCAGCCGGTCCTTTGTGACAACTATCAACAGCGCTATCGACGGTTTTGCACCGGCACTAGCAACCACACTTTGCTGCAGCTTTTAGTCCGAGCTATGGCGGACCTAGGTGCCTGCAACTGTTTTTTGGCTGGTTCAAGACGGCTATGAGCAACGGTTGTTATTTACAGAGGCTCGCGGACGCGGCGGCTGCAGTTTCTCTTCTACCGTTTAGGGAAGAAGCCAACTCGCTACGTCCGCTCGAAAGAATTGCGCGTGTGAGAATTTGGTGTTGAGAACCGTGGCGTGTAGCTTTTAAGTGCCACGGAGTGCAATTGCCACCGTTAACTTTGTTCCATTTTGCTCGTCGTGCGCGGAGAGACGGAGGTAGCGAGAAACCGAACGGAGCTATTTTTGTCGGCCGCTCGGATCACTTCCACACATCCGCCGGACGTCGAACAAATTTACGAGTGTGCGCAACGCATTGTGCTTCCACATTCCACTTCGTCGAGCCTAGCGCGCTTCTCTCTTGTTACGGAACAAACGACGTTTGCCGGTTTGTTTTCTCGTTTCTTTCGTTGGGGCTAACCATAATCACATAATCGCCGTAGGTTTTCATGTTGCCATTTTTTTTTTCCTTCTCGAAGAGGCTATGCAAAGGTTGTGGAGAACGTCGGTTAAATCGCGACAATTGCCCAATTCTTTTGTTTCTTTCCGTTTTCGTTTCGAGCCTCGTCCTCTCGGATTTTTATCCCTTTACAACGCCGACTGTGCAATACATTCCTGTTCCGTACTTACTGAATTTCGTGCACGGGCAGTTGCTTTTCGTTTCGGACGGAATGGCCCATTTAATGGTCTCTTTCCACCTTTCTACGGTCTGTTACCAAGTAGGGAGTTTTTTTTCATTCTCTTTGTATTTTCATCTAATCTCGATATCAAAACCTCCACACCATGTGGACTTTGCGATGTCTCAAAATGCCATGCAGAGAGAAGTCCTACTGTTTTGCCGACTACGCGTTTCTCCCCGGAGCGCTATGTAGGGCGATTGTCGGGGGCGTCGAATAAAGGCTGGTTCGTGCACTTGCGACTGCTTACAACCGAGTTTGTTAAAACCTCTTGTGATCTCTCATGACGAGAGAATGTGCAATGGGACACTTGCGAGTCTTTTTTTCGCGCATCATGCTGTCTTTATTGGCTCGAAAAACTTTTGACAATGCTACGAACGACCATTTCTCAGAGATAGTATGTACATTTGACCTCGCAAAAACTGAAAAACCTTCGCTCTAGTAAGACATAGTAGTTCCAGGGCCACCTCGTAGGTGGCGCCATGTGCCAGTGTCTCGTCGTGAGAGATTGCGAGAACTCTGTCGTAGGGAGATGCGAGTGTGCAGACCGGCCTAAAGTCTCGCGCAACTTCTCTGTCGACTCGAAGGTTGTTTGTGCGGAGGTTCGGTGCCTTATACCCCAGTTCCAGTGTTTACAGACGAAGCATATTTTTCCATCATTCTACGCAACTATGAGAAGAAAAGCAAAAAAAAGGATATATATACACTTCGTTGCGGGAGCTGTGTTTAAAGCTCCATATTTTTGTAGCCATGTTTGGAAAGTGTTTTTGCGACCTTTTGGAGTCATAGTAAAGCTGTAAAAAATATGGCGATGGTGTGTGCTCTCTTTTTTTCTAAAGAATGCTTCCCGCTGCAATGTCTGCCTCGGCCAGGGCTGCCAACCTCGGGAATTTCTTTGCGAATGAGGAAATTGCTCTATTGATCCTTAACATTGCGTAGGTCGGTGTACTTGTCCTCAGTACCCAATGAATTTTTGTTTCAAAGTACCGGGCGAGCTGCGTAGTATGCAATATTACGCACTTGGGATGGAGAAAAACTAATCTCACGTCCTATGATGCCGCAATAAATTTCTGCAATCATAGTCGGCTAAATACGAACTGGGCTCATTCACCCAGAGTTGTCAGACTTGCCCCGGGTTCATTGGAACCTAAAGCCGCAGTCACACTGCCCATACGCCATAAAAAAGAAACGCCGTTCACTGCGGACATGACGTCCAAATTATCTGCGGAGATGCCTGGAGCTTGTTTGAAGCAGCCTTGCTCCGTACACATGTATGCTTTGAACGTGTCTATGCAGGGTTTGTGTCCGACCAATGTGACAAGGCAAAAGAAGGAACAAGCCTCGGACAGTGTCAGTCTTTTCTAAGGCGTGCGAGCAGTGTGATTGGTGGCTTTACAAGCAAGCAAGTCTCTCGGTCATAAGGTGACCCACCTCGACGAAAAAGAACTGTCGAGCGTCTCTGCACATGCGAGGCTGTCTTTGCCTGCCATTCGCGACTGGAAGCATCTTTGTAGCCCTGCGGGAATGTTTCCATGGCACTAAACAAGATTAGCGAAAGTGATCAACGGCTGAAACGGTCCAATAGAGACCTTTTGCCTAATCACCCCAGCATAGAAAAGAATGCCAAGAATGTGGGTACATGTGCTGCACCTGATGGCGTCTTCGGCTCTGGCTGTTCGAAAGCAAAAATCTAAAACAAATGGCACTTCTCACGCGCGTTCCACAGATGCTTTATTTTGGTCATTTACTTGGAATCTTTTCTATAGGGAAGGCGAGCACGTGCAGCGCATGTACTTATGTTCCCGACATTCTCTTTGATGCTTGGGTAGTTTAGCTAAAGGTCCACTGCCGCATGCGACGCTTCATTGTCACGGATACATTGGAAGCAAAAGTGGCCGGGCCGTTCAAACCTTTCAATCTCTGGGGTGCCTCGGCAGACCCACTAATGGGCTTTTGCAGAGACGGCTGTCGTCTGCAAAAGCTTCTTTTTTATTTATAGATCGATGCTGTCGTCTGTGGTCTTTGTCGATTCAGCGTCTTAAAACTCATCGGCGACGGTAAAACAATAGATAAAACAAGGTAGTACCACTCCTCTCGACGGGCAAGCGAAAAGAGACCCCATGTGGACAGTCGCGCGTGGCCTGGAAAAGCCCGAGGCAGCTAGAGCAGCAGTGTTTCGAAAGAGTGCTTTGGGGAGGGCTGCTGTCTGCTGACCTCCCCCATGTTACAGCTGCCTCGGTGGCTCGGATCCCCAGGTAGCGGGTTCGAATCCCGGCCCGTGTGCCCACAATCCAAAGGTTGCACGTCAAAAAGATCCCCAGGTGGTCGAAATGAATCTCCAGTCCCTCGCTGGAGTCATTATAGATGATGCCTTGTTGCTTTGGCTCAAAAAAGCTCAAGGTACACCTAAGCATTTCTTATGAGTTGTGAATAAGAAAGCATGCAAGCCGCTCGTCCGCTCCTTTTGTCGTCTGCAAGCGTACTAGCGCGCGCGCGCTTCAGGATCTCGGAGGCCATGGCGCAGCGGCCAATGGGAGCCCCGTCGATGCGTGCCAGCCAATAGAACCGACGGCACGCGGAAACTAGGAGCCATATTCGCGCTTCCAACTGATGACGTCAGCTCCCTCCATGAGACAGTTAATGCTTTCACATTAAAATCAATTATTTTTCCCCCGTGCTACAAAGGTGGAGCCAGTCAAGCAATCTTGTTCCCGCTCTTGGCGAGACTAGCGCCACGTGTCCCCCTTTCGTTGTTCTGGCAGTCGCTCACATTGCTAATCTTTTATAGTGCCGCCTGTACACTTTTGTGCGAGTGCACACCTGAAAGCACTGTGCCATCGAACCTAGAGATGGACAGCAAGCGATCTACAAGTCGCTCTGCTCTAAATACGGCATAAAGTTAATATACGTAATAACCTAGAGGGAAAGGTCTCACGCATTCTGGCCGCTTCAGAACAGCAGGGCACGGATGCAGACTTCAACTGATCTCGACAGGCCCATATCACTGGCGATGCCTTAAAAAAAGATGCAGCGAAACATCACCAGTAAGGTCTGTGCCTAGTTCTTTTCTAGCTTACATTGCAGGAAAACACTGGCATTGTGTATTGTTAAAAGATAGACAAAGTTGACGAGCGCTCGAATGACTTCAACTGATCGCGGCAAAACGAACATGCCTGACCTATTGTCTGCTTTTGTTTACTGCTCCTCTGTCGCTGTCGCTCTCTCTCTTTCTCTCGGGACCAACGATATCAGCGCTCAAGATTTGCCGCGCTCTGTTCCCGTCTGTACCCTCCCTCAAATTCGGTAGTGATCAAGTCAACCAAAATGCGTCTTTTCTCACAAAAAAAAAAAAAAAAAAATTCCTGGTTCCTCATTGCAAAACTTGCAAAATGAATGGTGGTGGCAGTCGAGTCTTTGCACACACTGCTGCATTCAGGCTATATTTGTGTAGTCCCCGATAAAATGAGCAGGGAAATGCACAAAGCATTTTCCGGTAAAACCTAGTCGAGAAATTTGACCAGCTAAATACCGCAAATGACTATATTTTCGCGAGCTCAAGCAGATTTCATGAAGCGTAGCTTTCTATAATGTTTTTGGTTTTTTTCGCGATTTGAAGCGATATGCCATGTATTCATTATCATACATTTCCTACGCAATATTTCGAAGTCGCGAAATTTGAGAAAATTAGGTCTTCAAAAAAATTGAGTTGTTTATGCAAGCGTTGCGTTCTCAAACTTTTCGGTCAAGAGGATGCCCCATGTCTCGATCGACGGCCGACGGACCCTTTCAATCTCAACACCGATACAATAAAGCGGTGCAGAGAAGGCTACGGGAACTCTAAACAATAGTTCACATACTATTGAATGGTTGTCTCTATAATAGTGCTTAGACAGGGAAACCGTTTTACATGGTGGCGAAGACTATTAAGAAACTTATGGAGCCCGGGAAACACCAGTGTTCCTAGAAACAGAGTTTGAGAACCCTGGGAAAATTTTCTCGCTACATTTAGCGGGGATAACTTCACTGCTAAATTCACGGCAAAAACTTTTTGAGCTAAATTGATCACATGTGGGACCAAGCTCCACCCCAGCAGACTGCCATCTCTCCGGTGGGTAAAACAAACGTCTCAGAGTCAAGTGCTTTGTTTATCGTAGCGTGGCTGGTATAGTTAGTCGACGAAAACAACATGCTCTTTGCCCTCTCCCCTTTATGAAGGCGGAGTTCTCGTTTGTAAACCTTCTACATATTAATATAAGCAGCATACAAAAAAATTGGGATCAACTACTAATTTACCTGGTTGATCAAGTGGACTGTCTTGATGTTTTAATTTTAACGGAAATAAATGTTGGTGCAACTACCTGCTCGTTCTTCACTCTAGAAGGTTTCCGTTCATATTCTTTGTGCAGAGTAGGACAACGCAGTAAAGGAATACTTACGTATATAAAGACTGACTGGCTGTCCGAGCAAGTGCAGTCATGCTGAAGTGCTCGTTATCACCATCTCCAACAAAATTACTTCCTTTGTTATATCCTTGGTTTACAGGCTATCTGCTCTAACCTTTATTAAGGCAAAAGCCTTGTACATCTCATCGTTAAGTCGACCTTCGAAGTCCTTGAGCGAAAACGCGTCGACACGAAAGCTATCGGAACTTGACGGCGACACGAAAGGTATGAAAACCCACGGTTCACCACTGGACCACGAGATGGCGTTACTTGTGCCAGAAGCGGCGGAGGCGCTATTCTTTCAAAAAAACTTTTCGCTCTTGTGCCTCGACTGGCGTCGAACCAGCGGCCTCTCGTTCAGTAGTCCGACGCGGTACCCCTCCGCGGATACCGGCACATCCGTAAATCATGTATCCGTCTTTAATGCATCGGCGCTTGGGCTTTCGCCTTCAGGTCGTCTTAGGGATAACATAAGAGACCCTGCTTTTTTTATGATGAAATGTTTTGGCTACTAAACACATTTAACACCAACAGTCAGCTTATAATTGCGGGTGATTTCAACATCGATGTGATGAACGTAACCAAATATGGGGTTGTGAACTACCTTAATTTGTTATCGGGAATAGGTCTCGAAATTATAATTTCAAAACTAAACAAGGGAAGAGTGACTAGGAAACCAAATTACTAGTACAGTCGCCGCGGAAGTTAATAGCTCCACGCAAGCGCGCATTTTTTTCCGAGGGGCGCTTGACTGGTGGCTTGCGATAGAACTAGAGATGACGTTAGGGCGAGTCCATGCGGAGGGGACGGGGGAAGCCGTCTCAATTCAAAGGAACCGTTGTTATCATCACCTGCGGGTGAGCGTAGTTCGAATGAAAAGGGGAGATGATTCTGCAGAAGTCAAGATCTTCGAGCAAGAAATGAGATGGCTGCTTGGAAAGAGAGAAGGAAACAGGTCGGCATTTTCTAACTTCTGCAGAATCATCTCCCCTTTTCATTCGAACTACGCTAACCCGCAGGCAGGTGATAACAGCGGTTCCCTTGAATTGAGCGGCTTCCCCCGTCCACTCCGCATGGACTCGCCCTAACGTCATCTCTAGTTTTATCGCAAGCCACCAGTCAAGCGCCCTCAAAAATAAACGCGCGCTCGCATGGAGCTATTAACTCCCGCAACGACTGTACATGCATCGATCACATTGTTGTGAGATTGAACGAGCGAAAAACGGTGTCGGGGGTTATTAAGCAAAAAGTGGCAGAATATTATTTTATATTCCCTTTTTGTGTTTAGGGGCTCCTGAAAAGAAGAACCAGAAAGTCATTAGAAATTGGTCTTGGACAATAAAAAAGTTGATAAATTAATTGATGAATATGACTGGAGCACTCTAGTCTCTCATTCGATCATATCACGGCTTACCAAAGGACGACTGAGAAAATTAGGTAGAATTGAAGGAAAAGTGAGAATGTATGGGTAATCATAGAAATTATGAAGCTCTGCCATGCATAAGATAAACTCCAGCAAAGATGTAAAGCTAATGCAGGGGATAAAGTCCTGAAAAATAAATTTAGAAGCCTCCGTAACAAAGTAACAGCCACAATAAGATTGGCAAAGAAAAGGCATTATGTTGCACGTTTACAGCATCGTCAAAGAAACCCCAAAAAGACTTGGGATGTTGTACAGAAACTCATTGGTGGCAAATACAAGGAAAACCTTAATTACACAATACAAAAAGTGTTTCGAGATTCTGATGGAGAGCAGATATGTAATGTGTTCAATAATATGTTTTGTACGAGGTGTTGCGGAACTTCAGACCCTGGGGCGCAGGTATAGTGGGGCTTCAGTCAGCCATACAATAAGATGCTGCAACTCGGCTTACTTACCACAAAGGACAGAAGACGATTTAAAAATTTCAGCCTTTCCACTCTGGTGAAGAAGGAAGACCAGCGAAGCTACATGTACTATGGTCAGACGACCTCAAGGACGACGTTTTGGACGACCTCAAGGACGACGCCTAAGGACGACATTTAGGACGACCTCAAGGAGGACCTCAATGACGATGTCTAGGATGACTTCTAAGACGACCTTGAGGACGACGCCTAGAGGACGACCTCAGGGACGACATCTAGACGACCTCAAGGACGACGCCTAGGACGACCTCAAGGACGATTTCGAAGACAACGTCTAGGACGACCTCAAGGACAACTTCTGGGACGACCTCGAGGACGACGTCTAGGACGACCTTAAGAATGACTTCTAGGACGACCTCGAGGACAACCTCTCGGACGACATCAAGGACGACATCAAGGATGACATCTAGGACGACCTCAAGGACAACTTCTAGGACGACCTCGAGGACAACCTCGAGGACAACCTCAAGGACAACGTTTAGGACCACCTCAAGGACGACTTCTAGGACGACCTCGAGGACGACGCCTAGAGAAATGCAGCCTCTCCACTCTGGTGAAAACCAGAGTGGAAAGGCTGGAAAGGTTGTCGCCATCTATGAGCAAGGCCGGCAAGCGATTGTCTGGTTGCCGCCGTCGCTCATAGATGGCGGTAACTGTCCAGAGTTTTGTGTCCACATTTCTTTGCGGGGGACACGATCCTGGGGAAACTAGCCCTTAACAGCTCCGCTGTAAAAACAATTATTAAAAGTATGTCGGTGACCAAACTGATATTTAAAATACTTAATCATTGCTTTCTATGAGAAAGATACCCAACGCCCTCAAAATAGCTGTTGCAAGGCCCCTCTATGAAAGAGGAAGTAAAAAATATATGTTAAATTATAAGCCACTTTCTTTTTTGCCGGTAATATATCCCTAATCATAGAAAAGTTTGTTTTTTGGTCAATGGCCTCATTTTGCAAGAAGCATAACTTGCTATGTCATTCCCAGTACGGTTGCCGTAAGAGTAGAGCAACAATCACATTGCTGGAAGACCTATTGGACCATATTCATAACAATATTGATAAAGAAAACAACTTTGTACTAACACTATTTCTGAACCTAAAAAAAGTGTTTGATTCAATTGATCACAGGTCACTTCGATATAAATTAGAGCAGTTTGGCTTCAGAGGTCCGTTTTTAGAATTCCTAATGAACTATTTATTCGCATGGAATCAGCTTGTAAAAATTGGTGATGTTAAGAGTAGTCCACTCGAGATTATAACTACCGTTAAATACCGCGCATCTGCCCATTCCACATTAAGCGCCCATTCCCAAATTTCTAAGATCTGAGAAAATATGCACCGTAGATTTATATGTAAAACTGATGACCGGACAAGCGCCCATCTTCCATTTTTTCGCGATTATCTCTAAATTTTGAGTGGGCGTTTGTCTGGTATTTTACGGTATGGTGTTTCTTTAGGGATCTATACTAGTTCTGCTACTGTTTAATATTTATATAAATGAAATTCGTAATTTGAGGGGGTAGAAGCTGAGCTAGTTGGTGGTACATATTACAACGGTTAAACCAGCTGAACCACGAAAATAGGGAGAAAGGAGTGAAGACAGGCTATCGCTGGACTACCAACTATTTAATACTGATCCTTCGTTTTCTTCTCTTTGTCTCCTGGCGTTGTGGCTACCTTCTCGGAACTTATTCCATCATTTAATGTTATTGCTCCTCTATTATTGCCTTCATTTTCTTGCTACTTGATCTTTCTGTGCCATCTCGGATACTGGTTTGCCGAAGGAATCTTTTTTCGCTTGCCTGTAGGGCAATAGATGGTGAACTAACGCAGTTTTCTTCTTTATCTTCGATGGCCAAGGCCTCAAGTATCTCCCGGGCGAGCTGGTCTTTGTGGTGAGCCAAGATGGTTCCCATTTCGAGCTTTGCCTCGCACGTGCATGCTCGACAATGAGCAGCTAAATGCCCCGGCCCTGTTAGGGCTCTTATGTTTGCTGCATGCTCACGTGCTCGATCGTTCACGCACCTTCCCGTTTGTCCAATATACACACGCCCACATGACAGTGGTATGTTGTAAACTACTCCCTTTTCGCATTGGACATACTTATTCTTATGCTTGGTGTTGCAAGTGCCTGTGTTGTTGGCCTCCCTGCTACTTGAGGCCTTGGCCATCGAAGATAAAGAAGAAAACTGCGTTAGTTCACCATCTATTGCCCTACAGGCAAGCGAAAAAAGATTCCTTCGGCAAACCAGTATCCGAGATGGCACAGAAAGATCAAGTAGCAAGAAAATGAAGGCAATAATAGAGGAGCAATAACATTAAATGATGGAATAAGTTCCGAGAAGGTAGCCACAACGCCAGGAGACAAAGAGAAGAAAACGAAGGATCAGTATTAAATAGTTGGTAGTCCAGCGATAGCCTGTCTTCACTCTTTTCTCCCTATTTTCGTGGTTCAGCTGGTTTAACCGTCGTAATTTGAACTTCTCTTCGTGTGTATTTCAGTATGCCGGCGATACAAGTATAGTATTGGCTGAAAATGACGAAATCGAAACGATGTTGTCACATCAGACAGATATATACAAGCTGATAGAATGGTTTGAAAGCAATAATATATTTTTTAACGTAGACAAAACTAAATTAATGTACTTCCACAATCCTCACAAAACATTAAAACTTACTACTCCTTTGCTTCTACATTGGTCAGGTTGCCAATATTGTAAATGTACTCCAATGGTGTATGCATTGTCAGTAAAATACCTGGGTCTCTTTTTTAGATGCGGAGCATCTCTTGCTCGGGTCTATGTCCCGCGGCGTCGGCGTTGTAGTCGGCACTCGAACTACGCACGCGCAACTCTCCTCCTTCCCTCTCTCCAACAGCTGCGCGTTACTCTCTCCGCTCTCTCTCTCTACCAGCTGCGTGCACTGCGCGTGCGTTCGCTTCTCCTCACACCGCGCGCGCACGCGCAACTCTCCTCCTCTAGTCTCCTCTCCTTCAAGTGTGAAAAAAAATAAACGGCGAGAGGCGAGCGTTCCAAGTTTCTCTGCCGCGAGCCGCGACGAAGGCTCGCGTAGGGGGTAACGCTAGGGCAGTCGGTGGCGCCATCTCTCGACGTCAGCACGCAACTGACTCTTTCCTCGGAACCAACACGATGCTCCGCATCACCCCATGGTTCCCCTCGGGAAGATGGTGTAATTTTTTGATCAACATCTCTCCTGGAGCACTCATACATAGACTACGCCTACAACTGTACCTGCCTTTTTATATCGCTTACGAAGTACAACGAGCAGGCACGTAGCCAGGATTTTGTTTCTCTCCTAATGAGGGGGAGAGGAGGTCCCAGCCAAATGGAAGATATGGAAGATTTTGGGGGGAGGGGCCGGACTGGGCCCCATGGGCCCTCCGCCTGGCTACGTGCCTGATAATGAGTATGTCTTTAAGAATAAGGGTTTTCCAAGCGTTGGGAGAGTCAGTGCAAAGGTAAGGTTTGACAGTTTTTGGTTCTTGCTCTAATTATAAAGAGCAGACGACACGTGCAGGTATCCTCTGCATCCTCCAATCGCGGCTCAGCATTGCGACGCTGCTGCTCCTTGCCCTTTGTGCGAGGAGCACACAAACTTGCTCGCTGTATCACCTTGACACACACTTGAGACTAAAAGATTGTAAGAGTGGGATTCGTACTATCAATCCCCGGGTGAAAAATGCTTTTGCCATTTCAGTTTTGGCTCCCGCGAACGCCTTTCGGTTAAGGGCCGCCTAAACGGGACACAAGAGACTGCGTTCTGTGATGGGGCGTGGGCAAATGCCGTGAAAGTCGCTGCACGCGCTTCCGTTTTCAGCTTGGGCATCGACTACACAAACAGTACGGCTTTCCTTCTTGCACCATCAATGTCGTCTCTTCCCCTTTCCGTTTTCGGGAGATTGGGGACCGATGACGATGGCGGAGGCCTTCACAACAGCCAGCAAAGTGCATGGGCGGCTGTCTGCACCCACGTGATGAGCACACTCCAAGCCTCTAGTCCAAGGATGCAAGCGGAGGGAAGCTTTCTGCTTGGCAAGAGAAACGTATGAAAGCAGACCGGAGTACTGCATATGCCGTAAATTTATAAAACACTTCATCTACTGCAAGGAAATACCCCATCTGCGCGTCCAGTTGGGCACCCCTTAACTCAAACAGCGATGCCAGTCAAGCTGGGGCAGTGCAACCATACTGATACGACCAATTCAGAGAAAACATTTTTTTTTATTGAATACACACAGAGCAAAGAGAACGCAATGGGGTGCTCCCTAATCGATGCCGACCGTCGGCCCTTCACACTTATCATTATTGTGCCGGCACGCGTGATTGATATGTATGACTATACAGTCGTCCTCCACGTACCGTGACAAATGGCGCATGGCAGTGCTTGCCATTTGTAACGTACGATACCACGCAACGAATGGAAAATGCTTTGACATTTGTCGCGCGGCATCTTTAAGCCGGGTCCATGGCCGCGTCTGAACTCTGCATGCGTTTGTGACACGAGCTTCCACAGAATTGGACTCGGACGTGCAATCGCCGAATGGTGCGGTGCATTTGTGGCAAGATTCCAAGTTTGTGCCTCGGTTTACGAAACCAACATTCCTGTACAAGGTTTACCTAGTAGTTGCAAAGCAGGAACCAAGGTTATAATTTGTTGCTGGAGGCCAGACACGTGGGCAGAGAGGGTCTACCGTAATATCCCGGGAGATAGCCCACTTAACGTCGAAAGCAAATCGGGTGAAAATAAGAACTGGGCTAACTTTCGGTTTACAATCAAGTTGAAAAAATTTTAATTTTACATTTTGTGACCTCTGAAACTCGCGATTGCAGGGACGGGCAATAAATCAAAGACAACTATCCTTCCCAGTCAGCAACGCTCGCTTATATCTCCCGTCTTAGCCAGGTAAAACCATTTCTGCCGAGTTCACTGTTGGCCAGGGCCCTGCAATTACTAGAAATAAGCTATCTTTCGGTGTTTTTTGAAAAAAAAAAAAATCCTGCAAAAGTAGGGGTGGGTTACCTTTCAGGGTCTATTTCGGGGGCTATCTCACGGGATACTACGTTACTTGTTTTGCAATCGGTACGACCAGTGGACATTCCCGGTAGTAGAGGTTTGTGGTATTTGATAATTGACGTGATAAAGGAGAGATGCATACCGCTTGTACCAGTCTATGTCGCCAAAGTCGGTAATGCGCTTCTGCCCATTGGGTTGCACTAGCAGTTTCAATGGTAGTCTTTCAGCCATGCTAGAAAAAACGGGGAAAACCGACGACTGCATGTCCACGCTGTCTCTGACTAAGCGTCTGGCCTCTGTTCACACATGCATCACACTGCTAAATCAACACCTGGAACAGCGCTGATTCAGCGCTGACTGGAAGGTAACTTAGTATTGATGCAGCACTGCATTACTAATACAGTGCGAAGTGAACACTGCATTAGTAAGGTCAACGCTATTTCCAGCATTCAGGTAGCGCCGTGGTGTATGTGTGAACGGGTTTTGAACACAGCTCCTTGCTAGCAGCTCTAACTTTGCCAATACACAATTGTAAAAAAAGTTACTGAGACAAAAGGTTCAACTAAGGATGCAGTTATCGGCAAGTGTACCGCACACGAGGCAAGCACCAGCTTTGTTTTATCTACAATACACAGATTACAATGCGTTAATTTTTGGAGCCGCACCAAAATGAGTGACTGGGACAGTGGGGCAAAGCCCGTCCAAAATACTGGGTCCCGTCAAAAAAGATGTTGGAGCGAGTCTCGGAATGTAACTGGGCGCAGAGTGCACGGCCACTTCTAAACTGGCGCGCTTATCGAAGCGCACAAAACGAACCGCCGAGGCGTCGTCCACGCTTGCTGCACAGACGTGCAAGTAACAGGAAGTAACCGAAGTAATTGGCGGAAAACATGCTTGGGGTTTGGCATCCTGTCTTTGGTAGGCTGACTTCTTTTTCCTTCGGCGTGGGAGCACGACGAAGTTTCGACGTCTGCTGCGGGCGAGCCTCGACGCGACGTCCGGTCCATTTGGATTACGCAGAAACGCAAAAAAAGAGAAAACTAGTAAAACAATTAATTATCGGAAGGTTCGCTCTAAAATGGCAGTGCGAAAGTTGTAAACAAAAGCATGTATGTACAAGATTAGCATTTGCATAATGCCCCGCACAACGTGCGTACCGAGAGTCAGTGATGCGATTCGCGGAAAACGAACAAAAGAATCCGTACAAAAGGTGTCTTCGAACCGAGCGTGTGATGCGGGGAAGTAAGCCTGTGAGGTTGTACGAGTGAGCTACACAAGGAGCTACGGCTCGGTGAAGCGAGGTCTTTTGGTTGACGGCAGCACGCTGAGTAACTGCACGACGAACCAATAACCGGGCACTGTATCTAACGGCAAGTGTCGCATGATTGGCTAGTCTCGTACAACCTAGTATTATGCAGTTTCGAGCGTCTGACTTTCCTCGCGCAAAAAATCAGAGTCGATGTGCGGGTCGGATCACAAACAGACTTCAGGTGCGTGTCTAGCTGCTTCGCATTGTTAACTACAAGAGATCATTTCGCGAGCATAAATAAAACAATGCTGAATGTAACGCAAAATGAGGCGCAATGGCACGCTGCGATGCCCTTCCCGAGGAGAACCTGTCTCTCCATGCGTTGCCGACGGTTTTTGCTCGCTGCAAGTCAGAATTCCCAGATAAGCGAGGCAGTCAACAGTCTAGGCACGCGCAAAGATGCACTGTTACGCTGCCCAACCTTTAACATTTGTATATATATATATACTATATATAGCATTTGAGTTAGATTATCTGGGGAGAAAATGCAATGGCTTAACAAAAAAAAGTTGCGCCGGTCTACGGCAGACACTTCCTAAACACACGCAAATCGTTCGTCAACAGCTCGACGTCTCGCATCCGCGCTCTCCTCGAGGAAATGTCCGATGGTCTTGAGCACGTTCGAAACAGTTTGCGATGTTCCAAAATGGACATCGGAACCTCGATGTGCTTCGTCTCTGAGCAGACGACGACTTTTCTTCAGTTGGCGCGCACGTTTGTGGACTAGCGCTGTTGCAGACAACGTGCCAAAGTTGCAGATGACGAGCCAACGCGGCAGACAACGAGCCGACACGTCAGGCGCCTTCCTTCAGCTCCACTTCGACAAACTCTCCGAGAGCAGACAGTGCAAACTGCAGGCGACCGCGAAGCGAGTCGTCGCAGCCGTCGCGCGCGACGTCTGCGAGGGCGTACGCAGCTGCACGGCGCTCTTCGTCGATGTAGAGGAGGACAGGGCGCTGGTGGCGGTCCGCGTTGATCACCAGCTTGGTATGGTCCTTGAAGAAGTTCACCTGCATCGCGGAAGAGAACGAAAAAAAAGAAGACTTTAGAGTCAGAAATAATGGGAAGCTAGAAAACTGTGTATCGGTTGACCATGAAAAAATTAGGGTGCTCCTTTCATCTACTGAACAGGCAAAAATGCATTAGCAATATATACCCCAATCCAGGCAGCGTGATGTCACTTGACGTCACAGCATCGAGTTGGTGTCATATGATGTTCGAGTTACTAGCCAACGAACTAGATTACCTCAGTTGTGGAACTCCTGCAGAGGGGTGTACCCTCCTCCTCACTCCCTTCAATACGCCTCCCGTCGTTTGAAGCGCCATCTAGATTTTCGTTTCAAAACTGTGTGTTCCATAGTGTACGGTTAAGCGCCATCTAGATGCTGTCCTTCGAAACATACATATTTCATAGAATACACTGCAGTTACCATAGCAGCTGTCCCCCAGAAACAGTGGCGTGTCGAACGACGGGAGGTGAGCCGTGGGAAAAAGAGGGGGTACCGCTTGTGCAAGCAGTGTCTGTGGGCAGTCCCGTACCTGAGCTAATCTAGTAACGTTGATTATCGCACGACGTCATGCGATATCGTAACGTTATCCGAGCTGATGTCATGCAAAGCGGTCACATGATGCGAAGGCACGTTTCACTACAACTTGACATCCAATGTTACTAAATCTAATGTTGACACCGTGACGACACGTGACATCGCAACTTTGCACCAAAAGTCGTGACACCACGACGTCACCTGACCTAACGTGGCCTGAGGCACATCATGGGGTAACATGACTGTGCGACCCATGACGGCACCAACCGTGTGAACCACAGTGGCATCCTGATAAATTTAGCAGGATGTTAGCCAACTAAATTTAGCTGATAACACCGTTATAAGGTACTGCACAGTTATCAGCACATTAAAGCTATGAGAACAGCAATGCAAGACAAATTCCTACTTTTATTTTATTTAATCGCATTCTACATTAAAACGATGCAAAAGGACAACATACACAGCAGGTGGGAACTTATTTCCGAAGGTGAACAGCAGTATGTATAGATGCAAAACTTCAACTAAGGTTCAATAGAAAAAAAAAAAAAAAAGTTTATATTATTTAAGGATTTGCTTCTTTCTGGTTTTTGATAGTCACATATTCTTTGCACTAATGACTTTCAACGAGATTATGCTTTTGTCGAGATAACACACTCTAGCGCCATCTTCTGGGCAGCCCTAGTGACGGAGTGCAAATGAATGCTTCTGGTCCTGAACCAGACTCGGGGTTCTAGAGTATTTGTGGAATAAAATCTGCACATCAACTATGAAAATGGTCACTTATAACATTTTTAGAATCCTTTCAAGCCCTATGGCAAAAGAACAATGCAAAAAGGTTACAAAATATAAGGTGTCTCGAGCAGACCTTCTGCCGTAAAACAAGCCGCAAAAATCAGTGCCTGCACCAAGCGGGTCAGTATTGCCGTGTCAAATCTCAAGGCGTAGTTCTCTCGCTGTTAAAAATGAGACCAAAAAGTGAAAGCTGTTTGCAACTTCCTGTAACGCCGAATTGGAGCAGCAGCTCTTCAGGAGGAGGAGGGAAGGGTGCTCAGGGGAGGGTATGCCCCTCCTCCTCCTCCCCTCATTCTTCAATCTCCTCCGGGGGGGTTGGGGTCACTTGACCTCGGGGGGGGGGGGGGGGGGGGGGTCACATGACCTCAAGGGGGACCGCGCGGTGCACCGTGACATGAGACTCGGAAGATGGTGAAGGAGCTGAGAGGTGCCGAAAACCTCAATCTTTGTCATTTTCTAAAATAAAAACTAGGACATGCAGGCGCAAGCAGTTTTTTGTTCTTTACTTCTGAAAGGTCGAGACACCAACTCCCAAATTATTTAAGCAAAGCACTGAAGTTGTTGCACACGTCCCTTAATAGCATCGGTAACTCGGTCGTCTGCGAACGGGCCTAATGTGGACTTCTGCAAATTTCTTGCCGTCATTTCTAACAGAAAGAGAACTATGCCTCGAGATTTCACAGTGTGAGACTGACCTGCTCAGTGCACGTTCCATGAAAGATTGAGCTTTCTATGTGCAGGCGCCAATTTTGCCGGCTCGTTTTACAGCAGAAAGTTCGCTTGCGGGACTTTTTGCTGTATATTTGCTATTTTGTGAATGACATTATTTTGCTAATTAATATGTTTTTGCAATCCTTGACATCCGCCAAGGCTGGTAATTTGTTCCCGCAAAGAGTTTCTATATATCTTGAACAGTATATATTTATGGGATTTTTTAAAGCTTTGCAGAAACACCTTGTACCATTTTTTTCGGGTTATAGTCCACAGACTATACATGTTTAAAAGTTTAACTTTCAGGCTGTGCGGACTATACAGGAATTTTGTTTTTTTAAGATCGTTCATTATGACCAGACGTGACAAATTTTGTGAATAAAAGAGCATGTTAATGATGATTTATGTATAATACAAGCTTCTTTGTGAGCTAAGAAAGCAGACATTTGTCAAGATGTGCTGCGTATGAGAAGATTTTCGTATTGACTAAGCACCAGCTGCGTACTATGCACCGCGTGCGGACTATCTAAGCCAAATTTTATATTTCTGACCCCAAATTTGCTTCTGCGGACCATACACCAGGTGCGGACTATAGCCCGGAAAATACGGTATATGCAAACCGGAAGTGAGCCAGGGTGGTAGTAATGCAGTCAGTCACATCCAAGCACAAATGTGAGCAGCAGACTCAAAAGTTTGAATTTCGTCAACATTTTGCATAAGCAAAACTAAAACAAGCACTACGTCATGTTTGTGCTATGTCATGCAGTGTACTTAAAACATACTTTTCAGGTATTACGTTTGTGAAGTAAAGGGTGTCCCTGAAAAACGTTTACAGGGTTTTTTTCACCGCAAAAATGAACTATGCATCGCCGAACGCTAATTCTCTGCCCGACGGTAGCACTATAGGTCCGAACCAGATACCGAAGTTTTAGAGCGAACCAATATTTTATTCAAAAGTTATAAGTGATTTTCTAAAAATGTCAATGGGGAAATGGTGGCCGACGGAGTTTTCGAATACATGGAGCTCTATGGCGCCAGAAACCGACAACGAACAAAAATGGGCCCCTTGTTCCATTGAAATTTTTAGGAAATCACTTATAACTTTTAAATAGACAATCGGTTCGTGCTGAAACTTTGACATCTGGTTTGGACCTCTAGCGCTACCTTTCGACGGAGGATGAGCATTCAGCGATGCATAGTTTATTTTTCGGTGAAAAACGCCCTTTAAATTTTCTTTTGGAACACCCAGTACAAGGTATAGGGCATTAGAGATCCCGAGGCTGGCTCTAAAATAGGCCAGAGAAATCGGCCCCTGCACATAGTTGCCATCTCCGATCGAGCAGCTGGAAACCCTCTGTAATATAGGCTCTCTAATTAATGGTTGCACTTGTGACGCCATCTGTCGAGAGGCACGGCGAACAGACATTGCACTCAGTGGAAAGCAGGTGACTAGGTCGTCTGCTGGCCGCACTTAGCACGAGAGGGCGCCACAAGTACAACCGTCGATAACTTGGTCATCTGTGTCGAAGTCGCTGTTGACCGTGGCAAGTTTGTCTGTCTCATTTTTTGCAGCAAGGGATCTACGCCTCGAAAGTTCACGAGATAAAAGCCACCACAAAAATACACCTTTGCTGAAAATTTAAGATTACTACACGCACGCACCAATTTTTCTGGCCGACTTTACAGCCAGCCTCGGGATTTCTGAAACCCCGTAGGGTGCTTCCACGAGATGCTTTTTCCCTTCCGATTAGCCCCGTTCTGCCATGTTGATGGCCAGTGTCTGCCACTTTCGCCGTTTGTTTACGCACAGACACCCCGTTATTGGCGTATTTTTGCTGTTGGCAAAACGCTGAAACATGGCGAGCAACTCCACTGACGACAGAACTCAATAGATACTTTCAGGAAACATATTTGCGCCACATAAATTCGAGCTTTTCTTAATTTGTTTCCTTCTGGAGTCACCCTGGCAACATCTATCAGGGCCTTTATGGCCGCTGAGGGGTCGACTTCTCAATCGCCGGCTCGTCCCAAGTCTGAATAAAAACCGGTACGAATAAAAATCGAGTACCAGGTGAAGTTCCTTTTCATTGCCGACAACTCCGGCAGAAGGAGCAAGCCGGAAGTATATGTCGCACGAAACCGCCCTATAGACCCGTCAGTGCTGCAGAAGTCAACCGCGTCGTTATCTCACCTGCAAGGTGGTGCAGCTCAGCTGCATGACTATGGCGTGGGCTGTGCGCACCCAGCGCTTCATGAATGGAATGCACTTCTTCTTCTTGGCGGCGTCAGCGGGCTGGACCACGTCACCTCCCTGTCGACGGAAGGGGAGTCTTACTTGTACGTATTTGCATTGTATTTGCATTCTTTTGCACCAATGTCAACGTTTTTGTCTTCCTTGTGTCTAAGCATTGCTTTTGATAGATATAAATATGGCCGAGTGCTGTTACGCTTTAATGTTCTTCCGCATTCACACTCCCAAGCTTCAGTTAAGAGTAATTGTGATTGTACATCATGCATCGTTGGTATTTTGACCAATTTTTCTTTCTAAGGGCACAATAAAAATTCAACAGGTCAAACAGAAAAAAACAAAGATGTTAACTCCAGAGCTGAACAAATGGGATATATATATATATATATATGGGAATTGTCAATGACTCAATAGATATGCAGCTCTAACAAAGAAATTGAGCATTTCCCAAAAATCAAACATGCCAAATTATGTTTATCTTTTCTAATGAACGGGTGTCACTGTTCTCCAACTCAAATGCAAGAGTTCTTAAATTTTGTAAAGGGTCTTTAATTGAGGGATACAACCCCTCATACCCCAGTCTTCCATTCAAGAAGCAACCCCAGCTAAGGTAACCAGGCGTTTCATCACCCCTATAGCTTAAGCAAAGTAGATAGAACAGGAATCTGCCGCTAAGGTTTCCATTTGATCACTTGGTGTGCACTGTACTGCATGCTTTAAGCATTCCTGGATTATTACTATACTTAGTTAACCCCTAAGCTGACGGTGCGGTGGAAGTTACGTGCTCACTGGACCAGTCATAAGCTTGTCTTTCGCTATCCCACCCATAGCCACACACAAAGAGCAGGGTCAGGCAACGAGGCAGCTGATTGGTCCGGCGACTTAGGGGCGACAACCAATGGTATGGAGTCCATTTACTCACCTCGGTGAGGTTTTCGTCCATGTAGTGAGCAAAATACTTGAGCAGAGAGTACCTCTCCTGGAGGAAGGTTGGCAGTGCCGAGGCGTCGTGCACCGTGAGTTTCCCCGAGGTGTCGTGGTACTCGATGCGCCTGCAACGTCGAGTCGTGATTGGCCGAGACTGAGGATCACCGACCTCGGACACGGGCAATGCCTTTGTGATCGAAGACCGTGCGACTAAACCCACGTGGGTTCTGCTTTGAGCATAATATCATGTCCTTGCAGCATGACAAAGCTAACTTCTAAACAATTGTCGCGTGAATGAGCTCTCAATAAATATAAAATTTCTCCTCTCGTACTAGTACTTATAGGCTCAAATTTGGCGTAAGGAAGTAATCATAGACTAACTATCTCCGAGGAAACCTTCAGAAACTGCGTAGAAAGAATAGCGTCTTTCGTGTGCAGCAGAAACGGCTGCTTTCGTCTTTTTAGGTGGCGCAGTTGCAATTGGGAGGATCACATTCTCAGCTGTAGAGAGATCTGAGCAATTTAAGAAACTGCAGAAAAAAGTTATCTCGATGCTACGGATACTCGATAGACACAGAATGCACTTCCGCGGCAATCTTTAAAGCTTGTGGCGAACTTCGCAGTTGTTTTTCTTTTCTTCTTTTAATCGTTTTTGGTTGCAAGAAGAGGAACCGAGAAAGAGGAGATGGAGATCATGCGGGTAAGTCGGAGCACCGAGCTCTGGTTGGAATGATTAGTGGGTAGGTACAAAGCTAGCTGCAATTGTCTCTACTCACTGCGCAGACGCAAACGCCAACGCCGGCATTCGTGGCCGCCACTGCTCCTTTGCCGCAATAACAGTGTGTTGGGCTCATAATCGTGGGATCGGGGGTTCCATTCCCGTTGGGGTGCATTCAAAATTGTGTCCTTTTTTCGCAATATGCATAATTCCTATTTCTTTTCAATTATGTGCTCTTTTGTACAGATTGCCATGGCTTCATTCGTGCAAAGTCGAACCAATTAAATCACAAATGTTGTCACTTTTCCAGATCCTATATTGCTAAAACTAAGTTGTGCAGAGTTTATTTGTTAACTTGCTATTTCCTCGATGACTTTCATATTTTGAATACGTAATTGCTTTTGTTGTTTGTGAAAAGTATCTAGGTATTTACCTCGAGCGTTCCCCATTCCGTATTACAGTCGAATCTCGTTAATTCAAACTCCCTTAATTCAAACTTGCGGATAATTCAAACTAACGTGTAGGTCCCATCCTATATATCTCTATAGAAAAAAACTCCCAGTAATTCAAACTTTGCTTTATTCAAACAAATTTGCGGTCCCCTCGAGTTTGAATTAACGAGATTCGACTGTATTTAACGTCGTTAGATTTCGAGCATTGACAGTTCATTCATTACCAGTATTGTATAAACATATGTATACAGCGCAACATCTATCACTAGTTGTCATTTTGTTTAGATGAATGTATATATATCACGACTTCTGCAACTTTATTGCTTTCACCCTCATGTAACCTTGAGGTAAAATAAATTAAATGGAATTGAATTATTCTGGCATCACTGCGACACTTTGCTATTACAGTATGGCATGCTTTGTCTGAAAGATACCTTTGATCCGTGGGAAAGTTTTAGGGAGTTGTTTTTTCAACGGATGACGACTCACGTGCGATCGGCTGAGAGACCAAAGCGCGTAGTGTCATTGAAGAGGACGCCCACGCTGTGGTCGGACAGCTGGAAGCCGAAGCCATATTTGTTGGAGTAGTCGATCCACTTGGTTACGAAAGGGACCGTCACCCCTGGAAGGGCTACGGGGTTCTCGGTGGCATCTGCAATGCGGCGGCGGTATGCACAATATAATTAAGCACTCCACTATCGTCCAGCGAGCCCATTATTAATGAGAGACTAATTAAACACCTGCAAACTAGACTGACAGCATTTTTATATTGCCCTAACATGTATATGCATGTGGCAAATGCTAAAGTATTCATTGTAGCTTCATTTTTTGTAATGGTTTCTAGTAATACCATGCACGAATAAAAAAAATCATGTGGTCTGTATAGATCGGTATAAATTCGTTTTTAAAGGTTCACTGACAGGGCATTTGTGCTTGCCAAAGTTTTTATATGCACATGACATATAACAGCCCAACTACCCAGAACACAATTTGCGGCTCAAAATTAGTTTTTTTGCCACCTGAAAACCACCGGCTGATAACTGGCTGGTTTGAGTCGCGCTCACTCTCTTCTCTGGGGTCACGTGTTGTTCTCCATGGCTCAAACAGACACACCAAATATAATCAAAGTCATGGGTCGTTAAAGGCACACACCAAATATTAAAAATAGAAAAAATATGATACCAATTTTTTGTGGCTTCTAAAAGGCTGAAAAAAACAGTTGCACAGACAACCGGAAGCACTCTGTGCATTCTCAACATGGCGTCGAATCGCGGTAGTCACAGGCTGAACTGCTGAATGAGGCAGACTAAGTGATGGCGGCGGACGACGGGCGTGGGACCTCTACTTCAGAACTGTTGTTCGTAATACCGGCGAATCTGTCTAGCTTCGAAAGAGAAATCAATTGCCGATCAAAACAATTAGGATCTATTCCGTACGACACGCCCTACCACCAAGCTGATTCACACAAACATGTCGCCAAGTCGTCGCCTCTTCGCCTGATTGAAGACATCACTTGTGTTACGGACACAAATTGCTAAGAGCTTGAAAAACATGCCAACGTCAAGCACAAAGAGCTTGACTTTTGCTTTATTCGTGCGAAGAGCGACGTGCAAGGTTTTCGTCTGCATTGCACTACCAAAAAAGCAATAAAAAAGAAAGAAAAAGTGTTTGGGTGCACTCGCGTGACTTCTGGCAACTCTCTCCTGCTTTTCTTCCTCCCCAGTCCAGTTTCGGTTTTGAGCTGTTGCGTTTCTTGACTTCATTAAAAATATGCGTGACGTTGTAGCAAAATATTGAAGGGTAGTCTTCTAACAACATATTAAATTGACTGGCAAAAATATTGTGAAAATTTTTAAGGGGTGTCAGTGCTTCTTTAAATGGTCAATATTTTTGGTTTTGACAGCTTTCGAAATTCCACCATTTCTGCTGTCTGCTAAAGAGGTGGCCAACTACGTGGCAAGTTTCTTTCTCGTTTTAAAATGACCCGAGATGCTTTCTTCATTACTCAACCCATTATTGAAAGCTTTGCATTAGGTCCACACTTAATAAAAAAAATTGCCTGAAAACTAGAAAAGAAATTGTATTTTATACCCCACTATAAACATAGGCTGGCATGCAAAATCGGTACCTCACCATTTTAGCTTTGGTAAATAGACATCAGATCACAACACCTGACGAACTATGAGGAACAGAAAATTTGCATCTATCAAGAGACGACGCATGTCAAGAACACGCAGCACATCCACTCTCATCTTATTTGAATGTCCAATCAGATGAAAAATGATCCACAATCACTTGACCGTACAAACTGCCCTTGTTTGTTCGATTCAAAACATTGCGTAGCTGCAGGCCTCCACATTCCTAACGCCACAAACACTTGTATAAATATCTTAATTCGCAGCTTGATTTTCCATTACGGTAGTAAGTCATTTGGGTGGGACGACATAAATCAGTTTTTATAATTATTTTTACCTCAAGAACCGTAGTAAAAGAAGGTATACGGCGAGCAAGTCTTCTAAAATTCATCTTTTGTCAAGTCAGAACCTATAGAAGGGCAACATAAAGAATGCGTAGCTAATGCTCAGTGACGAGGTAGCCAAGCTCGTGCCAACATTGGTTGAGGTCGGGAGGGAAACAAACGCACGCGGGTGCATTTGGGGGGTAAATAAACGCACGAGGTGCGCAGGCAGATGAACTCCTTGCCGTAAGCTCCTCGTGAAGTGTTACTAATTTCCCCCCTTTATGTTACGAATTAAGACACTTGTATGGGCATTTAAAGTCTGATTTATTTTATGAAAATGTATACACGTTTAAAATTTCTACGGCAGTGGAAAACGCTTCATTAGGGCACCAATTTGGCAACTGGGCATCCCTCACCAAGTTACAAAAAGACAGAGGGGAAGGACACTGGCAGGGAGGAAAAATCATACCTTCCGTTTCTAGGCTAGGAGACGCAAGCTACTGCCCGTTATAAAAGGTACAGCCATTAGCATTTATCTATTCAGTAGGACAGGGAAAGGAATTGTGTGTTTCTGATCTTCAGACAAGGTGGCGCAAGCTACCCGTTATAAAGAGTACAGCCGTTAACATCCTTCCATCCATCCATCCAGGCTCGACTGCCAGACGACCTACGCACACCAGCCGCAAGATGACAGCGCCCATAGACTGCACTTGCGAGCGTGCATGGTGGAAGCCAAACTTACAGGAGGGAGTATCTTCGAGGCAAGCCAGCAGCAGCTTGTGGAGGACAAGGGTGGGACTAGACTTGGTTCTTGAGCCTGCAAGACAGTGTGCAGTGCAAGCCACTCAGTCAAACTCCAGCCACATCTACAAATCTGTGGAGATGGCGAACATTCTGGGTTTCTCTGTCCATTCGGAACAAATGAAATATTGACCGTCGTCCGGACAGGTCAGAGAGATCGAATGAGGCCAGTTCATGTTCGTGTTGTCCACACTCTCAGCATTCTGTTTGTTAAAACTGTATTCCATTCACCTCTAAGTCGACAGTGCGGTGGGAGCTACGTGCACATCAAACCAATCGCATGTCTATCCTTCGCCACATGGTCACGCTCCCACTCATGCTCACATGTAGAGAGAGGGGTCAGGCGATGAAAAGGAGGCGGTTCTTAGGTGTGGCGGGTGTGTAGCTTTGACTGCACTCTCAGCTTAAAGGGGCAGTGCAACGATTTTAACGTCGAAAGAATTTGCAGCTTGTATTTTTTTATATTATTTATCGATCGGCACAAGCGAGAGAAAATGCGACACCTTCCTCCGAGATACTGCAATTCCGCTGCGCAACGCAGAGGAAAAAAGAACACGTTTTGTCCCGATCTGCTGTTGCATGTGGCGGTCATTGGAACCACGGTGTGACGTCATTCGAAGTACACAAGTCTTCGTGGTGCCATCTAACAGAAGTCAACAAAACCGTTTCCTCTGCATCGCTACCCTCCCTATCTTTCCTGTGGCAAACCAACTTTTGCCTCGATCGCTCGCCGCAACCTTTAAACATACTGAGCGGGTGCAGTGCTCTGTCGTAGCCGAGTCGGGGGACCTTAAAAAGTCGACGATCGCGGAGGGATGGCTGGGGGCCCCAAAGATAGAACCGAACGTGGTGCTCCCAGCGATGTCGCTGCACAGCTCACTCGAATGATGGTGCAAGTTGAGGGTACTGCAACCTTTTGAATTGTTTCATTTTCATTTCATAAAAACTAACGCATGCAGGATTGGTCTTCTGGTCTTCATTCATAAAGAACAGAAGACCCATTCCTGCAATTATAATTGGCAAAAGTCTGAAAATCGCTGCCGCCCCCTTTATGGTTGAATGAAGTTCTACACGGGGTTTCGTGTTTGCAGTGTAAACTGGCAAACCCCGAAAATTAACCACCGAACCGGTTTAATGAAAATCGGGAAAAACCGAAAAATCCCGAATTGAAGCTGTCCTTGAATAATAAGAAACCAAGCTCCACTGATCCGGAATAATCGGAAGTTTCCAAATCAGTTCCGGATCTGGATCTGGAAGAAATCTGGCACCTTCACTGACCTGGAATAACTAGAAATTTCTGGATCAGTTCCGGATCCAGATCCGGATCAGTTCTGGATCCAGATCGGGATCAGTTCTGGATCCAGATTTAGAACTCGTCTGGAACCTTCACTGACTCGGAATAGCTGGACGTTTCTGGATCAATTTCTGATCCAGATCCAGATCAGTTCTGGTTTTCAACTACAACACTTACAACATCCAGATTTGGAACTGATCTGGAAACTTCACTGACCCGGAATAACTGGAAGTTCCTGAATCAGTTCTGGATCCAGACCCGGATCAGTTCCGGATCCAGATCCAGAACTGATCGGAAAACTTGACTGATCTGGAACACGGACCCCACTGAACTGTCTGTGAACCCATATCCTCTATTTCCCTTCTCTTATCAGTGCAACGATGTGTTCAAAGTGTTCGGTAAGAAATCCCACTGCCATGTCATGTTTTTAAAACATCATGTGTTTATGGCTTAATAAACTTAATATTTCAATGATTAATCGGAAAGCGAGATCATAAAACAGCGTTATCAGCATTATATATGATGGGTGAAATATATGTGAAAATAATAATCGCGAAGCCACAAATAAAAATATTGTGTAAAAAACAAGTAAGTTTCACGGCGAGCTCAGTGGCGCCATCTTTTAGGGACCGCCTAAACTTGCAAAGATCTAGTTTCGGTTTCAGAATTGTGTGCCCGCATGGCTGTCGCTCATTTTGCCCTTTGGTGCCACATCGTAGCATCAAGTCATCATGACACGGGACCAAAGGTAATGAAAAGAGGTTACAATAAAAAAACAAAAAAATGCACTGATACGTATTTGAAATGAAGTTTGGTCATGTGTTAGATGCAATCGTTTGGTAGATTCTGTACATTCGTTTTACTTGCGTAAAAATCAAATTGTGATGTTATTTCATTAGGTTACCCTTTCTTCAGTCTAAAGACCCATTCACACACATGCGACCTCTTAGAACAGAGTGCTTTGGAACCTCTTAATATCTCTTACGACGAGAGGACACACTGGCGCCATCTATTGGGTAGCAGTGTAAACTTGGCAGTCCGGCATATTTTCTATTTCTCTCGCGCATAATCCTTTCTTTCATGGCTCGAAAAACTTTTGTCAACGTTATGAACGAGCCTTTCTCATAGGTATTACTCACATTTGACCTCCGAAATCCCGCAAAACCTTCGCTCTTGTGAAATGCAGTTCCAGGGTCACTGCATAGATGGCGCCAGCGTGCCAGTGTGTTCTCTCGTTCTTAGAAATTTTAAGCGGTTTCAACAGGTCTCGTCTCTCTCTGTCGTACTCGGTTGCAAGAGTGTGAACAGGCCTTTAGCTACCATAAATGACAATTTTCTGTCCGACACCAAAAATAGACACCGACAATGCAGGAACGACAGTGCATTCAACATTAAATTTTCACCCCAACAACAAGAAAAGGAAACAATTAAATACATACATGGAATGCAAACTGGCTGTAGAAGTTAGTCACCCCAATAGCCGTCTGGTGTCACTTTTGTAGACGAAAAATATTGCCAGTGCACTATGACTGCTAGCCTGAGGTCTTTAACGTGCATCACGCAGTACGACCACAGACCGGTACAATGTCCACCCAGATAAAAACTGTCAGGGGTGGGGACTGAGCCTAGAACGGCTGGGTTCTGCAGAGCAAGCTTTTACTCCAGGTGCTTCAACCTAAAAAGGCTTAAATCTCCAAACATCATACAAGAATATAAAAGGAAGCAATATAAAAAAAGAAAAGTTAGTCTTGACCCACATTATGTAAGACTTGTTCATTTGTGATTCAAACATGCACAGCGTGGATGAGCAGAGGAAGCAAGTTTAACCAACTAGCTCAGTTCATTCCCCTTGTAAGTTATCTTCCTATTTACATACATGAGCACGTCTTACCTCATGAATAACCAACTAAGCTCAGCTCATTCCCGAGCTCGTAAGTTTTTCTTGTCTCACAGTTTCTAACTGGAATTCAACAGCAAGAACTGACAAAATATGATGATGTAAATCTATATTATTATCCAGTAAACTCCAAGAACAAAGTTTACTTACGTTTTTCAGGGCAGAGGACACGACTGAGGGTCATCATGAGCCCCCCGTGCATTGTCTTGGTAGGCGTTGGCTCCGCCTTAGGAGGCAGGTGCGGTGTCCGCAGGTTTGGCTTGAGGCTGGACGTGGGCAACACACACTGTTACAGTCTGCGCTAAACTCTGAACACAACGTTTGACACATTTTGTTTTCAACAAAAGTCCCACCCAGTAAGCCACATGGAGCGTGGGAGCGACAGCCACACAATATCTGCAATTTTAAGTATGACTGCAAAGACCGAATTGAACAGTGCTATATGCAGTTCACCATCAGTGGTCCACAGCATTGCTGTGGTGTGGACTTGCCTTCCAACAGCATCTGCAGCTATCTTTGCACTTGGCAATTGAAAAAAAGGTTTCAAATAAAATAAGGCTTATATGTCTTTTCGGATAGTCCTTATTTTGTTTCGCTAAACAAAGTACCCCTTCCTTTCTTTGTGAGAAATATTCCTCTCTACTCCCAATCAGTTAACATAAAATTTGTTAGTATATGACAGGCTCCTAGGAGTTCTCCGATATCCAAATTCCTGTAAAGTACTTCCTGTAATGCAGGCTCCTGTAAAGCACTTCTTCATGTAATGCATATCCAGCAATGCACTTCCTGTAAAGCACTACCTGTAATGCAGATTACTGTAAAGCACTTTTTATGATGCTCATCCTATAATGCATTTCCTGTAAGCAGGAGCCACACACAAAAATTCACCACTATAAAAAAGCACCGGAGGAATAGCGTGGGAGCAATCAGTTTCAAACCAACTGCAATGAACAAAAGTGAGTTTGAGATGTCGCCACAAGGCAGCGAACATAGGTATGGTGGGAGAGCGTGCAGAAGGCAAGGGGGAAGAAAACAGAAGTCAAATTCGGGGGGTTTAAGTGCCAAACCAACGAAGGCCTTCTGGCTCGCCCCAGTTTAGGACTGAGGATTAATTTCGACCACCCAGGGATCTTGCGACACACAACCAAAAGCTTGATTACATGACGCTGTCTCCGCAAAAGGCATCCGTCGGATTGCGGGCATCTCGATCGGGATTCGAACTTGCCACCTGGGGTTCCGTAGGCCGGTGCTTTGCCTCGGCACCACCGAGGTGGCGGGGGAAGGAAACAAGCACATGCTTCGAAGGAACCGGGGAGACATGAAATAGCAGGATCAAAGCTGGACGCAAGGCGCAAACTTCACGTTCCACTCTCGCTCGAGCAGTAGCTTTGGCAGGACGTCCTTTTAAAGACTCTAGCTACGCACAATGACGTTTAAGCCGTCGAGGCACAAAGTGCACACCAAGTTCATCTGCACAACATTACCACAAAGCAACACAAAACCACTCCTGCGTTACCGCTGCCTCTGCCACAACAACAAAAAAAGGGGGGGGGGGGGGAGCAAATTTCTTTTATTTTAGGGGCGAAGCTCCCTAGGGTCTAGCCTTGTCCGTCCGTCCGTCCGGCGTCCGTGCTCACAAAAAAAGAAAAAATGTTTGCACAGTTGATAGGATTCAGACCTGCGCGGGGAGACCCCAAAGGATTTCTAGTCCACCGCCTTAACCACTCGGCCACGACTGCGGGACGAGTAGGGGGCTCTGAGATGTGGTAGTAACTCAAGAGCTGGGGATGTCATGGATGAAACGTTGCATGTAGCCGCTCAACGTTTATACAGGAGAGGGTGCTGCGGTCAAATGTGTATATAATCGCGTTAAACTTTGCATGCATGGCTCTGCATTTCACCGACCATAAAGTAGTAATAATGAAGTCGAAACGCGACCTGGAACTCAGCACTACCTATGAGCAATAAAATCAGTATCATCAGCACCACCAGAGCTTCGCCCCAATCAACATCATTCACCACGTGGAGCTACGGTCATTTTTTAGATTTGTTTCTCCCAAGTTTAGGATTGTAATTTGGACCCCAAGTCCACCCACCTTGTGATTGCTGGAGTCCAGCGTGTAAGGCTTCTTCTGCTGCGGCTGCACCTGGAGCTTGGACACCAGTGCCGTCACCTTCAGCGTCTCCTGTGAGTGAGCTCCGTCGCACTCCTCGGTCGGAGACAACCTGCAGCGGAGACACCCAGTCCGTCACCCAAAGCATGCAGCCTACGCCGAAGCCACCGACACCCACGGGCACCCTTAACCGCAGTTAAGTGTGACCGAGGTCAGACTTCATTGCAGTAAGGGTGCTTGTGTAACCAAGCTATAGTTGGCAGTAACTGCCAATCATACTTGAGCATAACTGTGGTTTAGGATGCCTGTTGGACACCCTTAACTGCAGTTACGTCCGACCTCAGTCACGCTTAACTGTGGTTAAGGGTGCCCCTGTCACTAGGGTATAAGCAAGCTACACTTCAGGGTAACGACACTTCAGCCATCTTGGTGCCTAAAATCATGATTGCCAGTTATCCGAAACTTTATCTTAAATCGCAGGAAGCACATTTTTGTACCACGGCATTGCTCAAACAGTTCGTGACAGAGCAAGATGCCATCGCCCGAGCTTCCTGGCACTGTATCTTAAGTTCAGAAAGTCGCATTATCTAACCGCAACGCTCACTAAATGTGCCTGCTCTGCCCCAAACACCAAAATGGTGGCGCCCCCAAGATCATTGGAAAACAGAATGCCGATACTCTAAGCGTATCTTATTCGATGGCTCCAGTCTACACTGGGCATGTAATCTTTGAAAAGCTTTTATTGACTCCAGGGTGAGAGAGGAAATGGATTGTAGCATTCCCCCTGCTGAGATCGAAGACGAAAACACGGAAAACAAACGTCCTCGATGCATGTTCGACCGCGCCCAAACTGGCCGTGGGGATGCGAACCACTCTTTTACATGATTTTCTTCAAATCATTTTGACTTCGGAAACATATCTTAGGTTTGAGTTCTTGAAGCGAGGTTGCGGGTCATTTTTCTTTCTTTTTGAATTCAAATAATGGGTGGCGGGCTGGCAGGCGCACTCACGTACGGGTTCCAACCTTTCTGCACAGCCTTGCACGCCACCCAGGATCACATGTTTCTCTTACAAATAATAATAATAATTACTATTATTATTATTATTATTATTATTATGAAACATGCTTTTATGCAAGGCCAGTGTTTTAAAGTAGAAGTGGACTTTGGAATCTCTCAACATAAATATTGTCTTATATTTTTTTCTTTCTAATACAGCTTCAATGGGTGCCCAAGATGTGAAAGCACACGCATGCCCATAACTTCGGCTGTATGGCCACAGAAAGTTGTTCGCAAGTATAGAAGCCCCGGCAGAAAGCAAGAGTGAACGCGAGTGTCGCTCTCATTGCAGCGTTCCGACACCTGGCTGCCGAAGCTTCCGTGGACTGCCAAGCCGGAGAGCGACGTGCAGCAGAATAAGCGTCTACCACGTCCACCATTGCCGCTGTGACACCAGGGTTGTGGCCAGCGACAGCATGACACTTCTACGACGTCGTCAGACGGAAATTGAGGAACCACTCTTTAGGACATGCTAAACACGCCAGTCAGAGACACGTTCCAGGCACTGTAATATTGTCGCGTCCATGGACGAACGCCACTCCATATTTCTGGAAGATTTGGGTTTACTCTTACCCCAAATGATTCGACCTTCGTTCAGAATGTTTGAGATACCAAGTGTAATAGATAAGGAGGCCAACATGACTTTGCTGAGTCGGTCTCCCGAGTGTTTGACGCTCGAACATTCTAGGCCGAATGTTTGAGAGTTCTGGAGCCCAGCGTGGCCTTGCCAACTTGCTCCAACTCTCGAGCTAGCGGGCTGTCACGCCGACACCTCAAAGCTCGCTGCTGCCGCCTTCTACGCTTACTGCTGCTTTCTCAACGCTCATTCTTTCTTTTGTTTCTGGCACAAGTTCGCCGATTAAACCTTTATTTTCAGGTCGACGCTCGTCGATACTTTCCCTCCCACGACACTATTGCAATATTTGGGGCAAGTTTATTTCGTGATAAACGTAACCTATCTCCGAACAAAAAAAAAGATGTCTTTATGGAGGAGTCTTCTCTACGATGTAGAGGCCAGAAGCGACCTTGAATGGGGACGTACCTTGCAACGGTTCTGGTGACCAGGTGGTCCGGCACGGAGACGTCAGCGAAGAAGGGGTGCTGCAGCACCTGCGCCACGCTGGGCCGGGACTCTGGGTCCGGATGCAGCATGGCGGCGATGAGCTGCTGGGCGGGCTCAGACAGCGAGGGCGGGATGGTGTAGGCGTTGCGCATGATACGCTGGTACGTCTCGCTCAGTGTGGACGTCTCGAAGGGCGGGTAGCCCACCAGCATCGCGTACCTGCCCCCAGGGACAGCAGTTAGTGCCTCGTCGAGGACGCGGTAAATCCTGCCTTTTTTTCTCCCAGGTGGCAGTAATGGCGTCCCTGCCAAATCCTAATGTATCATGTTTTCTGGACTATTATAGTTGACAAACTAAAACATCTAAATTTTATGCGTTGAAAGGATCTGCATTTCGTAGGATTGTTTGTTACGAAGAGAAGGGATGAAGGATGTGAATTGCAGATTATATTAATAATAATAATAATCATCTTTATTTCCCATTTTGACTGGCAGAGACCAAAAAAAAAAAAGCCGCATATTAACGTATAATTTCCGTAGAATGCAAGCTTACAAGATTTCGCTAATAAATTTGCAGGCATTGGTAAGGCAGTGCTGCATATGAGAAGTGTTTACATGCAAACTATCTAAAAAAGATATTTCATTTTGAACTAACATTTGTTTTTAAAGACTATGCCCCGGGTGCAGACTATACCCCGGAAAATATGGTACTAAACACTCGACACCGAAAACTCCGTAGAGTACTAAATATTAAAAAAAAGAAAGTACTAAGTCTTTATTTTTACAATACTCTCGATTTACAACTTTTTCTACAATTCCATCAAAAAACTATAATTACAAATCAAGCGAATACGAAACTGTCAACACCAAAACGCCTCGTTTGTATGCATAAAAGGTGTTTCTCAAAATTTGAGTCGACGGCTTGCCCCTCTCCATGTAAACGCGGGGCTCTCCGAAACATCAAAGGTAGAATGTATGCAATCGTGCAAGCCCTCTGAGAGCGAGAGTGTGGCAGGATTTGATTCGATTTGATATTTATTTGAGCCTCCAGCACGAGCTTCCTAGCTTCCACAATGCTGCAATATCTCATACACCTTGAGCATGTGCGTACAGCCAAAGCACCGCAGAAGGTACGGAGCCCACGCTGGAGGCCGGACGTTCGAAACACGCGTCCTGCCGTTCTCACTCCATCAGTGACTGCAGCTAAGACAACTCACATGATGCAACCCATGGCCCAGACGTCGGCGGCAAATCCGTGACCTTGCATCTTGAGCACCTCCGGCGCTATGTAGTTGGGCGTGCCACATACGGCGCTGGAAACGGGGGTCACAAATGGCTTAGGCAATTCCATGAAGTACAATAGTTAAAAACACCACCGTTTCTTTTTACTATATTGGCCACACGACACAGACCATCGCTTCCTCGCACTCCAAAGTGTCGGGAGAGCAACCAAGGACCACTATTGAGGATGTGGTTGCCTGCTTTCTAGGTCTCCCAAACTATTGCTTTTGCAAGGGTGTGGTACGTAAATGTAATTATCGCATTTACTCCCGCAGAACACGCATACAGCCAATCGCTGCATTCCGCACAAAAGAAGTAGCGAGTAACGATGTCGAGAAAATGATTCTCCGTAAACATGTAACCTGCACCAAACGTTATCTCTCTCCCATAAATAGGTGGCATCTTTCTGTCCATTACGGTGGTTAGATATCCTAGTGCTCTGCAGAAAAACAAACTCACAGGCCTTGTTCATACAGAGTGTGTCTATTACACGAGTAAATACGGTAAGTAGGCATAGTGTTACAACCAAACAGTTTTACTCGAGAAATGCGGAACAGAATCGGCAACCGAGAGAAATATAACTAAGCCAATAGACCTTTTCCAGAATTCAGCTTCATCTAGTGGATCAATATCACTCAAACTTTTTCAGGTTAATGACAATAAAAATGTAGCACTTCATTGGGCACCACAACTCTAATTAACCAATAGCAGATGTTCTATGCTGTACAGCCCTTTCTCGGTTCGTTTCAATTTCGATGGCGCCTAAGAAACTACCCCTTTGTAAAAAGCACCGACTTGAGTAAAGCCCTCGCTAAAATTGACCACATCAATAGGGCTTGTGGGTTGAGTTTGAATAAACTGATTGAAAGTATAATAGAGTTTGAAGGCGGGCTAATCAGTGCATACTGGTAACAGGCAACAGGAGAAAACAGCGCAAAAAAGACACAAGGACAAGCAGACGAAAGACACAAACACAGCACTGTGTTTGCGTCTTTCGTCTACTCGTCCTTGTGTCTTTCTTGCACCGTTTGAAATAAATGTGTACACGGTGCTAATGCCCAATCTGTGATCTGCGGAAAGCTAATGTCTAGAATGCATGAGCTTTCTGTTATCCGCTTCGGCACGCGTCTTCAACTCTTTCCTTCATCAGCCATCAGAAGGTTGCCTTAGCATGCGACAGATATCATACACTCGTGCTGTGTTCCAAATCTGAGATACCCCCCCAGGTCATGACACGGAATACCACAAATAGAGTGACGCTGGACACGAGTAGGTTTTTAATGCTAAGGTGCAAATCCTTTACTCGGGGGCAGTTTGCCGATCTCTGCGGGTATCTGAACCGGCGAGTAAAATAGCCGCAAGAGGGATTTTTAGGCGATGCGACTGGCTCCTTAAAAAGAAATTACCTAGCGTTCCAGCTGATTCTGACTGGCAGAAGCAAGCCTGCTGTTTTCTTCCATTCTCACTCAATTTGGCCTTCTCCAAAAATAGCTTTACATGCTGCTCCCAAAGCACACAAACGCAGTTAATTTTACTTTGAGCCTCTTCACCCTTTTTCTGCACGTGGAATCGGCCAATAACATTCGATGCGAATACAGATTTACGGCAGCCATTTTGCTGTAACAATGGTACCCTTAGTTTACTGTCCCCATGGAGCTGGTCACATGACCTCGAAATCCCTCTTGCAGATAAGTTGACCCCGGGGAAGATAGCCGCAGTGATCAAGCGAACTGGCCCTGGAGCGACACTGAGCAAATTTTTTAACATGACCTAAAACTATGAAAGTGATCAAAGTGGTTAGGCTGAATTTCGCAAAGGGTCCATCGCAGCTACATCGGCTGTGTATCCCAGGCAAAGCGGCAGAGAGTGGACTTACTACTTCTTGGTGACTTCGGAGGTGAGCCGTGTGGCCAGACCGAAGTCCGCGATCTTGAGCCTGAGGTCTTCGGCGAGCAGCATGTTGCCCAGCTTGAGGTCCCGGTGCACCACCCCCTGGCCGTGCGTGTACTGCACCCCCTCGGCCAACTGGCGCATGAAGTGGCGCACCTCTGACTCCGTCAGCTGGCCCCTCTGCTTCAGCAGGTGCACCAGCGACTGCAAGGGCACGCATACGCTCAGGTCACACGCACAAATGTCTGTGCTGTTGACGCTATGCTTGACGAGGGTATGCGTAGCATCCTGTGTCATAGCGTCACATGACACTATGACACATGACGCTCTGACATCACGTGACACTGATGTTACGTCATGATGTCACGTGACGTCATGCGGCATTTATGAGCCAGCTTCGAGGATTTTGTGCTTGTGGCACATAGTTTTGATGACGTCAATGTCACGTGACTTTGTGAAGTCACATAAAACTACGATGATGGCTTCATGATGTCATATGACACATAACGCTCTGACGTCACGTGACACTGACATTACGTCATGATGTCACGTAACGTCAAGTGACACTGTGATGTCACATATGACACTGTAACATCATGTGATGTCACTGACACTGATATCACATGACACTGTGACATCAAGTGACAATCACATGATATCATGACATAATTACCACAGTGATGTCACATGACACTGTGACATCATGACATAATGATGTCATGTGGACACTGTGACTGCTTTATATATTCACAAAACCCTCACAATTGGCTCTTGAATGGGCTTCTCACTCTGTATGCAAAAGGAGAAGCATGAAGAGGCCCTAGAAATGCTACGCATTTGAACACGTTTGGGAAATGCCAGAGAGACGACCAATTTCTCTTTTACAGACAACATTTTGGAAACAAACTTTTTGTCTTATTATAATGGACGACTCATATTAACAGACATCTTTTCGGGGGAACAGAGGTGTCCATATTAACGAGACATCACTGTACCATCACCATAAACCATCCATCATAAACCATCATACCTTCATCATCATAACCAGTCTGCCAAATTTAACAAAATTTAGTGTTACTCCCGAGCTCGTAAAATCTCGTAAATAAACTCCCAGAGCGGCTTAAAACACACTGCACATGCTACGTGTTTCCCAACTTTTCCATTAAGATACATTTTTTTTAATATGTCTCGTGATTTTATGGAGGCTCAGGGAGTTAAAGCATCTTAATGGGAAGCGTCGACTGAGTAAATCAAATAAAATGTGCTTAGAACTAAGAAACAAACTGTCCCAGTGGCGTCACAAGTCACAGGGGGGGGCGGGGGGCGGTGGACCGCCCCGGGTGCAGGGCTCAGGGGGGTGTCGCGGCGGGCCACGAGAGCGGGGGGGGGGGGGGGGGGGAGTCGCGGTGGGTCACGCGAGAGCGGGGGGGGGGGGGGGGGGGGCGGTGTTGAGGCGGGCTATTGCCCCGGTGCCGCTGACCCTCGTGACGCCACCCCTTTATCTGATTAAGTGCCATATATTTAGATAAAATGGGCACATCAGCAAAATTTTTCTTTGTAATGGGCTCAGGACTGTAACCTATCCTAAGCCCAACTATGTAAGCACCAAAAACGACTTCTAAGGAGTAGCTCACGTTTATGACATCACGTCAAGTGATGGTGCTTTGCATAAGTGCTTTGCTCTTTGAAAAAGGTTTTCTGCATCTAAGTAACATTCTCAGCCTTGTGAGCAAATGCTTATAATCATAAATTATAATCAACTTGATCTGTAAGCACCCGCTTGTACGTGCATAAAAAGCGCTTCCAAAGTATGCCTTAGGGCTGACTGCTCAACTGTGTCAGAACGGCAGTTTCCGTGCATTACATGGCGTCTTACTCCTGGGGAATGCCTGTTGCATTCCTTTCACAAATTTCTAATGTTTTAAAGACAAGGGTTGCCTCAGAAATTGTTTTACACTTCAGGGAAGACACCAATTACAATATTCATAACTAATAGTGTGCAATATTCACTTCAAGATCTCTTTCAAAAGACTAGATTATTTGTAAGACGACAATCTTTTCAACATACTGCTGACTGTCACTTCATATGTTACAAGCACAGAGCTGGGATTTTCTATAGCAATGACGACAAAAACGCACTTTAGAACAGTGTGAACAGATCCAACTAAGAAGCTACACTTGATAACCTGCCAGTTTCAATCAATCCAGAGACCCCTACACAAATTTTTCTTGCGTGTTTTCTAGGTTTTTTTAACACTTCCTACACGATTAAAGTTTTATAAATGATTAAATCAACAAAACATCCCTGCAAGACTGAAACATTTTTGCTGCGTAAAAAATAAACGAGTCTACTCACTCAAAAATAAATTTCAAAAATCAGTTTATGCGACACTGTAATGTATCATGAAAAGACGGCTAGCTATGTGGTGCATTTTTTTCTTTAATTCGAGAAGACTTATTTTTATAAAAAGCTATAAATAATTTAAAAAAATATTTTCCAATGCATCAACATGAAGAGATTTTTGTGTCAAAGAAAAGAAAAACATTGTTGCAGGTGGATGGGACATTTTATAGACAAAACAGAGAGCAGGAGCAAAGTAAGAACTATGTCCATAACTTTTTTTTCTGTTTTCATGCCCACTAGAATGTTTTTTTTTTTTTCCAATGACTTCAACCATGCTTCAACACATTGCATATTCGTATTCGAAATGTTTCCTTCCATATTTTCACAAAACGAAATCAAAATTTGGATGAACCATCGCTAAAAAAGACAGTGGTAGAGTAGTATACAAAATGATTGTTGCTATTTACTGAAAACGAGTTTGATGCACTCATGCCCCCGCTGTAGACGGATTCCAGCAAGGTAAGCTCGGCTGGCAGAGTAAACTTAATCTTAAATAGTCGTGCATTTACGAAAATACAGCACGCAGGCAAGCTGGCAGAATGAAGAGTTTATATTGCCCCCTTGGGGGCCTTTCTCAGTTAGGACTACTTTGTGGAAGTTTGGGGTGTGAGGCACTGGGTGAACCTGCAGCTTCGTTGATGTGTCACGTTAGAGACCAGCTTATTGTCACGTTAGAGACCAGCTTATTTTAAAGTACAGAAGCATTGTTCAGTTAAGAAGGTTGTTTGCATTTTCTTTTGTTGTGCAAGTGTGGTTTTTTGTGCATGTCCTTGAAAACAGGATGTTCTGCAGCTTGGTGGCATTGTGGTTGCGTGTAGACAAGGAAGTCGATTAAATAAATGCCTTAGCGGAGTGTGAGAGACTCTTCTGATGGGGCCCTGGCACCCATTTCTTTTTTCTACAACCGTAATCTTTATCTACCTTCTTCCCCAGTCTCGGGTTAATGTCACTATATATATATGGTGTGCATTTACCTGGCGACGTGTCACCTCTCGCTGCTTACCTTGCGGGGGCAGTATTCCAGGATGATGTAGATGTTTTCCGAGTCTCCGAAGAAGCCGTGAAGTCGCACCACATTCTTGTTCACCAGGGGGCGGTGTAGGTCAATCTCACGGAGGATCTGTAATTCAGAAGCAAACCACTGAGCCAAACGACTTACTACCCATTTTTCTTTGAGCAAACCCAATTTCCTGGTTAGGCACTGCACCAGAGCTCCCTCTGGGACCGTGTACACTGACACTATGCTCATGCTCGTTTGAAAAGTCAAACATGTTTATCTTTCACCATGTGACTGCATTCCCTCCTGCACTGGTGCGCAGAGAGCAGGGTCTGGTGATGAAAGGTAGGCGGTCGATTTGTCTGACAAGCACTGTCAGCTTAGGGATAAACAGTGCACCTGGCTGTATCATATTTATTCATTTATTCCGCCTGTGCTGCTATCGTAGTTGCCAATTAACCAGTATGGCGGGTACTTGCAGGACACTGAAGAAATAAATAAATAACTTTTTATGGCCAACATAAGTTTCGCTCGACATGGAAGCGTGGACGGCAAAGGAAATGAAATCGAAAGGAGGCACGTAGCCACCCACTCTGAGAATACAGACACACAATAAAGTGTTTCCAAATCTAAAAAAAAAACGTTATACCTTTTTTTTTTTTTTTAATTTACAGCACAAGAGCATTAGATTGACCTCTTAAGCAGGTAAATTAAATTGGATAAGCTTGTTGCTGAACCCTCTGCACCTCAACACAGCATAATTAAAGAGAGACATTTAAAGTTGTTTGCAGCTACCCAACCAAAAATAAATAGACAAATGTCTGTTTTAGTGACCATGCAAACCAAAATTCTTATTGATCCTGCCAGCTTTCTCTAATAATTATACATTCCCCTCTCCTTACTTGTTGCGCTATCATTTGTTGCCTTTTCGGGCAGATTAAATGCTCTTGGTGCACCGCAACTTCGCTTTTATTTACCCACCCCCCCCCCCCCCCCCAAAAAAAAAGGGGGGGGGGGGGGACACTTTTTTGATAGAACAGGGCGTGGACCGCGTTGACCAGAGCCGTATCTGGCGTGGACCACGGACCAAAGGCATAGCGACGGAGAAAGCATCGAGCGAGGTTTCGCGTTTCCTCCGAGAGATAGCGCAACAAGTCTGCCCGTTGACTGTTTATATTCTTGACTTTGCGGGTTCTCCAAACCTATGGAATCACCCCTTTTTAAGTGGCACTTGCTTTTATGTAAAGTAGTTCTATAATCCTGAGAACTAGTAGTAATGAAATGAGTAAATGAAAGCCATAAACAATGTAAACTAGAAACTTTGTCAACCATTCTAGTAATTATTTAGTACACATTCAAAACCGCCTTCTGCGGCGCCCTGGACGTACCGCCTCGGTAGCGCAGTAGGCAGCGCGTCAGTCTCATAATCTGAAGGTCGTGAGTTCGATCCTCACCCGGGGCAGGCGGTCAATTTTTTTTTTTTTTTTTTTTTTTTTTTTTTCCGCTGCGGATTACATACGTTTTTTATACATTCTACAAATATTTTTTTTTTTTTTTTCGTCATACTCTAAACTTTTTAAGAACACGAAAGTATATCCCATTTCTTCTTTTATTTCTTCTTTTATTTCTTTTTTATTTCTTCTTTCATTCTTCTTTCATTTCTTCTTTTATTCTTCTTTTATTTCCTCCTTTATTTCTTCTTTCTTTCTTCTTTTATTTCATTCTTTTATTTCTTCTTTCATTTCTTCTTTCATTTCTTCTTTCATTTCTTCTTTTATTTCTTCTTTTATTTCTTCTTTCATTTCTTCTTTATTTCTTCTTCTATTTCTTCTTCCATTTCTTCTTCTTCTATTTCTTTTTTATTTCTTCTTTATTTCTTCTTCTATTTCTTCTTCCATTTCTTCTTCTTCTATTTCTTCTTCCATTTCTTCTTCTTTATTTCTTCTTTTATTTCATTCTTTTATTTCTTCTTTTATTCTTCTTTTATTTCATTTTCATTTCATTTTCATTTCATTTTCATTTCTTCTTTCTTTCTTCTTTTATTTCATTTCTTTTATTTCTTCTTTTATTTTATTTTATTTCATTTTCATTTCATTTTCATTTCTTCTTTATTTCTTCTTTATTTCTTCTTTTATTTCCTCCTTTATGCTTCTGCTTAGTTCGTCTCTTATTCTTCTTTATTTCTTCCTTTATTTTCTGCTCTTATTTCTTCTCTTATTTCTTCTCTTAATTTCTTCTCTTATTTTCTTCCTTATTTCTCTCTTCTTCATTTCTTCCTTTATTTTCTTCCTTTATTTCTTCTCTTATTTCTTTCTTCTATTTCTTCTTCTTCTATTTCTTCTTCCATTTCTTCTTCTTTTTCTCTTTCTTCTTCTATTTCTTTTTTATTTCTTCTTCTTCTTCTTCTTCTTATTATTTTTTCTCTCTGCCAACCACGCCTTGTCGCTTTTGTGCGCAGCATGTTGCTTTTGTGCGCGGCATGTCGCTTTTGTGCGCGGAATGTCGCATTTGTGCGCGGCATGTCGCTTTTGTGCACGGCATGCCGCTTTTGTGCGCGACATGACGCTTTTGTGCGCGGCATGTCGCTTTTGTGCGCGACATGACGCTTTTGTGCGCGGCATGTCGCTTTTGTGCGCGGCATGTCGCTCTTGTGCGCGGCATGTCGCTCTTGTGCGCGACATGACGCTTTTGTGCGCGGCATGTCGCTTTTGTGCGCGGCATGTCACGCGTGTCCCCGAAACATTATTAGCATGCTGAATTTTTTTTATTATCATATACTGCAGGAATAAACTACGGTTCAACCGAACGCTTAGTGTCCAGCCAAAATGTGGCGCTGGCCCGGAGCAGATGTCGAAGTTTCAGAACCAACCGCTGTATTATTCAAGAAGGTAGAAGTGATTTTCTGACAATTTCCATGAGCCATGAATTCCTGGGTACATTCGTGGACTACATGGGTCGCCATTTTCCTAACGTAGGTTTCAGGAAACCAGTTATAACGTTTTATCAAGATAACGGCAGGCTGAAACTTTGGCATCTAGTCGGACCGCTAGCACTGCATTTGGACAGGAACTGAGCTTCTGAAAATGCGCAATTTTATTTTTGTAAAAAAAGGAAAAAAAAGGTTCCGTGTATAAGCTTCTGTGCGTACGTGCGTGTGCGTGTGCTAGTGCTAGTGTGTGTGTGTGTGTGTGTGTGTTTGTGTGTGTGTTTGTGTGTGTGTGTGTTTTTTAGCTGGCCACGTCCATCACGAAATGATTTTGATTTCTGTTTTGTGTAGCAGTGGCGAGTAAGTTCTCAAATGCTTTGTTTGGGCTCCTCATCAGCGAAGATGCCGCAGATGGGGCAACAAACGAGTTTCTTTTGGGTTTCGTTCATGACACGCGATTCCGAAAATAGTGACGCTGGCAGCTCTCAAGATAAAAATATTTGGAAATGTAAGAAAATACTTTATCCGTAGTTTCGATTGCAATGGCAAACGATTGATTTTACGGGAGAGCAGCTTTGAGTCTCATTAAAGCCGCGCGGGCGCGATGGGCCGTCGTTACGATTCGAAAATGTGCCTTCTTCAGCTTTCTAGATACTGCGTCAAGAAGCTCAGGCGATATTACTTTGCCTTGTTGCGGATTCTTTGAACATTTCAGGAGGACGGAAAAACGCTCCCTGCGATCTCGGATATCGCTTCGGAAAACTGCTAACAATGCTTTGAAGCCCTGCGGCACTGTCGCTACTTTGAAACGTAGCTTATTTAATAACAATAATAATAATAATAATAATGTTTATTGCCGGTTCAAGAACAGCCAGTAGCCTTTTTGCTGAAACACGAGGAAAACACTGAGACAAAGAATAAACAAGAGAGGAAAATCAAGGCGTAAAGAGGCCTAAAAAGCGACATGAAGACATGATTATATTGCAATTAAATTCAAAGGGGCAAGCGAGCTGGACAAGAATGATGACGAAAATAATCCCTGGAGAAGGGGAACAAGAGGGACAAAGGACAAACACAAATCTCCAAACACAGCTAGGTGACTGGTGCGCCACCGAAAAAATCCGCCTGGTCCTTGTCCCTCTTATTTCCCCTTCTCCAGGGATTATTTTCGTCATGAAGACATTAACACAAAATAAGTGAAGACAAGCATTAATGCAGATAAAAACACAACCAATCAGTCCACAGAAGTACATTCACCAATAATATTAATAATATTAATAATAATTTTTTTTTCTGTGCCTACAAGCAACCTCGCAGTGTACTGTGCTAAAATAGATATCAATGGGAATGCGTTTCGTACACGGATACGAAAAACAGCTTAATATAATGTGCTTATATTTTTTTCTTGTTTATTTTCGACTATATCAATTCTTACCGGACATACAATATACACATATTTATTGCGGAAATAAAGGTAGCGCTCTCTACTTATAACTTACGATGTTACACCTATAATCCACAAAAAAAAAAAAAAAAGCTCGGACTAAGCTCCTAAAAACCATAACAATTACATTAAAAAAAAAAATCGAATAGGTTACACGGAGGAGTTTGCCAAACTTCGCCAAATATTCTCGAAGGAGGGAATAACAGATTCAAGGTTAGATTTCTCGTTTCACCAAATAATTGTTTAATTCATTGCGTATTATTCGCTTATTGTGCAGTCTAATTCGTTCTCGGCTTGAGTTCGCGAGTGTTGTGTAAAATTCTATCGGAGCAATCGATGCATTGCAAATTGAAAAAGTTCAGAAGAGGTTTATTTGAATCGTTTATGATCGTTATATTAAACGAAGGTGTTTTTATGACTACGCGTACGTAGTCCAGACTCTCGACTTACACAGGCAAGTGGAAGAGTTGGGCGCGACTTCCTACTGTTACACCGAATAATTCATGGCCAAACAGCAGCTTGCAATGTTGCCCTTATTTTCACGTGCCACAACGTTCCAGTAGACAGGCCAGTTTGTTTTATCCTGGCCCTCGGAGAAACCTTGTCCGATCTCATGTATTTTTAATACCATATGATGAAATACTTCTTTGTATGCTTTTACAAACTACAAACTATGTGTTTTTTAAACGTGAACTAGAAACGTTGCTGTTCACCTCATAATCACATCGTTTTCCTATATGTGCCGTTCACGTTGTACGGATGTACGTGCCCCACATCAAGACTTCGGTCGTTCTGAGGCACGGAATAATGAAGTATGTGAGTATGCATGTAAGGTAATAAAGCCTTTCAAGAGTACCGTAAGAAAAAAGAAAGGAAAGAAGAAGAATGAAGCAGATTTATGTCGGCCGACGTGAGTAAAAGGTGTCAGACAAAAAAGACGCAGAATCACTTTCTTTCACTTGGCTAAACCTTAAGGAATGTCCCAAGGAATTACAAAAATGTGTAAAATCGCAACGAAAGGATGTGGCAGGCGTCCCTGCTCTATTGATTGATGGTGACCCAGTGATATAAAGGCAGCTGCTTTTGATAGACACTTGAAATCTGTTTTTTCAGCACTCACACCCTCAATTCCTACCGGAAACTATTAAAAAAAAAGAATAAAAATAAAAATGAATGACCTTACATTTGATCACAACGGCATACGGAAATTATTGGGAAATATTAAATTAGGGAAAGCTTCCGGACCGGATGGAATCCCCAATATCGTATGAAACCTTGTGCTGATATATTACATAGTAACACTATTTACGAAGTCGCTAGAAAGTGGACGTCTCCTCACGACTGGAAATCCGGAAAATGTAGTTCCAATGCATAAAAATGGTAAAAAAATAATGTCGATAATTACTACAGACCTATAGATCATGTAAATAACAGTGACTTCTCAGCATTTCAACGTGACTTTCGCACGGGGTTGTCATGCAGCACTCAATAGCTTGAATTTTATCATGATGTTGCCTGTGCATTTGATAAATGCTGCCAAACTGACTGTGTCTTTCTGGATTTTAGGTAAGCTTTTGATGTAGTTGACCATCGACTCTTAATTCATAAACTGCGTAGCAAACATTGATGAATACATTCTTAAATAGATTGCTATTTACCTCGATGTCAGAAAACAGCGTATTATCATACATGGCGTTCACTCATCACATGTAAATGTAACGTCAGCAGTGCCCCAGGGTTCAGCCTTAGGCCCCCTTCCTTTTTTTTTTAATTTTCATTAATGATATTGCAAACGGAATCTCATGAAATATCAAGTTGTACGCAGATGACTGTGTCTTATATAAAAAAAAATGTTCAGTGAGGACGATGCTATTGTTCTTCAGAGTAATTAAAAAAAAAATCAGAGTGGTGCGAGAAAAAAAAAAGTCACTTAATATAATCCAAACCTTAGATTTACTAGGAAGCGTAAAATTGTTCCGACATCTTTCATATTAAACAACCTTAGTTTAAAGCTTTGCACGGAGGCAGTCTATCTCGGAGTGCGCCTGACAGCTGACTTACGGTGGAACAATCACCTCTGTGTTCTAAAACTAATGGTATGCTACTTTTATTATTATTATTTTTTTTGCGTCGCAATTTTAGGAAGATTTTATCCAGCCTAAAAGAAACCTTGTGCTTTTCTTATGTCCTGTCGATTTTAAATTACGCTTGTATTGTATTAAAATTGTTGCTTGTATTGTATAGGACCCGCGTACGCAGAACTGCGTAAATCAAATCGAAAGAATCCAAGACCAAGCCGCGAGATACTATGATTTCCGCAATAGTATTTCTGAAATAAAGCCAAAATTCGGTTGGAAATCCCTACAGCAAAGACGAAAATGCCTTCGTCTTAAACGTTTTTTTTTTTTTATATATATATAATGTTTATTACGGTAACATGGGCCTGGATATATCAAAATACATCATTGCACCAAACTATGTTTCTCGTAGAATAAATAACTAAGAAAAAGTACGGAACTTTTAGCAAAAACTGACGTCATAAAAAAGTTATTTTTTTACCCCAAACGATTAATGATTGGAACGTGCTACCCGAACCATTTGCAGATATATCTACCTTTCACTTTTTTTAAAGAAATTATGTTATTGTAGTGTGTTTGGAACGTTTCATTTTGAGAGTTTATCTTGTTTCAATCTCATCGTCTATTGTTTGCTGTTGTTTCTGTGCTTTTTTACAATTTCCTTGAAAAAGTAAAGAATGCAGGAGCATCAGCCGTCCTGGGAAATTGCGTGTTCTAGTTTGGCAGGGAAAGAACGGAAAACGTTTTTTTGGGGTAGGAAAAACCAAAACGTACAAGCCACAATAAAGTAAAAGTTTGCAAGTTGCTGCTTCGCCTACAAATTGGTCGAGGAGACTGAATTCAATCCTCTGGAGTGGTGGAACTTGCGACAGCACGAGTCTCCACACCTCAGTCTTGTATAGTGCAGTTCGTGCATGCTACCCCAGCATCAAGTGCGCCTACGGAGAGATACTTTCCATTAGCTGGTATTCATTTAAGTGAGGCGAATCAGTCGGAATCTGTCCATGTTGGCGATATTTTGTTTCTTCTACCCAGCAACATCGACAAGTGAAACGTTACGTATGTGCGCGTTTTCTTTTTCTCGACAGTTTCTGGACATTGTTCACCTTGTCACAAATGACAGAAAACACACCTCCTTTCATTGAAATGTTGCGATTCCGCCGCGTAATCGCGAGGCAAAAATTAGAATATTCCCCGACCTGCAGCCGCGAGCGGCGGCCATGAGAAACACGCGGCATGACGTCAATGGTGCTCTTGTAGAAATATAGCAAGTTGTGCGAATACCTGCTCGATAAAAGGTAACTTTTTTTATAAATCTTGTCGTTCCAACATAAATATAGAAGCGTCAAAAACCTGGTATCATCGACAAAACTTTTATTATACGGAGTTTTAGTGGCGCCATCTACCCTAGGTCCACAAAACCGTCCGCTCTATCTGCTACCGCGAACAGCCGCCAGAAGCCGGAGGTGGAGGGGGACAGGGCCGGAGTTTGGCCATTCGTTGGGAAGTATAGGAGACAAATGAGGAGGCGCCATTGGCTGAAAGCTGGCTGGGCGTGTTCCAGGGCGTCTTCAGAAATTCGAATGTGACCAACCAGAAGCCGGAAATAATACCCTGGCGGTGGTCGCGAGAAACAAACCTGATAACTGCATTGGAGTAACTCTCGATGACTGAAAATATGGTACACGTGATGTTTCAATCACGCTAATCCAAAATGATGGTGGAAGAGTGCGACTAGCGAAACGATCGACATAACCCGTACGCCAAGCGCCGAGGGCCGGGAATCTGCCGTCCGAGCGGTCACACTCTGTCCGAGCAAAACAGAGTTGAGCGGCGCATTCGTTTCTTACATCTTTCTGTGTGATCATGATCAAAACAACACGTGCACCCTATTTTCAACCATGAAGAGTTATTACACTTCGCTCTTAAGGCCCGTTCACACTCTTGCGACCGAGTTCGACCGAGAGAGACCAGACCGGTTTTTAAGCCTCTTGCGAGCTCTTAGGACCAGCAGCGGAGCTGGTCCTAAGAGCTCGCAAGAGGCTTAAAAACCGGTCTGGTCTCTCTCGGTCGAACTCGGTCGCAAGAGTGTGAACAGGCCTTTACGCGCTTATTAAAACCATATACGAACATATACCTTTGATCAGAACTGTTTCTCGCTACCACCGCTAGGGGATTCTTTTCGGTTTCTGGTTGGTCAAGAGAGCATGCCAAGCCCTCTTTCCGAGTTTGCCGCACGCCCTGGCTCTGCCCGCGCCTCCCATTGACCAAACTCTCTACATATACGGCTCTGGGGCCGGAAGAATATGGCCAGACCCGGATGAGACTTTCCTCCTTTCACCATATTGTTCGCGCTGCGCCAGCACGTGGTCACGCGGTCGCGAGCGGATGAGTTCTCGCTGCTCACTGATGGCTGTAGAGAGAGAACTTTACCGGAACCCCGCGCCTACCCCATCGACGTCACTGCGCACGTGACCCGGAAGACGTTGTACGAGTTCAGAGGTGGCAAAAACCTGGATCTTTTTCATTTTTTAAAATAAAAACTAGGGTATCCAGGCAAAATCTGTTTTCTGTAGTTCACTTGAGAAGTGTCAGGCATCAACTTCCACAATTATTTAAGCAAAGCCCTGAAATTGTTGCACAGCTCCTTTAAAGCTGAAACAGATAAGACGTGTTGCCATTATTGAATAATATTGTGGTATTTTCCCAGTGGAGTACTCGCGCCTTACCACATATACGCAAGTATACTTTTCTGCGGTGAGTGAGCAGCTTTTCTCTCCCACTTTTTGATCGGTTGGCCTAAATAAAATGACACACTGTTATTTGTTTGTCCTTCCTTAATGTTCATGTTTATAAAATATGCGTCTGCTTGAAGTAGGCTTAACAAAGCAAAAAAAATTAAAAATTATATATTTTTTTTTTGAGCGCACCTTCTGGACAGGTGCGCTCCTCAGGCGAACTCATAATTGAGATCATCTTTTTACTGAGGCGAAGTACATCAGGAAGGGTGATCCCTTATTTTATAAATACCAAAAAACAAAATACGATAAAATGACTTTCACCGCATTCTGACACGAAGAGTTCTTTGTACAAAGGTAAGCAGACGGCTTATAGGATATCACCCAGATGCATTTTTTCTTTCATTTTTATTCATGCTTGATTTTATAGTGTAAAATTAATGCGCGGATTGAGGGTCTGATGCGGTTCCGAATTTTGCGGATGCGGTTCAGATGCGGATACGATGTCAGCGGATGCGGATCGGAGGAATAAAGCGTTATCTGCGCAGGGCTCTAATTATTATTATTATTATTATTATTACTATTATTATTATTATTACGAGCTTTAAACAAAGGATGAGAAGGTTCAGGACACCAGTGTATAGTAAATACGATTATATAAAATCAACATAAACAAATAAGAAAACAAAACTCTCATCTTGCATCTCCCTTCATTTTAGAAACGCCACCACAACACATTGTTCTCGTTAATATATATGGGTGGTTTCATCTCAAATCGTGCAGGCAAAAAGGGTCGAATTTTTAATTTCGCTAAAAAAAAATATATGTTATGGCGTCGTTTCTTAAAACGCAGTAGCCACAAACCGCAAGTCCGTCGGATTTTTTGTTCTCGACTTACGAATTTTAAAAGAGGCCGCGGCGGAAAGCAGTGTTTTTCACATCCGTCGTGGGTCGGATGTTTTGCTCGATCTCCCGTCGTGGATTTTCAGTCCACATTATATTAACTTTTTTCAAGCACTCTGTGGGCACAGGTAAAACGCTATAATACCATGAAATAATTTTAGGCGTTTTGCTTTTTTTCTGCAAAAATATCAAAAACGCCCCCTCGGTCAATTGTTGACGAACTTTGACAATTAAATACTGACGATCTACTTGGGTTACATCAATATTTTTTATATCTATGGAGAGCCCCAAACACGCTCTTTATAGATATTATAAAATGAATTAGCTGTATTAAATATCCCTAGCGGGACGTTTACGTTAATGTTATGCGAAAACCAAAAAGTACCAATTTTAAGATCAATTTTCTCAAAAAACCCATTTTTTATTTTTTTTATTTTTTGTTAAAATGTAGGTATGATAGTTGTCTACTCAAAAAGCAAGTCGAGAAAGTGTATATTTTGTTTGTATGTTTTATATTTAAGCATCAATATCGTACAAAAAAACGTGTGTTTACGGCTTGAAAGGGACTTGCGAATTGCGCGTCTTCACAAACTTTGAAATATTTTTGCATTTTTTTTTAAAGCTCCCACGTAAAAATGAAATACAGTAGTTCCACCCTGTTATATTTATTGATTATTTAAATTTTATTATAGGCGGCAAGCTACATTGGGGCAGTTCAAAAGAGAAAGCGACACTTCTTAATAGACCAGCAGGCGTCGTAAATTTTTAATGTGTAGAAATCGGCAGACGTCGTATTGATTCGGGGCCTTCATTGGGCTATATTAACGTCCCGCCCTTTCGGAACCAGCAGATGACCACAACCTTTCGCGCTCGTTGTGTTAGATAGGACGGCCCGTGACAGTAAAGCGAGCAGCGCACCCTGTGTCACGAGGAGTGAAATGGTACGAATGTGTCGTTGACGCGGCGAACAGTGACGGCCACCCAGGAGGAGTCAGTCAGTCAGTCAGAGTATTGCAGAAGGGAAAGCAAAGGAACTGTTGCCTGGGAGGATGAGAACATCACGGCCTTACAATATCGACGGTCAACAACAGTTCTGCCTGCCAAAACAACGCCGCGTGCGAGCTAAAACCGGCGGCGCGGGCACGCACACGAAGATGGGCCGGTTTCGTTAGGGATGTGGGAAAAGTTTGAAACCAGCCATCCGTGCACGCGTGAAACGATACCGCGTATTTGCCCAAGCTTTGAACGCCCTATCCTAGAAATGGCCGTGCTCTGCAAAGTGGTTGTCCTGTGCTTGTCCTCCGTGTTTTATTCTTTCAATTTTATGTACTCTTATCTCCCTCCGCGGAAATCCGATAGCACCGAAGGGTTATCTCTTTTGTAAACAGCAAAGCCCGGAGACTAACATTAAAAACGGGCGTGTTGGTAAATATACTTGTGTCTATACTGCCCGGAGACTAGTTGGGTCGAAGTCAGCCTCCTTGTCAACTATAACCGTTTGTGAAGAGTGGTCTTCTCCCGAGATAAAAAGTTAGCGCCGGCTGACGTGTTCTTTTGAAAAAGGGAAGGGGAAAGAGAAAGTTTGAGTAACTGCATGCAGTAACTACCTCGAAAGCTCCTCTCACGATATGAAGCTCGAGGCATGTTACGTCTCGGTTACCTTCTGGCGCACCGCTGCTTGAAACTATTCTTGATTTTGTTCCGCACAGCCCCGACAGATGTGCGGAACAGAGTGAAGAATAGAGTCGAGCATCATCTGGACGCCATCATCCTGCCAGGCTTCAGTGTCGTGGGATTGGACTCGGCGTCGGTCAGTTATGACTTTTTATTTTATTTCGTGAGTGTTTCTTCACTCCGCTGAACTTTGTTTCTCGGGTGCGGTTCTGCTGAACTTTTTTTTTTTTATGTTTCGTTACTAACTGTTTGTTAGCATTGTTTACTTGTTTGGTTTATTTCTTGATGGCGTAGCCGCCTGACGGTGCTGTAGAGAGCGTGTTCGCACGCATTTGGTTGTGTCCCGTTTAGGGAATGCCCCGAGAAGTTTATTCTTATTCTTGCCGCGTGCGGCTGAGTTTTTCTGTCTTAATTATTTTTTTTTTTCCTTTACGTGTCGTTGACTTCTTTGTCTGACTCTCCACCAGGCGTGGACCTATCACCTTGCCACCGCTCGAACCTAAATCTTTTATTTTTTTTTTTACCGCAATTTTCGTTAAGATCGGAGTTGGGTAGTTTTATTCTTATTTATTTATTTTTTTCCCTACCCTTCTCCGTGACAATCTCTCCGTGTGTTTCGGATCGTTTTTGTGTCATCACTTTTGTGTATTACGAAAGTGAAAGGCCATTCCCTGGTGATCTGTGCGATGTGCGGTGAACAAACCCTAGCGTTTGGTTTCGGAAAGAATGGTATATAATAGATCAATGATGTGGCGATTTTTTATGTCTTAGTAATATGACAGCTAATAGCTAGTCATGGTAGTTTACAGTGAAAGTTTTATAAATCGAAAAAATACAACGTCTGTGCCTCTTCGATATTGAAGGTCTACACGCCTGGTGATTTGATTAGATATGTTTCTCGTGGTTTCCCGCTCTTTTCAAAACATAAATAACTATTCAATACCACAAAATGCGTTTATAAGTGATTACAAAACGCAGACGAAAATTCAAGAGAACTTTTTTACAATTCATAGAAGCGCACGTCTTTTTTTGTCTGACTTAGGTCTTGCAAAACGAAGACGTCTTTTTCCGATTTTGAGGCTTAAATATAGAACATACAAACAAAATATACACTTTCTCGACTTGCTTTTCGAGTAGACAACTATCATATCTACATTTTAACAAAAAATTAAAAAAATAAAAAATGGGTTTTTTGAGAAAATCGATCTTAAAATTGGTACTTTTTGGTTTTCGTATAACATTAACGTAAACGTCCCGCAAAATATATTTATCACAGCTAAATGATTTTATAATATCTATAAAGAGCGTGTTTTGGACTCTCCATGGACATAAAAAATATTGATGTAACTCAAGTAGATCGCCAGTATTTAATTGTCAAAGTTCATCAACAATTGACCGAGGGGGCGTATTTGACATTTTTACAGAAAAAAAAGCAAAACGCCTAAAATTATTTCATGGTATTAGAGCGTTTTATCTTTGACTACAGAGTGCTTGAAAAAAGTAAATATAATGTGGACTGAAAATCCACGACGGGAGATCGAGCGAAACATCCGACCCACGACGTATGTGAAAAACACTGCTTTCCGCCGCGGCGTCTTTTAAAATTCGTAAGTCGAGAACCAAATATCCGACAAACTTGCGGTTTATGGCTATTGTGTTTTTAGAGACGACGCCATAACATATATTTTTTTCAGCGAAATTAAAAATTCGACCCTTTTTGCCTGCACGATTTGAGATGAAACCACCCATATATATATATACAAAACGCAAAAAAAAAAATTAGTTTTTTTCTACCGCAAAAATAAACTAGGCATCGCCGAACGCTCATTCTCTACCTAAAGGTAGCGCTAGAGGTCACAGCCTGATGCCAAAGTTTCAGCCCGATCCGATGCCTTATTCAAAAGTTATAAGTGATTTGCTGAAAATTTCAATGGGTGAATGGAGCCCTTTTTTCCCCGTTTTCGGTTTCTAATGCCGTAGAGCCCCATGTATTCAAAAACTCCGTCGGCCTTTGAAATTTTCAGAAAATCACCTATAACTTTTGAATAAGGTATCGAATCGGGCTGAAACTTTGGCATCTGGTTGTGACCTCTAGCGCTACCTTTGGGCGGGGAATGGGCGGAGAATGAGCGTTCGGCGATGCCTTGTTTATTTTTGCAGTAAAAAAAAAAAGAAAAGCTGTGCATTTTTTTTTTTTCGTGACATCCTTGTATATATAATTCTACCCCGACAGTACATTCGAGTTCAAATGAAACCGCCCATTCTCTTAGTTCACACACACAGCGGCGAAAAAAAAAAAAAAGAACTGGGGTTTATTTGGAAGTTAGTTAAAACGTTTATAGAGACAAAGCGAGCCAGCCGGCGAACTGGTTTCAGTTGAGACACGTCGTGAATTGTCTCCTTTTTACGTCCATCGTCTCCGGTTTCAAATACAGTATTTTTTTCTCTACTAATCTACGCGTTTCTACACGGTGACGACCGCATTGCCAAGCCCCAGGTATACAAATGCAGCGCCTGGCCGGGACCCTTCTTTCCGCAATGTCTTATTTCGTATAAACTTTATACCATATACAATACAAAAACAGGTATACACGCAAGCTCCACAACATGGCAGGCGAAAAAAAAATATATAGAAGCTCGAGCAGTCCGCACTTTAGGATAAAAAGAAACAGTATATTAAGAAATGTACTAAGAAAAAAGATAAAATAGAATGCCATAAGTGTGAACTGTGCCTGCCGCGTTGTGCGGGACAAAACTGACAGAAGGGCGAACCAATTTCCAGGCCGCCCGACACCCTCGCTATTCTTGCGCGGGAAAATTGGTGTATGTTGTGTTTTTATTTTTTTATTTCCTCGCCGAGTTTTAAAGAAAGTCATTTGTTTTGTTTGCGGAGGTCGAGGACAGCTTTGTGGTCCAATAGAGAGGTCTGCTTCCGGCCTCCCCGAGCAGACGTCGACAGCAGACGACGGAAAGTGTTGACAGACGCTTTGACGACCGACCCGGCTAAGGTGGCGGCGGGTCGTCTGTTGACGCTGCGAGACTGCGCTCGTCACGTTGCGGTCACAGTATAAAAATAGAATAAATAAATAAACGAGTGCATTTAAGCTGCGCTCTCACTTCTAATACAAATGACAGTCGGAGAAACTGTGTGGGGCGTGCTTCTCGAATGACGGTCGCGTTGGTCATACAAGTACTGTCTGCAGACATGTGCATGAACATAGCCTCCTCTCTACTCACAAAGCCTGGCACTTCGACGACGGAGCCATAGAGTGCCCGGTCGCATATTTGGAGCGCGAGGATCTGGTAGCACAGAGCATCAAAGAGCCATCTCTCGGGGAACCTGGACGGCAGCGCACAGCTTTTGCAGCGGCGAGGACCCGAGACATACTTGTTCGCTCGGGAGAAGTGTGTTTCGGCGTCTCGCCGCAGCGAGGCGCCAGTCACGTGGCTCTCCTCTCATCCGTTGTTTGCCGCTCCACCTTTTCCATTTCGGCGGCCGCTTCTCGGGGCGATCTGCCAGGCTTTGTCAGTAAATAGGAAGCTATGGCATGAAGCAAACCTGCTTCTAAGATGCCATGTCCGCCGACAAGTCTGCCGTCTTGTCTACACAGTGTCTTTTGTATGACGTACAAACAGTGAGACTGAGGCTTAACGCTATCGCGTACGTGTGTCACAGCAACAGCAGCGCGCCGCAACAGCAAGTCGCGTTCTTCGTGCAAGCGGTCACGTGATTGATGACGTAATGATGACGACACCGGGAGTTTTCCCGGTGAAAGACCGCGCAATTCCCCGGAAAGGTTCCCCCTAACGGCAGCAGCAAGGCAGGAGCTGTAAAACAGTCAGAGCGCGTGCATACCGGCGCAAGTTCGCCGCTCTTTGGCAAACTTCGCGGATTAATTGATCGCCCTGTTCCTGATCTCACGGCAGCTATATTTATGTTCATGCTCCGACACGAGAAGAGTTTCTCTCCCACGACGCGTATATACAACACCTGCATAACACATTCGGTGCAGCGAATATTGGAGTTTTAAACTAACATTTGGTATCATTTAGGATGTTTTTTTTACTTGTTTAATTTTCCTGTCGTTGTTCATGAGCACGCGAAATGAAAAAAAAAATGAATGAATTAATTATGCAAGTTAACCTGAGAATGAACTATTCAAGAAGCGAAAGAGTCAGGAGAAAGCGGCAATAATAATAATAATAATAATAATAATAATAATAATAATAATAATAATAATAATAATAATAATAATGATAATAATAATAGTAATAATATATTTTATTTTCCAAGAAAACAATACAATGTTGATAGATACAATGGGGGGGGGGGGGGGAAGCTGTTCAAAACAGCTTGACGTAGATCAAAGTCAGTGGCCTGCGCTAGATCTACGTCTCAAAGTCGGGCTACTGAGTTTACTTTGCTGTTGAGTTTGAGACGCTGTCTGTCCCGTCTAGTTGCCTATTCTAATTTCAGTACATTCCATTTTCCTTATTCCACCCTCAGTTCCACTTACACCGGTTCAGTCATAAGCCCTGCCAGGTTCAAACTGGATGAGGAACGTGACGTCACGATCTGTGACGTCACGACTAGGATTTTCGATCGCCAGCGACAATTTAGATGGTGTGTAAAAGCTCGGTGGAAACTCACCGAGTCCTTAAAAGGATGGTGAACCAAAATTTGGATTTCAGAAAACAATGTAGGAGTTGTAAGCAGGACGCTACAATCCCTATAACACTACTCGTAAGCCGATATCTCGAATGGACGGCCGTATTTTTGAAAAAAGAGGTCGAGGTTGAACGAGGACGACGAGGCGCGTGACGTCAAAATATCTCGTTTCCTCCTTTCTTCGCTTCGCCCCCTCAAGGCGGCGAGGCGGAGAAGACGCGAGGCCGTTCCCTCTCCTTCTCGGAGAAACAAGACGTAAACATATCTGTCAAATACGCCTCCTTTTTTTAAAAAAAAGACGGCCATCCGTTCGAGATATTGCTGTATGAAAGATGTTTTGGTGTTTGTAGCATCCCGTTGTATGCTCTTGCCGCCGTGTTTTGTGGAATCCAGAGTTGGGTTCAGCATCCCTCCAACACCGACGAAGTTGATTGCCTGGCATTCTTCTCATTAAAATAATAATTGGGGTTCTGTGGATATTTATACAGCGAGTCGTTGGTCAGCCATTTTTAATGTTGCGACGAGTCACTCGCTGTAGATGGGCAATTTAGCCAGTGCAGTACAACCGCTAGCCTGGGGTCTTTAACGTGCACCACGCAGTAGTGATACACGACCGCACGCCGGTACGATGCTCATCCAGGTCGAAACGGGCAGGGGTGGGGATTGAACCCAGGATCCCTGGGTTCTGCAGCGCGAGCTTTCGCTCCACGTGCTCCGAGCTGGTGTGCGCTAGACCACTCGGCCACCGATCCCCCCATTCTTCTCATTTCCATGAATGAAACTAACATTTATCCAATCTCGGGATGTCATAGAGAGCGTTAGGCCAATCGTGGAAGGCCGACTGCAGCGACGCTCCTGATCGCGCACGTCGCCACTACTAACTCCACCGACCGAATTTCTCATCTGCAGCGTGCAACTGTGTCGACCCTGGCCAACGCCACCTGGAGTAATCCAGGCCCGCGAAAATTCCCCTCTTCCCCCATACGGAACGACATCACAGTCAGATGTCGCCAACTCGGCAATGGGACCCGAGCCCGATGCCGACCGTCCTTCGACGCGTTCATTGGACACCGAGGCCCAGCCGAGCGCTGACGCAGTACTCGTATCCAACCAGCGTCTTCGCTCGATCTCACAAGCGCACGGGTCTTGATCCTTTTAGGTGGTGTTGCCCTGGCAGACCGAGGCCACGCTGTTTAAATAGCTAACGTTTCATTTGCATCTGTTTTAATTGTTTCATTCCGCACCATGGTAAGCTATTTACATTATCGGTGCGCCACTCTGGTTAACATTTGTTAGTATTGTTTAGGATATCTCGCAACGTATTACAACTCTGGTGTAGGGCTAAAAAGGAAGAAAGAATACCCTCTCTCATCTGAGGTGGAGCGCCAACTCGAGTAAAGCTTTTACTTGTTTCTGTTTTTCGTTAACATTTGTTCAGTATTGTTTAGGATATCTCGCAACGTATTACAACTCTGGTGTAGGGCTAAAAAGGAAGAAAGAATACCCTCTCTCATCTGAGGTGGAGGGCAAACTCGAGTAAAGCTTTTACTTGTTTCTGTTTTTCGTTAACATTTGTTCAGTATTGTTTAGGATATCTCGCAACGTATTACAACTCTGGTGTAGGGCTAAAAAGGAAGAAAGAATACCCTCTCTCATCTGAGGTGGAGCGCCAACTCGAGTAAAGCTTTTACTTGTTTCTGTTTTTCGTTAACATTTGTTCAGTATTGTTTAGGATATCTCGCAACGTATTACAACTCTGGTGTAGGGCTAAAAAGGAAGAAAGAATACCCTCTCTCATCTGAGGTGGAGCGCCAACTCGAGTAAAGCTTTTACTTGTTTCTGTTTTTCGTTAACATTTGTTCAGTATTGTTTAGGATATCTCGCAACGTATTACAACTCTGGTGTAGGGCTAAAAAGGAAGAAAGAATACCCTCTCTCATCTGAGGTGGAGCGCCAACTCGAGTAAAGCTTTTACTTGTTTCTGTTTTTCGTTAACATTGTTCAGTACAGTATTGTTTAGGAGATATCGCAACGTATTACAACTCTGGTGTAGGGCTAAAAAGGAAGAAAGAATACCCTCTCTCATCTGAGGTGGAGAGCAAACTCGAGTAAAGCTTTTACTTGTTTCTGTTTTTCATTAATATTGTCACGAATAAAAAAAACATAAACTTGATTATTAAAACTTAAAATGAACGTTTAAAACGGCGAACTTAGGCCGAGAAACATGAAGTAACAAAGACCGTACTTTGACGACGAAAGGAGGACGACTGCCTCAAGCAGCCATGCGAAGCTCCTTTTGTAAGCGCGTGGGCGTCTAGTAGAAGTTTCCGAGCTCGAACAAACAACAAGATTCGCGAGTCATCTGGAACATTCCAGTCATGCGAACAAAATAAAGAAAAAAAGGACAAGCGCTGGCGGGGATCAAACCCCAGCCAGCGGCGTAAGAGTCGAGCACGTACTCAGCTATTCGCACGCGGCAATATAAAATAATAAAATACATTACGCAGTTTTTTTCCGCGATGTTTTCTTTTTTTTTTTTTTTTTTAATGACATGACATGGCGTTTTCATTCGTATTCCCTGTTGCAAGCTTGAGGAAAACGGGACAAGCACCTCCCGGAAAACCCTCCCCCCTTTCCACTTTAGAACG